>CM054155.1:35577418-35597418 GCA_028751875.1 Rapana venosa | reverse complement strand
AGAGAGAAAAGGAGAGAAAATTGAGAGAAGAAGGGGGGAGAAAAAAAAGAAGGAAAGAGAGAGAGAGGAGGGGAGGGGACAGGGGCGAAAACAGACAGACCGACAGACGACAGGGCAGACAACAACAGACCTTTTCCCCCCCTTTTTTTCCCCAAAACGCAATCAAAACCCCGGGCTTTAGCGGGGGGGAGGGGAAATTAAAAACCCCTTGGGGCCCCCCTTTGGGGGTGGAAACCCAAAAAAAAAAAACAAAAAACACACCCAAAAAAACCAGCCTTATCCTCGGAAATTTAAAAATGCAAGTGTTTCGGAAAAACCCGGGTTTCTTTGCTTTTTTGGTTTTTTTAAACCCTAAAATAATGGGCTCTGTTTGGGCGTCTGGGCTGTTTGTCGGGCCCGGGTTGGGCCCCCCCCCCCCCCCCTCTCTCTCCTCCCCCCCCCCCTCCCCCTCCCCTCCCTACTCCTCCATCTCTTTTCCCCTCTTTTCTCTTCTCTCTCTCTCCTCCCCTCTCTCTCTCTTTTCCCCCTCTCTCTCCTCTCTCCCCTCCCCGCACACAATTAAAACCCCCCTTTCCCCTTTTTGTAATGTTTGGGCCCTGGGGTACTGGTGGGAACGGATACAAAAAAAACAAAAAACCCATACCCCGGGGGCTGGAGGTAAAAAAAAAACCCTAATTTCTTATTTTCCCCTTTTCCCCCGTATAAAAGAAAAAATAAAATAAATAAAATTTTCCCCCCTCTCTCTCCCCCCTCCTTTTCCTTTCCATCTCCCTTTCCCGGGTCTCCCCTCTTTTAAACACCCCACACACACCACACACAACAACACCACCCACAAAAAACACACACACACAACCCCAAAACACACACACAAAGTAGGGGGTTTTTGGTTGGGGGTTGGGGGGGGGTGGGGGGTTAAGGGCTTGGGGTGGGGGGGTATCTTTTGGGGGAAAGGTTCCTTTTTTTTTAAAAGGGTTTTTTTAGCAGTGTTTTAGTTGTTTTTTTTTAAATTCAAACCCCGGCGGGGGGGAGTTTAAGGGCCCAGGTCGGTACAAAATACCCCGTTTTCTCTTCGGGGGGCCAGACCCTGGGTTTTAAAAAATTAATATATATAAATATTTTGGTTGTGCCCCGGGTTGGGTCGGTTTTATTAAACGAGGAGGGTTTAAAGGGAAAAAGAGGGGGATATTGGGGGGGTACATGGGTTTTTTCCCCGTTTTAAAGGGGGGAATGGGGGGGGGGGTGGGGGGAGGGGGGGGGGGGGGGGGGGGGGAAGGGGGAGGGGTAGCCTGGTGCCTTTGAGTTTGCTTCGTTATTGCTGGGCCTGGGGTTTTGAATCTCGTTCAAGGGGGATTTTTCCACAAGTTAATAAAAATCAGTGCCCCAATCCCTTTCCCCCCCTAAGAGTCTTTGCACGGACTAAACCGAGGGCCCCGGGGTGCGAAAAGCACGCGGAATATCTTTGCGGACACGTTTTTAAAAATTCGTTTTCCCCTTTTTGGAAGAGTGGGAAATTGGGTGCGGTGGGGGAAAAATTGGGCCCCCCAAAAAAAAATTGACAGAACGGGAAACACACATCTGGAAAAGGGAAAAAAAAAAAAAACACCAACGAATGCTTAAATTTCCCTTTTCGTTGAAAAATGGAAAAAAAAATGAATAAATAAAATGGTTTCTCACTTTCCCGTGGGGCCCCCCCCCCCCCCCCCCCCCCCCCCCCCCCCCCCCCCCCCTTTTTTCCCCTTGGCCCTTTTTGTTTGGGGGGTGAGGGGTTTGTTAATAGGGGGGGAATGGAGAAATTTTTTCTTGTTCTTGGTTTGAAATTTCATTTTACTTACTCAATGGGTTTTTTGGGGGTTTTTTTTTCTTTCTGTTTTTCTTTTTTATCTCAAAAAAAAAAACCGGGTTTCCCTCCTTCATCATCATCCAAACCTCAACCCCTCATCTTTATCATCGTCACCCAACCAAACACCATCCCTCATCCCTCACCCCACCACCCTCCTCAAACCAAATTTCCATCTCCCCCCTCCTCCCCTCCCATCATCATCATACCTTTATTCCCTTTTTCTTTTCTTCTTCTTTCTTCTTCTTTTTCTTTCTTCTTTTTTTCCCCCCCTTCCTGCCCCTTCGCCACCTTTTCAGTAGTAAAATTAAATTCGTTCTCGGGGGGAAAAGATCATGGTCCCAAAATCAAACCGGGAAAAACCCCCCCCCCCCCCCCCCCCCCCCCCCCCCCCAAACCCATTGTGGCCCCAAAATTTTCCATTCTGGGCCCACACCCCCACCCCCCCCCACCCCAACCACCCCAAACCACCCCCACCAAACCCTTCACGCATTGCAAAAAAGTTTATTTCGGGTGAATGGTGGGCACCCCCTGATCCCTGACCCTATCAGAGGGGGCCCTGCTTCAGCAAGGAGGGGGCAGCCACCCTGGATTTAAAAAGACCACTCAAGCCAAACCTTTTTATCTGGGCAACAAAAAACGATAATCATTACTGCCCATCCCCCCCCCCCCCCCCCCCGTCCATAAAACCCTTCCGGGAACCCTTTCAAGGGACCCCAAAAAACCCCCTTTTCTTAAAAAGGGGGGGGGATTTTGCATGCGGTTAATTGGGGGGGATGTACTAAAATGTAGCCAGGTGGGTCCCCGCTTTTAATTTAAATAGATAGGGCCCGTAACAAAACGCCTTGGGGACTGCTCTGCAAAAAAACCCAAACCCAAAAAAAAAAACCCAAAAAAAAAAACAAAACCCCCAAACAAAGCCCCCCTGCCCCCCCCCCCCCATCCCCCCCCCTTCCCCCCGGGAAGGGCGCGTTGATTGGGTTTCAGGCCCCGGGCCTCAGCCTGCCCTTTTTGAGGGGGGGCTGGGGGGGAGTGAGAGAGTCGTGGGGGTTATTTATTGGGGTAAACTCTCAACACCCCACCCCCCCCCCCAAAACTCCCACACACACACACACACAAAACTCTTTTCCCCCTCTTCCCTTTCCCCTTTTCCCCTCCCCTTTCAAGCTTTTTTTGGGGGGGTTTTGTTTTTTTTTGTTTTGTCCCCATAGGGGGGTTTTTGGGGGGTTTTTATTTCAAGGGGGTTTTGTGGGGGTTATATTTATTTCGAGGGGGGGGAAAAACCGTTAGGAATGGTTGGGTTTTGGGTTGGGGTTTTGGGGGTGGGGGGGGGGGGGGGGGGGTGTGTGTAAGGGGGGGGGGTGTTAAAGAAAAAAATATGATTTGTTTAAACTTGGGGGGGGAAAGGGTTAAAGGGGGTGGCCCCCAAAATTAAATCACGCATTTGGGAATGGTTTATAGGGGTGTAATGGGGATCAGGGCATTTTGAAAAAACCGATTCTTTTGCCCCTCCCCCCCCCCCCCGTTGGGGGGCCGGGAATAGGGGGGGGGGGGGGCGGGGGGGGGGGGGGGGGGGGGGGGTTTTCAGTATAAAAAAGCCTCCCCACATTTTGGAAATTCTGGGCTAGAAATTTCCCCTTTTTTTTATCAGTCTCTTTTTATTTATGTCCCTTTCGGGGTTCCCCTTTTTTTTCCTGTCACCCCCTTGTTTTATTTTTTGCCCCCTTGGTCCCTTCTCCGGGCCTTTTGTTGTTTTTTTTTTTTCCCCCGAAAGCTTAAAGGGTAAAAATTTTTCTTTTTATGCCGAAGTCGGGTGCGCGGGGGCCCGGGCTTGTCAAAGCTTAAAAAGGGGAGCGTGCGCGGGGTTTTTGCTTTTTTTGACAACAAAAAGGGGGGCTTTTCTGAGCGTTTGGGACGGAAGGGTTAAAGAAGAAAAAAGATTTTTTTTGGGGGGGGGGGGGGGGGGGGGGGGGGGGAGGGAGGGGGGACCCAGGGGATATAAAAACGCTGCTGAATGGGGATGAATGGCTTTAAGGCGCCCCAAAAATGTAGTACTGGAAGGATTGCTGCCCTTAGGTTGGAATAGAAAAAATAAAACCCCAAAAGTCACTGGGTTTTTGTTTTGTGTGTAAATTTTTGGGGGGCTTTCTGGGGCAGGGGGGGCCCGGGGAACTCAAATGGTTAGAGCGCCGCTTTCCCCCCCCCGAGAATGGGAAAAACAGCATCAGCGTGGTTACCCTTGGGGTGGGGGACCGTTTATTTTCGCGCATTGACTTTAGTACAGCCCCCCCAGGGTTTACCCCGCGTAAATGGGGAACCCGGCCCCCCTTTTAGGGGGCAGGGGAAAAAGCAAAGCGCGAGGGGAAAAGAAAGGGGAAAGGGGGCCCTTTGCCCTCAAAATCTAGCCCCCCAACAGTTTGGGGCCTGGGTGCCCCCCGCCCCCCTTTCCGGAAAACCCTTTAAAAAAAGTTATGGGACACCTTTATCTTTTTCGCAGGGACTTTTCCCGTGAAAATAAAATCTGTTGATAAACCGATTATGCCCAGCTCTCAGAGACATAAGGAATGATCAGATTCGGAATCGTTTGTTTTTTCACAGTTTGATAATAGTCTGATAATTGCATGCAGCCCAAGTTACGTGGTGAAGGACATTATTATTTTTTACACAGGAAGGTTACAGACTCAGAGAGGATTGCTTCTCTTCGTGGAGCTTTTCCACTTTATGACGTAAAACTACTTTAGGACACGGTAATCACGGCTTCATGAAGAAGGGGATCTAGTCATCTGCGCATGCACGCACGCACGCGCGTGCACAAACACACGCACATACATGCACACACACAAAACACACACAACAACACACACACACACACACACACAAACACACACACCGCACGCACACGCACGCACACGCACACACTCACACACTAATAGATTGTGGAAAAGAAATACCCACATCAGTGCTTATTCCATTATCCTCGATATAAAAGAGTAAAATGAAAAAAAAATTGTGATTGAACCTCTGTCTGTTGTCTCTTTATCTGCCTGTCTCTCTCTCTGTCTCTCTCTCCCCCTCCCCCCCCCCTCTCTCCCTCCTCCCTCCTCTCTCCCTCTCCCCCTTCAACGTTCCAACAGTTGTTCTGGAAATTCAGGGTTGCTACAGCAGGAGCATGTAGCACAACAGAGGTCTTTAGCTAGGCTTCCATAACTCAACACCACCAAGGGTTCTAGTCACACACCAACTCGCGCGCAAGCACGCGTGTACGCACGCAGGCACACACACACACAAACACGCGAACACACACTAAAACTCTCTCTCACACACTCACACTCGCACACACAATACTCACACACACAGACACACGCACACTCACTCACACACGCACTGAAACACACACTTAAACACTCACACACACACACTCTCTCACACACGATACACACACACACACTCTCTCTCAAACACACACACACACAGACACTCTCACTGTCTCTTTCACATTCACTGACACACACAACACACACACACACACACACACACACACACACACACGCACGCGCACGCGCACGCACACACTGAAACACACACACACTAAAAAATACACAACACACACAGACATGGCTTGATGAAAAAAAGCAAATGCACTGCTTATTCAATATACCCTCTAAAAATAAAAGTTGACTTTGACTTTGACTTTGACACACACACGCACACTTTCTCTCACACACTCACACACACTCACTCATACACACACACACACACACACACGCACTGGAACTCACACATTAAAACACACACACACACACTCTCTCTCAAACACACTCACTCACACACACACACACTCAAACATACACACTAAAACACACACATACACACACTGAAACACACACACTCACACACTCTCTCACACATTCACTCACACACACTAAAATACACACACACACACACACACAGAGCACTCTCTCTTGCACACACACACACACACACACACACACACACACACACACACACACAACACACACACACACAGAGCACTCTCTCTCTCGCACACACATACACACACACACACACACACACACACACACACACACACTGAAAGACACACTAAAACATACACATACACACACTGAAACACACACACACACTCTCTCTCACACTCACTCACACATACACTAAACCACAACACACACACCACACACACACACACACACACACACACACACACACACACACACCACACACACACACACACAGAGCACTCTCTCTCTCGCACACACATACACACACACACACACACACACACACACCACACACACACACACACTGAAAGACACACTAAAACATACACATACACACACTGAAACACACACACACACTCTCTCTCTCACACTCACTCACACGCACACTAAACCACACACACACCACACACCACACACACACACACACACACACACACACACACACACACACACACACACTGACTGACAGAGAGGACAAACAAGCAGCAGATGTTGAGCACTTTACATCGTGTGAAGAGAGAGAGAGAGAGAGAGGGAGAGGGAGAGAGAGAGAGACACACACACACACACACACTCAACTTAAGAGGTAACCATAGCTATCCCTCCTCCCTCTCCCCTACCCCCACCCCCTAGATATACACGCACTTGCACCTTTCTCAAGCCCTCCACCCCCCCCTCCCTCCTTCCCTTCTTCCCATCTGTCTGTCTCTCTGTCTGTCTGAATTTCTCTGTTTGGAGGTGATAAAAGTATTTTGGAATTGGAAGTGTGTTTTCTGTCTGTTTTTCTGTCTGTTTTTCTCTATCTGTCTGAATTTCTCTGGTTTTAAATTAAGTTTTTGGAATTGGAACTGTCTGTATGTATGTATGTATGATTTTATGTCTGTTTGTCAGTCTGTCTGCCTGTCTGTCTGTCTGTCTCTCTCTGTCTCTGCCTGTCTTTGACTGTCTGTCTGTCTCTCCCTCTCCTCCCTCCCTTTCTCTCTCTCCCTCCCCCCTACTCTCTCTCTCCCACATCTTGCGCATACGTTAAATCCTGTTCCGCTTTTCGTAAGAGTAGGCCGTTGTGTGCCCGTTGGAACAGATGACAGAATTTACAAATCCGCATAAACACGGGGACTGTTGTAAAAAAACACCCAAACCCACATGAGTGCTTATTCCATTATCCTCGATATAAAAGAATAGATAAAAATAAATAAAAAATAAACTACTCCCCCCCCTCTCTCTATCGCTCTCTCCGTCAGTCTCTCTCGCTCTTTCTATCAGCTTGCTTTCCTAAGCCTCCGTCCTCTCCCCTCCTCCCACTCCCCCCTTCCCCAACTCTCTCCCCCCCCATCCCCCCAATCCCCCATCCCAAATCTCCATCTGCTGTGTGGAGTAGGCTAGCTAACCTAGTAGCCAGCGATAGGCATTTTCGTCAGAGTTGTAAAGGAGACGATTAACGTCAGGGCTAATGATAACTGACCAGCGCTATCGTCGTTGTCGTTCTCGTCCGCTACTGCTGCTGCTGCTATGCTGCTGCTGCTGCCAGATACATCATTTGGCTTTGCTCAGCTGCTGGTGGTGGTGGTGGTTGTGGTGGTGGTCGTGGTTGTGGTGGTGGTGGTGGTGGTGGTGGTATGGTGGTGGTGGTGGTTGACAGTACGGATCATCAGGTCAGGTGAAGCTGGGTTGGTGGTGCTGTTGCCGTATGGAAGATGCCTCGTGTCAAAAAGGTGCTTTTTTTTTTCTAGAGTAGATGGTCACGAGCAAAATAAAACTAAAAACAAAACAAAGAAAAAAAGAAAAAAAAAACAACCAAAATAACCAACCGACCAAACCCAAACCAAAAACAAAACAAAGCAAAAATAAAATAGTAAAAAGCCAACAAAAACACCCAGTAACTACAAAGCAATATCAAAACCAGATAAATGACCTCCCCCCAAAAAAACCCCAACAAGAACAAAACAAACGTATGGAAGGTGTCTCGTGTCAAAAGGCTCGTTTTCCTGAGTAGATGGTCACAAGGGAGAAACAAGCAAAAGCAAACCAACCAAACAAAAAATAGGTCCCCCCCCCCCCCCCCCCCCCCACTCAACAACAACAACAAACAACAAGAAACAGACAAATGACACCCCCCCCCCCCCCCCCCTCCCCCCCCCCCACCCCCGCCCCCTAAAAAAATCCGCACAAATCCAACCAACCAACCCAAATTCAACACAAGCCCGAACAACCAACAACTAACAAAACTCACAACAAAGAAATGACCTCACATTCAAAATGCAGAAACCCTGGATGAGTCCTGCATCCATATTAGGGTAAATTTCGAAAATAAAAGAACTACCCCCACCCCCACCCCCCGCCTCCTGTTGTTTTCATGAATGGAAGTACAATCAGTAAGTTTTATATAAACCCAGGCTCTCTATCCTTTGGCCGGGTTCATAAAAAAAAAGAATTTAGGTTCGGATACTTTCGTACAAAAGAAAAGGACACAATGGCAAAATTGAAAAGATTCATTGATGTTAAAATCTCCACACTCAAAAATTGTATGGTGGTACAACAGGTAAACAATGGCTCCCAAATCAAAGTTAACCCTTGTCACAAAGACATGTCTTTGTCGCAACGCGACGTTTTGTGCTCTCTGCACACAAATCCAAATACCATAACAGAAAAGGAACAAGAAAGAGATGACAGGGAAAAAAAGACAGAAAAAAAGGACAGCTAGCGAAAAAAACAAAACAAACAACAACAACAACAACAAAGTACGGACAATATTCACACAATGTTTTAACAAGACTGAAAATGACGTATACTAAAAGATAAGCTGAGAGACATCCTGAGGGTGGCTGAGAGACGAGAGGACTGGAGAAAGGTGGTGGACAAAGCTTCAAAGGCGCCCCAAAGGATTCGGATCCTGAGGGATCGGCGACAGTGACGGTGAAAAGATTAAGACTACCCTTTTTATAATTATGGTTTACCCACTGTATCCACGTTTGTTTGTTTTTCCTACGAAAGAAAAGACTTCCCCTTAATGTGGGGTTATTCCCTATACCCATAATATTAATTCACCCTATGATTGACACAACCGCATCACCGTAGGATTGATAAGCGCCGCCCCCCCATCCCCCCACCTCCTACCCCCCACCCCTTCTTTTTCCTCCTCACCTGCTTCCCCACCTCTTTATCAGTGCAGTGGTACGGTGCAGCATGACAACCAAAGTCTGGCACCGGAGTGGTTACCCGGAAACTGAGAGACCCAGGCTATTGGCAGGCAGGCAGGTAGGCAGGCAGGCAGGCAGTAAGGCAGGCAGGCAGACAGTAAGGCAGGCAGGCAGTAAGGCAGGCAGGCAGGCAGTAAGGCAGGCAGGCAGTAAGGCAGGCAGGCAGGCCGGCAGGTCCACCGACCCACCACCGTCAGGAGCAGGTTAAAGTGTGTCCGATCCCTCCTTCAGATCGGAATCCTATGTGTGTGTGTGTGTTTGTGTTTGTGTGTGTGTTTGTGTGTGTGTGTGTGTGTGTGTGTGTGTGTGTGTGTGTGTGTGTGTGTGTGTGTGTGCGTTTTGTTTGTTGTCACTATGGTTACAGTTCAAAGCTGGGTGATTGTGGGACCTGAGAGAGAGAGAGAGAGAGAGAGAGAGAGAGAGAGGAGGGAGAGAGAGAGAGAGAGAGAGAGAGAGACAGGACAGACAGACAGACAGACAGACAGACAGACAGGCAGAGACAGAGACTTGGTGAAGGGGCGGGGGTGGGGGGCTTATGAATGGAAGATGGCCTGATTTGTAATTTCATGGGAAAGGGGTAGGGAGTGGAGGATGTATAGACACGCATGTGCCCTATTACAGAAGACAGACTCTAAGGAATAGGCATACTTCACGCGCGCGTATGTGTGTGTGTTTGTGTGTGTGCGTGCGCGCGCGCGCGTGCATACAAACTACTAGTACATCCGTTATTTGCATGCATGCAGTTTTTGGGAGGTGCGTTTTAAGAAAAAAAAAGTAACGCCTTCAGTTTTTTTTTCTCTCTCTAATATATTTATTTCTTTTTAGAGAAGCTAAGATGTGATTTCTGCGGTTGACTATGCTAAGAGAGAGAGAGAGAGAGAGAGAGAGAAGAGAGAGAGGAGAGAGAGAAGAGAGAGAGAGAGAGAGGAGAGAGATTGAGATTTAATCTTTTGTATCGAGGATAATGGAATAAGCACTTGTGTGCATTTTGACATCCAGTCCCCGTGTGTATGCGGTTTTGTAAATTTTGTCATCGGTTCTCACCGGCACACAATGGCCTACTCTTACGAAAAGCGGAACAGGATTTTAACGTGTGCACAAGATGTTCTGCATGCGTTCGAACACGGGACCGAGAGAGAGAGAGAGAGAGAAGAGAGAGAGAGAGAGAGAGAGAGAGAGAGAGAGAGAGGGAAAGAGAGATAGAATTGGAAGAAAATATTATATAAAAATACCCACAAATTCCTAGACGTTTTGGTATCCTCAAACAACAACAAGCAAGCAAGCAAGCAAGCAAACAAACAACAAAAACAAACAAACAAACAAACAAACAAACAGTGACAAGATGGGAAAGCAAACGGTCGGAAATAGGAGAAGTGGGTTTTTGTTGTTCCACCGCAGAACTGTGTTTCCCTTCCACCAGACATAGGGCTGGTACACAGACGTACCTACACATACATCTCGTGAATCTGTCGTCATGAGCTCACAGGCACACGCAGGTATGCAAGTTATGCACGCACGCACGCACGCACGCGCATGCACAGCCACACACACATACACACGTACACTTACACACACGAGCGCGTGCGCGCACATACACACAAACTCTACACACATACTTCATACTGCACACACACACATTCATACACTACGCACCCATCCACACACAACACACCCATCCACCACACAACCACGCACGCACGCACGCACACATACACACTACACATACATCAATCCTGCCCCCCTCCCTCCACACACACATACACTGCACTCCCCCCCCCCCCCCCCCCCCCCCCACACACACACACCTTCCCCCCACTCACAAAACCCCCACCCCACTCCTACTCACTCTCTCTCTCACACTACACTACACTACACTGCACTGCACTACACTACACTACACTGCACTGCACTGCACTACACTACACTACACTACACTACACTACACTACACTATACTACACTACACTGCACTGCACTGCACTACACTACACTACACTACGCTGCACTGCACTACACTACATTATACTATACTACACTACACTGCACTGCACTGCACTGCACTACACTGCACTGCACTGCACTACACTACACTACTCTGCACTGCACTACACTACATTATACTATACTACACTACACCACACTGCACTGCACACTACACTACACTACACTGCACTGCACTGCACTGCACTGCACTACACTGCACTGCACCTGCACTCACTACACTACACTCTACACTATACTATAACTATACTATACTATACTATACTATACTATACTATACTATTACTACACCTACACTACACTGCACTGCACTGCACTGCACTCACTGCACTGTACTGCACTGCACTGCACTGCATTACACTCACTCACTACACTACACTTAAATGCACTGCGTTGCACTGCACTACACTACACATACACACCACACCACACCACACCACACTACACTACACCAGACCACACCACACCACACCACCCTACACTACACCACACCACACCACCCTACACTACACCACACCACACTACACCACACCACACCACACCACACTCCACTCCACTCACCCCCCCCCCCCCCCACACCACACACACACACACACACACACACACACACACACACACACACACACAACACACACACACCACACCACACCACCCTACACCACACACACGAAACGATCCACAGCCACTGAAACCCAATACTGCGAAGCCAACAAGCTGCAGAAACAATCTAGGGAGCAAGAGAGGGTCTACTAGATAGATAGATACTAGGGTAGCCTAACTAGTCATCAGAGAAGCACGGGTTGGAAAAACGGCAGCAGACGTATCGCTGCTTCTGATCGGCTGCTGATGAGCGCTAGAAGACAAGGGGTAGAGGGTTTAAACTGCTCTACAGTGCTAGCTAGGGTGTGGGGGGGGGGGGGGGGGGGTGGGGGGGGGTGGCAGGCCTATAGGCCATGAGGTAGGCTAGGTCACCCCCCTGGGGGCTTTAGGTTGGGGGGGGGGGGGGGGGGGGGGGGGAGAGAAATGAGACACGTAAACAGTCTCTGGAGAACTAGGAGGAGTAAGAAGATCGCTTGGGGGATTTTTGGGGTGGTTTTTTGTACAAGTAGTTTGGTTGTGTGTGTGTTTGGTTTCATTTTTGATTGTTGGTGTTGATGATGATGTTGTTGTTGTCGTCGTTGTCTTCTCTCTTCTTCTTCTTCTTCTTCTTCGTGTTCTTCTTCCTCTTGTTGTTGTTCTTCTTGTTGTTGTGTTGTTGTGTTGTTGTTGTTGTTCTTCTCTTCTTCTTCTTCTTCTTCTTCTTCTCCTCCTCCTCCTCCTCCTCCCTCCTCCTCTCCTCCTCCTCCTCCTCCTCCTCCTCTCCTCCTCCTCCTCCTCCTCCTCCCCTCCTCCTCCTCCTTCTTCTTCTTCTTCGTCCGTCTTGTTGTTGTTATTGTTTGTAATTGTTGATTTGTTAATGTTGTTGGGTGGTTTTTTTTCCCACAGTACCAAGTTGGTGTGTGGGAAAGAGATGGAACTGAGAGTAATAACAATTAGTACACAGCAGAACAGACACACGGTGTAGATCGAAGATGGTTTTGTTCGTTACTGTGAAACCAAGCCTCTGTGTCTTATTCTTTTTTTTGGAGTAATATTGTTTGTGCCTGTTTACGTGGCTGTTATGCTCGTGCGGTCTCTCTCTCTCTCTCTCTCTCTCTCTCTCTCTCTCTCTCTCTCTCTCTCTCTCTCTCTCTCTCTCTCTCTCTCTCTCTCCTCTCTCTCTCCTCTCCTCTCCCTCGCTCTCCCTCTCTCCCTCTCCCCCTCTCCTCCTCTTACCCTTCCCTGGATGTTTTTCATTGATAACAAAAACAAACAAAAACAGATTGTTCTTCACCTATCCCGTAGTCCCGTGGACCGTGGGGGCACCATATGAAGATTTTGCAACCAAAAAGAAGAAAAAAAAGATACTACTGTCTTTCTTATCCTCATTTCAGAAAGCCTCTCCCGTTTCATTCAATATTCTGTTTCTCTCCCCCCCACCCCGCCCCCCCCCCCCTTCCTCCACACACATACACACTCCCCTGTCAGTCATTCGTTTTTTTTCTCCTTAAGGGGTAAAAAAAAAAAAAAAAAAAAAAGAAACCTGGCTGTTTTCATTCTTAGAATATTCACCCTACCCCCTCCTACCCTTCTTGCTTTCATCGAACTTCTCATTCAATTTCCGAGCCCAGTGTATTTCTTTTCCTCCCGCGTGCGCGCGCGCGCGCCCGTGTGTGCCCGTGTGTGCGTGCGTCATGTGTGTGTGTGTGTGTGTGTGTGCGCGCGCGCGTACGTGCGTGCGTGTGTCTACGTGCGTGCACGCACTCTGTGTCAAAGTTGGAAGGGAGCTATAATATGAAATTTGAATGTAAAATGATACACAGGCGAGTGAGTTTTGAGACTGTCGCAGCAGGGGGCAAGGTTTGGGGCTGACAATCTTTTTATTATTATTATTATTGTTGTTATTTTTATTTTATTTTATTTTATCGCCCCGCTAAATCTTGCAAATTGAAAACTGCGCTTGATTATTGTGTGTGGGGCCTGGATGATTGACAGCTATCAAAGGCGCGGCGGTTGGTGGTGGTGGTGGTGGTAGTGGTGGTGGTGGGGAGGGGGGGGGGGGGGGAACTAGAGAGGAGGGGTAGGAGAAGGAGGGCTGGGGGGAGGGGAGATAGATTATAGGGTGTCTGGGGGAGGAGGTGGGGTGGGGAGGGGAGGGGAGGGGTGATGTTGCTGTGTTATTGTCTGCTAGCATAATTTTGTTGGTGGTGGTAATTATTTATTGATTTTGTTTTACTTATTTATTTTTTTGGTGGAGGATTTAAAAATGAATAAATTTAGGAAGTATGGTTGGCGTGTTAGTAATCAGCAATGATGAAAGTTTGTAAAAAAAAAAAGTTCGATGCACGCATTGATAATGATTTGTTGTTGTTTTTGTTGTTAGTTTTACTTAAATGGCTTGTGTGAGCTTCGCGCCCCCCCCCCCCCCCCCCCTCTCCCCTCCTCTCTCTTCTCTCTCTCTCTCTTCTCTCTGTGTCTGTCTGTCTGTCTTTCTGTGCTTGTTTGTGTGTTTGTCTCTGTCTCTATGATTTATAATCATGTATTTGTAAGTCTGTCTGTCTCTCCATCTCAATGTGTGTTATTTTAATTGTGTGTGTGTGTGTGCGTGCGAGTGTGTGTTTTTCTTTTATTTTCTGCAATTTTTTTTATATCACCATCTCCTTATCTTTTGTATGGGCATTTTGCGCACGGGTGTGTACACACGCACACACACACACACACACGCACGCACGCACACATACACACACACACACACACGCACGCACACATACACATACATACACGCACACATACTCGCACGCACACACACACACACACACACACGCATACACAGAGATACAGAGACAAATATAGTATTTTTTTCCTTTGCAGTTCTTTGCTTTCGGAAACATGAAAAGAGAAGTAGTTTTCTTAACATCAGAGAACTCCAAAAAGTCTAGTCCTCCTCCATTCAATGCCAGTAGAGTTGCAGAAGACAGGAACACGAGATCTCTCCTCCACCCCCACCCCCCCTTCCTTCCGTCCCCTCCCTACCCCCAGACTCACCCACCCACCCTTTTGAGCTAAGAGAAAGTAACAAAAAGAAAGAAACAACCACCCCCCCCCCCCCCAAAGTGAGGAAGAATTACTAAAGGTTTGTATTTTTTTTTAAAAGAAAGGAAAGGAAAAGCAAGACTGACTATGAAACGCTTATAGTAGCATGGAAGCGACGGGGAAAAGTCTTTTTTTTTCTTTTTCTAAAATTTTATTTTTTCGGGTGGTGGTGGTGGTGGGGGGGGGGGGGGGGGGGGGGTAGGGTGGTGGAGGTGGTGGTAAAAGTGTTTCAATTGAAAAGTGCGGTGGTGGTGGTGGTGGTGGTGGTGGTGGTTACCCATGAAGAAAAGACTGGCTGAGGATGAATGAAAGAAGCGAACCTTCCTATAACTTGTGTGTGTGTGTTGTGTGTGTGTGTGCGCGCGGCTTGGACAAGAAAGACAGCCAGTACCAAAAGCTTTTTGGCGCCTTATTCTTGCATTGCATGCTCGGTGTGGGTAGGTGTGCAGCTGTTTTTCAACAAGAGGCCTCTGCTCTCTCTAGTCTGTCTTGTGTGGTTTTTCGCCCCCCCCCCCAAAAAAAAAAAAAAAAAAGAAAAGAAAAAAAAAGAAAAAAAAAGTCCCACATGGGTAGGTAACCCAGGATAGGAGGACGTAAAGCCCCACCAACCCAACCAACTATCTGTGTGTGTGTGTGTGTCTCTGTCTCTGTCTCTGTTTGTCTGTGTCTCTGTGTCCGTTTGTCTGTCTATCTCTGTGTCTGTTTCTGTCTCTCTTTTTGTCTCTGTGTCTTTTTCTGTCTGTCTGTCTAACTCTCTCCCTCCCTACCCTCTCACTCTCTCCCTCCCTCTCTCTCTCTCTCTCTCCCTCCCTCCCCCCTCTCTCTCCCTCTTCTCTTTCCTTCCTCTCTCTCCCTCTTTCGCTTTCCCTTCCTCTCTCTCCCTCCCTCTCTCTCTCTCTGCCTCTCTCTCTCCCTGCCTCCCTTTCTCCCTCCCTCTCTGTCTCTGTCTGTCTTTTTCTTTCTCTCTCTCTCTCTCTTACTCCCCCCCCCCCCCTCCCCCATCATCTCGCTGACCGCTCCCCCCCCCCCCCCCCCCCACTCTCTCCCTCTCTCTGTCTCTGTCTGTCTGTCTGTCTCTGTCTCTCTCTGTGTCTCTTCCCCCCCCCCTCTCTCTCTCTACACCCCCCCCCCCCTCTCTCTCTCTCCCTCCCAAGTTCCCAACTCTGGTTTCTTCTTTCTCCTTTTAGACATAACATAGTTGTCTCCGCCCCCCCCCACCCCCCCCCCCACCCCCCCCACCCACCCCCGGTTTTAAACAAAAAATTTTTTTTGGTTGTTGTTAGTTGTTTGTTGTTTCAGGGGGAAAAGGGGAGGAGGAGTTAAGCGGTGAAACTTCAGAGGGGGGTGGTGGGGGTACAGGGTCAAGCACTGGAAGGCAACGTGTTTTTGTGATGTTCTGAAGTTCTGAAGACGCAGGAATGCATAACGCTGAAATCCTCCCGAAAGACTTCCTTTTTTTTTAAATATCGACTTTGTCTGGAAAAGGAGAGAGAGGGATGGAGGGAGGGAGGGAGGGGGAGAGAGAGAAGGAGGGAGGGAGAGGAAGGGAGAGAGAGGAGGGAGGGTGAGTGGGAGAGGGAGGGGGAGGAAGGGAGAAGGAGGGAGGGTGGGAGAGGGAGATAGAGGAAGGGAGAGAGGAAGAGAGAGAGAGAGAGAGAGAGGGGGGGGGGAGAGGGAGAAAGAGAGAGAAGAGAGAGGAGAGAGAGAGAGAGAGATGAGAGAAGAGAGAGAGAGAGAGAGAGAGAGAGAAGAGAGAAGGTGTGTGGTGTGTGTGTGTGTGTGTGTGAGAGAGAGAGAGAGAGAGAGAGAGAGAGGAGAGAGAGAGAGAGAAGAGAGAGAGAGGAGAAGATGCTGTGTGAGAGAGAGAATGATGAGAGAGAGGTGTGTGTGTTGTGAGAGAGTGCTGTGTATGTATATGTGTGTGTGTGTGTGCGCGCAGTTGTGTGGTGAGTAGAGAGAGTTGTGTGTGAGTGATTGTGTGCTGTGTGTGTGTTCGTTCGAGCTTTTGACCGAAGTGGCGCGCTGTGCAATCTATCAAAGAAGACAAACGCTGAAGTCACTCTGTGTGTGTGTGTGGTGTGTGAGTGTGTGTGTGTGTGATGTGTGTGTCGTGTGTGTGTGTGAGATGGAGAGAGAGAGAGAGAGAAGAGAGAGAGAGACATGCACACGCGCACTGAGAGAGGGAGAGAGAGGAGAGAGAGAGAGAGAGAGAGAGAGAGAGAGAGAGAGAGAAACACACACACATGCACACGCGCACTGACAGAGAGAGACAAGAGAGAGAGAGAGGAGAGAGAGAGAGAGAGAGAGATAGAGAGAGAGAGAGAGAGAGAGAGAGACTTACACACACATGCACACGCGCACTGAGAGAGATTTTATTTTGATTATATTTTATTCTTCTATATCGAGGATAATGGAATAAGCACTTATGTGCTTTTTTACATCCAGTCCCCGTGTATATGCGGTTTTGTCAATTCTGTCATCTGTTCCCACCGGCACACAATGGCTTAGTCTTACGAAAAGCGGAACAGGATTTAACGTGTGCGCAAGATGTTCTGCGTGCACGCACACACACGCACGGTTTATAGTCTCATCCGAAGGACTTTGGGGGGGGAAATGGAGTCTGCACTGATGTTAACTCCAGGGGAAAATATCTCCTTGAACGGGAATGGAACCCGGGTCGTCAGATTGCGAGCGCAATGTTCTAACCACTAGGCTATCCCGTCCCACAGAGAGAGAGAGAGAGAGAGAGAGAGAGAGAGAGAGAGAGAGAGAGAGAGAGAGACGCACACGCGCACTGAGAAAGAGACAGAGACAGAGAGACAGAGACAGACAAAACAGAAGAGAACAGAGGAGAAGAGAAGAACAGGACTTTGCAACATCTCCAACGAATCAACTGGAAGGAACGGAGGAATGTCTGTTTATTTTTCTTACCACACCCCCACCCCCCTCCCACCACCACCACCCCTAAAAAAGACAGTAGCAGACGCAGACACGTTTTCTTTCGCAAGGGGAAAAAAAAAAGTAAATTTGGAGAAAGGGAAGGGGAGGGGAGAGAAGGGGTGTGGGGAAGAAATGGGGTACTCCCCCCCCCCCCCCCCCCCCCCCACATCAGCTTTTACATGCAGGGCTACTATACTGGGGGGGGGGGGGGGGGGGGGGGGTTAGTTCATTAAAGCCCCCAAACGGCAGCTCTGAAAATAATAAGGGCTAGTGGTTTTAACAGAGTGTTGTTGTTTTTCTTTGCATGGGTTTTTTTGGTTTTTGGTCAGTGTTTAGGGCTCGAGTGCTGTGATCTATCTATCTATCTAGCCTCTCTCTGTTCTTCTAGGCTACTTCCTTCTCCTCCTCGTTCTTTTGCTTTTTGTTGTTGTTCTTCTTCTTCTTGATTTCTGTGTGTCTCTTGTCTGTCTGTGTTTGTCTTCTGTTTGTGTATGTCTGTCTTCTGTCTGTATGTCTCTCTCCTTCCCTCTCCCCTCTCCCCTCTCTCTCCTCCTCCTCCTCTTCCTCTCTGTCTATCTGTCCGTGTCTCTGTCCCTGTCTCTCTCCCTGTCTGTCTGTCTGTCTCTATCTCTCTCTCTTCTCTTCTCTTCTCTTTATTCCCCCCCCCCCCCCCCCTCCTCCACTTCCTCATCCTCTTGCTTCTCTCTCTCTCTCTCTCTCTCTCTCTCTCTCCTCTCTCTCTCTCTCTCTCCTCTCCCCCCTCTCCCCTCCTTTCTCTCCCACCCCCACCTCTCTCACACACATTCTTGTGTGCAAGTGCAACGTACATGTATTATTATTATTATTTTCAAAAGAACCCATTTTAAGTCCTTGCACAACTGACAACTGTTCCTCCCTACAGCACACTTACATAGTATACTTGCACATGAGTGCGCAGTGCTTCTCTCAGTGTGTGTGTGTGTGCGCGCGCGCGCGCGTGTGTGTGCTTGTGTGTGTGTGCTTGCGTGTGCGTGCGTGCGTGTGTGTATGTATGTGTGTGTGTGTGTGCTCGGCGTGTGTGTGGTGTGTGCTGTGTGTGTTGTGTTTTACAAGCCTTTAGCCATTTGTGTGTGTGTGTTGTGTGGTGTGGGGGGGGGGGGGGGGGGGGTAGAGTAGGTTGTTCCCGGTGTTCTTGTTGCTGTTGTTTTTAGTCCCCTCTTGCACTTGCCTCAGCTGCCGGTTTATTGTTGTTCCTTGTGTTTGTTGGAGGTTGCCTGCCTGTTGTTCTTTTCACTGCTGGTTTTTCCTTCCTTCCTTCCTTCCCTTTTCTTTCTTTCTTTCTTTTCTTTTTTTCTTTTCCTTTTTTTCTTTTTTTCTTCTTCTTTCTTTCTTTTTTTTTTCTTTCCTTTTTTCTTTTTTTTTTTCCTTTTCTTTCTTTCTTTTCTTTCTTTTTTTCTTTCTTTCCTTTTTTTCTTTTTTTTTCTTTCCTTTCTTTCTTTCTTTCTTTCTCTTTTTCTTTCTCTTTTTCTTTTTTTTCCTTTTTTTCTTTCTTTCTTTTTTTTTTTTTTTTCTTCTTTTCTTTCTTTCTTCTTTTTCCTTCCTTCCTTCCTTCTTCTTCCTTCCTTCCTTCTTCTCTTTTCCTTCCTTTCTTCTTCCTCCTCTCCTTCCCTTCTTCTTTCCTTCCTTCTTCTCTCCCCCCTTCCTCCTTTCCCTTCCTCCTTCCTTTCTTCCTTCTCTTTTCTTCCTTCCTCCTTCCTCCCTTTCTTCTTTTCTTCCTTTTCCCTTCCCTCTCCCTCCTCCCTCCCTCCTCTCTTCCCCCCTTCCTCCTTCCTTCCTTCTTCCCTTCCCCCGCCCTGCCTTCCTTTCTTCTTCCTTCCTTCCCCTTGTCATTTGCATTATTTATTATACCTTCTCTACCGTTCTTCTTCTCTCCTGTCCTCTCCTATCACTGCTAAACTTGCACTACTTTGCTAAAATGTACCTACTCTTTCCTCCATCTGCCTGTCGCACGCACGCACGCCTCGCGCACACACGCGCTTATTGTTTCTTGCGTGCATGCATTGCGCTTTAATAACTTTTTAATATATATTATTATGTATTTATTTCTATCTGTCTGTCTGTATGTCCGTTAATCTTTCTGTCTGTCTGTCTGTCTGTCTGTCTGTCTTCTATCTATCTATCTATCTATCTATCTATCTATCTATTTCTCTTCTACTTTTCTTCTCTCTCATCTCTCTCTCTGTCTGTCTGTCTGTCTGCTGCTGCCTGTCTGCCTGTCTGTCTGTCTGTCTGCCTGCCTGCCTCCTATCTATTTATGTTTATGTAATGTTTAGTATGTATGTATGTATTATTTTTATTA
>CM054155.1:35570778-35576918 GCA_028751875.1 Rapana venosa | reverse complement strand
GATTTGTTTATAGTGCATGCAGTAGCTTGACCTTAGGTCCTGAGAGAGATGTTTCGGTTTTTCCAGATATCTTTGAGCTTTGCCATTGCTGCTATTGTTTGTGCACTCTTGCGAGGATTTCGGTTTTTGAACCTTCTACACTTAGTGAAGAAGGTTCACTCATGTGCGCGTGCATACAAATACACAACACACACACACACACACACACACACACAGTCTGACTGACTGACTGACTGACTGAATGACTTAAAAAGATAGATAGACAAACAGATAGACAAACAGATAGACAGACATACGACAGATAGACTGAGTTTTACTTCGTGGTATTCGATTTATGCCCAGAGCAATCAGATCTAATCATATAGTCATACATAAGTCATTAACCGATTAGTATTCTTTGTCTGTCTGTCTGTCTGCTTGTTTGTCTGTCTGTCTCTCTTCTCTCTCTATCTCTCCTCTCTCTTCTCTCTCTCTCTCTCTCTCTTCTCTTCTCTCTCTCCTCTCAATCTCTGCCCAAAGCAATCATATCTAATCATATATAAGTCATTAACCGATTAGTATATTTTTCTGTCTGTCTGCTGTCTCTGTCTCTCTTTCTCTCTAGCTCTCTCTCTCTCTCTCTCTCTCTCTACTCTCTCTCTCTCTCTCTCTCTCTCTCCTCTCTCTCATCTCTCTCTTTCTCCCCTAGCTCTCCTCTCTCTCCTCTCTCTCTCTCCTCTCTCTCTCTCTCTCTCTCTCATCTCTCTCTCTCTCTTTGTCCTAGCTCTCCCCTCTCTCTCTCTGTCTCTCTCTCTCCTCTCTCTCTCTCTCTCTCTCTCTCTCTCTCTCTCTCCTTCTCTTTCTCTCCCCCCTGTCATAGTAGAATGACATTTATATAATCATGTCCACATAAGCGTGATATAGTTTATTTTAATATATATATCTTCTTGTGTCGACTGTGCTGTGTGTTTTTTTTAGATTTCTTAGAAATGTTTTCTGCTGTGGGGTATGGGCCATACAGTAAAAGTTTGACTCTCCCTCACTCTCTCTCTCTCTATCTCTCTCTGTCTCTCTGTCTCTATCTCTCTCTCTATCTGTCTGTCTGCCTTTCTGTCTTTGTCTCTCTCTGTCTCTCTGTCTCTCTCTCTCTGCCTCTTTTTTCTGTCTATCTGCCTGTCTGTCTCTCTATCTCTCTCTCTCCCTCCCTCTCTCTTTCTCTCTCTCTCTCTCTCTCTCTCTCTCTCTCTCTTTCTCCTCTCTTTCTCTGTCTCCTCTCTCTCTCTGTCTCCTCTCTTGCTCTCTGTCTCCCCCCTCTCTCTCTCTGTCTCTGTCTCCCCCTCTCTCTCTCTCCCTCCCCCCTCTCTCTCTATCTGTCTGTCTGCCTTTCTGTCTTTGTCTCTCTCTGTCTCTCTGTCTCTCTCTCTCTTTTTTCTATCTGCCTGTCTGTCTGTCTGTCTGTCTGTCTCCCTCTCTCTCTCTCTTTCTCCTCTCTCTCTGTCTCCTCTCTTTCTCTCTCTGTCTCCTCTCTCTATCTCTGTCTCCTCTTTCTCTCTCTGTCTCTGTCTCACCCCCCTCTCTCTCTCTCTCCCCTCCTCTCTCTCTCTCTCTCTTTCTTTCTTTCTCCTCTGTCCCTCCTCTCTCTCTCTCTCGTTCTCTCTCTTTCTTTCTCCTCTATCCTCTCCTCTCTTTCACTCAAGGCGAGATACCAACTGGAAGCCCATTGCCCCGGGGAACTTCACTTACAGTGAGGTGGTGAGAAAACCATCAATGTCAGACAGCAGAAGACTGGTGTTTTACAAAGACCAAAGGAACAGAGTGACTGAAAACAACTACAGAAGACAAAGAGAAGACAAGAGAAGACAAAGAGAACAGTCTGTGCTTATAGAACAGAGCCAATCCACTGTGGCTCACAACACAAAACACTTCTCTTGTGCAGGACACTAATAGAGAGGACCAGATCAGCAACGACAGGTCAGCTATGAAGGAAAGAGTAAAGCAGAAACAATGATGATCAAGACAATGACAGTACCATTGACAATGATAATAAAAATAAAGATGAACATACCGACGATGACGAAATTAGCAATGCCAGAACTGACGAGGACTTGATAGAAAATGTGGATGATACCGACTTTGACCATGAAGAAATACCAGAAGTGACTGACAACTGATTTTGACATACAAGCGAGTCTGCAAATCTCAGTATGAACGAAGTGTGTGCATCCACTCATAATAAGTCCAATGAAACAGCGACAAAGGATAGGAATACACCAGAGAAGGAAGCAGTAGCTGAACAGTCAGAACACAATTGACAGCAGCCATGTACCCAAAACACAAAATATAATTGTAGAAAAGAAAAGCGAGCAAAGCAGGGTAAAACTTGCGATGCCGGTTTGTCAGCATCAGGAAGGAAAGCCAGGCCACCTAGCGTGCTGCCTCTCAGAAACAAACAGGCACACAAAAAAGCTCGCAGGGGGTCTCACGTAGATCTGTCAGCCAGTCCAGCATCCTAGACTCTCTCCAACGAGTGTCAGTGGATGACCACTCCAAAGGGAGTGAAAGGATGGGTGAGAAAGGGAATGTCTCATTCTAAAGGAGACCTGGCTCCAGCAAATAGGAGACTGGCCGGCCACAATAAGTGTAACTAAAGCTAAAGGTATTCAAAGTCCCTCTCATGGCAATGTTTGTATACCCAAAGAAAGCCATAGCTGTCAAGACTCTAGTTATGTTGTACATAATGTAAATATCACACAGCTTCGTTTTCTTAATTACAATGTTAATGGTTTGCTCCGAAAACTAGAGAACGGGGATTTCATAGATTTTCTCTTGATGCATGATTTTATTTGCCTAACAGAAACTTTTGTTGCAACACTTTTGATTCATCACTTTTCTCTGTTTTTGTTATATTTACTTCCAAAGCTAAAAAATTGTCCCACCAAGGAAGATATTCTGGAGGTTGATTGTCATGATTAGAAAGAAAATAGCAGTTTTGTTGAAAAGATTAAACATTGAATATGATAATACAATTGTTACTAAGATTTACAAAGATATGTTTTCAACTGACAAGCATATACTTGTAGTATGTACCTATATTCCACCTCATGATTCCATGTTCTGGACACTTCAGCAAAATGGATATGGGATGGAAATGTTGGAACAATGTATACTAGACCTGCAAGACTCAAATGACGATTTTTACCTTATGTTAATGGGAGATTTCAATGCTAGAACTTCGAATGGTAACTATTCATTTTGTGATGATAATTTTGATTTTGATGTAACAGACTCTACCACTGATGATTTTTTTAGGAATTCTCAAGACAACCATACAAACGTATTTGGTAGACAACTTCTTGAAATATGTAACATGTTTGATTGTATGATACTGAATGGTCTGTGTCAATCAAAATTTGATGATGGTTTTACATATATCTCATCTTCAGGAGCCAGTACTGTTGATTATTTTGTTCTTTCTTGCAAGTTATTTTTAAGTGTAAATATTGTTGCCATTGATATAGAAAACGTGACTGAGTCTGATCATTTACCAATTATTATGACGATTAACTGGAATGATGACATAATTGAAGATAATAATAAAGAGAGTAAAGAGTCAAATATTGATACAGAAAAACTTGTCTGGAAAGAGGATAAGAAAGAGGACTTCATTAGATCACTAAGTAGTAACATAATTCACGAAAATATTAAAATGGCTATAGATTTACTCGACAGTGATGTAGATAAGGGTTTAGATCTTTTTGTCCAGTGTTTAAAGGAATCCAGCCAATGCATGTTAGTGAAAACTGTCAAGAGACAGAGAAAGCAGTCAGAATGGTTTGATTCTGAGTGCTATCAAGTAAAAAAGGAAACTAGAAAAGCTTTGAATATTTTTAGAAAAATAAAAAATGATGATAACAGACTTCTGTATGTCACAGCACGAAAAAAAGTATAAAAAGTTATTAAAATCCAAAAGACAAGCATTCAGAAAGCTAAAAGTAGAGTCTCTCACTACAATATTTCTAACTCAGCACTTTTCTGGAAAGAACTTAGAAGTATGGGCTGTAATGATAAAGAGAAACCTAAAAATAATATAAAAACTTCAGACTGGGTAAATCATTTTAAAAGTGTGTTTCAAAGTAGTGAAACTTCCCTTAATCAGCATGCAAATATAGATGTTAATTTGTCTGAAGAGAGTGAACATGAACTCAACAAAGAGATATCTGAAGAAGAAGTACTAAAGCTGTAAATAAATTGAAGGGTGGAAAAGCCAGTGGAATTGATGGAATTATGGCTGAAATGTTAAAAAATTGTGACAGTGAGGTTAATAACTTTCTTATCAAGCTTTTCAATACTATATTCAGCAAGGGTATTTATCCTTATGTTTGGTCAAAGGCTGTGATAATACCAATTTATAAGAAAGGAGATTTAGATAGTGCAGACAATTACAGGGGCGTTTCCCTGCTAAGCATCTTATCAAAGTGTTATACATCCATACTTAACTCAAGACTGTATGAATGGCTAGAAAATAATGATCTCATTTGTGAAAATCAGGCAGGTTTTCGAAAAAAATACCTACTGTCGATCAGATTTTTAACCTCTATGCAGTAGTCGAAAAATGTATGTCAAAGAAAGGCAGAAAGCTTTATGTGCTTTTGTAGACTTCAAGAAAGCCTTCGATTCAGTTAGGCATGAAAAACTTCTTGAATGTGTAGCAAACCAAGGTATAAGGGGTAAATTCTTTGCTACATTATCATCTATTATATGTCGTTGGTGTCATGTATCAGAGTTAATGATGAATTGTCAGAGTTTTTTGAGTGCCCAATAGGTGTAAGACAGGCTGTGTACTAAGCCCTACATTGTTTACAATGTTCATCAATCAGTTGGCTAATCATATTAATGAAAAGGGCAGGCATGGAATCCAAATACTACCTGATATTTTTGAACTATTTATTTTTACTTTTTGCTGACGACGTACTTTACTTTCAGTGACCCCATTTGGATTACAGCAGCAAAATGAATATTCTGCAAACTTATTGTGATAACATGCAGTTAAATGTTAATATTGATAAAACGAAGGTCATGGTATTTAGAAAAGGGGATTTTTAGCAAAACATGAAAAATGGTTTTATAAGGGTGTTAAGCTGGGGCGTAGTTAATCAATATTGCTATTTAGGTTTCACTTTTACAACAAAGATTAGTACAAAGTTTGGCACTGAGAAACTAGTAATTAAAGGTAAAAAAGCAGTCATCCAGTTAAACAAAGCATTTAAATAGGTATAAGGAAATGAATGCAAGCACGTTTTTTTTAAGGTTTTTGATGTTTAAAGTTCAGCCTATTTGTTATATGCTTCAGAAATATGGGGTTTAAGTAGAATGGACCATATTGAAAAAGTTCACATGTCAGCAAGTAAGAGGTTTTAAGGAGTTCCAATAAGAACACCCAATAAAATGGTGTATGGTGAATTGGGTAGGTATCCTCTTTATATTAATTCTTGTACTAATGTTATTAAATACTGGTTTAAGTTACTACAAATGAGTTCAAACAGATTGCCATACAGTGCCTACCAAATGCTATTGGAACTAGATAAAAATGGAAAAGAATGCTGGGTATCAAAAATAAGAGAAATTTGTGCGAAACAGGATTTAATATTGTATGGTTACAACAAGGTGTTGGTGATGTAAAGGCTTTTTTTACGTGTATTTAAGCAAAGATTAGTAGACATGTTCATTCAAGAATGGCATGGAACTATAAGAGATAAAGAGAGGTATGAAAATTATAGATCATTCAAAACTATCTTTGGAAAAGAGGAATACATTTACGTTACAGATACTTACTGTTTCGAGTTGCTATTACACAGGCTAGATTAAATGTTTTGCCTCTTATGAATAATGTCCATAGATACAGTATTAATGATCAAGAAAAGTTCTGTCCATTTTGTAAAACAAAAGTCGAAAACGAAGCCCATTTTTTGTTCGATTGTCCAATGTAAATCAGATCTAAGGGATAAGTTTTTGACTAACTGTATGGATATACCATTGTCAGTTTTACTTAAACATCAAATAGAGAACGTAGTCATTATCTATCCAGATATATTTTTCATTCTATTAATAGAAGGAAGAAATTGCTGTGTCAAAATATCAGTTTTAATGATGGGTGTGTTAAA
>CM054155.1:35553278-35555778 GCA_028751875.1 Rapana venosa | reverse complement strand
AATATCTTATAATTATGTGTAACAAGTATGTGTACCATTTGACAATGTGTAGATGTTTATCTTTATGACTTATTAAGTTTGGTTGTGTTATTTTTCTTGGCTTTGTTGTTGCTCTTGTTCTTGTTGTTGTTGTTTGTCTGTTTTTCTCTTTTTTATCATCTTTTGTTGGTTTGGTTTTCTTTCTCTTTTGTTTGTTTGTTTGTTTTGGTTAGGGTTTTTTGGGGGGTGGGGGTAGGGGTGGGGTATTCTTAGGATTTTCTTTTAATTGCTTGCTTTTGGGGGGGGGGGAGGGTTGTTGGGGGGAGCTGTTTTGAAAAGGGTTATTTCCCTTGTTTTTATTGCGAGACTGTATAAGTATTGGGTTATTATTATTAAGATGTATCCCTAACGGGCGGGGACTGGATGTAAAAAAGCACATGTGTGCTTATTCATTATCCTCGAAATAAAAGAATTTGTCATTGTCATTGTCATTGTCATTGTCTCTCTCTCTCTCTCTCTCTCTCTCTCTCTCGCTCTCTCTCCTCTCTCTCTCTCTCTCTCTCTCTCTCTCTCTCCTTCTTCTTCTTCTTCTTCTTCTTCTTCTTCTTCTTCTTCTTCTTCTTCTTCTTATTATTATTATTATTATTATTATTATTATTATTACACCACCACACATTCCCTTTCCCCGAAAGAAAGAAAAACAAAAGAGAAAATGAATTGTGGTACAACGTAGTAGCTTACCTGACAGTCTCTCTCTCTCTCTCTCTCTCTCTCTCTCTCTCTCTCTCTCTCTCTTTCTTTCTTTCTTTCTTTCTTTCTTTTTCTCTCTAAAATATGTTTATATGTTTTGTATCCTTATAACTGTGCAATGTATAAAAAAAAACTGAATAAAAAAGTTTCTTATTAAAAAGTAGTAGCATTTGACAGCTGAACAACACATAAGACAGAGACACACAGAAGCTGACCAATAATTCTTCAGACCTGTTTAAACCACACACACACAAAAATACTGGATGTGCTCTCTTTCTCTGGAATGGGACAAGTTCCACAGGACTGTCAGGAACGGTCTGTCAACAGACAGGTGAGACACTTTCAGTCTTGAGAGGCTTCCTGATTTTAGTTTCATGCCGTCAAACTCAAGAGCATAATTATTGATGGCAGCGCCCATCTCCTCCTCTCCCTCGCTGCTTTAGGGTCAGGCAAGGTAAAGCAGCGAGGGAAGAGAGGAAGATGGGCGCCGCCCTCAATATACTGCCTCCCACCCCTAGAGAAGCTGAGGTCTCTGACGGCCTCACTCCCCTACGACCAGATAGGTTGCAGGACACCTTTACCCTTTACCTTGTTACGTCAAACTCTTCAGAGACATTTCTGGAGAGGCTTTTTTTTCCCCCGGGATGAATAGAAAGGAGAAAGAGATGAAGAGAAGTCCAGAATTAAGTGACATGAATATGAGTGGAAGAAGAGGAGATGGGAAGGGAAGTATTACAAGGTGGTTTGTGTCAGTTTTTTTTTTAAGTTGTAGGAAAGCAATATTTGTATCTGATCTTGAATTGGTGGTCTAGTGAATCGGGGGCCTAGTGGCTCTTTGATTTTTGGATCCGTGGTCTTGTGGATTGGTTGTCTAGTGAATCGGTGGTCTAGTGGATCCGTGGTCTAGCTGATCCGTAGTCTAGTGGATTGGTGGTCTAATGGATAGGAGGTCTAGTGCATAGGTGGTCTAGTTGATTGGTTGTCTAGTAGATAAGTGGTCTAGTGAATCGTGGTCTAGTGAATCGGTGGTCCAATAGATCCGTGATCTAGCGGATTGGTGATGTAGTGGATTGGTGGTCTAGAGGATTCATGGTCTAGTGGATGAGTGGTCTAGTGGGTCAGAGGTCTAGTGGATTGGCAGTATAGTGAATCGATGGTCCAGTGAATCGGTGGTCTAGTCTAGTGGATCGGTGGTCAAGTGGATGGGTGGTCTAGTGGGTCGATGGTCTACTGGATTGTTGGTTTAAAGGTAATGCACCTGCCTAGAAAGCCAACATTAGGGGGATTGATCCCCGTTTCTACCCAGAACTTTTCCCCTCATCCACCAAACCTTAAGATGTGGTCCACCAGGTGCTAGTCTTTCGGATGAAGACGATCAGTCAAGGTACCGTGAGCAACACGCTTTCAACGCACGTAAAAGAACCCACGGCAACAAGAGAGTTGTTCGTCTCTGGTAAGAGTTCTGTAGAAAAAGCCACACTGATATGGAAAGAGAATAATAGGCCTGCAGTCAGGAAAAGAAACGAATCATGGGTGGCTCTGCCTTTGTGATGACGCGCTCTCCCTGGGAAAAGCAGCCCGAGTTTCATGCAGAGAAATCTGTAACTTAAAAGTGGGATACAATACAATACAACACAATATGATACAATAGTCACTGGCACCTGGGCTTTATCTTGATTAAATCCTTGTCACTGGGGACAACAGCTGCAAAGTGAGAGGCTGTATGACCAGTGGCTTTCTTTCCCACTCATGGAAGTCCACTTTACAGCTT
>CM054155.1:35543278-35548278 GCA_028751875.1 Rapana venosa | reverse complement strand
TCGGGAGAGGTGGCGCTGGCGCGTGGCAGCCTTGGCTACGCAACTACACCCAGTCCGAGTCGGAGGAGTTCAATTCGTCCTCTCTGCTGTTGTCTCCTGGCAGTCATTATTTTATCGGTGAGTTTGTGGAGTGGGAGTGGAAGTGGTAGTTGTGATAGTGGTGGTAGTAGTATATCATATAGGAGGGAGAGGGCGGGATTTGTTGTTTGTTGTTGTTGTTGTTGTTGTTGTTTTTTTGGGGTGTGTTTTGGTTGGTTGTTGTTGGTGTGTTGTTGTGGTTGGGTTGTTGTTGGTTGTTGTTTTTTGGGGGGGCTGTGGAAAGTTGAGGAAGGTTCAGTGGCTGGGGTGGGGGATGGGTTGTTGTTGTTGGCGTGTTATGAAATATTGTGGTTTTGGGTTTAGGGTTTGGTGTGTGGTGTTGTGTGTGTGGGAGGGGGGGGGGGAGCGTGCGTGAGTACGTGTGTGCTTGCGTATATGAGTAGGTGTGTGCGTCGGTGCGTGCGTATGTGTGTGTTTGTGTGTGTGTGTGTGTTTACGTTTTTAATGTGTTGGAGAATGTGTGTGTTTCTCATGTAGGGGCGGGAGGTCTGTGTGTGTGCGCGTGCGCGCGCGTGCGTGCGTGTGTGTGTGCGTGCGTGTGTGCGTGCGTGCGTCCATGTGTGTGTGTGTCTGTCTGTGTCTGGGTTTCTCTCCTCTCTCGCTCCCTGTGTGGAAGTATGCATGTATGTATGCATGTATGTATGCATGTATGCATGCATGCAAGTATGTACGTATGTATGTATGCATGCATGCATGTATGCATGTATGTATGTATGCATGTATGTATGTATGTATGTATGTATGTATGTATGTATGTATGTATGTATGTATGTATGTATGTATCTTTGCATGTACTGTTCTGTTTGTCTTTTTTCTTCTTCGTTGTCTTTCTTTGTTGTGGTCTTCTCCTCCTTCCCTTCCTCCCTTCCCCCTTTCCTCTTCTTCTACCTCCCCCGTCCCCTTCCCTCCTCCTCCTCCTCCTCCCCCCCTCTCCCTCTTTTCTTTTTCTCGGATAGATTTCCAAGGTTTATGAATAAATGGAATTTGTACGTGTACAACCGTCTTATATCCCACCATTAAGTAATGATAACTTTCCTTCAGGGATGTGTGTTTGACTCGTTTTATTTCTCTCTTTCCTCTCCAGTTTCATCTCATAGCTTTTCCCTGCCTTCAACAGCCGAATGTCTATCCCCCTACCAAAGTGTATAACCTCTATGTGCGTGTGTGCATGTGTGCACGCGCGCGCGCGTGCGTGCGTGCGTGCGTGCGTGCGTGCGTGAGCACATTTGGACTTGTTAAAAACTATTACTTGTTACTGGTTGCGCATGACTGTGTAAGAATGAGTTGAGTGCAAGCGCTTTGATTTGTCTCTGCAAGATATAGCGCTATATAAATTCCATTAATTTTTTTAGTAGTAGTAGGAGTAATAGTGGTAAATAGTAGTAAGTAGTAGTAGTAGTAGTAGTAGTTAGTAGTAGTAAGTAGTAGTAGTAGTAAGTAGTAGTAATAGTAAGTAGTAGTGAGTAGTAATAGTGAGTAATAGTAGTAATAGTAGTGAGTAGTAGTAGTGAGTAGTAGTAAGTAGTAAGTAGTAGTAAGTAGTAGTAGTAAGTAGTAGTAGTAAGTAGTAGTAGTGGTAGTAGGAGGAGTAGGAGGAGTAGGAGTAGGAGTAGGAGTAGTAGTAGTAGTAAGTAGTGGTAGTAGTGAGTACTAGTAGTGGTAGTAGTGAGTACTAGTAGTAGTAGTAGTAGCAGTAGCAGTAGCAGTAGTAGAAGTAGTAGTAGTAGTAGTAGTAGTAGCAGTAGTAGTAGTAGTAGTAGTAGTAGTAGCAGTAGTAGTAGTAGTAGTAGTAGTAGTAGTGGTAGTAGTAGTAGTAGTAGTAGTAGTAGTAGTAGATTTTTCCATTTGCCGTCGAAAGTCTTTAACACAGAGGCGGAGGCTCTGTTCTGAAATCTTGTCATGCAACCAAAAACGGACTGCTGTGATCTTGAATCTACCCCCAACGACCAGTTGGAGGAAGAGGAGGAGGAGGAGGAGGAGGAGGAGGAGAGAGAGAGAGAGAGAGGGGAGAGAGAGAGAGAGAGAGAGAGAGAGAGAGAGAGAGAGAGAGAGAGAGAGAGTGAGAGAGAGAGAGAGAGAGAGAGAGAGAACACTGAACCCTGAACACTAAAAGTAATTTATTGCACAGAGAGAGAGAACTCGAACTCGAACTGAAAGATTTATTCACAAAAAGGCCATTAGCCCATACATGAAGAGGAGGTTGCCAAACTGCTGAGTATTTTAGTGAGAAAAATAAGTAACACAAAAAACAAAATGTTAATGTATACCCACAACTACCACAATAAAAATCGGTTCCAAAGAATATGACTTAAGAAACCGAGATATCTCTTATTCTAAAGGCTTTACACAAAATATAAAGCAAGGCTGCGCACAATCTCAGGGTGACTAGATGCCATGAAAGAGAGAGAGAGAGAGAGAGAGAGAGAGAGAGAGAGAGAGAGAGAGAGAGAGAGAGAGAGAGAGAGCGCAAAATTTTCAAATGTGATGCTTATTAACAGAACTGAGCAAAGAAAAAGTTTTCATGGTGTATTTTCTTTATTTCTTTTCTTCTTCTTTTGTTACAGTTGCGCAGGTTAACGATTCTATGGCATCGTGCAAAATGGGACTGCGTGTCAACGTCACTGTGAAACCCAACCATTGTCCAATGACCAAGGGCCACGTCTGCTCGGCTAAAGGGCACTGCCTTACACGCCATGAGCAGGTATGAGTTGTCTTCTTCTTAGCAATTCTTCTTCTTCTTCGCAATTCTTCTTTGCATTCTTCTTTGTATTCTTCTTTGCATTCTTCTTTGCATTCTTCTTTGCATTCTTCTTCGCAGTTCTTCGCAATTCTTCTTTCTTCGCAGTTCTTCTTCGAAATTCTTCTTCGCAATTCTTCTTCGCAAGTCTTCTTCGCAATTCTTCACAATTCTTCTTTGCAATTTTTCTTCGCAGTTCTTCTTCCCAATTTTTCTTCTTTGAATTCTTCTTCCCAATTCTTCTTCTTTGCATTCTTCTTCAAAATTCTTCTTTGCATTCTTCCTTGCATTCTTCTTCGCAATTCTTCACAGTTCTTCTTCGCAATTCTTCACAATTCTTCTTCTTCTTCTTCTTCTTCTTCTTCTTCTTCTTCTTCGCAATTCTTCTTCGCATTTTTCTTCTTTGCAATTCTTGTTCTTCTCCTCCTTCGCATTCTTCTTCTTCGCAATTCCTCTTCTTCGCAATTCTTCGCAATTCTTTTTTCTTCGCAGTTCTTCTTCCCAATTATTCTTCTTTGCATTCTTCTTCCCGATTCTTCTTTGCATTCTTCTTCCCAATTCTTCTTTGCATTCCTCTTCTTCACAATTCTTCTTCTTTGCATTCTTCTTCTTCGCAATTCTTCTTCTTCGCAATTCTTCACAATTCTTCTTCTTCTTCTTCTTCTTCTTCTTCTTCTTCTTCTTCTTCTTCGCAATTCTTCTTCTTCGCAATTCTTCTTCTTCGCAATTCTTCTTCTTCGCAATTCTTCTTCTTCGCAATTCTTCTTTGCATTCTTCTTCGCAGTTCTTAATAATAATAATAATAATATATGGAATTTATTCTTCTTCCCAAGTTGTCTTCTTTGCATTCTTCTTCTTTGAATTCTTCTTCTTTGCATCCTTCTTTCTTCTTCTTTGCATTATTCTTTCTTCTTTGCATTCTTCTTCTTTGCAAACTTCTTCTTCGCAATTCTTCTTTGCATTCTTCTTCTTTGCATTCTTCTTCTTTGCAAACTTCTTCTTTGCATTTTTCTTCTTGGCATTCTTCTTCTTTGCATTCTTCTTTGAATTCTTCTTCTTCTTCGCAGTTCTTCGAAATTCTTCTTCTTCGCAATTCTTCGCATTCTTCTTCTTCGCATTCTTCTTCTTCTTCGCATTTCTTCTTCTTCTTCGCAATTCCTCGCAATTCTTCTTTTTCGCATTCTACTTCTTTGCATTCTTCTTTGAATTCTTCTTCTTTTTCGCAGTTCTTCTTCTTCTTCTTCTTCTTCTTCTTCTTCTTCTTCTTCTTCTTCTTCTTCTTCTTCTTCTTCTTCTTCTTCTCTTCTTCTTCTTCTTCGCATTCGTCTTCTTCGCATCTTCTTCTTTGCATTTTTCTTAGCAATTCTTCTTTTTCGCAATTCCTTGCAATTCTTCTTCGCATTCTACTTTTTCGCAGTCTTCTTCTTCTTCTGCTTCTGCTGCTACTGCTTCAGTCGAACACTCTTACAGCAACTATTGTTGTCTGTCAACACAACACACGCAAACTTCTCATCCGGTGTACTTCCTATCTCACAGTGATTCCCAAGTGGGATGATGAGCCAGAGTGCATGTTCTGGGTGACCCTCAGGGTGTTAAGCTTGGGAACACACAACAACAACAACAACAACAACAACAACAGCAACAAGAAGATTTGATTTTAACTTCAGTTTTTCTGCCACTTGTCTATAATTGTATGGTAATATGATAATTTTGTGGTCAGAATGTTCTTAGGCAAGATCTTACTATTGAGCGTTCGTTTGATGAATAAAGTCACTGTCACCACTCTTATGGTAGGCAGTCTCACTCATGTCTGGACTTCGTGTGTAAACTATGAATATCTGCCAGGAGGGTTTTAGTATAATATCGATGGTGCTGTGCGTTCCCCAGCAGAACAGAAAACATCTTGCGCACACGTTAAAATCCCGTTCCGTTTTTCGTAAGAGTAGGCCATTGTGTGCCGGTGGGAACAGATAATTTACAAAACCGCATACACACGGGGACTGGATGTAAAAAAGCACATAAGTGCTTATTCCATTATCCTCGATATAAAAGAATAAAAGAAATAAATAAATAATAGTAAAATAACACATAGGAGACAGCCATTCATAATAATTTATGCACTCTGACTCTAATCACCACATCTAGGAATCACTGTGAGATTGTA
>CM054155.1:35530778-35538278 GCA_028751875.1 Rapana venosa | reverse complement strand
GGACGTAGGCTTTACAGTATACTTTAGCTGAGCATTGCTACTGTTGATTGCTAGTGTTGATAACTATTTTTACTACTACTACTACTACTACTACTACTACTACTGCTGCTACTACTACTACTACTACTACTACTACTACTACTACTACAACCACTACCACCACCACTACTACTACGACTACTACCACCACTACTACTACTATTACTACCACTACAACTACCATTACTTAACCACTATCACCAACACTACTAATACTTCTACCACTGTCACTACTACTACTACTTCTACTACTACTACTACTACTACTACTACTACTACTACCATTACCACCACCACCACTACTATTACTAACACTACCACCACCATTATTACTAACACTACCACCACCATTACTTTACCACTATCACCAACACTACTACTATTTCTACCACTGTCACTACTACTACTACTACCACCACTACTATTACTACCACTACCACTACCACCACCACTATTACTTTACCACTATCACCAACACTACTACTACTTCTACCACTGTCACTACTACTACCACTACCCCTACTACTTCTACTGCCACGACCAACAAGACCTACTATATACAACTGAAGTGCCGAGGAACCGAAGGCACAGCACCAGTACACCACTGCTGTGTCCTGACGTCAGGTTTCCGTGGAGTTCATTGCCAAGAGCGCGTGCAGAACCTGTGCGAGGTGGTCACGTGTCGGAACAACGCCACCTGTAGCGGAAACGCCAGCTCCTTCCGGTGCGCCTGCGCGCCGGGCTTCAGCGGCTCGCACTGCGAGGTGAACGTGAACGAGTGTGCCTCCAGCCCCTGTGTCCACGGGCTGTGTGTGGACAAGGACAACGGCTACACGTGCTACTGCAGTCCTGGTGAGCTCTTTGCTTGTTTGGGTTGGTGGTTGGGTGGTTGTTGGGGGTTTTTTGGGGGTGGTGAGTGTTGTTGGTGGTGGGTGGGTGGGTTGATTGGTTGGGTTTGGATGGATGGTTGTTTGGTTGACTGGGTGGGTTTCGTTGGTGTGGGTGTGTGGGTTGGCTTGTTGGTTGGTTGGTAAGTTGGTGGTTGTTTGGTAGTGGTTGGTTGGTTGGTTGGATGGTTGGTTGGTAAGTTGGCTGGTTGGGTTTGGGTTGGTTGGGTTTGGGTTGGTTGGTGGGTGGGTTTGGGTTGGTTTGGGCTGGCTGGCTGGCTGGGTGGGTTTGGGTTGGGTGAGTGGGTGGCGCATCCAATGTCGTGTTTCGAGGATTTTGAAATCACAGTAATCCTACATGAATTTGGACCAGTAGGCCTCTCTGAATGTGTGCACTTGGTATGCATGCAGGAGTGTGCGTGTTTTTGCATGTGTGTGCTTGTGTGGCTTTGTTTTACACCTGATTAAATCTGGGGATTTTGTGTGTAAGAGAGAGAGGGGGAGAGAGAGGGAGAGAGAGAGAGAGTGTGTGTGTGTGTGTGTGTTAAAAATATTGAAGATATGGTACTAAGTTTGTGTTCTCTTGGGCTTTTAGCGAAAAACAACACAGTAAAAGTGAGATGTTCCCAGCATATTTTGATTTTTTTTTAAATAAAGAAAAATGTATGATAAGCGGATTGTAGCACGCACTTGTTGTTCTGGCTTCTTGTGAAAATCACAGACGGATTCTCTCAATATTTTCTATTTCTGTTCTCTTTATTTCGGGGGGTGGGGGGACGGGGGGGGGACGGGATAGCTCAGTGGCAGAGCACTTGTTTTCCACCAAGCTAAGGTTAAGCAGCATTGAGAGCGGTTACCAAGTGAATTGGTGACCGACTGTTTACGTGCCTAGTCTTCAGTACAGTCCCCCAGTTCACCCAGCTATCTGTAAATAGGTACCTGCCCTCTTTAGGGTCAGGGAAGGTAAGGCAGCGAGGGAGAGGAGATGGGCGCCGCCCTCAATATGCTGGCGCCTGGAAAAGCTGAGGTCTCTGACATCGCGCTCCCTAACGCCCGCATAGGTTATGGGGACACCTTTCACCTTTACCTTTCTTTCTCCTCTTCCTTGAAGGCTATAACGGCTTCTTGTGAAAACCACAGGTGGAGTCTTTTCGATGTTTTACTGTAGGGACGGGGGGTGGGAGAGATAAGTTTGGTTGGTTAGAGCACTGTACTCGTGATCTACTGACCCGGGTTCAATCCCGTTCAAGAGGATATTTTTCCCCAGGAGTTGAACATCAGTGCAGACTCCACTCCCCAAAAAAAGTCCTTCGGATGAGACTATAAACCAAGGTCCCGTGTGTAAACGCACGCAGAACATCTTGCGCACACGTTAAAACCTGTTCCACTTTTCGGAAGAGTAGGCCATTGTGTGCTGGTGGGGACATAATTATGACAAAAGTACCAAAAATGCAAACACACGGATTGGATGTAAAAAGAAAAACCGACGTGAGGGCTTATTCTTTTCTCCTCGAAATTAAAGAATAAATAAATAAGAGCAAATAAAGAAAGAAGGAAAGAAAGAAAGAAAGAGAGAGAGAGAAAGAAAGAGAGAGACAGAGAGAGAGACGCTTTAACGCTTTAACAATTTTTATTGTCATTGCCCACAGAGACAGAGAGAGAGAGAAAGAGAGAGAGAGAGAGAGAGAGAGAGAGAGAGAGAGAGAGAGAGAGAGAGAGAGAGACACGCTTTAACGCTTCAACAATTTTTATTGTCATTGCCCACACAGAGAGAGAGACAGAGACAGAGAGAGAAAGAGACGCTTTAACGCTTTAACAATTGTTATTGTCATTGCCCAGAGAGAGAGAGATAGAGATAGAGAGAGAGAGAGAGAGAGAGAGAGAGAGAGAGAGAGAGAGAGAGAGAGAGAGAGAGAGAAAGACAGACAGACAGACAAAAAAAAAAGAAAGGAAGAAAAGAAAATAAATCAATAAATCCATCAACAAAACCTGTCTGTTTCCTTTTTGTTGTCCTTGATCTGTGCAGGCTATCACGGACAGCACTGTGAACTGGACTATGACGAGTGTGCCAGAGGCCCCTGTGAGAACCAGGGCTTCTGCCAGAACTTGCAGGACAACTACACCTGCCACTGCCACCCCGGGTACAAAGGCCGCAACTGCAGCACCAAGGTAAGGCAGAGAGAGGCAGAGGAGCCTGCGTGTTCTGAAGATGATGTGTATTGTATTGTATCGTGTTGTGTTGTATTGTTGTTGTGTTGTGTTGTATTGTAGTAATGTATTGTGTTGTATTGCGTTGTATTGTATAGCACTTTTTGTCATGGCAAATTTCTCTGCGTCAAATTCGGGCTGCTTTCCACCCCTGGAGAGAGCGCGTCGCCACAAGAGCAGCGCCACCCATTTTTTTAAACAATTCTTTTCCTGACTGCAACTGTATTTAGGTTTTTTTATCAGAATGGCTTTTTTTTCTTACAAAATGTTGTCGAAGACAACTCTTTTGTTGCCGTGGGGATCTTTTACGTGCTCTAAATGAATATTACAACACGGCGCGCATCTCCTCTCCCTCGCTGCTTTACCTTTCCCTGACCTTTTCTTTTTGCAAGATATAGCGCTCTATAAATTCCATTCATTATTACATTATTATTATTATTAATAGAGGGCAGGTACCCATTTACAGCAGGGTGAGTTAGGGGACTGTACTGAAGCCAAGGCGCGCAAACGGTCACCCATCCAAGTGGTAACCACGCTCAATGCTGCTTAACCTCAGCTTGGGGAAAGCGAGTGCTCTGACCACTGACCTAGTGGTCATAAATCCAGTTTGCAAGAAGAGAAATGCATTATAGCGCTGTGCTTTTTAAAGAAAAGAATAAATGATTTTTTAAAAGCTTTGTATCATCTCCAGTAAAAATCGATTTGCAAGGTAAGAAAAAAGAAGTATTCAATCCGTAAACGGGTCCATTTCACTACTTCCTTATGACAACTCTTCAAAAATAGACGATCACTTGACATTTTACTACTGGTAGGATTTTTTTTCTCTTTTTTAAATCTAATATCTACATTTTGAAGGCTTGGGGTTCTTTTTTTATTATTGTGCAGGGGATACTGCTTGAGGTCTCCGTCTCTTGTGTGTCTGTCTGTCTGTCTATCTACTCTCTCTCTCTCTCTCTCTCTCTCTCTCTTCTATCTCTGCTCCTCTCTCTCTCTCTCTCTCTCTCTCTCTCTCTGCTCCTCCTCTCTCCTCGTGTCTCTCTCTCTCTCTCTCTCTCTCTCTCTCTCTCGTCCTCTCTCTCTCTCTCTCTCTCTCCTCTCTCTCTCTCTCTATCTCTTTCTCTTTCTGTCTCTCTGTCTGCCCTCCCTCTCTCTCTGCCTGTCTGTCTGCCCCTCTCTCTGTCTGCCCTCTCTGTCTCTCTCTCTGCCCTTCTCTCTTTGTCTGCCCCCTCTCTCCTCTCTCTGTCTCTCTCCCTCCTCTCTGTCTGCTCTGTCTCTTCTCTTCTCGTCTCTTCGTCTCTCTGTCTCTATATACTCTCTCTCTCTCTCTGTCTCTCTCTTAGTTATTCCCTCTATCCGTCTGTCTGTCTGTCTGTCTGTCTCGTCTCTCTCTCTCTCTCTCTCTCTCCCTCTCTCTCTCTCTCTCCTCTCTCTCTCCCCCCTCCTCTCTCTATCTCCCTGTCTCTGTCTCTCTTCTCTTCTCTTCTCTGCTCTGCTCTCCTCTCTCTTCTCCCTCCTCTCCTCTCTCTCTCTCCTCCCCCCTCTCTCTCCATCCCCTCTCTCTCTCTCTCTCTCTCTCTCTCTCTCTCTCTCTCTCTCTCTCTCTCTCCTCTCTCTCTCTCACTCTCAAAAGTCAATTCGATCTTTAACTAAAAGATATCAGTGAGACTTTACTGGGGAAAGTTGTCAGATATTGCCGGTCGTGATACCGTTAAGCAGGCTAATGTGTTCTAGAGAAGACAATCTAACGTGTTCTAGAGAAGACAGTGTAGGTAGTTAAACTACTCCGCACGTCACTACTGCACCCACTCGCTTATGCTGTACGCGCGCAAGCAGACAGGCTTGCAGGCATATTCACACATTTAACATATGTGCTCATATATATATATATATATATAGAGAGAGAGAGATCGATGATGAGGGGAGTAGAGGAGAAGTAGTGATAGGAGTAGATAGATAGTATGTAGGATTAGAGTAGATAGGTTGGAGTAGATAGATAGATAATAGATAAGATAGATAGATAGATAGATAGATAGATAGATAGATAGATAGATAGATAGATAGATAGATAGATAGGTGGAAAGAATTCGGCTTCAATAGAATTCGACAATACGTCTGTACCTCTATCCACAGCAATGAAATATATAGGGTTAGTTATCGACAACACACTCTCTATGCAAAAATTCATCACCCAAACCTTCCAGTCGTGCTATTATCAATTACGGCGCATTAGTGCAGTTCGAAAGTATCTGTCCACTGATGCAACATCCAAACTATTCACGTCTATCATTCTCTCACGTCTGGACTATTGCAATTCTCTTCTAGCTGGTCTGCCAGCATCATCTATCTACCCTCTTGAACGTATACAAAACGTTGCAGCTCGACTAGTCCTCAGAAAGAAAAAATCTGAGCTTAGTACTCCTCTCTTGCGATATCTCCACTGTCTGCCTGTGCCACAGAGAGTAAACTATTAAGATCTGTACCCCCTGTTACAAATGTCTCCACAAGACAGCACCTTCCTACCTCTGTGAATGTCTTCACCTGTACACTCCTCGTTCGCTCCGCTCTGCTGCAGATACCTTGTGCTTAAGAATACTTAGATTCAACCAGTCCACTGCTGGCTGTCACTCTTTCTCTGTTTCTCGTCCATCGATCTGGAATGACCTCCCTCTCTCTCTCTCTTTGCCAAAAGCCTACTTGCGATGCTTTTAAATCCAGCCTAAAGACACATTTATTTCAAACCTAAGATTCTCTCCTCTTGTTTAAACTCATTTCTGTCCCTGCCCTCAACAACCAACCCCCCCCCCTCCCCCTATCACCCTGCCGGAGTGTAAAACCTTTATAATTATGTGTGTGTGTGTTTACATTTAAGTTTGTAAAAAAAAAAAAACTATTAATTGTGCGCGCGTGTGTGTTTACATTTGAATTTGTAAAAATCTACTAATTGTAACTGGCTGCATGTGAAAGACTAGGATGAATGAAAGCCATTTGATTTGTTTTTGCAAGATATAGCGCTGTATAAATTCTATGTATTATTATTATAATTAGATATAGATAGATATAGATAGATAGATAGATAGATAGATATACCCGCGCACCTATGTACTTACTCATTTACAGACATGCATGTGCACACATGTTCACAGACATGTGCATTCACGCGCGCGAACATGATCCCACAATTCCATCAGAACTTCACCCGTTCATTTAATCATTGACTCGTTCTCTTACGTTTCACACACACGCGCGCGCACGCACATATACACATACATACACACACGCATTCGTAGGCGCACGCAAGCACGCATGCGCACGCGCACAAATGCACAAACACAAACGCACACGCGCACAAACGCACACACACAAACGCACACACCAAACGCCGCATACACACACTCTCTCTCTCTCTCTCACTCTCTCTTCTCACTTCTCTGTCTCGCTCTCTCTCTGTCTCTCTCTCTCTCTGTCATTCTCTCTTCCTCTCTCCTCCTCTCTTTCGCGCGCGCGCGCTCTCACTCTCTCCTCCTTTTGCACGCTCTCCTCTCTCTCTCTCTCTCTCTCTCTCTCTCTCTCTCTCTCTCTCTCTCTCTCCTCTCTCTCTCTCTTATTTAGGAATCCGTTGCTGTAAGCAAGAATGCTTTGCAATTAATTAGAATCCTTTCCGTCATTGCAGGCAAAGCTATTTTGCATTATGATTAATGGGGGGTCCTTTCCCGTCATTTCAGACGAGGAAGTGTTTATAATTAACTGAGGATTCTTTCTGTCACAGCAGGTAAGAATGCTTTTGCATGTAATTATTTTGGGCCATCTTTCTGGGGGGGGTTCATTGTAGGCCTGGAACTTTTGCAAAATATTTGATTGGGGTTCTGCCCTTCTCTACGCTAAGGCAAGTGTGGGGGATTTTTGCGATTAATTGGGATCCTTTTCTACACTGTAGGCAAGGCCTAGGATGCTTTCCCTTTTTGTTGGAACTGGGTAGGGGGGGGGAGGTAGGGGGGTACGGGAGAGCCTGGTGGTTAAAATGATGCGCTCGAGATCTGCTGACCCTGGGCTCAAATCTCGTTCAAGAGGAGTTTTCTTCTGGAGTGAACATCAGTGCCGGCTCCACTCCCCCCCCCCCCCTACCCTAAAAAGTCCTTCAGATAAGACTATAAACCGAGGTTCCGTGTGCGAACGCACGCAGAACATCTTGCGCACATGTTAAAACCCGATCCACTTTTCGGAAGAGTAGGCCATTGTGTGCCGATGGGAATGAGTGACAAAATTGATAAAACTGCATACACACGGGGATTGGATGTAAAAAACAAGCACATGAGTGCTTATTCCATTATCCTCAAAACGAAAGAATAAATAAATAGATAGAATAAGA
>CM054155.1:35498278-35525778 GCA_028751875.1 Rapana venosa | reverse complement strand
GTGGGTGGATGGTGATGGGGAAGGGGAAAAAAGCGGGAAAACAGCATACTTCTGAGATGCTGGTAGCACAGACTGTGGCAGCGCTGGTGTGGGACACAAGTTGGTGTATTCAAAAGATGTGCAGTCCCATTGGAGTGCTGTTATTTATTTATTTCTTTGAATGTATGTATGTATAATATAATATAAAATGATGTAATATAATATAATATAATGTGGTATAATATAATATAATATAATGTGGTATAATATAATATAATATAATATAATGTGGTATAATATAATATAATATAATATGATATAATAAAATATAATATAATATGTATGTATTATAAATATGCATATATGTATTTACACAGGTAGGTAGGTAGGTAAATAGATAGATAGATGGATGGATAGACGGATGGATGGATGGATAGATGGATGGATAAATGGATGGGTGGGTTGGGTGGTTGGATGAGATGGATGATGGATGGATGGATGGATGGATAGTGAGAGAGAGAGAGAGTTGGAGAAAGAGAGATGGACAGAGACAAAGAAAGAAACAGAGAGACATACATACAGACAGAGCCAGCTAGCCAACCAGCCGGCCAGGCATGCACGCAGACAGACAGACAGACAGACAGAAAGATAGAGACGGAATAAAGACAGACAACACATTTCACCCAAAACGGTTCCCATTTTCTCCCAGTATAATCTGCTTGAAGGAGCCAGCTCCCATAAACCAAGCTCTGGTCTCTTACACTGCCTGTCTCTTTCCCCCCATAAAAATCGCTGCATTAGATAAATTAGAACCTCACTTTCTTCCTTGCTCTCTCTCTCTTCTCTCTCTCCTCTCTCTCTCTCTCTCTCTCTCTCTCTCTCTCTCCTCTCTCTCTCTCTCTCTCTCTCTCTCTCTCTCTCTCTTCTCTCTCTCTCTCTCTCATCTCTCTCTCTCTCTCTCTCTCATTCTCAATCTCAGTCTCTCTACTCTCTCTCTCTCTCGTCCTTGTCTTCATCACCTCTCTTCTCGCGAAACTGGGCGAGGAGAGGGGTAACTGTGTAGATGGGTTGGAATTGGGGGGTGGGGGAGAGGGTTGGGGGGAGGGAGTGGAGACAGTAGAAGGATGGAGAAGAATGGAGACAAAGTTTGTAAAGCTGAGTTCTCTCTTCGTTCCTTGAAGAGTATGGGTAGAAGAGTATGGCGGAGCCCATCCTTTTTTTCCCACCACAGTGGCAGGATGCATGCTAGGTATGTTGTCATCCACCTCATCACCTGCGCTGGCTTTTTCTTCTGAGAAACTCAAATCTACTCTTTGGGGATGCCGGGAGTCTTTCAGTCTTTCAGCATCCCCGCCTTGTGGAAATTCTGTGCTAAGCATTCCCTCTTTTCTATCATTCTCTTTTTCCTGCCTTGTTTCTTGTCTCCCTGTCACCTCTTCCTTATCTGCTGTCTGCCATTTCGGTCCATTTTTCTGCCTTTTTCCCCCCAGAGAGACTTGAAAGATAACAATTCTCTGCCATGCCAAGGTCGGATATGCAGGGCCTGACTTGTCAGGAGCTTAACCGCAGCACAATGCCTTTTAGCTCATATGACAGACGATAGTTGCTGTCTGAGCGTTTGACGAAGGAGGAGAAACATTTTAACATGTGCACATGATGCATGCTTTGCATATATTTGCACAAGAGACTTGGCAAGCAACTATAGCCTCATACTCGTACTCAACTCAAGGTGTCCCATAACCTATGTGGTCATAGGGAAGCGAGGCATCAAAGACTTCAACTTGTCTAGGGGGCCAGCATATTGAGTGCGGTGTCCATCTCCTCTCCCTCGCTGCTTTACCTTCCCTGACCCTAAAGAGGGCAGGTACCCATTTACAGCTGGGTGAACTAGGGGACTATACTGAAGCCAAGGCGTGCAAAAGGTCACCCATCCAATTGGTAACCACGCTCGATGCTGCTTAACTCTGGCTGGGGGAAAGCGAGTGTTCCGACCACTGAGCTATCCCGTCCCTCCACTCAATACTTTGGGAGAATAATTACAGTCTTGGCGGAAAGGGGAGGCTTGTTAGCCTAGTGGTTAGTGTTAACGCTTGCTGTTTGAGAGCCCAGGATCGAACCACCATTGAGGCGCACACGCACACTCACGCGCACACACACACACACACAAACACACATACACAAACACACTCAAAACAAAACGGAGTGCTCCAATCTTCCTAATATATGCACGCTAATCCACACAGCACTGCAACACCAGTCTTGATAACTGCCTCCACTGCTTACAGACAACTTCATCTCTTATACCCTCTCCCCCCCCCCCCCCCACCATTTTATAGCTCTACCCCCACCCCATCCCATCCCATACCCACCACAACCCCACTACCCCACCCTTACCCCTATTCCTATCTCTCTCTCTCTCTCTCTCTCTCTCTCTCTCTCTCTCTCTCCTCTCTCTCTCTCTCTCTCTCTCTCTCTCTCTCTCTTCTGCTCAAGAAAGGAAGCAAGAAAGCAAGTAAGCAAGAGAGACAAAATTAATGATGGCTTTTAATAAAATCTGTGATTACTTTATGGCAAGAAATGACCGAAGGTTGCAGACAAAGAAGTGAGTTTAGGGTGGCAGCTTAGTGGATTATACTGATTAGGAAAAAGAGCGTGCAGTTTTGTAACCGAAAGCTCTTTGTCTAGACAGTAAGGCCTGATAATAAAATTGAATATACTGGCAAAGCAAGAGTGTATCTTCTGAAAGGCATCTTCCTTACTGCCACTGAAGTGTCACTATTTCTTTCATCCCTTATCTCTCTGTCTGTTTGTCTGTCTGTGTGTCTGCCTCTCTGTCTCTGTCTCTGTCTCTGTCTCTCTCTCTCTCTCTCTCTCTCTCTCTCTCTCTCTCTCTCTCTCTCTCTCTCATGCTGAAAACTAGCATATTATGTGCCGGTGGGAACGGATGACAAAATTTACAAAACCGCATACACACGGGGACTGGATGTAGAAAAGCACAGGAGTGTTTATTCCATTATCCTTGATATAAAAGAATAGATAGATAAATAAATATACTGATGCTAACTTGAGAAGTGACTGAGATTTCCCTGTAATGGATGTTAACTTATAGAATAAACGATGATGTTGAAGGTGATGAAGATAATGGTGATGTGTGTCTGGACTGTAATCACCGATAGTGACAGTGACGACGCTCTTAGTCATGACTGTGGTGAGGATGATGATAACGATAATGCCCTTAGTGGTATGTTTTGTATTTGAACATGTTGCATTTCTAGACAATTGATTGACGTTTTTTCGTTTACTTGTTACCACTCCCCTTTGTCCCTTTCACTTGTATTGTAGCCCAAGGCCGATGTAAAATTAAAATGTTCAGAATTCTCTGCTCTCTCTCTCTCTCTCTCTCTTCTCTCTCTCTCTCTCTCCTCTCTCTCTCTCTCTCTCTCTCTGTCTTTGTCTTTTTGTCTCTCTCTGTCTCTCTCTCACTCTGTCTCTCTCTCTTTCTCTCTCTCTCTCTCTCTCTCCTCTCACTCTCTCTCTCTCTCTCTCTCTCTCTCTCTCCTCTCTCTCCCTTCCTCTCTCTCTCTCTCTCTCTCTCTCTCTCTCTCTCTCCTCTCTCTCTCTCTCTCTCTCTCTCTGCTTCTCTGTTTCTCTGTCTCTTTCTACCTCTCTCTCTCTCACACACACACACAATTTAAATGACGGTTACGTTAAATAAGCTTTTAAAAGAATATGGGCTCCGCCATGTTCCTCCATCCTGACTCCTCAAGGAGCGAAGAGAGAAGTCAGCTTTACAACCTTTTCTCCCTTCTTCTTCATCCTTCTACTTTCTCCACCTCCCCCCCCCCCCCCCACCCCCAACCCTCCCATCCCCCCCACTTCCCCCCCCCCCCCCAAATCCCAACACATCTACGTAGTTACCCCTCTCCTTTGCCCAGTTTCAGAGAAGAGAGAGAGAGAGAGAGAGAGAGAGAGAGAGAGAGAGAGAGAGAGAGAGAGACAGAGTGACAGAGAGACAGAGAGACAGAGAGAGACAAAAAGACAAAGACACAGAGAGAGAGACAGAGAACTCTGAACATTTTCTTCCTCTCTCTCTCTGTCTCTCTCTCTCACTCTCTCTCTCTCTCTCTCTCTCTCTCTCTCTCTCTCTCTCTCCTCTCCTCTCTCTCTCTCTCTCTCTCTCTCTCTCGAAACTGGGCAAAGGAGAGGGGTAACTACGTAGATGTGTTGGGATTTGGGGGGGGGGGGGGGGGGGGGGGGGGGGGGGGGGGGAGGTGGAGAAAGTAGAAGGATGAAGAAGAAGGGAGAAAAAGGTTGTAAAGCTGACTTCTCTCTTCGCTCCTTGAGGAGTCAGGATGGAGGAACATGGCGGAGCCCATATTCTTTTAAAAGCTTATTTAACGCAACCGTCATTTAAATTGTGTGTGTGTGTGAGAGAGAGAGAGAGGTAGAAAGAGACAGAGAAACAGAGAAGCAGAGAGAGAGAGAGAGAGAGACAGAGTGAGAGAGAGACGGTAAGAGACAAAAAGACAAAGACACAGAGAGAGAGAGACAGAGAACTCTGAACATTTTAATTGTACTTCGGCCTTGGGCCACAATACAAGTGAAAGGGACGAAGGGGAGTGGTAACAAGTAAACGAAAAAACGTCAATCAATTGTCTAGAGATGCAACATGTTCAAACACAAAACATACCACAAAGGGCATTATCGTTATGTTATCATCTTCCTCAACACAGTCATGACTAAGAGCGTCGTCACTATCGGTGATTACAATCCAAACACACATCACCATTATCTTCATTACCGTCACCATCATCGTTAATGCTATAAGTTAACATCCATTACAGCGAGATCTCAGTCACTTCTCAAGTTAACATCAGTATAGACATAATATGCTACTTTTCAGCATTAGAGAGAGAGACAGAGAGAGAGAGACAGAGAAAGAGAGGCAGATACACAGACAGACAGACAGACAGACAGAGAGATAAGGGATGAAAGAAATAGTGACACTTCAGTGGCAGTAAGGAAGATGCCTTTCAGAAGATACACTCTTGTTTTGCCAGTATATTCAATTTTATTATCAGGCCTTACTGTCTAGACAAAGAGCTTTCGGTTACAAAACTGCACTCTCTTTTTTCTAACCAGTATAATCCACTAAGCTGCCACCCTAAACTCACTTCTTTGTCTGCAACCTTCGGTCATGTCTTGCCATAAAGTAATCACAGATTTTATTAAAAGCAATCATTAATTTTTCTTTCTTGCTTGCTTGCTTTCTTGCTTCCTTTCTTGAGCAGAAGAGAGCGAGAGAGAGAGCGAGAGAGAGAGAGAGAGAGAGAGAGAGAGAGAGAGAGAGAATAGGAATTGGGGTAAGGGTGGGTAGTGGGGTTGTGGTGGGATGGGATGGGATGGGGTGGGGTGGAGCTATAAAATGGGGGGGTGGGGGGGGAGGGTATAAGAGATGAAGTTGTCTGTAAGCAGTGGAGGCAGTTATCAAGACTGGTGTTGCAGTGCTGTGTGGATTAGCGTGCATATGTTAGGAAGATTGGAGCACTCCGTTTTGTTTTGAGTGTGTTTGTGTATGTGTGTTTGTGCGTGTGTGTGTGTGCGTGTGTGCGTGTGTGTGTGTGTGTTGTGTGTGTGTGCGTGTGCGTGAGTGTGCGCGCGCGCCTCAATGGTCGTTCGATCCTGGGCTCTCAAACAGCAAGCGTTAACACTAACCACTAGCCTAACAAGCCTCCCCCTTCCGCCAAGACTGTAATTATTCTCCCAAAGTATTGAGTGGAGGGACGGGATAGCTCAGTGGTCGGAACACTCGCTTTCCCCCAGCCAGTGTTAAGCAGCATCGAGCGTGGTTACCAATTGGATGGGTGACCGTTTGCGCGCCTTGGCTTCAGTACAGCCCCCCTTCCCCCCCCCCCCCCCCCCCCCCCCCCCCCCCCCCCCCCCCATTCACCAGCTGTAAATGGGTACCTGCCTCTTAAAAGTCAGAAAAGGTAAAGCAGCGAGGGAGAGGAGATGGGCGCCGCACTCAATATGCTGGCCCCCTAGACAAGTTGAGGTCTCTGACGCCTCGCTCCCCTATGACCACATAGGTTATGGGACACCTTGAGTTGAGTACGAGTATGAGGCTATAGTTGTTTGCCAAGTCTCTTGTGCAAATATATGCCAAACATCTTGTGCACATGTTAAAATGTTTCTCTTTCTTCGTCAAACGCTCAGACAGCAACTATTGTCTGTCATATGATTGAAAAGGCATTGTGCTGCCGTTAAGCTCCTGACAAGTCAGGCCCTGCATATCCGACCTTAGCATGGCAGAGAATTGTTATCTTTCAAGTCTCTCTGGGGGGGAAAAGGGAAAAAAAAGGACTGAGAAGGCAGACAGCAGATAAGAAGAGGTGACAGGGAGACAAGAAACAAGGCAGGAAAAAGAGAATAATAGAAAAGAGGGAATTCCTAGCACAGAATTTCCAGAAGACGGGGATGCTGTTTAAACTGAAAGACTCCCGGCATCCCCAAAGGGATTGGGGGGGGGGGGGGGGGGGGGGGGGGGAGGGGGAGTTTCTCAGAAGAAAAAGCCAGCGGCAGGTGATGAGTTGATGGGGGGAAAGAGACAGGCAGTGTAAGAGACCAGAGCTTGGTTTATGGGGGCTGGCTCCTTCAAGCAGATTATACTGGGAGAAAATGGGAACCGTTTGGGTTGAGATGTGTGTGTGTGTGTGTCTCTCTTGGTCTGTTTGGGTTGTTTTGTGGGGTGGGGGGTGGGGGTTGGGGAGTCTCTGTCTGACTGCTTGTTTGTGTGTATGCTGGGCTGGGTGGCTGGCTCTGTATTTCATTCTGTCTATCTTTTTGTCTGTCTGTCTGTCTGTATCTGTCTATCTGTATATCTGTCCATCTATTTATCTATATATCTATCTACCTGTCTGTAGATATATATATATATATATATATATATATATATATATATATATATATATATATATATATATATATATATAGTGTGTGTGTGTATGTATGTATGTATGTATAGAGACAGACAGAGTGAGAGAGAGACAGAGAAAGAGAGATAGATAGAGACAGACAGACAGACAGATAGACAGACATTAATATGTATACATATTTTATGTAATTTTTATATATATATGCATGAACACGGTCATACGCAAGCACACACACACACAGTATTATACACCCCACCCCACCCAACCCTCACCCAGCAAACTACTTTTCACCCCCAAAAAACCCCAAACCTCTTGTCAAGCCAGTTCTCACCAGAAGGATAGTATAGGGTACTTCACCCCAGAAATACAGCAGAGCTCTAGCCATGTCCTGCCTACAGCTATAATGCAATCTGCAGAGAACACACACTACTGGCTTTGTGACACAGACATTCAAGGTCCTGTCCTGCTCTCTTCCCTTCTATTCCCCCTAAACCACTCACACAGTCCATTCTTCTTCTTCCTCTCTTCTTCGCAATTCTTCTTTTCCTTCTTCTTCTTCTTTGCTATTCTTCTTCGCAATTCTTCTTCTTCGCTATTCTTCTTCTTGTTCGAAATTCTTCTTCTTCGCAATTCTTCTTCATCCTCTTCCTCCTCCTCCTCTTCCTTTTCGCAATTCTTCTTAATTCTTCTTCTTCTTCTCTTCTTCTTCTTCTTCTTCTTTTTCTATTTTCTTCTTCCTCGCAATTCATCTTCTTCTTGTCCCCCTCCTCCTCCTTCTTCCTTTTCTTATTGGTCAGACGCTCTGACAGCAACTAACAATTATGAGCAAAAATGTGTTATGCTGCTGTTAAGCGCCTGATTGATTTTTTAAAAAAATGTTTTTCTGGGAGGGATTGGGAGGGGGGGGGGTGGAGTGGAGGGAAGCCACACCCCACAGATGTATTCTGAGGTTTTGAAATTTGACAAGGTGACAGGACAGCCCTGATGTGGCCCCTGTGGTTGTGTGTGGGGTGGGGGGGTGGGGGGAGGCTATAAACAACAAGATTGGATTGGATTGGATTGGATTAGAAGCAACACCGAAAACAGCAATTTGTCAGTAGATTCTTCATTTTCTAAATAGTAGCTAAAAATCGAAACAAAAAGTCTGTGCACAAAAAAGTTCCTGTGGGGATAGATAGAGCCAGTATCGCTTTGTCATCCTGAAACTGTATGCAAGAAATTGTGTTCTTTCTGTTTATTTTAACATTCTCTATGCAAGAACTTTTTGTTCATTCTGTTTATTTTAACATTCTCTATGCAAGAACTTTTTGTTCATTCTGTTTGTTTATTTTGAACATTCTCTATGCAAGAACTTTTTGTTCATTCTCTTTGTTTATTTTAACATTCTCTATGCAAGAAATTTTTGTTCATCCTGTTTGTTTATTTTAACATTCTCTATGCAAGAACTTTTTGTTCATTCTCTGTTTATTTTAACATTCTCTATGCAAGAAATTTTTGTTCATCCTGTTTGTTTATTTTAACATTCTCTATGCAAGAAATTGTGTTCTTTCCGTTTTATTTTAACATTCTCTGTGCAAGAAATTGTGTTCTTTCTGTTTTGTTTAACATTCTCTATGCAAGAAATTAATTGTGTTCTTTCTGTTTGTTCATTTTAACATTCTCTATGCAAGAAAATGATTGTGTTCTTACTGTTTGTTTATTTTAACATTCTCTATGCAAGAAATTGTGTTCTTTGTGTTTATTTTAACATTCTTTATGCAAGAAATTGTGTTCTTTGTGTTTTATTTTAACATTCTCTATGCAAGTTTTTGTTCATTCTGTTTCTTTATTTAACATTCTCTATGGAAGAAATTGTGTTCTTTCTGTTTAATTATTTTAACATTCTCTATGCAATAAATTAATTGTGTTCTTACTGATTGTTTATATTAACATTCTCTATGCAAGAAATAAATTGTGTTCTTTCTGTTTGTTTATTTTAACACTCTCTATGCAAGAAATTTTCTGTTTGTTCATTTTAACATTCTCTATGCAAGAAGTTTTTGTTCATTCTGTTTCTCTATTTTAACATTCTCTATGGAAGAAATTATGTTCTTTCTGTTTAATTATTTTAACATTCTCTATGCAAGAAATTAATTGTGTTCTTTCTGTTTGCTTATTTTAACATTCTCTATGCAAGAAATAAATTGTGTTCTTTCTGTTTGTTTTTAACATTCTTTATGCAAGAAATTGTGTTCTTTGTTTATTTTAACATTGTCTATGCAAGAAGTTTTTGTTCATTGTGTTAATTTTAACATTCTCGATGCAATAAATAGGGTTCCTTTTGTTTAACTTTTTGAACATTCTCTATGCAAGAAATGAATTGTGTTCTTTCTGTTTGTTTATTTTAACATTCTCTATGCAAGAAATTAATTGTGTTCTTTCTGTTTGTTCATTTTAACATTCTCTATGCAAGAAATTAATTGTGTTCGTTCTGTTTCTTTGTTTTAACATTCTCTATGCAATAAATTAATTGTTCTTTCTGTGTGTTTATTTTAGCATTCTCTATTCAAGAAATTAATTGTGTTCTTTCTGTTTGTTCATTTTAACATTCTCTATGCAAGAAATTGTGTTCTTTCTGTTTGTTTATTTTAACATTCTCTATGCAAGAAATTAATTGTGTTCTTTCTGTTTGTTTAACATTTTCGAAATTAATTGTGTTCTTTCTGTTTGGTTATTCTAACATTCTCTGTGAAATATATATATTGTGTTCTTTCTGTTTGTTCATTTTAACATTCTCTATGCAAGAAATTAATTGTGTTCTTTCTGTTTGTTTATTCTAACACTCTCTATGCAAGAAATGAATTGTGTTTTTCTATGTGTTTTTTTAACATTCTCTATGCAAGAAATTGTGTTCTTTCTGTTTGTTTAGTTTAACATTCTCTATGCAAGAACTTGTGTTCTTTCTGTTTATTTTAACATTCTCTATGCAAGAAAAATAGTGTTCTTTATTTGTTTATTTTAACATTCTCTATGCAATAAATTAATTGTGTTCTTTGTTTGTTTATTTTAACATTCTCTATGCAAGAAGTTTTTGTTCATTCTGTTTATTTTGAACATTCTCTATGTAAGAAATTGTGTTCTTTCTGTTAGTTTATTTTACCATTCTCTGTGCAAGAAATTGTGTTCTTTCTGTGTGGTTATTTTAACATTCTCTATGCAAGAAATTTATTTTGTGTTCTTTCTGTTTGTTCATTTAACATTCTCTATGCAAGAAATTGTGTTCTTTCTGTTTGTTTATTTTAACATTCTCTATGCAAGAAGTTTTTGTTCATTCTGGTTGTTCATTTTAACATTCGCTATGCAAGAAATTGTGTTCTTTCTGTTTAATCTTTTTAACGTTCTCCATGCAAGAAACTAATTGTGTTCTTTCCGTTTGTCTATTTTAACATTCTCTATGCAAGTAATTATGTTCGTTCATCTCAACATTCTCTATGCAAGAAATTGTTTTCTTTCTGTTTGTTTAATTTACCATTCTCTATGCAATAAATTAATTGTGTTCATTGTTTGTTTATTTTAACATTCTCTATGCAAGAAGTTTTTGTTCATTCTGTTTTATTTTAACATTCTCTAAGCAAGAAATTTGTTCTTTCCGTTTGTTTAACATTCTCTATGCAAGAAATTGCGTTCTTTCTGTTTAAATATTTAAACATTCTCTATTGAAGAAGTTTTTGTTCATTCTCTTTGTTTGTTTTTAACATTCTCTATGCAAGAAATTCTTTTCGTACTGTTCAATTTTTTTTTACATTCTCTTTGCAAGAAATTAATTGTGTTCTTTCCGTTTGAACTTCATTTTAACATTCTCTATGCAAGAAATTAATTGTGTTCTTTCTGTTTGTTTATTTTAACAATCTCTATGCAAGAAATTGTCTTCTTTCTGTTAGTTCATGTTAGCATTCTCTATGCAAGAAATTAATTGTGTTCTTTCTGTTTGTTTATTTTAACATTCTCTATGCAAGAATTTGTGTTTCTGTTTGTTTATTCTAACATTCTCTATGTAAGAATCTGTGTTCTTTCTGTTTATTTGTTTTAACATTCTCTATGCAAGAAATTAATTGTGTTCCTCCTTTTTGTTTATTCTAACATTCTCTATGCAAGAAATTGTGTTCTTTCTGTTTGTTTATTCTAACATTCTCTATGCAAGAAATTAATTGTGTTCCTTGTGTTTGTTTATTCTAACATTCTCTATGCAAGAAATTAATTGTTCTTTCTATTTGTTTATTCTAACATTCTCTATGCAAGAAATTGTGTTCTTTCTGTGTGTGTTTTTTTAACATTATCTATTCAAGAAATTAATTGTTTTCTTTCTGTTTGTTTATTCTAACATTCTCTATGCAAGAAGTTAATTGCTTTCTTTCTGTTTTATTCTAACATTCTCTATGCAAGAAATTAATTGTATTCTTTCTGTTTGTTTATTTTAACATTCTCTATCCAAGAAATTGTTTTCTTTCTGTTTGTTTATTCTAACATTCTCTATGCAAGAAATTAATTGTATTCTTTCTGTTTGTTTATTCTTTTCTGTTTGTTTGTTCTTTTCTGTTTGTTTATTCTAACATTCTCTATGCAAGAAATGAATTGTGTTCTTTCTGTTTATTTTAACATTCTTTACGCAAGAAATTAATGGTGTTCTTTATGTTTTGTTTCTTTTAACATTCTCTATGCAAGAAATTGTGTTCTTTCTGTTTTGTTTATTTTAACATTCCCTTTGTTTCAATCACGCTTCTCCTCTGTCATACATAGTTGGGGGTTTTTGGTCCTCTAGACCCATTGTTCATCGTCAATATTTCTCTCAAACATCCATATCCTTTCTTTTTGTCATTCTTCTTCGTCGAGCGTTTAGACAGCAATTATTGTTATCTGTCATTAAGAGCCAATAGTTAATGCGTTGCGCTGCCGTTAAGCGTCTAGCTGATATGACCGGGCCCTTTCTTTAGAAAAAATCATTTATTCAGTCTGTAAGGTGAGATTTTGTTGCTGTGATTAGATTTCAGTCCCACGGGAGATTTAGGGACAGTAAAAACATTTACACTGGAAAACTCTAAAGATGGCCATAGAACATAATTATTTTCTGCAAGTATTTAACCTACAATCTCTTTTTTTTAGGGGAAGAAGGGGGTAATGATTGACATATTTTGTGTGTGTGGTGTTTTTTTATACATTACTGAGTTTAGGCAGCGAGAATACGAGAATGAGCTTTGTTTTTGTTTTTGTTTTGGGGTTTTTTTTAAGGTTGTTTCACTGGGCATCATTGAAACCGTGGTAAGAACCCACGATGAAAGGGAAGTAGTCGAAGTTGCACTGTGTTGAATAGCAAGTTTACTTCCCTTAGATTCCAGCAACACGATACTCTCTGTGTGTGTGTGTGTGTGTGTGTGTGTGTGTGTGTGTGTGTGTGTGTGTATGGTATGGTATGGTATGGTATGGTATGGTATGGTGTGTGTGTGTGTGTGTCGTTTGTGTGTGTAAGTGTGTGGCAGTCTGTCTGTCTGTGTCTGTGTTTCTCTGCCTGCTGTCTCTCTTTCCGTTTGTCTGTCTATCGGTGCGTTTGTCTGTCTGTCTGCGACTGTGTTTGCTTGCAATTTACATCTTTTTATTGTTGTTGTTGTTTTTCGGGGAGGGGGGTGGATGGGTGTTGACTAGTTTTAAGAAATAAAGACAATCCATTTTCATATTGATATTTTAACTGACTTACAATGCTCTTGGTTTGTTTTTTTATTTCTCATCCCAAAAAAATCGGTGTCGAAAGGAACCGTTAAACCTCCTCTCCTCCCCACATCTCCACCCACCCCCCTACCTCCCCCCGCCCTTCCACCCTTTTCTAAAGAAAAAAAAGAAAAGAAAAAGAAAATTTTATGCCATAGGCTCAAACATAAATGAGGTCATGTGGGTTTGTGTGTGTTACGTGATAGAGAGATGAGAGAAGGACTTAAGACAGAATTTTCTTTTTTTTTCTTTTTCTTTCTTTCTTCTTCTTCTTCTTCTTCTCCTTCTTCTTCTTCTTCTTCTCCATCTCCTTCTTCTTCTCCTTCTTCTCCTTCTTCCTCATCCTCCTCCTCCTCCTCCTCTTCTTCATCCCTCTTTCCTTCTTCTTCTTCTTCTCCTTCTCTTCTTCTTCTTCTTCTTCTTCCTCCTCCTCCTCCTCCTCCTCTTCTTCCTCCCTCTTTCCCGTCCATACCCATTCCCCAGCCTCTTTTTTTCTTTTCCTTCTTTTGCTTCCCCCCACCCCCACCCCCTCCCCATTTTTTATTTTTTTTGTTTGAGGGTGTTTCTTCACAACAGCAACAACAACAACAACAATAACAAGGTGTAGCCTGTAACTGTGTTCTTATTGACAGTGTCTTTCATAGCCATGCCTCAATCCCGAAAATCGGAAATCTCCCACTGGGACACAATCACTGCTACTGCTACTGCTACTGCTACTGCTCCTACTACTACTACTACTACTACTACTACTACTACTACTTCTATACTACTATACTACTACAATGTGTATAGCTGTGTTGATGTTGAGAATGTCTTTTGAGTCATGCCCCAGTCCCTATATCGTAAATCCCTGCTGGGACGGTTAACACATTCACAACAACAGCAGCAACACAACAACAACAACAACAACAACAACAACAACAAAAGAGCATGAAGGTGTATAGCTGTGTTGATTTTGAGAGTGTCTTTCAGATCCATGCCTCATTCCCTAAATCGGAAATCCCCGCTGGGATATAAGTACATTCACAACCACCACCACCACCACCACAACAAACAACAACAAGGTGTATAGCTGTGTTGATATTGAGAGTGTCTTTCAGATCATGCCTCAATCCCTAAATCGGAAATACCCGCTAGGACATAAGTACATTCACAACCACCACCACAACAAATAACAACAACCACCACCACCACACCAACAACAAACAACAACAAACAACAAGGTGTATAACTGTGTTCATGTTGAAAGTGTCTTTCAGACCCATGCCTCAATCCCTAAATCGGAATTCGCCCGCTGGGACATAAATAACAATCACAACAACAACAAACAACAACAACAAGGTGTAGCTATAGTTGTGTTCACCTGGAGTGTGTCTTTTTAAGAGCCATGCTTCAATCCCGCAAGCGAAAATCCCCCATTGGGACATAAACACATTCTGTATGTATGTTTGTCCGTCGTGTTCGACGATGACCTCCAAAACAGCAGAGGAGGCAGCTGCTGTTTCGGAAATTGGGCAGAAATTTGATTATAGTGGAGATGCCTTGCCCACAGTACGTCCCCACTCTTTCGGCCAAGTGGGCATAAGGACAGTCAGCGTTGGAGATGTTCTCCAAAGGCCAACTAGCCCCCAGGGCTGCAGCATGTAAGGACTTGTGCGAGTCAAGCCTCCTAGTCAGAGAGTCATAGTCGATCACTAAAGACTAAGCTGTAAAGTGGAATTCCATGAGTGGGAAAGCCGCTGATCATAGTTTTACGGCCTCTCACCTTGCTGTTGCCCCCACCGTCAATGGTTTAATCAAGAACTGTGATAAAGCCCAGGCGCTGATGACCTTGTCACAGCAATAATAACAACAAGGTGGATAGCTGTGTTGATATGGAGAGTGACTTTCTAATCCATGCCTGCCCCCGTGGCCGGGAATGCCGGAGGGGGTCCTGTCAGTATAAATAGCATTCCCACCTTCTGGAAATTGTTTCCTCTTTTCTATCACTCTCTTTGTTTCTGTCTTCTTCCTTTTCTCTCTTGTTACCTCCTCCTTGTCTGTTTTCTTGCCTTCTTGGTCCATTCTCCTGCCTTGTTGTTTTCTTCGAAAGACTTAAAAGATAACAATTCTCTCTTATGCCGAAGTCGGGATGCGCTGGGTCTCTGACTTGTCAGGCGCTTAACGGCAGCGTGACGCGTTTTCGCTTATATGACAGACAACAGTAGCTGCAGTGAGTGTTTGACGACGACGACGACGACGAAGAAGAAGAAGAAGAAGAAGAAGAAGAAGAAGAATAAAATGAGGAAGATGAAGAAAAAGACGAAGAAGAAGATGATGATGAAGATGATGATGATAATGAAGATGATGATGATGATGAAGATGATAGGTGGATCGGTGGTCTAGAGGTAACGCGCCTGTCTAGAAAGCGAAAAGTCCGGGTCTGAAGTGTGCGGCGGTTCGTACCCCGTTTGGACCGGAAATTTTTCCCCCATCCATTAGACCATGAGTGGTGGTCTGGGCGCTAGTCTTTCGGATGAGACGATAAACCGATGGTCCCGTGGTGTTACACGTAATTATTTAGTGCACGTAAAAAAAAACCCACGGCAACAAGAGAGTTTGTCCCTGGCAAAATTCTTAGAAAAAGCCACTCTGATAGGGAAACAAATACAGCTGCAGAAAAAAAAAAAAAAAAAGGTGTGAAAGGGTGGCGCAGCGCTAAGTGGCGACGCGTTCTCCCGCTCTCCCTGGGGAGAGCAGCCCGAATTTCACGGGGAGAAATCTGCCGTGACTTAAGTGGTATGAAATAAAATCTGAGCGCTTTGATTTGTTGCTTTACAAGATTCAGCGCTATATAAATTCCATACATTATTATTATTATTATTATTATTATTATATGATGATGAAGATGATGATGATGATGAAGATGATGAGAAGATGAAGAAGATGATGATGATGATGATGATGATGATGATGATGATGATGATGATGATGATGATGATGATGATGATGATGATGATGATATGATGATGAAGAAGAAGAAGAAGAAGAAGAAAAAGATGATGATGATGATGATGATGATGATGATGATGATGATGATGTGATGATGAATGAAGAAGAAGATGAAAAAGAAGGGGTTTTCCCTAAATCCCTAAATCGGAAATCCCCCCGTGGGTATAAAACAATTAAAAAAACCCCCATAACGACAACAAAAAAAGGGTAGTACATCTGTGTTGATTAGAAAGTCTTTAAAATCCCGCCTCAACCCCTAATCGGAAACCCCCCGTGGGACGAAAAAATATAACAATCACAACAAACAAAAAAAAACAACAAGTGGTAACTAATACAGGTGTGTTGATGATAATTATTGAAAGGTCTTTAGCCGTGCATCGCCCCCCTAAATCGGAATTCGCCCGCTGGGACATAAACATCAATCAAACAACAAACAACAAAAAACAAACAACAAGAAGAAGGCGTTATGTGTGTTGATGTGGAGGTGTTTTCAGCCATGCCTCAATCCTAAATCAAAATTCGCCGCTGGGCAAAAACAATCACAACAAACAAAAAAAACAACAAACAAAAAGAAGAAGGCAGATATGTGTTGAGTGAGGGTGTCTTTCAGACCCATGATCAGCCCCTAAAATCGGCAATTTGGGACGTAAATTAACGATAAAACAACAAAAACAAAGAACGCGTATAGGTGGTTGTTTGGTGATGGAGTTTTCAAACCTGCTCAACCCCTAATGGGAAAAGGGGGGGACGAAAAAATAACGATAAAAAAACAAACAAAAAAATACAAAAAAACAAACAAACGAACCCAACCCAACAACAAAAACCCACACACGGCGCTGTAAAGGGGGGGGTGATGGGGAGAGGTTGTTTCAGATCCAGTGCTCCATTCTGAAGCCCCGTCGACAGGGGGCCCCGGGGCCGGAGATGGCCTTGCCCACGTGTCTTGTCCTGTGGCTTCAGGGTAACTGCCTGGCGAAACCCGGAGAGTGGATAAGATGGGGTTTTGTGTGTGGGTGGGTGGTGGGTGGGGGGGGGGGGGTTGGGGGGGTTGGGGGGGGGGGGGAGGGGTGTGTGGGGGGGGGGGGGGGTGGGGGGTGGGGGGGTGTGGTGGGGGGGGGGTGTGTGGGGGGGGGGGGGGGGGGGGGGAGGGGTTTTTGTGTGTGTGTGTGGGGGGTGTATTGTGGGGTGTGTGGGTGTGGTGGATGTGTGTGGGGGGGGGGGGGGGGGGGGGTGTGGGGGTTGGGTTGTTTGTTGGTAGGTGTGTTGTTAGGTGTTTGGGTGTTGTGGTTGTGGTTTTTTGTGTTGGTGTGTTGTTGTGTGTGTGTGTGTAGGTGTGTGTGTGTGGTTGTGTTGTTGGGGGGGGGGGGGTTTTCATGTTAATGTCTTTTGTTGCAAATAAAAAAGTGATATTAGGGGACCAAAAAAAACCACACACCAAAAAACCCCCCAGAATGAAAGTAAAGTATGTTTTTTTGAGCCCGAAAGGCCCAAAACCGGAGCTTTCCGGTTTTTGAGCGTTAAGCGAATGATGGTTTTTCACCCCCCCTGTGCAGGAGCAGTCTGTGCCAGATACTCCCCGCAGAGGGTCCCCTTGTACACCCGGGGGTTGAAGTGGGAAAAGGGGTAATTAAAAGGGGGGGGTTTTCCCAAGGCACAACACCGAGCCGAGGGGGATCAAAACCCCGACCTTGGATCACGAGTTGCCCCCCTAAACCCCTCGCCACGGGGTCCCCCAGAAAGAAAAGAATGAAAAGAAATGTGTAGTCCCCAAACAAAAAAGAAGAAGAGAGGGGGGGGGGGGGAGCTTGAAGGGGTAGGGGAGGGGGGGGTGGGGGTGGGTTGTGGTTTTTGTTGTCGTCGTCTTTGTTTTTTGCTGTTCACTTCTAGTAATATTCGGTGTCCCATAAACCCATAAGGTGTAGGGGAGCGAGGGTCAGAGACCTCACTTCTCTAGGGCAGCAATTGAGGGCGGGGGGGGCCCATTCCTCTCCCCCGCTGCTTTTCTTCCCTGCCCTAAAAAGGGGCAGGTACCATTTTTAAACTGGGTGAATGGGGGACTGTAGACCAGGCGCGCAAAGGTCCACATTTAAGTGGTAACCACGCTCGAGGCTGCTTAACTTGGCTGGGGGAAAGCGAGTGCTCCGACCACTAAGCTACCCCGTCCCCTAATAATATTATACGAGGAAAAAAATCGGGAAGGGAGGATGTCTTATTCAAAAACATGTGCAAAAATAAAGTACATCTCACAGAGAGAGAGAGAGGGAGAGTACGTGTGTGTGTGTGCGCGCGCGCGCGGGTACGTGTGTGCGTGCGTGCGTGCGCGCGCGTTTGTGCGTGCATGTGTGTGTTTATTTGAATTCTTTTACTTCGATAAAAATGGGGCGGGGAGTGCTTTTTTTAACATACAGTCCACATGTGCATGCAACTTTGTAAGTTTTGTCATCAGCCTCCGCTGGCACACAATGGTCTACTCTTCCGAAAGGCGGAACACGTTTTAAGGGCAGTAGCAGCAGCAGTAGTAGTAGTAGTAGTAGTAGTAGCAGCAGTAGCAGTAGCAGTAGTAGTAGCAGCAGTAGCAGCAGCAGCAGTAGCAGTAGCAGCAACAGCAGCAGTAGCAGTAGTACTAGTAGTGGTGGTGGTGGTGGTGGCGGCGGTGATGAAATCACTCCACCACCACCCCCCCACCCCATCCCCCCACCCCCACTCTCTCTCTCTCTCAAATAAAATTACGTCACTGTATGATACAGTAAATTTGAATATTAGCAATACCCCTTCAAATGGGGCCATTGCCTTTCTTCAATAAATAAATAAACAAACAAATAAACAAATAAATATCGTTAAATATCTGTATGTATGTGTGTATGTATCTGTTATAGGGACGCACTGCGATGTAAACATTGATGACTGTTTAGGCTGTGGTAAACTCTAAAAGTTTTCTAAAATATGCCATTATGTTGTGTTGTGCCCAGTCCCCTTCCCCCACCTTCCCCCCCCCCCCCACTCCCCCCACGCTGTCCCCCTTGTAAATAGACATCCTGCTTATTACAATCAACTTGTTGTCATTGTCATTGTCATGATCATGGTCATGGTCATGATCATTGTCATGGTCATGGTCTTAATAGTGGATCGGTGGTCTAGAGGTAACGCGCCTGTCTAGAAAGCGAAAAGTCCGGGTCTGAAGTGTGCGGCGGTTCGTACCCCGTCTGGGCCCGAAACTTTTCCCCCCATCCATTAGACCATGAGTGGTGGTCTGGGCGCTAGTCTTTCGGATGAGACGATAAACCGAGGTCCCGTGTGTTACACCTAATTATTTAGCGCACGTAAAAGAACCCACGGCAACAAGAGAGTTGTCCCTGGCAAAATTCTTAGAAAAAAGCCACTCTGATAGGGAAACAAATACAGTTGCAGACATGGAAAAAAAAAATGGGTGGCGCAGCGCTTGTGGCGACGCGCTCTCCCGCTCTCCCCGGGGAGAGCAGCCCGAATTTCACGGAGAGAAATCTGCCGTGACTTAAAGTGGTATGAAATAAAATCTGAGCGCTTTGATTTGTTGCTTTACAAGATTCAGCGCTATATAAATTCCATACATTATTATTATCATTATTATTATTATTATTATTTATTATTGTCATGGTCATTGTCACGGTCATGGTCATGGTCATGGTCATGGTCATGGTCATTGTGTTACAGGGGCGCACTGTGAGGTGAACGTGGACGACTGCAGGGGTCAGCCCTGTCTGAACGGCGGCAGCTGTGTGGACCAGGTGGCCTCCTACACCTGCCTCTGTCTGGACATGCACGCCGGGCCCAACTGCCAGTTCCCGCGTCAGTCTGCCTGTCTTGTCTGTTTTGTCTGTCTTGTCTTGTCTGTCTGTTTGTCTTGTCTCACTGTCTTGTCAGTCTTGTCTGTCTCACTGTCTGTCTTGTCTGTCTGGATGTCTTCTCAGTCTATCTTGTCCTGTTCAGTCTCGTCTTGCCTGTCTGTCTGTCTTGTCTGTCTTGTCTTGTCTGTCTTGTCTTGTTAGTCTTGTCTTGTGTCTGTCTTGTTTGTTTGTTTGTCTCACTGTCTGTCTGTCTTGTCTGTCTTGTCGGTTTGTCGGTTTGTCTGTCTTGTCCTGTCTTGTCAGTCTGTCTGTCTGTCTTGTCAGTCTTGTCTGTTTGTCGGTTTGTCTGTCTTGTCTGTCTCGCTGTCTGTCTTGTCTTGTCTGTCTTGTCGGATTGTCTGTCTTGTCTTGTCAGTCTGTCTTGTCTGTCTTGTGTCTGTCTTGTTAGTCTGTGTGGATGTCTGTCTTGTCTTTCTGTCTGTCTCACTGTCTTGTCTGTCTGTCTTCTGTCTGTCTGTCTGTCTTGTCTTGTCTGTCTTGTCTGTCTGTCTCACTGTCTTGTCAGTCTGTCTGTCTAGTCTGTCTGTCTTGTCTGTCTGTCTTGTCTGTCTGTCTTGTCTTGTCTGTCTCACTGTCTAGTCTGTCTGTCTTGCCTGTCTGTCTTGTCAGTCTGTGTGGATGTCTGTCTTGTCTGTCTGTCTCATTGTCTTGTCTGTCTTGTCTGTCTGTCTTCTGTCTTGTCTGTCTTGTTTGTCTGTATCACTGTCTTGTCTGTCTGTCTTCTGTCTTGTCTGTCTTGTCTGTTTGTCGGTTTGTCTGTCTTGTCTGTCTCGCTGTCTGTCTTGTCTTGTCTTGTCTGTCTTGTCTGTTTGTCGGTTTGTCTGTCTTGTCTTGTCTTGTCTGTCTGTCTGTCTTGTCATATGTCTGTCTGTCTTGTCTTGTCTTGTCTGTCTTGTCATATGTCTGTCTGTCTGTCTTGTCTGTGTCTGTCTTGTCTGTCTGTCTTGTCTGTCTTGTCTGTCTGTCTGTCTCAACTGTCTGTCTGTCTCAACTGTCTGTCTTGTCTGTCCTGCTTTGCTGGGTGGGTGGGTGGATGGGTGATGGATGGATGGTGGGTGGGTGGGTGCGTGGATGGGTGGGTGGGTGGTGGGTGGATGGATGGGTGGGTGGATGGGTGGGTGGGTGGATGGGTGGGTGGTTGGGTGGATGGATGGATGAATGGGTGGGTAGATGGGTGGGTGGGTGGATGGATGGGTGGGTGGGTGGATGGATGGGTTGATGGGTGGTGGATGGGTGGGTGGGTGATTGATGGATGGGTGGTTGGGTGGATGGGTGGGTGCGTGGATGGATGGATGTCCTTTTGCCTAGCTGGCTGTCTATTTGTCTTTCTGGCTGGCTGTCTGGCTGGCTGTCTGGCTGGCTGTCCTGTCCTGTTTTGCTGTCTTGACTGTTTGTCTGTCCTTCTGTATATCTATCTTGCGCTGTCCTGTCTTATACTGTTTTTCCTGTCTCGCTGGTTGGTTGGTTGGTTGGTTGGCTGGATGGTTGGCTGGTTGGTTGGTTGGTTGGCTGGTTGGTTGGTTGGTTGGCTGGTTGGCTGGTTGGTTGGTTGGTGGTATTTGCGTTTTGTGAGTAAGAACCTGGTCCGCGCGCGTGTGGATGTGTGTGTGTGCCCGTGTGTGTAAGTTTGTGTGTACTTCTGAGTGTGTGTGCATGTGTGTGTGTTGGTGTACCTGTGTGTGTACCTCTGTGTGTACCTCTGTGTGTGTGCCTCTATATGTGCGTGCAAACGTGCGTGCATCTATGTACATGTCTGTGTATACGCGCGAGCGCTTGTTCTGTGTACCTCTGTGTGTACCTCTCTGTGTGTGTACCTCTCTGTGTGTGCGCCTCTGTGAGTGTGCTTCTCTATGTGCGTGCATACGTGCTTGCATATATATACATGTCTGTGTATACGCGCGCGCGCTTCACACACACACTCACACACATACAACCCCCCCCCCCATACACACACACAAACGCACAACACACAACACATACACACAACCCACACACAACCCACACACAACAACACAACACCCACACTCATTCACTCACGCACTCAACACTTACTGTAAACACATTCGCTCACTCCTCACTCACTCACACACTCAACACACAACACACTCACACAACGCAACCCACTCACACACACACTCAACACTCACTGTACACACAACACACACAAACCCTACCTACCTACCTACCTACATACCTACCTACCTACCACTACATACCTACCTACATGCATACCTACCTACAAACCTACCTACATACCTACCTGTCTATACGCATCAATACACCCACCCAACCAATAACACTGACCTGGATCAACCCCCACCCACCCACCCACCCCAACCACACCACCCACACCACCGACACCACCCACCACACACCACCCACACCCACCACCACCCCACCACACACCACCCACCCCACCCCACACCCCACACCCCCAACCCCACACCCACCCACCACACCCCACACCCCCACACCCCACCACCCCACCCACACCACACCCACCACACCCACCCCACCACCCCCACCCCCCACCCACCACCCCCACCCACCCCACCACCCACACCCCCACCCCCCACCACCACCCCCCACCCACCCCAACCCACCACAACCCCCACCACCCACCCCACCACCCAACCCCCCACCCACCCACCACCCCCCCCACACCCACCCCCACCCACCCACCCCCCCCCCCACACCCCCCCCCCCCCACCCACCCCACCCACCACACCACCCCCAACCCAACATCACGGGGTTGCAGTGGACATGTTCGGGCCCATGATCGACATTCGCGGGCTCCGGGAGGGCAGCGGCATTGAAGGTAGAGAGTTCCACGTGCGGAACATGTACGTGGTCAGCGGCACGCTGTCGTGTGCCGTGGTGGTGGTGCTGGCCGTCCTGGTCATCTGCTACTGCCGCGTGAGGTCCACGCGGCCCGCGGGGTCCATTCTCCGCCGCCACGGCCACGGCCACACCTACAGTCGCCATCTGGAGTAAGTGGAAAGGGCGCGAAAATGAATGGGAGATTTATAAAATAAAAAAAATTTAGGTTGGGGTGGGGGTGGTGGGGAATGGTGGGGTGGGGGTGGGTGGGGGTTACTTGTGGGGAAGTTTGAAAATGGGGGTTTTGGGGGTGGAGGAGTGGGGGAGTGGAGTGGGTGGGTGGGTGGAGTGGGGGTGTGGGGGGGGGGGGTATGTGTATGGGTGAGGATTTGGTTTGGAGATTTTTGGGGGGGACGGGAGGGCTAAGGTTATTTAATTTTTTGTTTTCGTTTGTTCTGTTTCTTGTTCTTGTTTTCCTTTCTCTTCCTCTGTCCGTTTTGTTTTGTGGTTTTTTCTTGCTTTTTTTAATTAAAAAAAAACAACCTCCTACTGTTCCTGTTTTGCAGTGTTTCTCCGGCTTTTTTCTTTTCTTTGTTTTTCAAAATACTAACTACTACTGCTGCTGCTGCTGCTGCTTCTGCTGCTGCTTTTACTACTTCTACTTCTTCTACTTCTTCTTCCTCTATGAAGTTATCTTTGAATATTCATATCAATATGAAATGTAGCTTTCTTGTGTCTTTCGAGATAATCATGCGTATTGATGCGCCTGACAGTATTGTAATTGCCTTTGCGTTGTCGTAAAGGGTAGATTGATGTGGGATAGTAACATGAGGTTTTTATGCGATCTTTTGGTGGTGTTTTTTCAGTATTGTATGCTGGTTTGAATTTTTTTGCCATGTGTTATTGATTTTCGAGCCTCATTGATTATTTTGATACATTAGGTATGTCCTCAAGAACATAATTATTGTAAAGGACAGAATCTTGCCCTAAAATTTGTATCCTTTCACCATTTAGATTTGATTTGTTGAAACTTGTATCCACCCTTTCTGATATTTGACTAATATTCGTTCTTTTCCTCACTAATTCATCCAGTTTATTCAGTTACTCATTTACTTATTCATTCCTTCATTACAATCAATTCATTTATTCTTTCATTCCTTTACTCGATTATTAAAATTTGACGAGGTGACAGTCCTGATATGGCCTCTGTGGTCGGCGGGGCTATAAAAAACACTCAGGATTGGATTGGATTGAATCATTCAGTCACTCGTTCACTTAATAACTCACTCATTCATTCATTCATTCATTTATTGAATCGGTGCTGATTTCAGCGAGCCCTCAAACTCTCACGTGGACATCAGCCATGTGGCCAACCTGAGTCACTTACTCATTCATTCACTCATTCATTCATTCATTCATTCATTCAATCATTCATTCTCTATTTCATTCATTCATTCCTTGAATCGGTGCCGATTTCAGGGAGCCCTCAGTCCCTCCCGTGGACATCAGCTCAGTGGTCAACCCAGGCCATTCATTCATTCATTTACTTACTCATTCATTCATTCATTCATTTATTCATTCATTTACTCATTCATTCGTTTATTGAATCGGTGCTGATTTCAGCGAGCCCTCAAACCCTCACGTGGACATCAGCCATGTGGCCAACCTGAGTCATTCATTCATTCATTCATTCATTCACTCATTCACTTACTCATTCATTCATTCATTCATTCATACACACAGTCATTCATTCATTCATTCAATCATTCATTGAATGATTGCTGATTTCAGCGAGCCCTCAGCCCCTCCCGTGGACATCAACTCAGTGGCCAAACCACGTCATTCATTCATTCATTCATTCATTCACTCAGTCGCTCACTCATTCATTCATTCATTCATTCACTCATTCATTCACTAACTCATTCATTCACTCTCTCACTCACTCGTTCGTTCGTTCATTCATTCATTCATTGAATCAGTGCTGATTTCATTGAGCCCTCATCCCATCCCGTGGACATCAGCCATGTCCATTCATTTATTCTTTCATTCATTCATTCTTTCATTCATTCATTCATTCATTCATTCATTCGTTCACTCGCTCGCTCGCTCACTCACTCTTTCTCTTGGAGACTATAAACCGAGGTCCCGTGTGCGAACGCACGCAGAACATCTTGCGCACACGTTAAAACCTGTTCCGCTTTTCGGAGGAGTAGGCCATTGTGTGCCGGTGGGAACGGGTGGCAACATTTAGAAAACTGCATACACACGGGGACTAGATGGAAAACAAGCACATTAATGCTTTATCAATTTATGCATTATCCTCGAAATATAAGAAGAAGAAGAAGAAGGATGATGATGATGATGATGATGATGATGATGATGATGATGGTGGTGGTGGTGGTGGTGGTGGTGGTGGTGGTGGTAATAATAAATAATGACAATAATAAGAAGAAGAAGAATACTTATGATGATGATAATGATAATGATAATGATGATGATGATAATGATGATGATGATAAATAATAATAATAATAATGATAATAATGATGATGATAATAATGACAATAATGATAATGATGATGATAAATAATAAAAATAATAATAACTCATCCATTCCTTCATTCCTTCATTGATTCATCCATCCATCCATCCATTCCTTCATTCATTCATTCCTCCAATGGGTGCTGGTTTCAGCGAGCCCTCAGCGCCCCCTGTGGACATCAGCTCTGTGGCCAATCCCCGGCTGTCGGTGGACGCCATCTGGGAGGCCACCAGCCTCAACTATGACGTCACCCAGCTGGGGTCACCGGGCCGGAGAGGGTCACTCAAACAGCTGGACATTTGAGGAGAGGGGGGGAGAGGGAGAGGGAGGGGAAGAGGGAGAGGAAGAGGGTGAGGAGATGGAGGGGTATGGTATAACCGCACTTGTTGTTTCGTTTCCGTTGATGATGCTGATGCTGATGATTGGCAGTATTATTGTAGTCTGGGTCTGGGTCTCAAAAAATTTAATATTCGGAGGAAATGAACTGGGGTGTGGGGTGGAGGGAAATAATTGTATGAAGTGTATAGTTATGTAGCTTTGTCAAGCCAGAGAGAGAGAGAGAGAGAGAGAGAGAGAGAGAGAGAGAGAGAGAGAGAGAGAGAGAGAGAGAGAGAGAGAGAGAGAGAGAGAGAGAAAGAAAGAAAAGAGAGAGTAAAACACCAAGATGTGGTGTGGGTGAGTGTATCGAAACTGTTCATCATAAGGAACTTGGGATTTACAGGTATGTACTATCTTCATTCAGTCAAGTAAATAAGAGGCTGTGGCTTCGCTTGGCTTGGCTGGGCTTGGCTTGGCTCGGTCGTTGGGGCGTTCGGAAAGTCAGCGCGCATCATGATTTTTGTTTTGGTTATTGTCATGAATGCGTTACAGAGTTTGGAGAGAAAATTCAAAGCAATAAAGAAAAGGGAGGACTGTTGATCGAAGATAAGTTACTGGTGAGACGTCCAGAATGGAACGAGATGCTTGGTGGAGACGGGTCACAGAAATTGTTAAAAGGACTGGTAGCTGGGGTGTGTTTTTTTGTATATGTATGGCTGCAGTTGAAATGGGACAGGCGGGAAGAGGAGGGGAGGGTGCGTCATTGTTTGTGTTTCAGTGAAATCAGAGATTAGTTGAGAAAGATGTCTGTACAGTTATACTTAATTACCAGCTTCATAGTTCTTCAGAGAATACTAGCTCATCATACAGTCTTCAATATGGGTTGTTTTTTTTCTTACAAGCGGTCTGAAGAGTGTAGGGAATGATTCCTTGTTTCTGAATATGATGGGAATACCAAATGGATCTTGATGTGGTGATTAACTGGCGTCAGATGGAAAGGACAAAGCTCAGTGCATTGCGAACAGAATCAAAAGCAGATAAATATGATTTATTTGAATGGTTGACATATCAAGCATGTTGAAACCAAGCCAAGGAACGGGGTTTAAAGACAGAGAGAAGAAAATTAGAAGCTAGTCATTATTTTTTTTCATTTATGTACTTTTGTTATTTTATGTCGAGGGTAATGAATAAGCACTCTTATGCTTTTCTTATATCTACTCCCCATGTGAAGCTGTTTTTGTGATCTTGTCATCTGTTTCTCCCCCTGGAACAATAGTGGTTGATTCTTCCGAAATGCAGAATAGGTCTTATCTTACGCAAAATATTCTACGTGCGTTGGCACCTAGGACCTTGCTTTATCGTCTCAAGATTCACATTTAAGTATGAAAGTTACAGGAAGAATTGTCCAAATCCTCACAAAAGTCCGGACTGTTAAACGGGAAAACTACAAGTTTGTACAGCACATAACAAAATCATTGAGGCCCATGTAGCAGCAATATCAGTGGGTAGCCTAATACTGTTGAGTACAGCTTCGATGGTTTGGAAACTTCATGTCAGTGCCGTATAAAACTGATGATATGAAACGGTGATATTGAAGGATAGGATGGAAAACATGAAATGTTGTTAGAACTGTTCAATACAATAAACAATCAGTGGATGGAACATTTTGCTGCCAGTACCAAGACCAGCAGTTGGTGTGGAGCATCTGTACCTGATACACTCGCAGACACAACCAGAGGATAGCGATTGTACCTTGTTCAAATATCCAGCTGTAAAGCTCCCAGCTAACTTACCCACATGCTGAAAGATACCGAGATACATTTGAAATGTCCCATAATAACCTATGTGGTCGTAGGAGAGCGAGGCATCAGAGACCTCAGCTTCTCTAGGAGCCAGCGTCTTGCGGGCGGCGTCCATCTCTTCTCCCTCGCTGCTTTACCTTCCCTGACCCTAAAGAGGGCAGGTACCCATTTACAGCTGGGTGAACTTGGAGGAACTGTACTGAAGCCAAGGCGTGCAAACGGTCACCCATCCACGTGGTAACACGTGATGCAGTTGCCTACAGGAAAACTGTGACTTTGTAGGGCTGTGTCCTGTGGCACTCTGATCAGTTGGTTTTCAGAGAATTGTATTAACCAGCATTTTAACAGTCTGTCTGGGGACAGACAAAACTCTGGACTTCACTTATAATAAATAATAATAATAATAATAATAATAATAATAATAATAATAATAATAATAACAATAACAACAACAAAAATAATAATAATAATAATAATAAATGGAATTTAG
>CM054155.1:35470778-35495778 GCA_028751875.1 Rapana venosa | reverse complement strand
CTTACCGTGCGTGCATGCGTGCGCGTACACTTGCACCCCCCCCCCCCCCCCCACACACACACACACACCCCACCCTAGCATAAAAGGAAGAATAGATATTCATTTAAATATATATATATAAATATAATATATAATATATATATATATAAAATATATATATATATATAATAATATATATAAATATATATATATAAATAATAATATGCCACTGTTCAAGAAGTTTTGACCTCCCGCAATTCATAACATCAGTTGCTGAGGTTATAATTATATTCTTCCCCAGTAAGGCCTCTTACTGCAGATAGTTTTTGAGATATAAATATACATACACATAAGAGAGAGAGAGAGAGAGAGAGAGAGAGAGAGAGAGAGAGAGAGGAGAGAGAGAGAGAGAAGAGAGAGGGGAGAGAGAACAATGACAATGACAATTACAATGACAAAAGGTTTAATTGTGTTAAGCAAATATGCCCATTCACCCAAAGGGGACAGTGGGGTGGGGGGAACTGGGCACAAAATACACATATAATTAATAACACAATCAATCTACCCTGCATACAACAACAACAACACATAATTTGATTTGCATAAAAGCTTTCGCCCATTGGGAAAGGGATGGGGGTGGGGGAGGGTGGAGATACACTAAACATACAATCCATTGACACACAGCACAAATGATGAAGTCCGTGACAAGGTTTCCAAGTCACTGCGTTCTGTCCTTTTAGCCCACTGGCTCATGGCATTACGTCACAGGTATGGTGTCACAAATATGCGTGCAAAAAGTTCACTTGGTTTCGACATCTCTCCCGAGAGAGAGAGAGAGAGAGAGAGGTTGGTTTGAATGCGGGTGTGTCCTTATATCACCAAGTAGTGAATGGACATTAAACACAAACAAACAAATCCTAGCATTGCCCAGCCAGTAATAGCCATCATTCTACATCCAGTGATCACTATCACCACCAGTCAGACTACCAAGCCTTAAAAAAATGTAAAAAATTTCGCTTGAATTTTGCTTGAATGGGATGGGATTCGAACCCAGTTCGTCGAATCGTGAGCACAATGCGGGGCAACGTTCTAACCACCAGGCTATCCACAGTGTGTGTGTGTGTGTGTGTGTGGGGGGGGGGGGGGGGTGCGTGCGTGCGTGCGTGCTGCGTGCGTGTGTGCGTGCGTGTATGTATGTATGTATGTATGTATGTATGTTGTATGTATGTGTGTGTGTGTGTGTTCAGAATGTGTTTGATTTTATTTGAAAGTTGCAACAATTGAAGTTCTTTTGATGGGTGGAATGATGTGGTACACAAATTATTATTGTCATGACTGTAATTATAATTATTATTACCATCATCATCATCATCGTCACTGCTATTGTTTGAAAGATGTAGTATATAAATTGTTGTTGTTATCATTGCTATTATCATCATCATCATCATCAACATCATTGTTAGGATTACTATCGTCTTCATTATTATCATTATAATTATCATCGTCATTATCATGAAAAAAAATGTGTGAGTTCCAAATTCAAAGCCTAGAATCACGCTAGTCTAAAAAGAAAATTGATGTGTACATAAAATGATATCTAGCTCTTTGCATCAACAATATAAATCACTATTGAATGTGCATACGAAAAAAAAAAAGGAAAAAATGTTTTTGTGTAAAGCATTTCAGTTGTATCAAACATTATGTTTCTGTGTAAAAACTTTTATATATATATATATATATATATATATATATATATATATATAATATATATATATATATATATAAAATATTATATAATACATATAAAATATATATATATATATGGTATTTTCAACTGTAACAAAGGAGAGTAGTAAAGCACAGTTATAGAATCAATATTTTCTTCTCCTTATTGCTGTCGCAGATTATTATGACAAATGTTTTTTTACATGTTTTGTGTGTGTTGTGTTGTGTATTGAAAATGATCGTTCAGTGTTCTGTTTTGAAGTAGATATAATAATTATATGTATGGTGCCTTTTTCATTGTTTTTGTTTTTTGTATTTTTTGTTTGTTTTTTATTTTAGGAAAAAGGGTCGGACTTAGGTTTGGTTTGGTTTGGGGGTGGGGGATTTCTGGGAATAACCGAATATACGGAATCAGGTGTGGGAGGGGGTGGGGGTATAATTTTTTTTTAAAATGAAAAGAGTTTCTCTGAGTCCTTAACTTTCAGAGTTCACCACCATAAGCAATATGTCTGTTGACGTGATCGTGTATGTTTCTTAGTGTAGTAGTTTAGTTGTTGGTTTTTAGTTTTGTTTGTTGTTTTGGGTTTGGTGGAGTTTTCTCAACATGTATGTGTTTTCAGGTGAGTTTGCATTATTAATCCCAGCTAGCTGTTTATTGGATGGTAAGAACGCATAGTTTTGTTTGTTTTTTATTGTTCAGTGTTGTAATGTGTGTGCATGCGTGCGTGCGTGTTTGTATAGCTAATAACTGTGCAAAATATTGATCTCCACCCCCACCCCATCCCCCTCCTCTATCCTCCTCTTCTTCTCTATCTCCTCTTCTAGCTCGTCAACACACACACACAACAACACACACACACACACACCACACACAACCACACACACACACACACAACACACACACCACACACATACACACACACACACAAACACACACACACCACACACACAAAACACACACCACACAAACACACACACACACCTCTCTCTCTCTCTCACACACACACTCTCTCTCTCACGCACACACACACACACTCTCTCTCTCTCCAGACATACACACACACAAACACACACATAGACACACACACACTCTCTCTCTCTCTCACACACATACACTTTACGATCTGTAAAGCTCACATGAATTGCTTTGTCCATATTATAGAATCAGGGTTTTTGTATGTTTTGGGGGGCTTTTTTAAAAATTCTTTTTTTATGTAAAAAACTTTTTTTTTTTTTTTTTTGGGGGGGGGTGTTTGCTTTTTACCTTTCGCTTTTATTTTTTCATGATTTTTTTCTTTCTTGATCTAACCATAACGTAGGCATGATGACCCTGGGTCAATAGCTTTCCCCTCTGCACATGAGGCTGTGTGGTTACAAGCTCTGCACTTGTGTTGTGCTGTCTTGCGTTGTGTTGTACTGCACTGCACTTGTATCTGTATTGTATTGTACTGTGCTGTACTGTACTATATCAGGAATTGTGTTGTATTGTATCGTATCATATTGTACTGTGTTGTGTTGTGTTGTGTTGTGTTGTATAGTGTTGTACTGCACTGCATTTGTATCTGTATTGCATTGTACTGTGCTGTACTATATTAGGAATTGTGTTGCATTGTATTGTATTGTATTGTATCATATTGTACTGTGTTGTGTTGTATAGTGTTGCACTGCATTTGTATCTGTTTTGCATTGTGATGTGCTGTACTATAATAGGAATTCTGTTGTATTGTATCATATTGTACTGTGTTGTGTTGCGTTGTGTTGTATATTTTGTACTGTATCGTATTGCGTAGCATTGCGCAGTATTTGCATCGCAACTTTAGTTAACAAAGGGTTTTATTTTTATATTTATTTATCTACTTTTATTTATTTATTTATTTATCTGTCTGTCTGTCTATGTCTATCTTGTTCTCTATCTTCCCTCCTCTATCTCTATCCCCCCCCCCCTCTCTCCTCCTCTCTCTGCTCTGCGTGTGGTGTGTTATATATATATTAAAATATATATATATATTATTATATATTATATAATAATATAATATTTTATATATAAATATATATATATATATATATATATATTATATAATATTTAAAGCGTCGAAAGGCATTTAGAACGAGTCTAACGGCAACACCCCAGCTTTGTCTACAGAAAACTCCCCGGAAGCAGCAGAAGTATGCTGTGTGATTTAGCATCCCCCCTCCTCCTCCTCCTCCTCCTCCATATATAGCAGAAGGCCCACACCAACACACACACACACACCAGAGGAGCAGTGGGCATCACAGAAGAACAGACCCAAGTTGCTACAGCAGGGGGAAACAAAAACCCACCACGGACCAAACTTTCATCCTGAGAAAATGTTATGTGCAAGAAATTAGTGTGGCATTCTTTGAACACCTACGATCGGTATATCTTCTTCGCCTTCAGGCTTCACCTTCACCTATTCCGTAGTCTGCTTGGTGCATCACTGAAGATTTTGTAACCAGCTTCCTCCCTCCCTCCACTCCTCGCGCTTCTCAGCTTTCTGCGATTATGTCGGTTACCACTCAAGGCCAGCCCAGTCCACTCTCTGATGTGGTCTTCCCATCATCGTTTTCTCTTGCCTGCCTCTTAATCAACGTCTCTCGGGACCGCCTTCTACCTGTACCCTGTAGTAAGTAGGACAAGTTTGAACGTGTGAACGTGCCGGCCCGTACCACTTCAGTGTCATTTCCAGAGCTGCACAGACCTCATCAACCATTGCCAAGTTGACACCCGTTCTGGACTGCTAACACTGAGCTGCTTTCTTTCTTCCCCGTACGCATTGCCAGACCTAGGTAGACTTTACAAACAGACCAGAAGAAAAGAATAAAAACTCAAAATTAGTAGTGAAATCACGATGCTCCAGAGGAACAATTGGCACTTTTGACTCGCCATCATAGCATACATAGCATCAACGAGATATCTTCACCTTCACTTTCACCTATTCCGTAGTTTTGGACAATCGACCGTTGGGGGTAAGCACCCACTTCTGAAGATTTTTGTAACCAGCGAAACTTATGACTTTGACCACCATGTCAGGAATTGAGACGAAGGAAAAGAAAAGAAAAGGTCAAGTCAAGTAGACGAAACCATCGACTATACTACTAGGATGATCTGCCAATAGTCAAGAAGACGAAAGCTGACACGGGTGTGGTCAGGTCACCAGATGGGACAGCGTCTCTGCGGGAGACTTGTATTGGAAGACAACAATGTATAGGAAGGTATATTATTATGTGAGTGTGTGCCCCCTGCCCCCTCCCCGTTGCACAGCTTCCTCCTCCCCCTACACACGCCTAACTGCCCCCCCCCCCCCCCACACACACCTACAGACATGTAACATCTTTTCCCCCTACAAACACCAAACTTACCCCTCCCCTATTATAAAATCCCCTCCCCTACACACACATAACTCCCCCCTCCCCCCCACACACCTAACTCCCCCCTCCACTACATACACAACTTACTCCCCCTACACGAAAGGAAGGAAGGTGGCAGGATGGTTAAGATGTTTGCCTGCCAACAAGTGAACCGTGAGGTTCTGGGTTCGATTCCCAGCCTCGCCCTTTCTTCCCAGTTTGACAAAAAATCAAACTGAATGTCACAGTCCTTCGGATGAGACTAGAAACCGAGGCCCCGTGTTCGAACGCATGCAGAACATCTTGCGCCCACGTTAAATCCTGTTCCGCTTTTCGGAAGAGTAGGCCATTGTGTGCCGGTGGAAACATATGACAAAATTTACAAAACCGCATACACACGGGGACTGATTGTAAAAAAGCACATGAGTACTTATTCCATTATCTTCGATATAAAAGAATAAATATATACAAAAAATAAATTTTTAAAAAATACACACAACTAACACCCCCCTACACACACCTAACTCCCCCTACACACACCTAACTCTCCCACCCATCCCCTACACACACCTAACTCCCCCTACCCCCACACCCACCAACTCCCCCTACACACACCTAACTCCCCCTACACACACCTAACTCCCCTACACACACCTAACTCCCCTACACACACCTAACTCCCCCTACACACACCTAACTCCCCCCTCCCCTACACACACCTAACTCCCCCCTCCCCTACACACACCTAACTCCCCCCTCCCCTACACACACCTAAACTCCCCCCTCCCCTACACACACCTAACTCCCCCCCTCCCCCTACACACACCTAACTCCCCCCTCCCCTACACACAACCTACTCCCCCCCCCCAAACCCACTACACCTAACTCTCCCCCCCCCCATCCCCTACACCTAACTCTCCCCCCCCCCCAACCCCTACACCTACTCCCCCCCCCCAAATCCCCCTACACCTAACTCCCCCCCCCCCCCAAATCCCCCTACACCTACCCCCCCCCCCAAATCCCCTACACCTAACTCCCCCACCACCCCAATCCCCCACACCTCTCCCCCCCCCCAAATCCCCCTACACCTACTCTCCCCCCCCCCCCAAATCCCCCTACACCTAACTCTCCCCCCCAAATCCCCCTACAATCCCCCCAACACCTAACCTACTCTCCCCCCCCCCCCAAATCCCCCTACACCTAACTCCCCCCCCCCCCCCCCAAATCCCCCTACACCTACTCTCCCCCCCCCCCCAAATCCCCCTACACCTAACTCTCCCCCCCCCCCCCCAAATCCCCCTACACCTAACTCCCCCCCCCCCCCCAAATCCCCCTACACCTAACTCTCCCCCCCCCCCAAATCCCCCTACACCTAACTCTCCCCCCCCCCCCCCAAGTCCCCCTACACCTAACTCTCTCCCCCCCCCCAAGTCCCCCTACACCTAACTCTCCCCCCCCCCCCCAAATCCCCCTACACCTAACTCTCCCCCCCCCCCCCCCAAGTCCCCCTACACCTAACAGAGCAAGGTGAAGAAGGGGGGGGAGGTGGAGGGGAGAGTTAGGGGGGGGGGGGGGGGAGAGCTAGGAAGAAAGAAAAAAAAAGGGGGTGGGGGACTGAACGTTTTCTTCCTCCCGTCCGCTCCCCCCCATTGCGTTCTCTCTCTCTTTGACCGAGGTCCCTCCTTCCTCCCTCCCTCTCTCCTTCCTTCCCTCCCCCTCCTTCCTTCCTTCCTTCCCTCCCCCTCTCTCCTTCCTTCCTTCCCTCCCCCCTCTCCTTCCTTCCTTCCCCTCCCCCTCTCTCCTTCCTTCCTTCCCTCCCCCCTCTCTCCTTCCTTCCTTCTCCACCCCCCTCTTTCCTTCCTTCCCTCCCCCCCTCTCCTTCCTTCCTTCCCCTCCCCCTCTCTCCCTTCCTTCCTTCCCTCCCCCCTCTCTCCTTCCTTCCTTCCCTCCCCCCTCTCTCCTTCCTTCCTCCCTTCCCTCCCCCCCTCTCCTTCCTTCCTTCCCTCCCCCCTCTCTCCTTCCTTCCCCCTTCCTCTCCCTCTCTCCTTCCTTCCCCCTCCTCTCCCTCTCTCCTCCCTTCCTTCCTCCTCTCTCCTCCCGTTCTGTATTTCTACCTCCTCTCTCTCTCTCTCTCGATTTACTGTACGTGCATGTGTGTCCTATTTTTTTCATATTTTTTTCCCTATCTTTTTTTCTGTGCCCAATCCAGAAATCGAACCGGGACACTTAGGGAGGGTTGTGGTTGGCAACACAACTGTCTTAACCATCAGGCTAAGACACTCCCTGCAAGGTGAACTGTGTTTTTAAAATATATAGTCTCCGTTTCTTGTGCGGGAGATTTTTTTTTATAAAAAGATTGAGAAGGTTCTCTCGTGTTAGGTTGGTTGGGGTTTTTTGTTGTTGTAGGGTCTGTACAAGTTCATTGCTGCTTTGCAAATTCTTCATGTATTTTACGCCATATATGTTTTGTCATTGATTGAGCAGAATCATGTCCTTTTGTCTTCACAATAAAACCATATTCCATGTCATTACAGTTTTGTGTGTGTGTGTGTGGAATGTTTTGAGTTTGATGTGCGTGCGTGCGTGGGTGCTTGCATGCATGCTTGCAGATCACACACAGATCACACACACGCAGATAGATCACACGCATACACACACACAAGCGCCACAACACTTCACCACCAAGCATGTTTAAATACAAATCTTTTATTCAAATTCCCTTAAAATATGATCTTCATAGTTTTCATACATAGTTAAATCAGTTTTTTTTTTCACGAACTTTTAAAACTCACCACCCTCCCTCCACTCCCATTCCCCAACACCATTATGATTGTTGATCAAAAAATACTTTAAAAAAAAAATTTCACAGAAACACTTTTTGTTATTCTATATATAGATAACGAATATTTCTACCTGGTAAACAGAAAGCTGAACAAAAACAAAAAAAATTTCAGAAATTTTTTTTCTGAAGGTTTTAAGTACAAGAAAAACCCAAATCAGATACACGTGCGTTGTATGTTCAAATGCACGCTATCTTTTTTTTTTCTTCAGATAAATCATTCACACATAACTCACACTCACACTCACACACACACACACACACTTCTGGGTGTTGTTGATTGGTCTTTCGCTCTCCTCTCTCTGTCTCTGTCTCTCACTCTCTCTCTCTTGCTCCATCTGAATAATTATTATGTTCACAGTTGGAGGAGAAACTGTACATATAATCAATGTACATCATATGTGCAGGCTTACAGTAATACACCAGACGTGAAGCTTTAAATAAAAATTAAAATTAAAAAAAAGATACATGCATTTTGCCATAACATTGAATGTCTCGCTCCAATAAGTAGTCGTATAACCAAAAAGCCTGATATCACTGCGTTCATGCCTCTCCCCACCCACCACCCACAATGTTTTTGGTCACAGCTTCTGCGACACGTGTGGTACCCTGGATATGATTAGTCAATAATAATAATAATAATAATAATAATAATAATAATAAATATAAAAATAATACACACAAAAAATAATAATAACAATAATAATATTATAAAGGCATCACACAAACAGCCGCTGTGCAATTACACAATACATACAACTGGTAAACTCGCTTGCACAGAACTGAATATGAATCTTTTTTTTTTTGGTTTTAAAACACAAATTTTTTTTTTTCCACGATTATTTTTCTTAATGCCTGGGATTAAGGGATGGTTTCTTCTTTTTTTTTTTTTTCTCCATCTGATCGTTTTACTGGGTGTGGGGGTAATCTCCACCCACAATTCTGCCAACTAAACCTGTCATTAAAAAAAGAGGGACAACAATTTTATAAAGAGGAAAAAAAACCCAACCCTCCAAGTCCAAAATTGAAAGGGAAACAATCCATGAACAGTCTTTTACCCCAAAAATTGGGAGTTGCTTCCCATGCTGATCAAGGTGAAACTGCTATCTTGTTTAGAGTTGTTTTTTTTAAAAGAAAAGAAAAAAAATCAAACATTTATTTTAAATGAAACATTCAAAAAACTTCAACAACACTTTTTTCCATGATGATGTTAAATTTAAAAAAAAAAAAAAAAGTCATCCATGGTAAACATTTCGATGCTTTAACGACGTTTTTTGTTTTATTGCTGTAGATTGGGACTGTGTCAAAACGACATGGCATGGCATGGCATGGCATGGCACAGCTGTTTGCTGCCGCTGCTGCTGTTGAACTCAGCATTTGTACCACTGGAAACAGATTCATTTGACACCCACTTTTGGGGGGGACTGTTGGCACACTTAAGTTTAATATATATATATATATATCAACTTCTTCATAACTTTTTCCTTACTTGACACGGTAACTGACATAATGACTTAAATATTTTTTTTTTTAAATAATCATAAAATAAAATAAAATAACAAGCCCACTTGTAGCCAGCCGTACCTTAACACGATCTAAAAGCTGTTCATCATGATTAATCATACACAACAACACACACAAAAAGTTTACAACATACACCACTAGTAGATCGCATGCACATACGCGCTGCACACATGCAAACATACACACAGACACATACACACACACACACACTTTTAGCACTGGTGACCAATCCACAAAAATATACATCGGCACAACCCTCCTTGCCAAGAACGGATCGCTGAGAAGAAGAAAAAAACCACGACATCCTCGACACATGGATGTGCAAGTCTTGAAGCATACACCAACATACTTTCTAGCGGACAGAGAGGGATATCAGAAGGCAGGGAGAAAAGGACAACAATGAACAACAACAACAACAACAACACTGCACTAAGTTATAATAATAATGATAGTCCTCTTACACGGTCAAGCTTTTTGTTGAACGATGCTGATTTGTCCAAACACATAATAATAATAGCAGTTGGGGGGGGGGGGGGGTTACTCTTGTATGTATATATATAATAATTATACTGATCTACACTTTGGCATAAGTCATTTTATTGGGGGGGTGGGGGGGGAGTTTTCTCTTTTTTCTTTCTTTTTTTTTTGTTTTTTACAACGTCATAACCACACCAAAATCACCAGCCACATGAATACATGTCAACAAAGTAAAAACAACGACGACAACGTCAGTGCATGATTAAAGCATGAAAGTCAAGAACAATAAGAACAATAGTAATAATAATACCCATACAAAGCAAATACTAAAAGTAGACACACAGATCCAACATAATTTCGGTGTTTGCACTGTATATGACTTGGGGAACATAAATTTGTCCACACACAAAAAAACACCACCCCCCTTTTTGGGGGTGAGGGTGGGGAGGGGAGATAAAAGGACAATGCAACAATTTTAAAGCTTGAACTGAAACACAGATTCCATCGGCTTACAACAGTATCATACTGGAAAAAAACAAACCCAAACAAAACCAACCAACCAACCACCAACAAACAAACGAAATGCGTTGGTCACCTCTTGGCACTCTTTGAATTTCTGCCTCTAAAATCTTACTCCGTTATTTGATTCTGTTTACATTTTGTGCATAACATGCAATAATGACATAAAAGAACTATTAAAAAAAATTAACAAAAAATAAAACCATGCCATAAAACATCAAACGCAAAGTCTGATGCAAAAACATATCACATGAACAGATAATGTTACTGTCCATAGTAAATGGTACATGTGTGCATTTTCATCCATAGTGAACTTTCAAACAAAAAAAACACACATAAAAAAAATAGAGAAAAAGGAAAACGTTGCCTACAATTTCTGTTAATTTAAATCCACCCCCAAAAAAAAAATGTCACCAACTTTTTCTTGTTCTTTATGAAACATTGAAAACAAAGATTCACCAAGTTAAGATGAAGTCGACAATTCCAAACTGCTAGCTTTTATACTGAACTCTATACACACGTCTGATCAGGGCTTCCGGATCTTTTATAGATAAAAACAAACAAAAAACATCACACTAGCTGTTCCACAAAATAAATCTTTCCACTGATAAAACTTTGATTTTCTCTCACCTTTTTTGATAGCTATAAAATTTTCTTTCCTTTAAAAAAATTATCTGCTGCCCATGCTATACAGTTAGCAGTTCCTGTTTTTTGGTTTTTTAAAAAAAATTGCCTACAAGCATTCACTGCCCTAATATAAAACTGGTAAAATTCCAGCTCTCGTTTAGCAAACATTTAAAAGAAAAGAAAAACAAATTTCTAAAATTAAAAAAAAGGGAAAAAAACTCAGTATCATAGCCATAAACATATCACTGTCGGAGAAACGAACACAAAAACATTGCCCTGAAATGGAAACCATATTCCTGACACTTGTGTTTCGCAAAACCTGAATACATGACTGTGTAGTAATTAAGTACTGTGAACATGACACAGAATTTTTTTTCCAAAAAATAGCAGGTTTGAAAAAAGAACTGAAAAAAAAGAAAGAAAAGCCTGCTTTTTCCTCATTGAACATTCTAACACACACACACACACACACACACACACACACCTCTCCATTCTTCAGAAAGCAACTTGTAGTAGAAGCCTACAAGACGAAACATGAATCAGTACATAATCCACTGGTGGATGAAAAACAAACACAAAAAAAACAATCCTCATTATTAAAAAATATAACTACGGCAAACTTGGGTCAAAAGTTCTGCTTGAAACCAAACAATCTTCACCACAATCATACAATATACATTTTTTTGTGTGTACAATTTACAGTAAAAGCATTCTTTCTTTTCTTTTAAAAAAAAACCACACACACACAAACAAAAACAAATCCTTGGACTCAACAAATTCATTTTCTACATACTAAATTCCACTCAATAAAAAAAAAAATTTTTAATTAACAAAGAGCATCATGACCGATTTCTACCATAAATATTCACAAACCATCAAAAGACGATTTTACAAATTCAAAACAAACAATGAACAGAAAAAAATCTATTTTGCTTGATTTTCTTTTTGTTTTCTTTTTTTTTATCAAAAAGACTCCCTTCCCCTCCGATTACCCCCCATTCTCCCTTCATACATAAGTACAAAACACATCAAGACCACAGCTACTGCTACATGTAAAAACAACCAAAAAAAGATTTCTCTAAACTAAAAAAAAAAAATAAAAAATAAAAAAAATCTCACAGGATTTAGAAGAAGAAAAAAAAATTCACACACAAACACTAAAAAAAACCTGAGGTAGATACAATATTCATACACAGTGTTATTGTGGACAGTTCTGTGGTGCACAAGGTTGTAAACTTGGTATCTCCCAAAATTGTTTAAGAAAAAGCTACACACACAAAAAAACATAGAAAAGAAATGGAGGGGGGAAAAAATCAGAAAAACACCATGATGTGGCCTTAACTCAGCACATGTCTGGTACATGACATGGTTATTTTCACCTAAAAGGTGAATCCACGAAATACCAAAATTCTGATTGTCGAAAAAAAAAAAATTTTTAAGAAGAAGAAATTAATGTACTTGCCGACGTCAACGCTTGGCTCAGAAAGGAATAAAGTCATTCGATTTCATTCCATAATCAGAAATGAATTAAATATAGAATGATAATAATTTAAAACATTATTACATACTAGGAAAGTGTGCATGAAATCTGTATTAGCAAAACGTCATTTATGTAAGATGCTGGGAAAAAAATCATAGTAGAACAATTGACATACAAGATTGCTTGACCAATCTAATCTTAAAGTGGTATCAATCAATATAAATCAATAATCTGCAAGATGAAGTTGTCTAGTTTACTTTTTGTGGTTCTTAACGCACACACACAAAAAAACCAACAGTTTGACAAACTTTGCCCTTCTCTGCAAAAGAAGTTAAGAAAAAAACCTCCTCTCTTTAAAAAGTTGTATTTTACTTAGCTCAGTTCTTAAAACACTGCTTACATTCTGCACAAGCCGCTCTGACCCTTACATTCAGTTTCTGTAACATTGTATTCTACAGAAATGGCTAATGGCAACCATCTTCTTTCTTTTCTTAAGGCATTTTTAAAAAAAAAAAACCTTTCCTATCATTGATGTGTGCATATTTGCGAGAATTAGCAAAAGTTCTTTTTTCTGTGGTTGTATTTTGCAACTGTACATTCTCTTTTTTTTCTGAGCGTTTATTATTTGTTTTATTCAGAATCGGAATAAAACAAAAACTGTCTTGATTGTTACTGCTGTACATGGCTATTTCAACACTTTGCCCCAAAAAGGGTTTTGTGCACCTTTGGCAGTCAACAATTTTGATGTTCATAACAAATTGAGGAACGTAAACAGAAAACCCTCATCATGCCCATAGATGTTTAAGTACAATGTAAACAAACAAACGGCACATTTCACTACAGGTGCTTAACGCCAGTGCGACGCATTTTCGCTAATATGACAGACGACCGTTATTATACTTGCTGTCTGAGCGTTCGACGAAGATGAACTGCACGTTTGAAGTTATAAGAAAATGCTTCGTTTTCAGCAAAAATGGAAAAAAACAACCAAGAAGAACCCCACAGCTGTGGTGAACATATGGGGAGAGCAAACATCAACAGCTTAAATGTCGCAATCCTTGCACAGGTTAACTACGTCCATTCGGTACTGTTCTAAAAAAACCTCTTCTTTTCCACAAACTGTTTTTGTTCTGAGCTAAAATCAAAAAGTGGGTTTTTCCTTGTTTTTTTTTTTGTATTACAAAAAAAATGGCAACACAATAACTTGCAACAGGAGGTGGGAGACGTGACTTACCAAACCTTTTAAAAGCATATTTGAACAGTTAGAACTAAAAACAAAACTACCCATACATTATTACCATACTGGCACATGATATATATCTATATACAATCAAGCATACTTTCACACACTCAAACTCACATCCACAACCACACTCTAATCCTGTTCAAATCAAATCAAAAACACAACTGGGATGATTCTTACTACTTCTGCCTCAAACCCATTTCTCCCTTTTTAGAAAAACACAATTGCAAAGAGTATGTACGCTTGCTTAGTTAAGCTCTTTTGAAAACGAAAGATTTCTGTTCAGACTGCCACTGACAGACAAAAACACTAACAAACATCGTCATGAAAAAATCCTTCCAAGTCTCCCTATTTTAGACTAGGATGAATACACGTCACATAAACTAAACCGGTTCCAGTTTTGTCTACATTATCCTTGATTTTATTTCTCTACATACTCTTTTTCTGAACTAGAAGGACAGACAAAAATAACCACCCTTCACTAGTATCCACACACAAGCATGTTCACAGGCTTCACATTGATTGACTACAGTTAAGACACAAGAGTATACCCGGAAATGAAACGACAAAGTACATGGATACAAACGAAAAAAACAAAAACGGGATATACACTCCTGGAATAAAATATAAATTAAACAGCACAGTGATCCACAAAGGCAGACGAAGAATTAAGAGAGAGAGCCAGACCACTACTGTCGACACAGTCAGAAGCCTCCCCACATTAAGACAACAGAAGAAACTGACAAGAGCAGGGAAAAAAACACCAAAACAACTTGATACATTCCCCAATCAGTTATAGCAAGAAAATGATACAAAATCTACAACAACAAAAAAAACCCGAACCATACACTTCAATCCTTAACATTGTCAGCAGCAATGGCATGTTTGCCTGCCGTCAAACGTGTCCAGCTCGGTTACCTCCTCCTGTCTTGCCACCATGTCTCGTCAAAAGTAAAGCATCGATACACACACACGCACATCGTACAGTTCAGGGCCAGTCTTTTTTTAACACGCCAAAAGCTGTACGAGAACTGTCACCAATCATGACCCCTCCTGTGTCAATCCGCTTCTGTCACTCACTCACACACTCACTCACTCACACACACACTCACTCACTCACTCACTCACTCACACACCTCATTCAAACATACTGCTACGCACTGCTGGAACTCTTTCTCCTCCAGGACATCTACCTATCTGCACCCAACCACACACGGTTGGGTTTCCAGGCGCAACTGGTCTCTTCTTTTATGTCAAAGACATCTTAACACTAAGTAAAGGTAAAGGTGTCCCATAACCTATGTGGTTGGTCGTAGGGGAGAGCGAGAGACGTCTGAGACCTCAGGCTTCTTAACACTATCCTTATTTATTTATTTATTTATCCTTTTATATTGAGGATAATGTCCTTACATTAAAGGAGAGAACTCCTCTTTCCCAGTACACGAGCACTGCGCACATTTGTATGCTACCGTAACCCAGTATAGTAGTGGGGTGATAATCATGGAAGGAAAGATCAGTAAATGGCTGGTTACCCTAAAGCAGGTTACCCGTAGGGAAAAGGTTAACGTTACGAGCCACAGCTCTTTCCCAATATCGACTTCTCCTCCTTGTCTGTTGCCAGGGTTCGCCCTGCCCCACCATGCTTGCTCTTGTTGTTGTTTTACCAGTGTGGAGGTTCTGTCAGCGGAAAGTCAGGGACTACTCTGAGGTCAGTCCCTGTTCTTATCCTCTGGCACGCGTGCCTGTCTGTCTCTGCCAGTGACTGATCTGACTCGTCGGCGTTCTGTCCTTGTCCCAGTAAAGCTTTTCGTTTTGCATGCTAACGTGATGTCTGTGCCGAGTGTTCATTACGAGTGTTCATTACGAGGGTTCATTACGAGTGTTCATTACGAGTGTTCATTACGAGTGTTCATTATGAGGGTTCATTACGAGGGTTCATTACGAGTGTTCATTACAGCTGTTCTGCATACTTCCAGATTGTCATCAGCTTCAGAAATACCTAGGGTGCAGGTGATTTTTGTCATTTCTAGTTGTTACGAACTTGTCATTGTTAACTTAAAAGAGTGTGTGTGTGTGTACATGCATGCGTACATTTCTCGCATGCATGTGCATGTGCATGTATGCTAGCACGCACATGAATGAATGAACGTGCAATCATCTTCCGACAGATTAAAGGAACAGTCAATCCCTTTTACAGTTCTCTCTTCAGTTCTTGTCCACATCGCGTCATTGTCAGTCTCTTTACAGTGGTTTGCAAATACTGTACAGTCAGTCAGTGTTCACTTTTTCCCCCTCACCCCATCAGTCAACCCACTAGCTGTTAGGTCAAGACACCAGAAATAATAACCCTGTCCAATTCATGTTAAAAATCAGCCTCTCAGGGTATTTTTAGGCTCTTAAGTATATAACCAGTTCAGCAGTGATCAAATATCATTGTCAAAAACAACTTTCTGTCAATCTAAAAAAAAAAAAAAAAAAATTTCAAACAAAGAAAGAAGCGCACACACACACACACACACACAAACTTCAACCATTTTAATTTTGTCATTAGTCAGTTTTAGTCACATGTCAATCGAAGTCAAAAGAAAAAAAGAAAAATTAGTTCAATCACAGTCATTGTCCCAACTGCTTCTCTCTGACAGTCTCTGCTTAGTTCAACAGGCAGAAACATCACTCTAACCATGTTGTGACTTGATATACAACATGCACAGGTGACAGTTCGAGTCAGTTTTTGCTATCATCATATATCAGTCTAAATCCACAGACATATTTGTGTAGAAACGGGTACTGTCAAGAGATTTAAATGATTAAATCACCTCAGCTGAAGATCTTTACCACTTCAAAAAGTAAGAATGAACAAAACCAAGAGAACCCCCCACCCCCACAAAAAACACACAGAAATAAGAAAGAAGCTATTTCGCGTCAAGCAAAACTTCCATGAGCAGCCAATGCAGCTACTAAACTTCAGTAAAGTTGAAAGAACACCAGTTACTTTAAGTACAGTCCATAAAAACAACAACAACCACAACAACATTCCTCCTGTCTTGAAAAAAACGAATACTTGTCTTTCATCCATCAGTCACACGAGTGACAAGACATTCCCTCTCCTGTCTGTATGCCTGCCCATTCTGTGGGGCCCCATTCCTTTTTGCTTGAACTGCGATGTCATCTTAATCTTCTGTAGGGCAAAGACGGACACAGAGAGAGAGAGAGAGAGAGAGAGAGAGAGAGAGAGAGAGAGAGAGAGAGAGAGAGAGGAAGAGAGAGAGAGAGAGAGAGAAGGTAAAAAAAGGTAAAGGAGTCCCATAACCTATAAGGTCGTAGGGGAGCGAGGCGTCAGAGACCTCACTTCTCTAGGGCCAGCATATTGAGGGCGGCGCCCATCTCGTCTCCCTCGATGCTTTACCTTCCCTGACCCTAAAGAGGGCAGGTACCCATTTACAGCTGGGTGAACTGGGGGAACTGTACTGAAGCCAAGGCGCGCAAACGGTCACCCATCCAACTGGTAACCACGCTCGACGCTGCTTAACTTGGCTGGGGGAAAGCGAGTGCTCCGACCACTGAGCTATCCCGTCCCACAGAGAGAGAGATGGAATCAACAGGCAAAGAAGAAGAAAACTGATCTGATGCAGAAGTGGCTCTAAGACCTACAGAAAACAGCTTTCCCAGACACTGCTCCTACCCCTCATCGAACTTGACCAACAGAGTCTTTACCTCCATTGCACTGAGCTAACCAAAGGTCTGGTCCCCTCTCTCCCCCTCTCTCTCTCTCTGTGTCTCACCTGTCATCTCCTCCCTCCTCTTCCAGACATGTCCAATAGAGCTGCGAAATATACCATCAACACTGCAGAGCATCTTTTATATATCACAGCTGTCCTGTTTCAGCTACTCTCAGTTGCTACCCATTCCATCCCAGCCCAGCTGGAGCTAATTATTGTAGCAAGGAACTGACAGGGCTTGGACATGGTAAAAAGAAAGGGGTGTGACAATCTTAGCACTGGGCCCTGGACCCTTGACTGAGTTACTGGGGGACGGGGATTAGCCTAGTGGTTAGAACATTGTGCTCGCAATCTGACAACCCGGGTTTGATTCCCGTTCAAGGGGATATTTTCCCCTGGAGTTAACATCAGTGCAGACTCCACTCTCCCTTAAAGTCCTTCGGATGAGACTATAAACCGAGGCCCTGCGTGTGAACGCACGCAGAACATTTTGCGCACATGTTAAATCCTGTTCCACTTTTTGTAGGAGTAGGCCATTGTGTGCTAGTGGGAACAGATGACAGAATTTATAAAACCGCATGCACACGAGGACCGAATGTAAAAAAAAAGGACACAAGTGCTTATTCCATTATCCTCAATATTAAAAAAAGAATAGAATAAAATTTATAAAAAAAATAAATGTTGGATCTACCCGCTGGGTTATAGCTCTTGCCTAGTCTTTCCTCCTAGCCAGCTTGTGACTGACTGAGAAAAAGGCAAACCTTTTTCAAGCCAGGCCAGTACAAAAGACCAAGATCTCTGACAGTAAGATAAGTTAGTTAAGCAGCAATAATGCAGACAGGCTAGTGACTGACACAAAAAAGCTCAACCTTTTTCTAGCTAGGCTAGTATTAAAGAACAAGATCTCTGACAGTTAAGTTAGTTAAGCTGTAATAATTCAGACAGGTCAAAAACGACAACAACAAAAGAAAACCTTTGTCACTTAAAAGTCAAACAGTGTGTTTGTAGCCAGTCAGACAGTCCATATCAGCTGAAGTGTCAATTTGGGGTGGGGGATGGGGGTGTCCCCGTAAAACAGACGTGTGCTGTAGCTTGACAAGTTAAATTCACATCACATGTAGGCGCGTGTGCACACAAACACACACACACACACACACACACGCACACGCACAGAGCTTTACATGAGTCCCATCTGTCAGGAGGTTGGTCAGTCAGTCAATCAGTCAGTCAGTCAGTCAGTCAATGATGTCTGCAAGCCAAGGGTATACATGCCAGACACACCACCATCTTCAGTCTCTTCTTCTTACATTAATTAAAGCAGTTGCAGATATTTCACCCCAAAAAAAACCTCAAAACCACCAACACATCTGACAGTCCCAGAACCATCTAAAGTACAGGTGCCTGATCACGCTCTCTCTTTCTCTTGCTCTCTCTCTCTCTCTGTCTGTCTGTCTTTCTCTTCAGCAAAAAGAGTTCCTTCCATTTTTGTCTGCCCCAACGAACCCATCCAGCCTCTGTTGAGTAAAGCCTGTTCGAAAAGTTCACACGGTGGCACCAAGTCATATCCACAAACTTGACCACTCTTTCCACTGGCCACAAAAACGTTGGAGTCTCCCTATCCATTAACCAAAAAAAAAAATTTTTTAAAACCCTGAACAAAAAAAAAGAAAAAAATATTTAGAAAAAAAAAGTACATTGAAGAGCAGTCTGGGTCAGCCTGAAGACGCATTGTTCTACACAGAGACAAAGTCAGGCACCCGCATGCTGCTTGCTGAATATAGGAGGCACACAGTGAACAGATGTCATCATCAGACATTTTTTTGTTTCTTCATTTTTCAGGGACAGGTTTTGTTGTTGTCGGTTTTTTGCTGTAGTATCCACAAGGTCAAAAATAGAAAACTGTATTGCTCTTATCTTCTTCTTCTTCTCTTTTTTTTTTCCCCCCACCCCACAACACACCCCCTTGTTTCTTGTGTGTGTCAATGATGACATCTACCCGAGAAAACGTTCGTGTTTGCGTTGTTGCGACGGCAGTGGGAGTTGGCAGGATTCTGGAGAGGGCAGGGTGAGAGTGGCAGGCAGGCAGACAGGAGGGAAGGCAGGAGGGAGGGGAGGGAGGAAGGGAGGGAGGGAGGGCAGTGTAGGGGGGTGGTAGGGGTGTTCCGAGACACCTCCAAGGAAGCAGCGAAAGGGGAAAGGGTTCAAATCCTCCGGAACGCTGTCATTTATGGCACTCCCTACCTACCTACCTTCCTACTTCCCTACCTACCTACCTGCCTACCTACCTTCCAGCTGTCTCATCAGCAGGCAGCTTGCTTCCCACCGTCCACAAGCTGCTCTCAAAGAGGTGTGTTGTCGTCATCATCATCATCATCATCATCACTTTCAGCGGTCTCACTCACAAGTCCCCAGCCTCGTGTTTTCCTCCTAACATCTCCTTTCCTCGTTTCTTCTTCTTCTTCTGCTTCATCAGAGACCACCCCTCTTGGACGTAGTGATGATGTCTTTCCAATCAAGTCAAATTTTGTCCACAAAAAACAGTTACAAGTGTGCTGTGTATACGTCTATATTTGTCATTATCCTCCAAAAAAAAAAAAGTCATAACTCTCTCGTTTTCTTCACCTACTTCACACATGTTCTTTTTTTCTCCTTTTCTCCTTCTCTCTCATCTAGTTCACCACCAAAACCAAAAAAAACCCAACAACTTTTTTTTGGTAACACACCCTCAGTATCTACTACTACTAGTGTGTGTGTCTGTTCAAAAGATGCCGGCGGCACGGTGTAAAACTCCCAGAGCCAGAAGACCCAGGCAGGCGGTGAGAGTCCAGGTGGCCGAGTGGAGCCCCCTCGCCCTGCCGCTACCCTGGGGGTCCTGACGGTCGCCACCCCCGCCGCTACCCCCACCCGAGGGTTTGCGACCCCCGCCTGGCCGCTTGCCCCCCGGGCGGGTAGGTCTGCTACCCCCGCCGCCGCCGGCGGTGGGTTTGTCCGGCACGTTTTTGAAGGGGGGCACGTTGTCGATGTCCACGTAGCCGCTCTCGTTCTCCTCCGTCATGAAGCCGCTGCCCGAGCCGCTGCCGCCGCCGTAGTCACCGCTGCCTGAACCGCTCACCCCTTCAATTTCTGCACGCAGGACCAAAAAAAAAAAAAAAAAAAAAAATTTTAAAAAGCAGTTTTTTTAATAACTAGATGTACAGCGTGTTCCGCAAAAAACTTAGTGTTTTTTTTTTTTTAGTGTAAAGTAGTCAGTGTACCACCACATCATAAAAAAAAGTACAGCGTTCCGCAAAACTAGTGTATTTTTTTTAGTGTAAAGTAGTCAGTGTACCTTCTTCTTCTTCTTCTTACATGTGCCAGGTCTGTTGACAGCAGACATCGGCGTTCATGGCCTTCCATTCCTCTCTGTTGTCAGTGTACCATCACATCATAAAAAAAGAGCTATGAACTTCGTAGTGGATGGAAAGAGACTAAAGGGAAGAATCTAGCAAGAGACCTGGGCTGCCTGTAATTGCGGATGATCTTAGAGAAAGGGGTATAAATAAGGAGGAAGCTCAAAACAGAGAGAGATGGAGAAGGCTCATCAATGTCAAACCTCCCCTGGGAGAAACATGACAAAAAAAGGAAGAAGAAGAAGAAAGTAGTCAGTGGATGTTAAAGGTAAACATGGTATTGAGGGCGGCGCCCATCTCCTCTCCCTCGCTGCTTTTCCTTCCCCGACTCTAAAGAGGGCAGGAACCCATTTTCCAGCTGGGTGAACAGGGGGATTGTACTGAAGCCAAGGCACACAAACGGTCACCCCTTCACTCCTAAATTTTGTTGATTTCTTTTTTTAAAATTATTATTATTTTATTATTCATTCTCTTATTTCTAGGATAAAGGAATAAGCACTCGTGTACTTTTTTTTTTTACATGCAGTCCCCATACGCATGCAGCTTTGTAATTTTTGTCATCAGCAGACAATGGTCTACTCTTCTTTCGAAAAGAGGAACAGGTTTTAACCTGTGTGCAAGATGTTCTTCGAGCGTTTGCACAGGGGACCTCAGTTTATAGTCAGAAGTCTCATCTGAAAGACTTTTCTCCTGGACCTAGCAAGCTTCTCTCCTAAACTGGATGGCTGAAGGGTGACATGGGACCCCAGCCTTGTAGGTGTTGCCCTGTGTGTGTGTTCAAGTTCCCCAGCTTCCACCTCAAGGGTCATCCATAACACGTGCTGTGAATCACTCATTCCCACCTAGAAATCAAGGCCAGACAGCAAGTCCACACTGGATGGTAAGTTTACACACAAGCTGGACTCTTCCAGTACCTCATCATAGATAGATAGATAGATAGATAGATAGATAGATAGAAGATAGATAATAGATAGATAGATAGGTGGATGGATGGATGGATGGATGGATGGATGGGATGGATGGGATGGATGGATGGATGGATGGATAGGTAGGTAGGTAGATAGATAGATAGATAGATAGATAGATAGATAGATAGATAGATAGATAGATAGATAGATAGATAGATAGATAGATAGATAGATAGATGGGTGGATGGATGGATGGATGGATGGATGGATGGATGTAGATAGATAGATAGATAGATGGATAGATAGATGGATAGATAAAGATAGATGGATAGATGGATAGATAGATAGACAGACAGACAGACAGACAGACAGACAGGTAGGTAGATAGATAGATAGATAGATAGAAAAATAGATAGATAGATAGATAGGTAGATAGATAGATAGATAGATAGATAGATAGATAGATAGGTAGGTAGATAGACAGACAGATAGATAGATAGATAGATAGATAGATAGATAGATAATAGATAGATAGATAGATAGATAGATAGATAGATAGATAGATAGATGGACGCAAAGGCAATTTTATTTCACAAGGGTATCAGATTAAGTAACAAGACTTTTTTTCATCCAGCCCTCAAAATGAAAAGAAAAGAAAAGAAAAAGCTGCAAGAAAAACAAAAGCATAATTATGATACATATGAAAATACGCACACATGGATATCAACAAGATGCGAGAGAGAGAGAGAGAGAGAGAGAGAGAGAGAGAGAGAGAGAGAGAGAGAGAGAGAGAGAGAGAGAGAGAGAGACAGACAGACAGACAGACAGACAGACAGGCAGACAGACAGACCCACACACACACACAGACACACGCACACAGAGGCAGAAAGTTATGGGAAACAACTCCTCAGCTGACAATTTACCGCGAAGTAGAAGTTGCTTCCCTTTAACAGTCACACGCCTGTGCCCGTTTCGAGTTTTCAGCCCCGAACAAAAATCCATGAAAAAACCTGAGAGGGACTTTTACTATTCTTAACAGTCTGGAAACAACTACAAGTCACAGGTTTGAATCTCAGCAGCGCTCATTAGATCGGAGAAGGTGGTGGTGGGGAAGGGAGATGGGGGATTTCACGCTCTATAAATAAACATAAATAATTCAAGATCTGCCCAATGCCTTACACTTAATGCCTTTTAAATTTTAATATGCATTCTATGCCCTTCCTTCCTTCCCTTATTTATTTATTTATTTATTCATTCTTTTATTTCGAGAATAATGGAATAAGCACTCATGTACTTTTTTTTTACATCCAGTCCCCGTGTGTATGCAGTTTTTTTGTAAAATTTTGTCATCCGTTCCCCCACCGGCACACAACGACGGCCTACTCTTCCGAAAAGTGGAACAGGTGTTGCATGCGTTCGCATACTGGACCTCCCTTAACTCCTTGAGGAGTCAGTGAGGGCACTGCTGTTGTGTCGTTAACTGGTTTTTGTCTTTAAGTGGGATGGGTCAACAGAGATAATACCTCCTCCACCACCCTGGGTCTGGAAATTTCCAGTGAAAAATAATTTCCTCCTTTCCTTCACCATGTGGACTGCCATTGCACAGACAGCAAATCACTAGACAATATAAACGATTCCAAATCCAATCAATCCTATTGTCTTTGTAGGGATGTGAATTGGGTAAAACAACCAGATTTTCCCAGTATTAGAATACGGGAGTATGTTTTACGTTTGCAGTCTTGGTTGAACTTAAATTTACCTTCATAGTTACCTTCTAGGTAAAAATCCAGATAATCCTTCAGACACATATCTGAACACACACATAAATACATACACACAGACACATATCTGAACACATACATACATACACACAGACACATATCTGAACACACACATACATGCATACACACACAGAGACACATATCTGAACACATACATACATACACACAGAGACACATATCTGAACACACACATACATACACACAGACACATATCTGAACACACACATACATACACACAGAGACACATATCTGAACACACACATACATACAAACACACAGAGACACATATCTGAACACACACATACATACAGACAGACACATATCTGAACACATACATACATACACACAGACATATATCTGAACACACACATACATGCATACACACACAGAGACACATACCTGAACACACACATACATACACACACATATCTGAACACATACATACATACACACAGAGACACATATCTGAACACATACATACACACACAGACACATATCTGAACACACACTACACACACACACTACACACAAACACACACACTACACACACACACTACACACACACACATTACACACACACAACACACACACACATTACACACACAACACACACACACACACACACACACTACACACAACACACACACAGATGGCAAGGCAGCAGCATCTGACACTCAATTACTGCACCTATCTGCACAACTCTAAACCCAACCCCCCCAACCCCTCCCCAACCCCACCCCCTCCCTCCACACTTTCCATCTCTCTCCTTCTGTCTGAGACCATTGGGATGGAGAGAACAGGGTGCTAGTGTTACATCACCCCGCCACACCACCCACCCACCACCCCCTCCACTCCACCCCCAACCCTACCCCTGCCCCCATCCCCCGCCCCTTCTCGATTTTCAAAGTCAAACTTTAAATAAAAATATTTTGAAAAATCGGATTTTCTTCCTTTGCATGTCTCTCATTACATCATACACTCTTCTTTCTGCTGTCTGTTCTCCACCCCCACCCCTAGCGCTCTCTCTCACACCTCTCTCTCTCTCTCTCTCTCTCTCTCTCTCTCTCTCTCTCTCCCTCTCTCTCCCCCTCTCTCTCTCTCACACACACTCTCTCTCTCTCTCTCTCTCTCTCTCTCTCTCTCCCTCTCTCTCTCTCTCTCCTATTCCCATCTCCCACTCCTCCTTCTTCATTCATCCATCCCTTTCCCTCCCCTCTCCTTCTCTCCCAGTCTGAGTTTCCTTTGTAGCAGTGTCACTGCAGCAGGATAGAAAGAGACAATGAGGAAACAGTCATGTCTGTGAAAGAAGGAGGAGGAGGAGGAGGAGAAGGAGGAGGAGAAGGAGGAGGAGGAGGAGGAGAAGGAGGAGGAGGAGGAGGAGAAGGAGGAGGGAGGAGGAGGAAGAAGAAAGAAGAAGAAGA
>CM054155.1:35453278-35458278 GCA_028751875.1 Rapana venosa | reverse complement strand
GGGTGGATGTCTTATTAACAACAAAAAATAGATAAATAAAAATTAAAATTAAACCCGCCCCCCCCCCCCCAAAAAAAAAAACAACCAACCCACCAACCATGCTTTTACAAAAAAATCACATAAAGAAACTTGGCAATGCAACAGGAATTATAAAAACATAGAAACATGTCATTAACGTTAATACAACTATAACAAATGTCATAAGGGACTGCGATAAAGGCCTTTCACAATTTCAAATGCCAGTTTTAAATTATTGAATATGCTGGTAAGGGAATTTTCAGAAAAATGGGGCATGAAAGGTTTTACACTCTGGCAGTCAAAAAGTATATGAGTATTGTTGATATTCTCACCACATAGACATTTACCCTTTTTGCTGAATTTGGTTATCAATGCATTTTTTTTCATTCTATAAAATAAAGCAGTAATTCTTCTTGACGTAAAAACATGTACACAAGCCTTTGAATGATTAACGACTGTTAAATTATCGGTGTTAATTGCAGTTCTAGTTAAAGATCTATCATTTTGCTGATTAGTTTCGGTGACCTGTCTCCATGATTTTTGTTCTAGTAAGCTGTACCCCTCTTTTAAGGATAGAGGCACATGCATTGCATCCCGTACATGTTTTGCACCTTTTTTGGCAGCTCTATCCGCCCACTCATTTGGAAAGAATCCAGTGTGTGAAGGCACCCAACAAAAATTAACCTTATCCCCTTTTAAAGGGGTTAAGAGATGGATGACATCTTAAATTTCTAATATAATATTCGAAGTTTTTTTATATAACATGGAGTTTTTAAAAAGCAAACAATACCGACTTAGAATCAACGCAAAAAAGGATTCGGGTGTGTGTGTGTGGTGGGGTGTTTTTGGTGTGTGTGTTGTGTGGGGGTGTTGTGTGTGAGTGGGGTGTGGGTGGGTGTTTGTGTGTGTTGTGTGTGCATGGGTCTGTGTGTATGTAATTTTTGTTGTGTTTTTCATGGTTGCTTTTGTGTTTTTGGGTTTGGTTTGGTTTTGGTTTTGTTGTTGTTTTGGTTTTGGGGTTTTTTTTGGTGGTTTATTTTTTTTTTTTTGGGGGGGGGGGGGGGGGGGGGGGGGGGGGGGGGGGGGGGGGGCGTTTCCGGGCTTGAGGACTGGGGTTTTCACTTAATGGTGAGATTGGTTTTTTTGCTTATGCGAAACTGTTTTTTTACTCACTATTAGGTAGCCGCGATCCGACTTCAGAGGTGTTTTATTGTCTGTGGTTGTTTTGCTTGAGGTTTTATTGCGGGGTTGGGTTTTGGTTTTTGTTGTGTGGTGTGGGTTTTTTTGTGGGGGTTTTGTTGTTGTTGTTGGGGTTTGTTGTTGTTTTTTTTAGGGGGGGGGGGGTTGGCGGGGAGTTGGGGTGGGTGCTTTTGTTCTACTTGAGTGTTTTTTTCACAGATAGATGCTGTGTTTGTATTTCAGTTTTCTGATATATTATTATTACATTACAATTCAGTTTTCTGATATAGTATTATTTTTATATTACAGTTCAGTTTTCTGATATATTATTATCATATTACAGTTCAGTTTTCAGATATATCATTATTATATTACAGTTAAGTTTTCTGATACATTATCATTATATTACAGTTCAGTTTTCTTATATATTATTATCATATTACAGTTCAGTTTTCAGATATATCATTATTATATTACAGTTCAGTTTTCTGATATGTTATTATTATATTACAGAAGAATATGGGGGTGGGGAAAAATATAAAGAAAGAGAGACGGAGAGAGTATGGCCAAACAGATAGGCAGTGAGTTACGCCGGGCCAGGCATCTCAACCCCCCACCCTCCTTTCCATTCTTCCTTCCTTCCTGCACAAAATAGTAATGGTAGGAAAGGAGGAAAGGAGGGAGGGCTACCAGGGAGGATAGAACAGATGTTGTGGTGGGGGGGGGGGGGGGGGGGGGGGCATGGGGGGGGGGCGAGGGGAGAGAAATTAAATAACATCTGCGCGTGCCGGATCAGGAACTCCACACACTGTGTCTGTTAGTTAGCAGTCCCCATGAAATATCACTGAGCAATCCCCCCTTACTCGTCCCCGACCCCCACAGTTTGTGCCCTCCTGTCCCCACCCCCACCCCCCCCATCTCCTTCCTCCCTCTGTCTCCACCTTTTTCTTCCTTCCCCCCCCCCCCCGCCCCCCCCCCCCCCGGCTAGAGCCTCTGAGGTTGCACGAGTAGGTGAGATTTTTTTCAAATTGTTTTTTTGCGTGTGCGACACTTTTTGCTTACTATTAAGGTAGCTGCATTCCGACTTCGGGATCTTGACTTTTTGTTAGGATAAAACTTGAAGCATCGAAGAGAAAGAAATGGAGAGTGGCGGGAAGCGGATGAGTAGAATTATTATGCCTGTGAAAGATCTTTGAGATTTGAGATCTGCTTGTCAGTATTGTAATTGCCCTTCATGGGATGATTAAAATGTTTCTGACTTTGACTTGACTTTGACTCTACATGGGGACGGTATAGCTCAGTGGTCGGAGCACTCGCTTTTCCCCCTAGCCAAGGTTAAGCAGCGTCGAGCGTGGTTACCACTTGGATGGGTGACCGTTTGCGCGCCTTGGCTTCAGTACAGTCCACCAGTTCACCCAACCTGGCCTCTTTAGGGTCAGGGGAAGGTAAAAGCAGCGAGGGAGAGGCGATGGGCGTTCACGCCCTCAATATGCTGGCCCCAAGAGAAGCTGAGGTCTCTGATGCCTCGCTCCCCTACGACCACATAGGTTATGGGAGACCTTTTACTTTTCCTTTAAGATGTACAGACTAGCAGGCATGCAGACATGATCAATCAAGCAATCCAAAGACACACAGACTCATAATGATAATAATAATACATGGAATTTATACAGCGCTATATCTTAAAAAAAAACCCACAACAAATCAAAGCGCTCAATAAGAATCTTCTTACGCACAAAAAAAACAAACATTTTGACTAAAGACTAAAGGGGGATTCAAGAATTCGGAACCAAAAACAGCACAGCGATCGGAGACTTCAACAGAACTTAAATCATCACAGCAACACGTATGAACAAGACACAGACGACAGAAAGGCGGACAGATTTTTTCTTTTCTTTAATTCTTATTATTTTTTTTGGCAAACCAGCTTCCTCCATTCCTTGCGCACGTCATTCGACTTTCAAGTATGCCAAAAAATCTCTTCTTCTCCGTCCAACCTCAAACCCCGTCCAACCTCATCCTCAGTCCAACCTCACTCATCATCTGTCTAACCTCATCCTCTGTCCAACCTCATCCTCCGTCCAACCTCATCCTCTGTCCAACCTCATCCTCCGTCCAACCTCATCCTCTGTCAACTTCATCCTCCTGTCCAACCTCTTCCTCTGTCCAAACCTTATATTCTGTCTATACCCGTCATCCTCTGGTCCAACCTCAACCTCCGTCCAACCCTCATCCTCCGTCCAACCTTCATACCTCCGTTCCAACCTCATCCTCTGTACCAAACCTCATCCTCGTCCAACTTCATCCCTGACCAACCTTATAATTCTGTCCCTACCTCATTCCACTGTCCTCAACCTTATATTCTGTCTAACCTCATCTCTGTCCAACCTAATCCTCTGTCCAACCTCATCCTCACCGTCCAACCTCAACCTCTGTCCAACCTCATCCTGCCGTCCAACCTCATCCACCGTCCACACCATCAGCCTCTGTCCAACCACATCCTCTGTCCGAACCTTCATCCTCTTCCAACCTTATATTCTGTCCAACCTCATCCTCTGTCCAACCTGTATAATTCGGCTGTCCAACCTCATCCTCTGCCAACCGTATATTCTGTCCAACCTCATCCTCTGTCCAACCTCATCCTCTATCCAACCTCATCCTCTGTCCAACCTCATCCTCTGTCCAACCTCATCCTCTGTCCAACCTCATCCTCTGTCCAACCTCATCCTCTGTCCAACCTCATCCTCTGTCCAACCTCATCCTCTGTCCAACCTCATCCAACCTCATCCTCTGTCCACCCTCATCCTATCTATCAAACGACGGCGCCTCCGGGGAGAGACCCCACCCACCCCAACACAACTCCTTCCACCCGACTTGCCACAAACACCACCACGGTACACGCCACGCTTCGCTGGGTCTGTAGAATAACGGGTCACCTCCGTAACCTTATTAGTGGCAGCAAAGTAGGGAGGGATCCGAGGGAGGGAGGGAGGGAGGGATCGGAGGGAAATTACATGTTTAGCCAGAGCAGAGGATTGGAGGGGGGGGGGGGGGGGGGGGGGGGAGGTTGGTGGAGTTGCTCCCCTTCCACTAAAACCTGGCTTAATCAGAGTACCCAATTACCTCCCCATTACCCCCTGCTGGCTAACGAACCGTGAAGGACCTTTTGGCCCGGCAACCAACTCCCCTCTCCCTGTGTCATGTAATCCATTGTCCCCTCTCTCACAACAAACAATAGTGTCCCCCTCTTGCCCCCTACCCCCCACCCTCGCCCCACTTCTTCCCCCTTCACCTCTCTCTCTCTCTCTCTCTACTCTCTCTCATCTCTCTCTCTCTCTCTCTCCTCTCTCTCTCTCTTGGGCTGGATGTCTAAAAAGAAAAGAAAAAAAGAGTATTGTACTGATTCCATTACCCTCAGATAGAACATGTCATCTGTGTTGTTGTTATCGGTTTTCTCTCTCTACTCTCTCTCTCTCTCTCTCTCTCTCTCTTCACTCTCTCTCTCTCTCCTCTCTCTCTCTCTCTCACTCACTCTTTCTTTCTCTCTCTCTCTCTCTCCTCTCTCTCTCTCTCTCTCTCTCTCTCTCTCTCTCTCCTCCTCTCTCTCTCTCTCTTTCTCTCTCTCAATCTCTCTCTCCCCTCTCTCTGCCTCTGTCTCCCAGTCACTGCCTGTTTGTCTCTGTCTCTGTCTGTCTCTCTCTCTGTCTGCCCCCCCCCCCCCCCCCCTCTCTCTCTCTCACTCACACACACACTCACACACCTTGAGTTCACACCTCTCTATCACTAACGCAATCACACCAGAC
>CM054155.1:35445778-35448278 GCA_028751875.1 Rapana venosa | reverse complement strand
ACAAGGACCAATATTGACAACGAACAAGGACCAATATTGACAACGAACAAGGACCAATATTGACAATGAACAAGGACCAATATTGACAATGAACAAGGACCAATATTGACAATGAACAAGGACCTACACTGACAATAAATGAACAAGGACCAATAGTGACAATGAACAAGGACCTACACTGACAATGAATGAACAAGGACCAATATTGACAATGAACAAGAACCAAAACTGACAATGAACAAGGACCAATACTGACAATGAACAAGGACCAAAACTGACAATGAACAAGGACCAAAACTGACAATGAACAAGGACCAACACTGACAATGAACAAGGACCAATACTGACAATGAACAAGGACCAATACTGACAATGAACACTGACAATGAACAAGGACCAACACTGACAATGAACAAGGACCAATACTGACAATGAACAAGGACCAAAACTGTCAATGAACAAGGACCAAAACTGTCAATGAACAAGGACCAACACTGACAATGAACAAGGACCTACACTGACAATGAACAAGAACCAATACTGACAATGAACAAGGACCAAAACTGACAATGAACAAAGACCAATACTGACAATGAACAAGGACCAAAACTGACAATGAACAAAGACCAATACTGACAATGAACAAGGAACTATACTGACAATGAACAAGGACCAATACTGACAATGAAAGAACAAAGACCAATACTGACAATGAACAAGGACCAAAACTGACAATGAACAAGGAACTATACTGACAATGAATGAACAAAGACCAATACTGACAATGAACAAGGACCTACACTGACAATGAACAAGGACCAATAGTGACAACAAACAAGGACCAATACTGACAACGAACAAGGACCAATACTGACAACGAACAAGGACCAATATTGACAATGAACAAGGACCAACACTGACAATGAACAAGGACCAATATTGACAATGAACAAGGACCAATACCAACAATGAACAAGGACCTACACTGACAATCAATGAACAAGGACCAATAGTGACAACAAACAAGGACCAACACTGACAATGAACGAACAAGGACCAATATTGACAATGAACAAGGACCAACACTGACAATCAACAAGGACCAACACTGACAATGAACAAGGACCGTTACTGACAATGAACAAGGACCAGTACTGACAAGGAACAGGGACCAATATTGACAATGAACAAGGACCACTATTGACAATGAACAAGGACCAATACTGACAATGAACAAGAACCAATATTGACAATGAACAAGGACCAATATTGACAATGAACAAGGACCAATACTGACAATGAACAAGGACCTACACTGACAATGAATGAACAAGGACCAATATTGACAACGAACAAGGACCAATACTGACAACGAATAAGGACCAATACTGACAACAAACGAGGACCAATACTGACAACGAACAAGGACCAATACTGACAACGAACAAGGACCAATACTGACAACGAACAAGGACCAATATTGACAATGAACAAGGGCCTACACTGACTTCCTACTAACGTCATTATTTTACGTTATGAACATTTTCATTATTATCATTACAATTATTATTCATTATTCACTATCATCATCGCTGTCGTACTCACTGTTAACATCACCACTGATATAACGTTGCTGAAGTTGATGTCATCATTACAAATGAAATAACAATGAACATAGGGGTCATACCAACCACTATAGTATACCTATCCATGAACGAGGTTACCTTTCCGCCCAATAGCCCCTTAGCCTATACAATGAAAGGTGATTTTCCGACTAGCTAGCCAGCCATGCAGATCAGCAAGGACCAGCCTCATCCTGATGATGATGATACTACACGGGTCTGTTTTGGGGGAAGGGGGGTAGGATAGGAGGGGAGGGTAGACACTAAGACTGGATGGATGGATGGATGGATGGATGGGTGGGCGGATAGATGGGTGGGCAGATAGATGGGTGGGTAGATCGATGGATGGGTGGGTGGATGGATTGGTGGATGGGTGGGTGGATGGATGGATGGATTGGTGGGTGGATGGATGGGTGGATGGATGGATGGGTGGATGGATGGATGGATAGGTGGATGGTGGCCCACTGACCTCACCTCATGAGTGGGTAGGTGGATGGATGGAAGAAGGATGAATAGATGGATGGATGGATGGATGGATGGATGGATGGATGGATGGATGGATGGATGGATGGATGGATGGATGGGGAGATAGATTGATTGATGGATTGGTGGATGGATGGATGGTGCCCCAATGACCTCACCTCATGAGTGGGTAGGTGGATGGATGGGTGGGTGGATGGATGAATAGATGGATAGATGAATGAGATGGATGGATGAATAATGGATGGACGAATAACTCAGCTGGGACTCTAACATAATCAAAGAAAAAGCAGAACGCGGGCACACTCACTCTCAACGCACTCCTTCGCATATGCATACGCATGCAAGCACACAAGCGCGCACGCGCACGCGCTCACAGAGAGAGAGAGAGGGGGCGG
>CM054155.1:35440778-35443278 GCA_028751875.1 Rapana venosa | reverse complement strand
CTAGGCCTACTGGACAAAGATTCAAAGGCTGTGGAAGCCGACTTTGAGCTATCTAGCCAGCTAGGTAAAGGTAAAGGTAAAGGAGTCCCATAACCTATAAGGTCGTAGGGGAGCGAAGCGTCAGAGACCTCACTTCTCTAGGGCCAGCATATTGAGGGCGGCGCCCATCTCCTCTCCCTCGCTGCTTTACCTTCCCTGACCCTAAAGAGGGTAGGTACCCATTTACAGCTGGGTGAACTGGGGGACAGTACTGAAGCCAAGGCGCGCAAACGGTCACCCATCCAACTGGTAACCACGCTCGACGCTGCTTAACTTGGCTGGGGGAAAGCGAGTGCTCCGACCACTGAGCTATCCCGTCCCCTAAGCTAGCTAAATTCCCAGGAACCTATACTATACTGGCTTTATCCGCTAGAATATCGGGGTTTTACAGGTTTACCGCCACACACATACAGAGATATTTGGACGCTTTGGCAACGACAGACCTGACTGACTCACTCACTGACTGATTGACTGACTGACTGACTTGACTGACTACCTTCAGATTTATCAATCCAGCACAATCTGAGTCGAGCCGAACACCTGAGATTGTCACCGTAAAGTTGAACAGGTAAAGATGATCATCATCGGAGTTGAAGAATGATATAATTATTGACTTATAAGACTTACTTTTGATTTGTTCCTTGGCAAGATTCGGCGCTATATACATTCCATACATTCTTATTATCATTATTATTATTATTATTATTATCATTATTGTTAATGTTATTATTATTATTATTATCATCATTACTATTATGTCTGAGGTTTTAACAGCTAACATCATTATAATTATTTGAGCTTAGTCTCAGCTCAGCTGGGATGCATCAGTTGTACACCACCAGCGCCTAGTGTTTATCACAGTTCTTGAATAAACCATTGACGCTGGGGGCAACAGCAAAGTGAGAGGCTGTATGACCAGTGGCTTTTCCACTCATGGAATTCCACTTTACAGCTTTAGTCTTTAGTGATCGACTATGACTCTCTGACTAGGAGGCTTGACTTGCATAGTCATGTGCTGCAGCCCTGGGGGCTAGTTGGCCTTTGGAGAACATCTCCAACGCTGACTGTCCTTATGCCCACTTGGCCGAGAGAGTGGGGATGTACTGTGGGCAAGGCATCTCCACTATAATCAAATTTCTGCCCAATTTCCGAAACAGCAGCTGCCTCCTCTGCTGTTTTGGAGGTCATCGTCGAAAACGACGGACTAACATACATACATACACTTGGAATGGTTTAACGGGCTGCAATAGTCCCTTTTTTTCCCAGCAGGAATATCAGGTGGAACGCATCGCGGTTTATTAATACTTGGAACAGGTCAAACAGGCTGAAAAAGTCCTCTTTTTTTCAACAGCAGGAGTTTCAGCTGGATTGCATCGGTTTATTAACATTTGAAACGGTTTAACGGGTTGAATTTTTTATTTTGATTTAACAGCTGGAATATCCCGGTTGAATAGCAAGGGATACAGTCGTGACTTTTTGCGAGGCGAGATAAGACAATGAAGGTTAATGGATGGAGCAAATTAATTAAGCAAGGGATACATGACTTTTTGTGAGATGAGATATTGAAAGTTAACAGTTGAAGCGAATTAATTAAGCAAGGGATACAGTCATGACTTTTTGCGAGATGAGATATTGAAAGCTAACAGTTGGAGCGAATTAATTAAGCAAGGGATACAGTCATGACTTTTTGCGAGATGAGATATTGAAAGCTAACAGTTGGAGCGAATTAGTTAAGCAAGGGATACAGTCATGACTTTTTGCGAGGCAAAATATTGAAAGTTAACAGTTGGAGCGAATTAATTAGGCAAGAGATACATGACTTTTGCGAAATGAGATATTGAAAGTAACAGTTGGAGCCAATAAATGAAGCAAGGGATAGTCATGACTTTTTGCGAGATGATATATTGACAGTTAACAGTTGGAGCGAATTAATTAAGCAAGGGATACAGTCATGACTTTTTGCGAGGCGAAGATACTGAAGGTTTAACAGTTGGCGTGAATTAAGTCCAAAACGGCAGTTATCTCTAAACCTTTCCCAACATGGATATACATGAGCTGTATTTCTGAGATACACTTGCTTCACCACTGGATAATAATAATAATAATAATAATATGTCGTTTCCATAACTGGAATGACTCAGTTTTAACAAGTCAACGACTGCGTAGGTTAATAGTGGGAACACCTTTCTTTAACCTTATAAATAATTATTGTTTATATACACAACATCTAACCTGCGACTTTCTCTTCTCGACCGTCTGTCAAACTTGAGACAGAGACAGACAAAGAACAAAGAGGATGGGAGGTGGGGAGAGCAGGGGAAGAGAGGGGGACGAGAGCTAAAAGAAAAGGGGGGAGTAGGGAGGGGAGAGAGGGGGAGGAGAGGAAAATTAAGAGAGGCGACACAGTAGTGAGTGGTGTCGTGTTTCTCCCCCCCCCCCCCCCCCCCCCAATCCCATCCCA
>CM054155.1:35435778-35438278 GCA_028751875.1 Rapana venosa | reverse complement strand
GGAAGGGGGGGGGGGGGGGGGGGGGGGGGGGGAAGGAGGGAGAAAACGCTTTATAATAATATGATAAAGATAACAACAACTAGCGAAATGTAGAGAGGTGGAAAGGGAGAGAGAGATAGAGAGACGTGAGGGTGGGAAGGGGAGAGGGGGGGGGGGGGGGGGGGGGGTGGGGGGGGGGGGGTGGGGGGGGGGGGGGGGGGGGGGGGGGGGGGGGGGGGGGGGGGGGGGGGGGGGGGGGGGGGGGGGACGGAGGGGTAGGGAGAGGGGAAAGGGGAAAGGAGACACTTTATAATAAATAATGATAAAGGATAACAACCAGCAAGAATGTAAAGAGGTGGGAGGGGATGTAGAGGGGAGAGGGGGGAGGGGGGAGGGAGAGGGAGAAAAGAGGGGAGAGAGTGGGGAAGGAGACGCTTTCCAATAAATGACAGAGGATAACAACTGAATCTAGCGAGAATGCAAAGGAATGGGAAAGGAGGGAGGGAGGGAGAGAGAGAGAGAGAGAGGGGGGGGGGGGATGAGAAAGGAGACAGTTTATAATAAATAATGATAGAGCATAACAACTGAACCTAGCGAGAATGCAAAGGGGTGGGAAAGGAGGGAGGGAGGGAAAGAGGAAGGGAGAGAGAAAGAGAGACAGAGACAGAGAGAGAGAGAGAGATGCTTTATAAATTATGATAAAGGATAACAGAAGTTAGCAGGAATGCAAAGGGGAGGGCACATGGGATGAGAGGTAAAGGGGAGAGAGAGAGAGAGAGAGGGGGGGGGGGGGGGGGGGGGGGGGGGGGGGGGGAGGGGAAAAAAGAAAAGAAAGAGAAGAAGAAGAAGAAGAAGAAGAGGAGGAGGAGGAACAACACAGACAGACAGAGATAGACAGAGACAGACAGACGGACAGACAGAGTAAGGGAGGAGGAGATGTTTTATAAATAATGATAAAGGATAACGACAACTAACTTAGCAAGAATGCAAGGGATGGGACCATGGGACGGGAGGAAAGGGGGTGGAGGATGGGAGAGAGAGAGAGAGAGAGAGAGAGAGAGAGAGAGAGAGAGAGACAGAGACAGACAGACAGACAGACAGACAGACAGACAGACAGACAGACAGACAGAGATTTTTTTTCTTTCTCGAGGATAATGGAATAAGCACTCATGTGCTTTTTTACATCCAGTCCCCGTGTGTATGAGGTTTGTAAATTTTGTCATCTGTTCCCACCGGCACACAATGGCCTACTTTTTCGAAAAGTGGAACAGGATTTAACGTGTGCGCAAGATGTTCTGCATGCGTTCGCACATGGGGCCTCGGTTTATAGTCTTACCCGAAGGAAAGACAGAGAGAGAGAGAGAGAGAGAGAGAGAGAGAGAGAGAGAGAGAGAGAGAGAGAGAGAGAGAGAGAGAAGGAAAGACAGAGAGAGAGAGAGACCGAGAGAGAGACAGACAGACAGAAAGAGAAGGAAAGAGAGGAGAGAGAGAGAGAGAGAGAGAGAGAGATGAGAGAGAGAGAGAGAGAGAGAGAGAGAGAGAGAGAGAGAGAGAGAGACGAGAGACCGAGAGAGAGAGAGAGACTGAGAGAGAGACAGACAGACAGAAAGAGAAGGAAAGACAGAGAGAGAGAGAGAGAGAGAGAGAGAGAGAGAGAGAGACAGACAGACAGACAGACAGACAGACAGACAGACAGAAAGAGAAGGAAAGGCAGAGAGAAAAGCGAGAGAGAGAAAGAGACCGAGAGGCACATAGAGAAAGAAAGACAGAGAGAGACAGACAGAGAGACAGAGAAGGGAGGCACAAAGAGAGACCAAGAGAGACGGGCAAAAAAAGAACAGAGAGAGAGAGAGAGAGAGAGAGAGAGAGGAGAGAGAGAGAGAGAGAGAGAGAGAGAGAGAGAGAGAGAGATAGGTGGTGTGGGGTGGGGAGGGAGAACAGAAGCAGACGTCTGTGTCACTCTGTGTGTGAGTGTAAGGGGGTGGGGGGAGGGGGTGTCCAGTTTACAATGAAGCAACGCGCTGCCATGGAATGTCAAGGCCCCAATGACCTCCCTTTACCTGACCTCCACAACTCAAGAGTTGTAAGGAGGAGACAGACACAGACACAGACACACGCATACACACACACGCATATACACACAAACACATACACACACATACACACACTCACAGAGGCAGAGAGATAATAATTATATATACATATAATATATGTTAGGGTGCTAGGGTCACATTGTAGTAGTAGCCGTAGTGGTGGAAGCCCCTACCTAATATATAACCCTGCCGTGACTGCAATACCACTAGCAGCAACTGGTAACCAAAACTAAGCCAATGGTGCGTGCCTCTGTGTGTGTGTGTGTGTGTGTGTGTGGTGTGTGTGTGTGTGTGTGTGTGCGTGTGTCTGTGTTTGTGTGTGTGTGTGGGGGGGGGGGGGTCCGTGTGTGTGTGGGTGTGGGTGTATGTGTGTGTGTGTATGTGTGGCGACGGCCCTATCTATCTCTCTCCCTCTCCCTCTCTCACAC
>CM054155.1:35428278-35430778 GCA_028751875.1 Rapana venosa | reverse complement strand
AGGAAGATAGGAGAGGGGAGAGAGAGGGGAGAGGAGAGAGAGGAGGGGAGAGGGGAGGAGAGGAGGGAGAGGGCAGGAGAGGTGAAGAGAAGACTGAGAAAGGGATGATATGATATGAAAAGAGGGCAAAAAGACAGAGAAAAAAAAGGGGAAGGGAACCTCCCGCCCATCCAAAGTAAAAAAAATAGGGTGAGTGGGGAAAGGGAGGGAAGGGAGGAGGAGGGAGGGAGCAAAGGGAGGCGCAATATCGTGAGCCGCGTGACAAATCATGAATTGCCAATGAAGGGCTTACTTGGCTTCCGTCCATGTTCCACCCCACTAACCAACCTTCTGTCTCTCTGTTCTTGTGTTTTCTGTCGTGTTCTGTCATTCTGTCCCTCTGGTGTCCTGCCCTGTCATTCTGTCTCTATTGTCTGTCTGGTGTCTGTCTGTCTCTGGTGCTGTCATTCTTCTGTCTGTCTGTCTGTCTCTGTTTCTGTTGTCTGTCATCCTGGTCTGTCTCTGTGTGTCTGTCTCTCTGTGTGTCTGTATGTCTGTCTCTCTCTGTCTCTCTGTCTCTCACCCCTCTACCCAGGAACAAACGGGAAAAAAGTCTGAATCTTTGTTTACTTGTTTCTTTCTTTATTCTCTTAGAATATTAGTAGCATTCATCATCATTATCATCAGCATCATCATGTTGTTCTTATTATTTAATATCTTCATCATAAGCACCGTTATCATCCTCAGTATCAGTATTAATACCATGTCTAGTACTATGACAACTAGTAGTAGTAGTAGTAGTAGTAGTAGTAGTAGTAGTAACTACCACCACCACCACCACTACTACTACCACTTCTACTACTACCACTACTACTACTACTACCACTACTACTACTTTTACTACTTCTACTACTACCACTACTACTACTACTAACTACCTACATACTACTACCACACCACTATACTAACCACTACCACTACTACTACACTACCACTATACTACTACTACTATACAACTACTACTACTACTACCACTACTTCTACTACCACTACTTCTACTACCACTACCACTACTAGTACTACCAACAACTACTACTACTACTACCACTACCACTACTACTACTGCTGCTGCTGCTGCTGCTGCTGCTGCTGCTATTGATGCTTCTGGTGCTGCTGCTGTTGTTGCTGTAGTGTTGTTGCTAAAACTATTACGAAGACTACATCGTCTATTGTGGCTACACAGTACAGTGCCTGGTAGTGTTGCTGCTCTTCTTATTGCTGCTGTTATTGCCAAACCTCATCCTGCCACCATATACAGCCAACACATGCACGCACACATTCGCGCGCATGCACCGTCACGTATGCACGCAAACATACACACACGACACTACACACACGCACACTACAACACACACACACACACTACAACACACTCACACACACGTCTTCGGAAGAGTAGGCCATTGTGTGCCGGTGGAAACATGACAAAATTTACAAAACCGCATAAACACGGGGACTGAATGTAAAAAAGCACAGGAGTGCTTATTCCATTATCCTCGGTATAAAAGAATAAATAAATAAATAAAACTGATAGTGAAAAGACGTAAAATCTTAAAAACGAACGAACACGCGCGCGCACACACACACACACCCCAAAATACAACACAAATCAAACACAACTCGCACAACAACAACAAAATCACAACAAATCACAAACACAAACCGCACAACACACAAAATCACACACAACACAACACACACACCACCACACAACACACACACACACACACACAGCACAACACACACACAATGACACCCTGATTAAATGCGATCAGAAACAATGAATCCATCGATCATGCACCACCACCACCACCACCCACAATCACCACTTTCTCCCTTCCTGCCACCCCTCCCTTCCCCCCTCCTCTCTCCTCGTCCTCCTCCTGCTCTTAACCCCCCCCCCCCCCCCCCCCCTCTTCACCCACTAAATGAGGGATAGAAATGGAGATGATATAAAATGGCCATTTAGAAGCCATTGGACATAGCACTAGGACACGGTAAAGAATGAAAGGCAGCCAATCCACAAGGAGTGAGGGGGTGTGAGGAAGAGAGGGAGGAGGGAGAGAGAGAGAGAGAGAGAGAGAGAGATACAGAAAGACAAAAGACAGACAGAGGGGGAGACAGTGACAGACAGACATAAAATCAGAGAGACAGACAGACAGGAAGGCAGGCAGAAAGACAGACACAGCATCAGACAGACAGACAGGCAGGCAGAAAGACAGACAGAGGGGAGACAGAGACAGACAGACAGACAGACAGGCAGAAAGACAGACAGAGGGGGAGACAGTGACAGTCAGATAGACACAGAATCACAGAGAGACAGAGACAGACAGACAGACAGGCAGAAAGACAGACAGAGGGGGAGACAGTGACAGACAGACAGACAGAAAAACACAGAATCAGAGAGAGACAGAGACAGAGAGACAGACAGACAGGCAGAAAGACAGACAGATGGGGGAGA
>CM054155.1:35420778-35423278 GCA_028751875.1 Rapana venosa | reverse complement strand
GTTATAAATGCTCCCGTTCAGCCTTTTAGAAGAGTAGGCCATTTCGTGCTGGCGGAAACGGATGACCGTAATGATTAGCAACAACAACAACAACAACAACAACCTGCATGCACAGTCACAGGTGGCATGATTAAACACTATCCTCGGAAGTCGAAATGCAGTTGCCTCAGTGGTAGGACAGGGACAAAAAATGGTCATCTATGCAAAAATCTCACCAATTATGAAACAAAAATCTCACCAATTATGAAACAAAAATCTCACCAATTATGAAACAAAAACAACAAACACACCACTAGGGAACCTCAAAGCTCTAGCAAGAAACGAAAGAAAAAAAAAACTTGGGGGGGGGGGGGGGGGGGGGGGGGGGGGGAGGTGGTGAGAGAGAGAGAGAGAACGCTAAACTCTGAACGTGTTTAATAATGTACATTGGCCTTAAGCCACAATACACGGAGTTTGGGGGAAGGAGGAGAATCAACATTCTGGCATGTAAAGTGCCGTAGTACATGGAAGAAAAAAAACAAAAACAATTAAACAAACCAACAACCGATTCATGTGAATAATGACCGCAGTGATCAAGTCTTGGACTATGAACTGGATAAACACTGCCATTAGACTGCGTGGATATTGCTAACAGCATACATCAAAAGTCGGTATCAATCGAAATGTTTTATTTCAATTCAGGTTGATAGAAACAATCTTTGTGGAGACATACCTTATTTGACAGACACATGTATCAATTAAGTCACATTATGACACAACAATTTATTCCTTCTATTAATGGAATGGAATATGTATCTGGATAGATAATGTCTGGGAGAGAGAGAGATGAGGATGAGGGCTGGGGGAGAGAGGAGGAGAGAGAGGAGAGACAGAGACAGAGACAGAGACAGAGAGACTGAGGAGGGACAGAGAGAGAGAATAGAGAGAGAGAGAGAAAGGAGGGAGGGGGGGGGGAGTAGAAAACAATGCATTATATCCAGAAGGGGCTATTAAAATTATATTGTCCAATCAGTCACTTTCGATTAAGTCTGCTTTGGGCAAAGCCAACAACAGGCTACAAGTTATATAAAGAAAAGAGAGAGAAAAAAAGAGAAAAAAACAAGAAAAGAAAAAAAAAAAAGGGGGGGGGGGGGGGGGGGGGGGGGGGGGAGAAACGGGCAATTGGTTAGTATCAAGCCTCTCTCCCCTCAGCAAAGAGACAAATGAACTCAATTATGGCAGGGCTAATCTCCCTTAATGCGTGTTATGTTGATGAAGGTAGGCTCACAATTCCCCTTTATTATGGCACGGGCAAGGACCTATGCATAAAATAAGAAATCCCTTTTGCCCTGCTCTTGTGCTATCTGTTTGGTTAGGGGGGGGGGGGGGGGGGGGGGGAGTGGCGGGGAGGGGGGAGGGCCTCCACACCCACATATACGCCTACCTGCCTGCCTGCCTGTCTGTCCTCTCTCTCTACTAAGATATCGATGCAGTATGATATGAATGTGTATCAAACGCTAACCTTGTTCGAGATAATGATGGCCATTGAGATCATGAGCCTGAAACTGGTGAAAGAATCGGTTGTATTGTTGTTTTTCATGGTTGATTACAAATTTGCGTACCGATATACTGGTTCCCCCCCCTCTCCAATGTAGGGCCGTGTATTGTGGCCTAAGGCCAGTGTACATAATTTATTAAAACTGTTCTGAGTTCTGGCTTTTTGTTTGCTTCCGTGGTGTTTTGTTCTCCTTGTCTTTTCATTTGTTTTTGTTTGTTTGTTTGGGGGGTTTTTTTTGTTTTTTAATGTTGTTTTGGGGGGTTTTTTGTTGTTGGGGTTTTGGGTTTTTTGTTGTTTTTGCAGGGGGGTGGGGGGGCTGACTTTTATAAGAGGGAAAAAAGCAGGGGGTGAGGAAACCCCTATACACTTTCAAAAGTCTGTCTCATTTTCTTTCTGAGCAAGCACAAAGTCATTGGAAAAATTTCTCGCGTTTCCTCGCCTCCCTTTTAACATCACTATCTGATATGTTTACTCTGAGAGAGAAAAGAGAGAGAGAGAGAGAAGAGAGAGGGGAAAAGAGAGAGAGAGAGAGACAGCAGGGCAGACAGGGCAGACAGACAGACAGACAGACATACGGGCAGACAGATAGGGCAAGATAGGTAGGTAGGTAGGCAGGCAGGACAGAAAGAGAGACAGAGACAGACAGACAGAGACAGACAGACAGAGACGACAGAGAAAGAGACAGAGACAAAGAGAGACAGCGGAGAGACAGAGACAGACAGAAAACAGGGAGCAAAACTTTCTTCCTCAAAAACCTTTTTTTTTCCTAGATTCAAGGAAAAACATTTTAAAGGAACATAAAAAAACTATCAACAAATGACACACAAAACAGAAACACACAACAAAAACAAAACCTTATTTCCACCCTCACACAACACCCACACACACCACACAAAACAAAACAAAAAAACCAGAAAAAGACCAGCAAAAAAAAAAAAAAAACCCTCACTGAAGGGGGGAAAA
>CM054155.1:35398136-35420278 GCA_028751875.1 Rapana venosa | reverse complement strand
AGACGGGGAAAAAGGGAAGACAGACGGAGACAAAGGAGAGGGAAAGAAGAGACGACAGACAAGAAAGAGACAGGAACAGACAGACAGACAGACAAGAGAGAGACAGACAGACAAGAAGAGACAGGGACAGATAGCAGCAGACAAGAGAGAGACAGACAGACAAGAAGAGACAGGAACAGACAGACAGACAGACAAGAGAGAGACAGACAGACAGAAAGAGACAGGGACAGACAGACAGACAAGGAGGGAAGAAGACAGACAGACAAGAAGATACGACAGACAAGAGAGTGCAGAGAGAGGACAAGAAAGAGACAGGGATAGTCAGACAGACAAGACAGAACAGACAAGACAGACAGACAAGAGAGGCACAGACATGACAGACAAGAAATGACGGAACAGACAGACAAGAAAGAGAGTGTAGACAGACAGACAGAAAGTGACAGAAACAGACAGACAGAGGGGACAGACAGACAAGAGAGAGGAGAAGAGACAGACAAGAAAGGGGCAGGAACAGACAAACAAAAGAGAGTGGCATGGGACAGACAGACAAGAGAGAGACAGGGGCAGAAGACAGACAGACAAGAGAGGGCAGAAAGACAGACAAGAAAGTGACAGGGACAGACAGACAGACAAGACAGAAACAGACAATACAGACAGACAAGAGAAAAGGACAGAAAGATACAGACAGACAAGAGATGACAGAGACAGAGAGACAAGAAAGAGACAGGAACAGACAGACAGACAGACAAGAGGGCAGAAGGAACAGACAGACAAGAAACAGGGGACAGACAGACAGACAAGAGAGAGGCAGAAGGAGACAGACAGAAGAAAGAAAGACAGGAAACAGACAGACAGCAGACAAGAGAGAGGCAGAAGAGACAGACACTGGGGACAGACAAGAGAGTGGCAGAGACAGGCAGACAGAGATAGGCAGAAGAGACAGACAAACAAGAAAAGGGACAGGGATAGTCAGACAAAAGGGACAAGAGAGTGGCAGACGACGGAAGGAAAGAAAGAGACAGGAACAGAACAGACAAGAGAGTGGCATAGAGAGTGCTGAGCAGACAAGAAAGAGACGGGAGCAGAAGACAGACGGACAGACAGACAGAAAGAGGGAGGCAAAAGAGGACATACAGACAAGAAGAGACAGACAAGACAGACGATAAGAGAGCGGCAGAGACAGACAAGACAGACAAGAGAGAGACAGAAGAGACAGACAGACCCAAAAAAAAGACAGACAAGAAGGGGGACAGAGGACAGACAAGAGAGAGGCAGAGACAGACAAGACAGAAAAGAGACAGGGACAGACAGACAGACAGGCAAGACAGACTACCAGACAGAGACAGGCAGACATAGCTGCCCCACAAAATAATATCACACAAGCAGCGAAAAAACATCGATGGAGGATCTAAGTAAACACGATGACATTTTCACTGGGTTTTTTCCCTCCAGGCTCTCTAACAAAAAAAATAGATAAACACGTGAATAAATAAATAAATAAATAAATGAACAAATAAAAACCAATTTTTATTACAGCCACAACCACTACCACATAAGCCGAAACAGGATGGAGACGGAAAGGGGAACGAGCTGGAATAGAAGGAGGGAGAGGGAGACTTTTTTATATTTTAATTTGAAAAAAAAGCAAGAAAAAAAAAGAAAACTACTGCCTTTTCCACCATTCCACCCATCACCCCTTCTCTCTCTCAGACTCTGGATCAATAAAAATTTTAAAAAATAAAAAAATTTAAAACATAAAAAAATTCCAGACCATCTCATAATTATTATAGTTTCAACTCCCGCTGGAGAGGTGAGGAGAGTCGTAGTAGTAGTAGCCGAGAGAGAGTGAGAGAGACAGAGACGGAGAGAGGAGAGAGAGAGAGAGAGAGAGAAGAGAGAGAGTGAGAGAGATGATGAGAGAGAGAGAGAGAGAGAGAGGAGAGAGAAGGAGACAGAGACAGAGACAGAGAGAGGGGGAGAGAGACAGAGACACAGAGAGAGAGAGAGAGAGAGAGACAAGAGAGAGGGAGATAGGGAGGGAGGGAGATAGGGAGGAAGGGAGGGAGAGTGAGAGGAGGGATGGAGGGAGGGAGGGGGAGGACTAGAGAAGGGGTTAGGAGAAGGGCATGAAGAAGAAGAGAAAGAGAAAGCACGCGCGACGTCGACATCGAATGCATGCAGCAGCAGCAGCAGTAGCCACCGCCACACAGAGACATGGGAAAGGTTAGGGAGGAGAGGGGAGATGGGAGGGTTGGGGGGGAGGGAGGGGGAGGAGGGGAGAGAGAGGGAGGGGTGGAGTGGGGAGGAAGGGGGGAGTAGAGGGTAGGGGGAGGAGGGGGGGAGAGAGGGGGGAGGGAGGGGGGTGGCAAGGCTAGCGGCTTAAAATAGCTTCCATTTACTTGATAAAGGTCGGGGCCCCTTGGCTTGGCTTTGAAAGTGATTCATCATGGTCAGCGATGCCAGTCAGTCTCTCTGTCTCTCTGTCTCTCTGTGTGTCTGTCTGTCTGTCTCTGTTCTCTCGTGGGGTTTGTTTTTTTTAAAAACAGAGGAGTGAACAGATTAATTTCGTTGTACACTCCTCGTTCGTGAGCACACACATGCATGCCTGTTTGCAAGCGCATATTATACACATGTATACATGCACACACACGCAAGTACGCGCACGCACGCACGCACATACACACACATACACGCAAGCACGCACGCGCACGCACATACAAACACACACACGCACACGCACGCACGCACACACACACTTGCATGCGTACGCGCGTTGTACCCAAGCACTGAGGATTTACTGCTTGAATATCAAATTTATCTGGAAACGTTGCTTGAAAACAAGTATGTTGTCCTCACTGCAGTAAAGATAAATGTGAACAGTAAGGCCAATAAATGGGAAAATATACACAAACAGAAAACTAGAACAAACCACAAAGAAAGCAACACAAAACAAACAAACAAACAAACAAACAGAAGACAACAAAAACACAATTACCTTAAAAAAAAACATCAACAGATTTCAAAACTGTTCACACACGTGAGGACACATAGCAATGAGGGAGAGGGGGGAGAGGAGAGAGAGGGGGGGGGGGAGAGAGAGAGAGAGAAAGAGAATTTACAGGGGGTTGCAAAGCACAATAGGATGGAAACCAACACCACACACCACACCACACAAATCACACAAATAACAAAACAAACAAACAAACAAACAGATGCATTGCTTATTCAATGTACCATCTGGAAATAAAATTTATACTTTGACTTTGATTTTGACTTTCACACACACACACACACACACACACACACACACACACACACACACACCACACACCAAAATTTCCTTCCATTATCCTCGCAATACCACACACACACACATTTTCTTCCATTATCCTCGAAATTAAAAAAAATGATAAAACACAAGTAAAATAATGGGTTTTTTTAATAAACACACACACACCAACGACAATCCCCCCACCCCCACCCACAAAAAAATCACCACCACTACAGAACAACCAAAAAAAAAAAAAAAAAATGACCAAAACCAAAACGAAAAAAAATGGCCAATAAACCCAAAACAAAAAAAAACAAAAAAAGAAAAAAAAATTGACCAAACCAAAAACTGAAAAGAAAAAAAAATTGACCAAACCAAAACGAAAAAAATAAATGACCAAATCCAAAAAAACTGAAAAAAGAAAAAAAACTTGACCAAACCCAAAACCAAAAAAGGTTAAAAAAAGAAACCGACCGAAAAACCACTAAACCAAATAAAGGGGCTCCTACCCAATAGACCAAGCACAAACTAAGTACATAACGTACTACTGCAGTAAGGCCTAAGGTAAACACAGTTAAGTACAGGTGGAAAGGAAAGACAAGCAAGGTACCGTTTGTTGCGTTGTGTGAGTTAGTGAAAGGTGTGTGTGTGATGTGTGTGTGTGTGTGTGGCGTGCGTGCGTGCGTGTGTGCGTGCGTGCTGATGCGTTGCGGAGTGTGTGTGTGTGTGTGTTGTGTGTGTTGTGCGTGTTTGTGTTGTGTGTGTGTGTGTTTGTCTTTGTGTTGTGTGTAGTTTTTTCAGTTTTTTTACGTCCTTCCACACGAGAAGTGTGTGTGTTGTGTGTCTGTGCCGTTCGCGCGTGTGTGGTGTGGTGTGTGTGTTTGTTGTGTGTGTGTGTGTGTTATGTGTGTGTGTGTGTGTGTGTGTGGGTCTGTTGTGTGCGCGCGCGCGCGCGCCGTTTCGTTGTGTGAGTGTGTGTGTGTGTGCGTTAGTGTGTCGAGTGTGTTATGCGTGCATGTGTGTGTTGTGTGCGTGCATGTGTGTGAGTGTGTGTTGAGAAGATGTGGTGTGTGTGAGTGTTGTGTGTGAGGAGCGTGCTGTGTAGTGGCGTTATAGTCTTTCTGTTTAACGTCACTTCCACCGAATGTTGTGTTGTGTGTGTTGTTGTGTGTGTGTGTGGTGTGTGTGTGTTTTATTGTGTGTGTGTTGTGTGTGTGTTGTTAGTTCTTTCTCGATTTTAACGTTACTTGCCACCCAAAAAGTGTTTGTGTGTGTGTGTGTGAGGGGTTTGTGTTGTGTGCGTTGTTGTGTGGTGTGTGTGTGTGTGTGTGTTGTTGTGTGTTGTGTGGTGTGTTGTTGTGTGTGTTGGTAGTGTGTGTGTGTATGTTCTTTAGTTTTAACGTTTCTTCCATCCAAAAGTGTATGTGTGTGTGTGTGTTAGGTGTGAGTGTGTGCTTGTGTTGTGTGGGTGAGTGAAGTAGGTGTGTGTGTGTGTTGTTTGATGTGTGTGTGTGTGTGTGTGTGTGTGTGTGTGTGGTTGTGTGTTTTGTTGTGTGTGTATTAGTTTCTTTCTGTGTTAACGTCCGTTCCACCAAAAAAGTGAATGTGTGTGTGTGCGTTCGTGGGTGTGCGTGTGTTGTGAGTGTTGTGTTGTGAGGAGCGTTCGTTGTGTGTGCGCGTTATAGTTTATTCAGTTTAACTCCTTCAACGAAAGTGTGTTGTGGTGTGTGTGGTTGTGTGTGTGGAGGTGTGTGTTGTTGTTGTGTGTTGTGTTGTGTGTGTGTTGTGTGTTGTAGTTCTTCAAGTTATCGTTCTATCCATCCATATAAGTGTATTGCTGGGTGCGTGATTGTGTTTGTGCGGTTGTTTGTGTGTTTGCGTGAGTTCGTGTGTGTGCGTGTATGCGTTGTGCGTGTATCGAGATGAGGTGTGTGTGTTTTTTGTGTGGAGTGTGTAGTGAGTTCCTGTCTGTGCGGGTATGCTGTGTTTGCGGTGGGTGGTGTTTGTATAGTGTGTTGTTGTGTGTGTGTGTGTGTGGGTGTGTGTGTTGTGTGTGTGTTAGTGTGGTTGGGGGTTTGTGGTTCTTGGTACTGACCTCTAAACATACCTTTCCCCCTATACCCATATGACCTCATTACTCCTGCGCCCACATCTGACGCCACAGATCCTGCGCCGATAGGCAAATGTCGGAGACGTCAGTTTCAAACGTCAGAAACATCACAACCAACCACACCCCAAACCAAAAACACACCCCCCCTACACCCCTACCCCAACCAACCCACCCCACAACCCACCACCAAAACCCACCCCCCCCCACCCACACCCCCCCCACCCCCCCCCCCCACCAACCCCACCCAACCACACCCACTCACACCCCCCCCCCCCCCACACCCCCCCACCCCTCCACCCCCCCCCCCCACACCCCACACCAATCAACCACAACCACACACCAACCCCCCCACACCCCCCCACAACACCCCCCCCCCAACCAAACCACACACAACCACCCCCCACCCAACCCACCAACCACCCCCCCCCCCCCCCCCACTCCCCCACCACCCCCACTCAACCCCCCCCAACCCCCCCCCCCACACAACCCAACGCCCACCCCCCCCACCCCCCCCCCCCACACACCCCCCCCCCCCCCCCCCCCCCCACCACACACCCCCCCCCCCCCCCACCCCCCCCCCCCCACCACCACCTCCGCCCACCCCCCCACCCCACCCCCCCCACCCAAACCCCCACCCCACCACACCCCCCCCACCCACCCCCCCACACCCCCCCACCCCCCACCCCCCCCCCCACCACAACCACCCCCCCCCCCCCCACTCCACCCCCCCCCCCACCCCCCAACCCCCCCCCCCCCCCCCCCCCACCCCCACCCAACCCCCCCCCCACCACCCCCCCCCCCCCCCCCACCCCCCCCCCACAAACCAACCCTAAACACCCAAACCCACCCCCCACCCACCACACCCCCCCCGACACAACCACAACCACACCAAACACCCCAACCCACACCCCCCCGAACCCACCCACCCCCCCCCACAACCCCACACCCCCCCCCACCCCCCCACCAACCCACCCCAAACCCACCCACACCCACCACCCCCCCCCCCCCCCACTCCACCCACCCCCCCCCCCCACCCACCCCAACCCCCCACACAACCCCCCCCCCCCCACCCCCCCCTCACCCCCACCCCCACCCCATATCCCCCACCACCTCCACACCCCAACAACCACCACCCCCCCCCCCCCCACAACCACACCCCCCCCCCCACCCCACCACACACCCACCACCCCCCCCAAACCCCCCCCACCCCCAACCCACCCCCCCCCCCCACCCCCCCACCCGCCCCCCCCCCAACAAACCAACCCCCCCCCCCCCCCCCCACCCCCCCCCCACCCCCCCCCAACCCCCCCCCCCCCCCCCCACCCCCCCAGCACCCCCCCCCCCCCCCCCCCCCCCCCCCCCCCCCCCCCCCCCCCACCACCCCCCCCACCCCCTCCCTCCCCCCAAACCCCCCCCCACCCCCACCCCCCACCCCCCCCCCCCCCCCCCCCCCACCCCCCCCCCCACCACCCCCACCCCCCCCCAACCCCCCCCCCCACCCCCCCCCCCCCCCCCCCCAACCCCCCCCCCCCCCACCCACCCACCACCCCCCCCCCCCCCCCCCCCCCCCCCCCCCACCCCCCCCACCCCCCCCCACCCCCCCCACCTCCCCCACCCCCCCCCCCCCCCCCCCCCCACCCCCCCCCCCCCCCCCCCCACACCCCCCCCCCCCCACCCCCCCCACCCCCCCCCCCCCCACCCCCCCCCCCCCACCCACCCCCCCCCCCCCCCCCCCCACCCCCACACCCACCACCCCCCCCCCACCCCCCCCCCCACCCCCCCCCCCCTCCCCCCCCACCCCCCCCCCCCCCACACACACACACAACAAATTATGGTGAATATGGCCCCACCGTTTCGCGTCAATAGCTTGGATGTACTTTTGCGGTGAGTGACGCATGAGACAGGAGAGGGGGGGTTGTTTTTTTTTTTTTCTGTTTATTTATGGTGTTTTTTATTTTGTTCATTATACCTCCCTATTCTTTTCCTATCACTCCCCCCCCCCCCCCCCCCCCCCCCCCCCCCCCCGAAAGCAAAACAAGAGGCGAAAAAGAAAAAAAAATAAAAAACAAAGGCGGGGAAAAAAAAAAAATAAAAAAAAAAAAAAAAATTATAAAAAAATAAAAAAACAAAAAATATTAATAAAAAAAGAAAAAAATATTAAAAAAATGTAAGTTACAAATCCGATTGATAGTAAACTAATAAAGGGTGAAAATCCCCACAAAACAAAAATTGAAATATACAGTAAGCAACTAGGGGTGGCGGGGGTGGGACTCTGAAACATTGGAAATGGTTTAGAATTTATCATTAAATTAACCAGTTATCTAAAAAAAAAAAAATCATTAAAAAACAACAAAAATAGAGCTAACAGAAATAGATAAGAGGATACCATAACAACAACCAACAATTGAGGGGAGTGACTAAAGTTAGGTGTCAAAGATGGTAGGTAATCTTAAAACTCTTGATGTTTAATAACCGTTTAATCAAAAATCTAAATATTAGTTGCTAGGTTAAATTTTTTGTGAAAATACTCGGGTGGCGGGGTTATGCAAGAGGGTATGGTAATAGCGAAAGTATATACATTTTTATAGTATATCACAACCCAAATAATCCACCAAAAAAGAAAACAATTAAGAAATAATAACAAAACATCTAATTAATCCGGTCAAAAAATCCTCAACAAGATAAAACAAAATAATAAAATTAAAAATATAAAGAATAATAAAGAAAATTAATGATGATAAATTTAAATTCTAAAATATTTAGCCACAATTGCAAAAATTAACTTAAACAAAGATGTGCGACACAAAACTGGGAGCAAGCAGTAAATCATTGGAGGATTTGTTGAGGAGTTACGATGCGCGACGCTAATAATGGATTGTGGGTTCAAAAAACTCATAAATAATAATAATTCTAAAAAATAGGGATTAAGAAATGAGAGCCTTGCTAAACAGGGGGAAGAAGAAAGAGAGGAGGAAGCGGGAAACCGCTACACGGCAAGTGGACAATACAAACTAAAAAAACAAGATAAAAACAAAAACCACATCGCATAAATAAATAGATATGCGAAAGGGAATTATATTATAAAAAAAAATCAGTAACGGCGTAAAAAAATAAATGGAGAACAAAATAAAAAAAAAAATTACTCAAGGCTAAGGCCTGCTGTGAATCAGAGGATCTAAAATGAGGGAAAGACCAAATAATATAAAAAAAAGCGAAATTAAACAATAAAAAATAAAATACAACGCACAAACACTAAATAGCCAGACAAAACAAGAATATAATAAGATAAAAAACATTAAAAAATTTAGCAAAGAAAATAAAATAATTTTAAAAAAAAAAAAAACAATATCTGTACAAGTTAAAAACAATAAAAAAAATATATGCACGCAACGAAGGGACGGGGTAAATGTAGTAGGAAATATTAATCGAATACAGGGGGGGGGGGGGGGGGGGGGGAGTCAAAATTAACTTGGGTATATATAAAGACGATTCAATATGGAATAAATATAATGCATTAAACAGTTTCGTTAGGTAGAAAGGAACATAATAATAAATTATAAAATAAATTAAAAAATCGCCACAAGAACAAATTTATGTAAAAATAAGGGGACCATGTCATGGACAAATAGAAAAGGACCAAATAACCTAAAAACAAAAAGCATAATAAGATAGAAACATAAACACATTAGTATATAAATATTAAAAATTATCAGTTTGTAGATATTATTAGTAAAATAAATGATTATAAAAAAATGACTCAAAAGTAGCCATATTAATTTTTGTAATATTTATAATTATAATTGAAATGTGTTAAAAAGTGTTGGTAATGTAAATAAGATGAATTTTTTTTTTTTGGTTACTATAATTTCATTACTATTAGAATATTATTACATAACTATAAAAAAATAAACGAGGGCCATACTTTATAAGTAAAAAAACAGAAAAAAATAATTAAATAATAGGAGTATATATATTAATAAGATATGCAGGTGGGGATGAAATAAGACCATAATGGAGTAAATGGTAGTGTATTGGATGTTTATTAAAAAAAGCAAATAAAAAGACAAGGGTAAAAAGGGTATATAAAGGAATATCTAGCGTTTACATAAAATAAAAAGGAAAATTAAAGAGAATAAATAACCATAGCCAAAAAGTAGAAACTGAATAACAGGGGGGGATAACCTAAAGCTAGTATGAAAAAAAACTAATTAATTTGTCTATAAAAAGAGATACAAAGAATATAAAAAAAGGGAATTATAAATTAAATGTTAACTAAATTTATATATAAAAAAAAATATACTCAACAATAGGATAAACGGATTTAATGGAGTAAAAAAAACAATCAATATTAAAAAAATGAAGAAGGGGCTTAAAAAAAGTAAATAAACGAAATTAAATTTGTATTCATAATAATTATAAAACTGAAAAAAAAATAGGCAGACAATACTCTCTTGATAATAACAGAACAAAACTAAAATAAAAAATGATAAAAAATACGAGAAACAAAAACTAAAAAATAAGGTAGTAAAAAAACAAAAGAAAAAATACAAAAATTGGAAAAGAAAATAATGGGGGCGGGCTAAGAATTAATACTAAAATGAAAAAATAAAAAAGAGATCAAACATAAAATAAAAGTAATAAGAAACTAAAAAACAAACTAATAACAAACAAAAATATTAACCATACAAGAAAATATAAGAATGCCTATAAAATAGAATTTTAGCAAACAATCTACAAACAGAAATATTAAAAAAAAAAAAAAAAGGAAATTTAAAATAGAATACGTAAACCCGAATTATAAATAAAAGAATTGGATAAAATTCTGAAAAAAAATCATTTTATTAGAATAATAATCAAATAAAAAAAAAAAAAAACTTACTAACAAATATAGATAATTACCAAAATAATAAGATAAAATGGAAATAACGGGAAAAAAATAGGGGGGGGGGGGGGGGGGGACATAGGAAACAAAGGGGGGGGGGGGGGGGGGGGGGTGGGGGGGGGGGGGGGGAGGGGGGGAGCTTAAATATAAATATATAGTAAAGAAAAAACTAAATAAAAAAAAAAATAAAATAATACATAAAACTTCAAAAACGTATAAAGAAGAAAAAATTGGAGGAACAAAAAAGGAGAAACAGAAAAATTTTAGGGATGTTTATAATAAAAAAATATAAGATATTTAATTGATATTTATTAAAAAAAATTAGCAGAAATAAAATGGGTTAGGAAAATTGGATTACAATACATTAAGAGTAGGGAATATATTCTAAGAGATATTTATTTTCCTAATAGGATCGGGGTTGAACTATTAAAAACTATGAAGATGAAAGAAGTAATAATAAAAATTAAGAAAAAAGAAAAATTAAAATAATACAAAATAAAAAAGATGGAAAAAGGAAATAATAAAAAAAAAAAAAAAAGACAATAAAAAAAAAAAAGAAAAACAGAATCAAAAACATTTAAATTTAGGGAAAAAAAGAAAAACGTGAGGGGAAGAAGAAAACAATAATTAGGGAACGATATTTAAAAGTATAAAAATAAAATAAAAGTAGGAGCGATATAAAAGGAAATAGGAATAAAGAAGTGAAAAAAAGGGGAAAATAAAAAATTGGATTATTGATTAAGAGGAGAAAAAACCGGGGGGAGGGAGCGCAAGAAATACAAACTACGGATGAAATGGAAGAGGGAGATAACAAAAAAAAAAGAATGATAATAAATCGGGGGTCAAGGAAAAAAAGGAGGAAGAAATAAGTCTACTGAGGAAAAAAAAGGGAACTAAACAAGGAGTGAAAAAGGAATAAACCAAAGTGGGAAAACAATAAAAAAACCAAGGGGGAGGAAAAGAAGATAGAGGACGAGGGAGAGACAGCCCACCACACAGAGAGACAAACAGAGACAGAGGACACACGCAGTGCATCAGATGAGAAAGACACAAACACACCAAGCTCAGGATTTTCATAAGGGAGAAAAACTGAGTAAGCGCATGCCCGCTTTTTTTTTTTTTAATTAAATCTTGCCCTCATCAGTAAAGTAAAAGAAATAAATTCAATAAATTTATAGGAATAAAAGAGAGAGAGCGTGCGTGCGTATTGCGTGCGTTTGTGTGTGTGTTTTCTTGTGTGTGCTGTGGCGTGCCGCTATTTTGGTGTGCGAGCGTGTGTTATGTGTTGTGTGTGTGTGTGTGTGTGGTTGTGTGTGTGTGTGATGTGTGTGTATGTGTTGGTCTATGTCTGTCTGTCTGTATCTCCTCTCTCAACCTCTCTCCCCTACTACTCTCTTTCTCGCCATTTTGTCGAGTTTTCTGCTGCTGGTTGTCATTATGTGCTTCCTCTTTTCTTCCTCCTCCTCATCTCTTCTTCTCCTCTCTCACTCCTCCTCTCCTTCTTCTCCCCCTCATCCTCCTCTCTTCTCCTCCTCCTTTTCTTCTTCTCTCCTCCTCTTCTTCTTCCTCATCCTCCTCTTCTTCACCTCGTCCTCTTGGTTGTTGTTTTTTTATATGTGTATTTCTTTTGGACACAAAAGACTTTTTACATAACGCACACCACCAGAAAAAAACAAAAACACAAAAAAAAAACCACCAACCCACAAGTATAGGATTCTTTCGGAAAAAGTGGTTTTAAAAACAGAGAACCCCCCACACCACACCACCCCTAACACCCCCCCCCCCCCCCCCAAAAAAAAACCCCTCAACCCAAAAACAAAACCTAACCAGAGCTAACACAAACGGACTGCCACGTTGATTTGCAAGCTTTCGTTCGCTCGTTCGCCAAATGAAAAAACTAGCCTACCCCCTTGTCCCACCCCAACCCTTGGAACACACAGTACAGCACAGTTCAGTAAGTACAGAACAGGGGTGGGGTGGTGGGAGAGGGGGAGGGGCGGGGAGTGGTGCATTTGGCTTTGCAGACTTGTTGTGTTTGTACAACAGGTGAGGAAAATAGTTACTAGACATGGTCGCACGAGCGCCGCAGAGTGCAGGTGTTGTATCCATAGTATACCGTACACGTACACACACACACACGCACGTACACACACACCACCGCACTACACACACGCCACAAACGTAAACCACGCACACAACACACACGTACGTACCACACCACACACACACACACACACACACGTACACACACACACACACGTACACCCACAACCCCCACACACTCACACCCACACCACACATTTCAACAACACACACCACACCAAAACTCACTCCACGCACACACTCAACCACACACAACACACACACACACACACACACACCACACGCACACACACGTACACAAACATACCACACTAGCGCCACAACACACTCACACATGCCGCACAACACACAAACACACACATACACACACAGAGAGAGCCCTGGTCGGTCAGTGCCAGACTAACTCACTCTCTCGCCTGGCTCCCACTTACCTAAATAACAGCTAGATAGTCACCCGAACTAATATGCTGCACTATGGTCTAGAGGCCTATACCTTAGGCCGGACTGTGAGGCGGAGGTCTATCTCTCTCTATGTCTGTCTGTCTGTATGTCATGTCTGTCTGTGTCTCGCTCTCTCTCTCTCTCTATCTAATCTATCTAATCCATCTCTCTCCTCTCCTCTTTCTCTCTATATCCACCTCCCCTCCCTCTCCTCTCTCTCTCTCCTCCTCTTTCTCCTCCCTCCGCCCTCTCTCTCCCTCTCTCTCCCCCTCTCTCTCTCCCTCTTTCTCTCTCTTCCTCTCCCCCCCTCCCCCTCCCCTCTCCTCTTTTCTCTCTCCCCTCCACCCCCCCCTCTCTCTCTCTCTCTCTCTCTTCTCTCTCTCCTCTCTCTCTATCTCCCTTCTCTATCTTCCCTTCACTCCTTTTCTTTCGCTCCTCTTCCCCCTTCTTCTCTCCCTCATACATACATACCCAACTGCTTGCATGCTGTGCAGGTTAGTAGTAAAGAGCGGAATTGAAGAAGATGAATGGAGGAGGAGGAGAAGAAGAACCAGAAGAAAAGATAAGAAAAGTGAAGAAATAATAAGGAAATATGTTGTGCTTTAAAGATTTTTTTTAAAAACAGACACCACCCTCCTTATCCCAAAAGAGAACAGATGGGGGGATTGAAGATTAGTGGTGGTGGTGGTGGTGGTGGTGGTGGATGGTGGTCGGTGGGTGGTGGTGGTCGTTCGTCGTCGTCGTCGTCGGCATAGTAGTAGTAGTAGTTGTTAGTTAGTAAGTAGTAGTTGTTGAGTAGTTGTAGTAGTAAGTAGTAGGTTAGTAGTAGTAGTAGTAGTCAGTAGTATGTTGTAGTCGTAGTAGTCACGTAGTAGTAGTAGTAGTAATGTTGCAGCAAGCAGCAGCAGCAGCAGCAGTAGCGTAGCAGCAGTAGCAGCAGTAGCATGGAAGCAGCAGTAGAAGCGTAAGAAGCAGGCATAGTACTGTAGTTAGCAGCAAGCAAAGTAGCAGAAGCAGCAAGAAAGAAAACAGCAAGAGTGAGAAGAAGCAGCAGTGCTGCTAGCTATTCTGTTGATCTTGTCTTCATGAATAACAGATTCCATACTGGCGTGTACGTAGCACATTCCTCTAACAGACACTCAGAGCTCTATGCCCTTTACTGACAGACAGACAGACCGACAAGGCAGGCAGGCAGGGCAGTGACAGACAGACAGGCTGGCAGGCAGGCAGTGAGAATCAGAGAGACACAGGAGCAGAGACAAAGAGAGACAGAGAACAGACACAAGACGCAGACAGAGTAAGAGACAGCAGAGATAAAAAAGAGAGAGAGGATGGAGAGGGGAGAGAAGAGGAGATGTGGAGAGAAGGAAGAGAGAGAGAGAGAGATGGACGAGATTGTGGTGAAGGGGAGAGTGGTGCTGATGAGAAGACGAGAGAGGTGATGAATGAGAGAGAAGAGAGAATCGATGAGAGAATGAGATTGCAGTAGGTAGAACAGAAACACAGCACGAGAAAAAGAAACGATAGAAGAAAACGAAGAAAGGAAGGGAACGGACGATGATCGAATTAATGAGCGAATGAACAGAAATAACGAGGAAAGAAAAAGGAAAAAAAACATACTGTGTCTTATTCTTTTCCAAAGAATGTAAGAACGACATAAAGGATTGGGGGGGTGGGGGGGGGGGGGGGGGAGTGAAATAGGCAGAAGGAAGGAAAGAACGAAAAATAAATTAATGACCGAATGAACATTAAGAATGAAATAAGACTGTATGAATCGTTTCTCTCTTTGAACAACAACAACAACACAAAACAAAAAAGACATAACAGAACAGAACGCAAAAACAGAAAGAAAAAACGACTCCAAAAAAAAAAACCAACCCGAAAGAAATAAGGAAGAGAAGAGAAGAAGATGGGAGGGAGAGGAGAAAAACTCAAAAGACAAGGCTAAACAAGAATAAAGGAGATTCCTCTGAAGTTGGAATGCGGATACCTTCATAATGGGCAAAAAATCTCACCATAGGGGAACCTCGGAACTCTAGCGGAGGAACGGGGGGGGGGGGGGGGGGGGGAGAAGAGAGAGGAAAAAGAGAGGGGTAAAGAGAGAGAGGGAAAAGGAAAGACAGACGGACGGACAGACAGACAGAGACAGAGAGATACAGAGAAGACAGACAGAGACAGAGAGAGAGACAAAAACAGAGACACAGAGAGACAGAGAGAGATTACAAAAAACACCGATGTAGAATACAAGGTGACAAACAGACCAAGAGGTGTGGCAGGCCAGGCTAACAGCGTAAAATTTCACTCTAACTTTATTTATTTCCCTATACATCATCATCATCATAGACCTACTAGTAGTAGAAGTCGTCATTCGTGCATTGGCATGACGTGTCTATGTGTGCTCTGTGTGTGTGTGTGTGTGTGTGCGCGCGTGCGTGCGTGCGTGTGTGTATATAATTATGTCTTTGTGCATGTGTGTGTGTGTGTGTGTGTGTGTGATTTTTAAGATTGAATTTTATTATTAGATCATATTATTCTGTGATAAATGTTTATCAGTTTTAGGCAGATACGGGCTTGTGACCACTTGAATTCCTCTTTCTTTTATTGAGATGATAAAGTGCTGGTATTGGTATAGGTAGTATCTTGTGATGTGTGCGAGGTGATGGATGTGCACTGTGCTGTGTTACTTATTCTTCTGTGATAAATGTTTTTCCTACTCACTTTTTTTTTTATATTCGGCTTGTGACCCAAATGATGTCTCTGTGTTTGTGAGATCATTAAAGTGATTGACTTGTTCGAAATGGATTGTTTCATACATTCGGAGTAGGTTATTATAAGTCCTTCTGATGAGACTACAAACCGAGGCCCGTGTGCGAACGCACGCAGAACATCTTGCCCACACGTTAAATCCTGTTCCGCTTTTCGTAAGAGTAGGCCACTGTGTGCCGGTGGGAACAGATGACAAATTTACAAAACCGCATACACACGGGGACTGGATGTTTTAAAAAAAGCACATCAGTGCTTATTCCATTATCCTCGATATAAAAAGAGTAAATAAAAAAAATGTAAAAATAAAAGTTACCATGTTCAGCCAGCCCCCAAATACAACAACAACAACTCGTAACGGGTCAGTCAGTCAGTCAGTCAGTCAGCCAGTCAGCCTTGCCTGTATTGTTCATGCTAAGCCAAAAGAAAATAAGCATACAAAGACTCAACCAGAGCTGACACAAAACCTATTACCCCTATACTCGTGAGTGAACTCGTGCGAAGCGAACCAATACTAACTACTATTAGTAGTACTACCACCATACACGTATAGCAAGTATACCTACGGACCTACTAGCAAACCAAGGCTTTCGTAAGAACTTTTTGTTTATTTTGCTAGGTCGTCATCATTAATTTACTGGTGGAGATACATTTTTTTTTATCTATTTATTCTTTTATATCGAGGATAATGGAATAAGCACTCGTGTGCTTTTTTTGTAATCCAGTCCTCCTGTGTATGCTGTTTTGTAAATGTTGTCATCCGTTCCCACCGGCACACATTGCCCTACTCTTACGAAAAAGCGGAATGGGGTTTTAACGTGTGCGCAAGATGTTCTGCGGGCGTTCGCACACGGGACCTCGGTTTGTAGTCTTAACCGAAGGACTTTTTGGGAGAGAGGAGTCGGCACTGATGTTAACTACAGAGGAAAAATCCTCTAGAACGTGCCTACTAGCAAACCAAGGCTTTCATAAGAACTGTTTTTTGTTGCTAGGTCGTCATCATTAAGGTAAAGTTGCCCCCATAACCTTTGTGGCCGTAGGGAAGCGAGGCATCAGAGACTTCAACTTCTCAAGGGGCCAGTATAATAAGGACGGCGCCCATCTTCTCTCCCTCGCTGCTTTACCTTCCCTGATGACCCTAAAGAGGGCAGGTACCCATTTACAGCTGGGTGAACTGGGGGACTGTACTGAAGCCAAGGCGCGCAAACGGTCACCCATGCAAGTGGTAACCACCCTCGATGCTGCTTGATTTTAGCTGGGGGAAAGCGAGTGCTGTGACTACTGAGCTGTGCCGTCCCCCGTCATCAATACTGGTGGATATGTAATAGCGAGCATATCATCATTACTGGTGGACTAATATAATAGCGAGCATAACATCATTACTGGTGAACATAATATAATAGCGAGCATATCATCATTACTGGTGGACATATAATAGCGAGCATATCATCATTACTGGTGGACATATAATAGCGAGCATATCATCATTACTGGTGGACATAATATAATAGCGAGCATATCATCATTACTGGTGGACATAATATAATAGCGAGCATATCATCATTACTGGTGGACATATAATAGCGAGCATATCATCATTACTGGTGGACATACATGGCTAGCGAGAGATTCTCAGCGCCCCGAGTGGGTCAGCTATTGTGTTGGTCAAGTCTGTGTGACTAATACTGGACCGCGAACGTTCGTTATTATCAGCATGCGTGTCATTAACACGACCCCCGCCACCGTCAAGAGATGTAAGGGGAGAAGAAGGGGGGATGGGGGGGGGGGGGGGGGGGGGGGGGGAGGAATGGGGGGAAGGGGGAGGGGGAGTGGGCAGTGGCAGATAACATGGGAATTGGACAGGCGGACAGACAGACGGACGGGGGAACAGAAAACAGGGCAGAAACAAGACAGGAGATGAGTCAGTGAGAAAAAAGAGACAATGATATTCGATTTGTTTGCTTTACAAGATTCGGCGCTATATTAACACCATACATTAGATAGATATAGATAGATAGACAGACAGACAGACAGACAGGTAGATAGGTATGTAGATAGATAGATAGATAGATAGATAGATAGATAGATAGATAGATAGATAGATAGATAGATAGATATGTGTGTATGTATGTATATAGATAGAGGGGACAGACAGACAGAAACGGACAAAGACACAAAGAGAGGGAGTGCTCGCAGTACACACAAAACCACACACAACACAACAACACCACACACACACACACACACAGGAGAGAGAGAGAGAGAGAGAGAGAGGAGAGGAGAGGAGGAGAGAGAGAGAGAGGAGAGAGAGAGAGAGAGGGAGAGAGAGAGAGATGAGAGAGAGACTGAGCTCAGAGAGAGAGCAGACAGACAGACAGACAGACAGACAGACATGATCATGTTCTTTTCTTGACAAAGGAGTGTCCCGAAATAATGAATAACACAAAAAAACCTGTACGTGGGACACTGAATGAAAGCCTTGCTGTGAAAGCAAAGACAAGACAACACAACACACGCTTCACAAGTCACGCTCTCTCTCTACTAACATAGACATTTTCATGAAGACGTACGTGAAAAGTAGAAGCCGTGGTGAGATGAAGCAAGACTTAAAGTGCGACACGGGTTCAGAGGTGGTCAAACTCATGTTGGTTGGGGGTTTTTATATCATCGTCTTGAGATGGTAGTTTAAAAGGCCACAGAAATATCAAATATTCCTGTGAATGCGATTGACACTTCTTAATTCTTAGAAAGCGTATCGCTGTAAGGTACCACAGCAGGGTGAGGCTTCAATCACCGCCGGGACCTCTGATGTAGGCTCATCCAGGAGCCGAAACTCGAAGTCAGGTCAGGCCAAAGGCATGGTTCTTATTCAAAAATGCCTAAAATGCTGTCGGTGAAAGATATTCTCTACAGGCTTTTTTTTTTTAATCTTTGATAGATCATTTTCAAAATGATTGAGAAGTTGTATGTGGTTACCTGCTCTTGTTTTTCCTCCACTATTATTCCTCATTAATGTTGTGTTTTTTTAGAGTGAAAAATTGCTAGATGCATATAATTATGGGGATATCCCTTCATAAATTTTAAATAATTTAGGTCGCAGAACATGTTTGTCAAAAATAAAAAGGTTTCTTAGTACGTGTTATAGATAACAAAAAGGTTTGGAAGTTTGAAATAGTTTAGTTTCGGCGGCCATGTTGGATTGTTTCTGAGGCAACAGGGCACAAAAATGTGAAAAATTTACAGACTATTATGCTTTATGAAAGATGATTTTTCAACAGTATAAGGTACAACTTCTAACATGAGCTTGCAAACAACATGTTATGTTTCTACCCCCATACCCTACCTTAGACAAAATAAACACACCGTTTCTAAAGACTTTTTTTTTTAAGTTGGGTGATTTTTTAAAGTACAAATGTTTTGTGAACAAGTACAGACAAAAGTTTCATTGTTCCTTTAAAATCATCTACGATCATCTTGATTTTAATGTCAAGGTGAGTGATTATACTGCGGTATAGTATTACGTTTTTGGGGTGGGGAAGTACAATAGGAGAATCGACTCAATGTTCTGAGCCGCTATTTCTTTTTTAATTTAGTGTCTTAAGATCCTTGACGATTTGATAGCAAAATGATAAACAACTGTCAAACAAATTCTGCCTACCATTTTCTGAGCAACGGCAAGAACACCTTTTTTTTTGTTGGAGCAGTAGGGGGGGGGGGGGGGGGGGGGGGGGGGGGGTTCGTAATTGATCATGTAGCTCTGAATTTACCTTCACTACAGACTTCTCTTTAAAAAAAAAAATTCAACACCTCACAACCACAAAGTGACATATGATACCTCACACATTTCTCTGGTCATACCTTTCACCTCAGCCAACACCTCCCCTCACCTCACCCCTTCCATACCATACCATTACCCAACCCAATCTCCTTCACGAACCCTTCTCCTCCCCCACCACCACCTCTTCCTCCTCCTCCTTCCCCTCCCCCCCCCCTCCTCCTCCTCTCTACCTCCCAAACCCCCCTCCTCCCCTACCCCCTCCTTTACCAGATCAAGCAAATTCATTATAAAAACGAGCAACACACAAAAAAAGAACCACCAAAAACTTTAGTTAAAGCGGCTAGGCGGGAGACCGACTACCGTTTTCACCCTCACACCCCGACTTCCCTACTTCTTCCCGTTTTCCTTCCTTTCTCCCCTCCCCCCCCCCCCCCCCCCCCCCCCCCCCCCCCCCCCCCCCCCCCCCCCCCCCCCCCCCCCCCCCCCCCCCCCCCCCCCCCCCCCCCCCCCCCCCCCCCCCCCCCCCCCCCTCCTCCCATTTTTTTCTGAAACAGGATCAGGGTAAGCCGGAGGTCCTCTAGCCCATTGTCATCTGTCAAGATCCATCCATACACAGAAGGAGGGGGAGTAATAACAGAATGGCGATTGCTAGTTGTGGGCCTTAGCAAAATGGGGAGGAAGGGGTGGGGGGTGGGGGGGGGGGGGAGAAAGAAAGAAAAAAAAAGCTCTGATGAAAGACTACACTACAGGAATTTTTTTTCTCTTCACAAAACTTAGTCCCCCTTGATGAATGAAAGAAAGACAAGCAAAGCCTTATCAGGTTTGTCCACTCAGCTAAATGCCTGACAGGCCACGCTGTTCCCTCAGTCTGTGGCTGGTTAAATTCCATTCCTCTGACGGTCTGTGGTGGTGGTGGTGGTGGTGGTGTCGCCATGATCTTCAACAATGCTCTCGTGACGCGGACTACTGGTTCTATACTATCACTAACTTAGTTTCTATGAAAATCAAAATTCAATAAAAAAAAAATATATATATATATCATATACAAAATCTCGTCGACCGGCCATCTAATTCTCCGTTTTCTAACTAATCACGTTTGTTAAATTATGTTCGCTTTTTTCTGGAAGATGATACGCCTGTTAAAAGTGTTTCCCAACACATAAATTAATGTGAACACAGAAAATCCGTTACCATGTTATTTTTGTACGGTCATGATAAGTGTGCCTAATGATGTGAGTGTTTTTATCCCCTGAAGATAATCATGACTGTTGTAATAATAGCGTCCCAACACTTAAAATGTTCATGACACTCCATTAGAATTGATTGTGTATAACTCTTAATAGAGTGTCGGTTTAAACAGAATTTCTTCAATAAATTCTGTTTCAAGTGTGCCTAATGATGTGAGTGTTTTTTATCCCCTGAAGATAATCATGACTGTTGTAATAATAGTGTCCCAACACTTAACATGTTAAAGACACTCCATTAGAATTGATTGTGTATAAATAGAGTGTCAGTTTAAACAGTGAGTGTTTTTATCCCCTGAAGATAATCATGACTGTTGTAATTGTGTCCCAACTCTTAAAATGTTCAAGACACTCCATTAGAATTGATTGTGTATAAATAGAGTGTCGGTTTAAACAATTTCTTGAATAAATTCTGTTTCAGCCGACACTCCATTCGAATTATACAATCATAACTAAAATGAATGAATGAATAAATGAATAAATAAATAAATAAAATAATAAACGGAATTAACAGAACTGAAACTACAAAAATAGACAATGAAACAAAACCGTAAGATACCATTTTCTATATCGTCAGTCAGCTGATTCACAAAAGGAACCAACAAACCGTAGTCCCCAAATCCCTTTACAGAAAATCCTAGTTGTAACCTAGATACATATCTCTTCCCTTTACATTATCATTGTTTTCACGTTGATTCATATCGAAGAGTTTGATAATGTAGTATAGCAGTGTCTACAGTTCTTGTTAGAAGCCAAAGCTGACGGTTTCACGATCACTATGAACCAGAAAATCCCTTATCAAGTCATGCTGTTGTTGTGTTAGTACGGTCGTGATAGTGTACCTAAACACACACACACAATCCACACACACAAAATCCGTCCGCGCGCACACACACACACAATCCACACACACCACCACACACACACAACCACACACACACACACACACACACACGCACACACACACACACAATACAAATACACACACACACACACACACACACACACACACATTGTGTCAAGCTGTGCAGATCATAGACAGCTCTGCAATAACCACACGGTCAAAAGCAACAATTAGGCCATTCTCAGCAAGTTTGGTTGGTGTTGGTTTTTTTCTCCTTTCGTTTGTTTGCTTACTTTTGGAGGTTGTAGTTTTGGTTTGGTTTGGTTTGGTTTGGTTTGGTTTGGTTTGGTTAGGCTTGGTTTGGTTTGGTTGGTTTGGTTTGGTTTGGTTTGGTTTGGTTTGGTTTGGGTTTTTTAGAGGGGGTTGTTTGTTTGGATTTTTTCGTAGGTTTGTGTGTGTGTGTTTTTGTTGGTTTTTTATTGTTGTTGTTGTTGGGTTTTTTGGGGGAGGATGTAACCGTGGTAAAAAATAGGGACATTTATCAGCAAGTTGGGTTTGGGTTGTTTTTCTTTTGCTTGGGTTGGTTGGGTTTTTGGCTTTTTTGCTTGTTTGTTTCTTTGTTATTGGTGTGTGGGGGCGGGGAGGGGGGGGGGGAGGAAACACCTACGGGAGAAGAAGACAGCACAATTCTCGTAAGACATTTTCT
>CM054155.1:35365636-35383136 GCA_028751875.1 Rapana venosa | reverse complement strand
TAAGAAATGGTGGACTTGGTAACAAAAAGAAACTCACGCTACTCTATTTTCGCAAACTGTCAAATATTGCCTTGCAAAAGCAAAGGTCTAGATATAGGCCCAAATAATCTATTTTCTATAAAGGAACTAAATATTCTTTTTTCGTGTGTATTTTCGCGAACTCTCAAATATTGGCTTACAAAAGCAAAGGTCTAGATATATAGGCCTAAATAATATATATTTTCTATAAAGGAACTTAATACTCTTATTTTTTGTATTTTCGCAAACTCTCAAATATTGCCTTACAAAAGCAAAGGTCTAGATATAGGCCCAAATAATCTATTTTCTTTAAAGGAATTTAACGCTATTTTTTTTTGTATTTTCGCAAACTCTCACATATTGGCTTACTAAAGCAAAGGTCTAGATTGCCAAGATTTTGTTTCTATAAAGAAAGTTAATACTCTTTTTTCTTTTGGTACATTGATAACATAATTAAGGCTTATGAAGCAACAACTTTATACCATAATTTCTATTTCTTGTAATGAATTTAACGTGGGTTGAGATATGTTTTTGTTAAAATCATAAATATAACTGATATAAAAAAGTCTAATAAAGTGGATTTTGTACTGACTACAAGAATGCGTGTATAGTTGTGTGTGTGTGAAATGTGTGATGGCTTGTGTTGCGGCAGCTGTATCTATTTGCGTTGCTTGCGTGACTGGTGCGTGCGTGAGTTGTGTTTGTGTGTAAATAGCTCTATAAAACATTTATGGACTTTGGAACTGACTAAACAGTTTCTGAGTTTGATAATAATAATGTTGGGGATCGACGTGTGATGATCGACGACGATGATGATGATGTGTGATTATAATATGGAATTTTTAGAGTGAATCTTTGCATTCACAATGTACTTTACACTTGCACGTACTGAGTGTTAACATAAATAAGATCAACTTTTTATTGTTTAAGTTAAACACGCACGGCGACGCACAAATCACACCCCACACACACCGTACCAACACAACACAAACACAACAACACAACACCACAAAACACACACACAACACACACAACAAACCAACACAACCACCAACACACAACACAACACAACACACAACCAACACAACACACACAACACAACACAACCAACACAACACACACACACAACACACCACAACACACACAACAACACAACACCAACACAACATACACACACACACACACCACACTTCATCTATTACAACTTCTAAACAACCTCATTACTTCTAAACAATCAATCATAAAACATAAAGAAACATAAAGTTTCTGGGGTTTTGTTCAACCTTCCCACATTCCCTAAGACAGCTAGCTCTTCACAAGGGCTGGTCGGTCGGTCCGTCGGTCGACATTTCTAACCAGAGATGCTTCATGAATACAAAGGATTTCCCTATGCATGCTTTCCCTGCATGAATCACACAAACGATGGTACTTTTTCTTTTTTTTAATCCTGGTGCACCTCTCTCCCTTACCTTATGAACGAGGTAAAAAAAAACTTAGGCGCACCCTGCAAAGGTGTCATCTTGTATTCCTAAGTATATATATTTTTGTTCCCTAGGATAAGAGTTAGGAGGGGGGGGGGGAGGGCTTGGTAAAGTAAACGTCTGTAAGGAACTTGATACTCTATTTTTGTAAAGGGTCATATACAGGCAGGTGTGTCAAAGACACAGAGAGAGTTCAAGTAGTCTTTTCTATGTCTCACGCCTTTCCACTTCTTAATTAATTAAAAACTTGTACATGTATACACAGACGACTTTACAATGGGGAAGACGAAAATCAGGAGTGTGTTTTGAAATTTAGAGAGAGAGAGGTGATGTGATGTGTGTGTGTGTGTGTGTGTGTGTGTGTGTGTGTGTGTGTGTGTGTGTGTGTGTGTGTGTGTGTGTGTGGGTGTGTGTGTGTGTGTGTGTGTGTGTGAGAGAGATAGAGAATGTGTGTGTGTGTGTGTGTGTGTGTGTGTGTGTGTGTGTGTGTGTGTGTGTGTGTGTGTGTGTGTGTGTGTGTGTGTGTGTGTGTCACTCTGTGTGTGTGTGTGTCACTGTGTGTCTTACTGTGTCTTACTCTGTGTGTGTGTGTGTGTGTGTGTGTGTGTGTGTGTGTGTGTGTGTGTGTGTGTGTGTGTGTGTGTGTGTGTGTGTGTGTGTGTGTGTGTGTGTGGTGTGACTCAGAGGAGACAAAACGTACAGTGTAAAAGTAATAATAAATTTGTCTTAAGAAGAACTTTTTTTCGTTTCGAGTCTTTTTTTTCAATCTTTGGTTTAGTTTAGTTTTTTAAACAATTGTAAAGTTCGTAGTCGCTGTGAAGTTCGTGGGAATGAAGCAACGAGTGAAACTAGGGTATGCAGGAAATATCAATCTTCTCCTATCTGTTATCTTTCTTCTTCTTCTTTTTCTTCTTCCTCTCTCTCTCTCTCTCTCTCTCTCTCTCTCTCTCTCTTCTCTCTCTCTCTCTCTCTCTCTCTCTCTCCTTTCGTTGTTTTGGGAGGCTGTATCGATAAGGTTTTTAGGTCAGCATTTTTTTGGTTACAACAAAGAGACATTTGTGCTGTGGGTTTTTTCCTTCCTAAAATCTGTTCTGCAAAATAAACGCAAAGTTTTGTTTTAGAATGCAAGATTCTAAAGCAATAGAAAGAAATATATTGATAAAATACCACAAACGTCTCACATTCGTGTACTATGCTTCCAAATCTTTCTTATTTTTAAAATCTGTCTGCAAAAGTGTCTGAAACTGCCATCAGAAATAACTTTTTCTTCTCCCTAAAACAATCTTTAAATAACTTTATTAACTTTGAATGTTATATCATCTGTTTCCTGATTTTAAAAAAAAAATCTGACGTTGACCAACAAACCTCAACAAAATAAAATGATAAATCGATGAATTATACATAACTAAAAGAAAAGAAAAATGCAGAAAGAAACCTTTGAACACTGATCTTTGGAAGAAAACAAGAAAGAAAGAAAGTTTAACAGGGGAAATACACATGAAGCCTTAGAAAGCTACAAATAAATGTCTGACTGACTGACTGACTGACTGACTGAATGAATGAATGAATGAAGAAAGAAAAGAAAAGAAAGAAACACAATAAATCAATCAATCATTTCTTTAAAAAGAACAAACCTTTAAAAAAATTTAAATAAAGAAACAAAAAGTTTACAAGAAAATTCCCTTCTACCCCCCCCCCCCCCCAACCCCCACCGCCACCCCTACCACCACCCCATCCCACCCCACCCCCCCACCATCCCTCTCCCACCACCCCACCACCCCTCTCCCACAAAAAAAAAAGAAGAAGAAAAAACCTTTTAAAGGCAGTTTCGAATTCTTCCGAGCTCCACCCTGCTTGTAAGTTACGTTTTTGGGGGGAGGTGGGGGGAGGGGAGGGGTAGCGGGGTAAGGAGGGAGGTCAGGCCTTAGTTGCTGTAGTGCTGAGCGTTTATGGACGTTGCCGACACTTGACACTGTGATTTACTTTTCCGCTGAGGGGGGGGGGGGGGGGGGGGGGGGGTGGGAGTTGATGGCACATAAGCGTGTACCTGTTAGACTAAAGGCAGCAAAGCAGTTACAAGCAGACTTCGACAGGCCTACCTTAGCTCAGGTTCAGCTGTCGGTCATCGAAATGAACTAAAGAACACGAACTCTGAACGAAGAGGGGGGTGAGGGGGGTGGGGTGGGGGTGGGGGGGTGAGGGGGGGGGGGGGCAATGACGACTTAGTGTCGCCGCAGTGGGAGGAGGAGGAGGGTGGGTGGGTGGTGGTGTCTTGTCATTGTCATTGCAATGGGGGGTTTTCTGTGTGTGTGTGTTCCTGTCCTGTTTTAACACAATGACTTTGATAAGGGAGGGTGGGGGATCTAAACTGTAAATCTCCTATCTTTGTTTTTTGGGGCCAGTACAAAACTAAAATAATGCTTCGTTAGCTAATAGGCCTACCAACAAAAACGAAAAAAGAAAAGAAAGAAAGAAAGAACTGTATTATGAAAAAAACTTCTTTAAAAACCTCAACCAAATCAAAACTAAACAAAACCCTAGATGAAAAGAAAACATAAGAAAAGAAAGATGAGGGCTGATAAAAGATAAGAAACAAACAACAACAAAAAGAAAATGAAAAGAAATGGAGAGAAACACAAAGAGATTTTTTTTTATAATACAAAAAAAAGTAAAAAAGAAAGCAAGTGATAAAGAAATGAAGAAAGATGATATTGGATAAAACAAATGGGTAAAAGACAAACAAAAAGACAGACATCCAGAAAGAAAGAAAGAAAGAAAGACAGCATGAACAATAATACTAGCAACGATCTATACAGTATATGCTTTTGTTTTCATTATTTGCTATTCATCAACTCACGCACAACCTTGTCAAAAAAGAGACCCTATAAAATCAAAATCATACAATACACACAGAAAGATTAAGTCACATTTCATTAAAACACCAATACCCCACAACCATACAAGTGCACATCCGAGAATACACACTCACAATCTCTCTCTCTCTTCTCTTCACTCTCTCTCTCTACTCTCTCTCTCTCTCTACTCTCTCTCTCTCTCTCCTCTCTCTCTCCACACACACACACACACACACACATTTTTATTCAGTTCATTTAATCCTTTGACATTTTTTAAAAGCATAAAGAATACCCATACTGTAGCATGTTGTTGTCGGTTTTTTTTAATACTTCAGACAGCATACTTAAGGTATGTCAGAAATTTGTCCGAACAAAAGAACGGCAACTGAACAAAAGAACAGCAACGGCACAAAACCACAAGACGACAAAGTCCTACAAATCAGCAGGGGTTGTTTTTTTTTTAAATCAATAAATTTTAGCAAGTTTCAATGGAAAAGAAATGTTGCTTTGACACAACAAATTGCAAAAAAAACATTCAACAAACACTTTTTTTTTTAATTGACTGATAATTATTCTTGAGACACAGATTTTGCCTCTATTCCAACCAAAAAAAAAAATCACACATGTTGGTTATTTTGGTATCCCTATATCAGTATATGTCTTCCAAGTTCAGTTTCAAGATAATAACTGCTACATCTGAAGCAAACTCTGATTAAATATCTTTGTAAACCCATCATTTACTATTTTCTAAGTCAACCTGACATTGATCAATGATGCCTCTCTCTCTCTCTCTCCCTCTCTCTCTCTCACTCTCTCTCTAAGGAGAAGTCTAAAACATGAGGCATAGTGTAACTGTGGAAACAAAAATTTGTTTCAGAAAATAGGAGAGTGACATGAAAAATAAAAGTAAACACAAAATATCTTTTAAAATATGTATATTTTGTTTTGAAAAAAAAAAAACCTAGAAAAAGTAGAATTATTCTAAAATACTTTTATAGCTGATTAAACTACAGGTTCCAATTCCCTGGCGTGAATGCACTTTTTAGTGTGGGTTTTTTTTCTTTTATAAATTATTAAATATCCTTGTTAATGTTATTAATCATAATTAAGGTTATTGTTACAAGTTGCTGCTGCTACTGCTGTTATTGTTCTTGTTGGTGGTGTTGCCTTTCTCCTCTTTTTGTTGTTATTAACCCGCTGTTGTGTTGTTGTGAGTTGTTTGTTTGGGGGGATTTGCAGGTTACTTTGTTGGGGGGGGGGGGGGGGGGGGTCTATTTTTTTCTGTTCCTTAATGTTCATTCAATTCACTTTTATTTTTTATAATTACAACTACATTATTGCATTCTTTACAACAATAGCACAAACAAGAACAGGCAACCACATTCTCTATTGTTCAACGCATGACAAGTATTTCTGTTACAACTTGGGGTCTTAAATGACAAAAATGTTACTCTAAAATACAGTAAAAAGCAAACAACTTTTTCTTATTATTTTACCTTCACAACATTCTGCAAAACAATTAAAAGACATAAATACTTTTATTTAAAACAAATAAATAACAAGAAACTGATAGCTCCAATACCAATACCATTTAAAACAGATAAATTATCAGCAGAATAAAACAATGAAAATGAAACATTAACAAATTGTCACTTGTTTTCCTTCATGATCAATCTACAATCAGAAAATGCATAAAATTTTCCGGTAAAAATAACGACTTTATAACATGCTATGTAATAGTAATACTCTTATCAGGAATGCAAATCTCACAAAATCTAAGACTTTGAACGAAGTCAATTCTGTAACATCCTGTAAAAAATAAAATATCTGAAGAAAACTTTACTTTATGATCAGACTATTGTGTCCACAGTAGCTTCCTATTCTTTCTATTATATAATCAGAAATAGTTCACAACTCATAAATCTTTATTTAAAATAAAAAAGAAGAAGAAGAAGAAGGAAGAAGAAGAAGAAGAAGAAGAAGAAGAGGGAAGAAAGAGAGAAAGAGAGAAGAAAAAAAAGAAGAAAAGAAAGAAGAAAGAAGAAGAAGAAGAAGAAGAAGAAGAAATTTATACAAATCTTAAACATGCACACAAATCTAGCCCCATTTAAAGTACCATTGCAACATTTTTTTATGAAATAATAACTTCATTGAATACAGAAATAACAAAAACATTACTATTATATTCCATTCTCATGAACCAGGCAATCAATATAAATTGAGGAATGGAGGGGGGGGGGAGCTATCTTATCAAATATATATAATCTACAGTTTCCAGTCACTTTCAAAATACTGTTTCATCAAGAAACTAACTCCAACTTCTACAAGTTTAAAAGTCTCTATCCAGTGTGTGTGTGTGTGTGTGTGTGCGTGCGCGCATGCGTCCGTGCGTGCGTGTGTGTGTGTGTGTAAAATTACTAAAGAACAATTCCAGAGAAATTCTTTATGTTTAGAATGATAAACTACATGCTGTTACTGTGTTAGTTTATCTTCTATAAAAACCTAGAAATTTTATACTATTTCTTCCCAATAAAGATATATCAATTAAAATAAAACCTCTGTAATGTAAATAGATCAGTTGTGCATCACAGATGTTACATGTATAATATACAGCCAGGTCTATAATAGAATAGCACTAGATCAATTACTGTTGGGTTTTCGCTGCAATGTTGTATACTGTGGCAAGTCTCTTTTAAATTATGCATGTTGCATACATGTCAAAGTCAACTATCATGCATGCATGCTTCTCTGTGTGTGTGTATGAGTGTGTGTGTGTGTGTGTGTGTGTGTGTGTGTGTGTGTGTGTGTGTGTGTGTGTGTGTGTGTGTGTCTGTGTGTAGTGTGTGTGTTGTGCATGTTTTTGCATGCATACATGCATGTGCATGCATGCATTTGAGCTAACACATATACACATGTACACAAATACACACACACTTGTGCTAGCACTGCTACACATACACACACACATACATGTATAGAATGCACTATCCTACCAAGCTATCCTCATTTTCCCACTAAATAAAAAGATGTAGGTGAATTTGTAAAAAAATTCTTTAAAAGACCTCCTCCAAATGTCTTTCACTAACGGTAACACTAACAGTTTCTTTTAACCTTAAGAGTAGGCCATTGTGTGCCAGTGGGAACAGATGACGGAATTTACAAAAACCGCACTGGATGTAAAAAAATGCATATAACTAAGTGTTTATTTCATTATCCACAATATAAAAGAATGAATAAATAAAACCTACAACAGTATAGGTAATCTCCAAACTAGACACCACAGTACACACTAACATAGTTGGGCAAAGTCCAAGAGTTTTGAATAACATTCGCATTACCATTCATGCTGAAACGGAACTTGACTTGTTTTTCTTCTTTGTTTTAATAGTATCTGAGCCAAAATATATGATTTAATATCAATTACATGTCACTTGAGCAGGAACTATCAAGAGTCATCAGAATCTCCAATCTATAAGGTAAGAAAACGTTAATCTACTATAATCCAATCTGTTTAATCATCAGACTAGTTATTATTATAATAATATATATAACTGAGCATTAGTTATTGTCTAACGTTTCAAACCATTCAACTTTCAACTTTAAATCATAGGTTGAAAAACATCTAGTCGTTTCTTTTTCTTTTTTTAATCATCATAACTTAGACACAGTGTGTTCTTATTATACTAAATTATTATAATGTATGTATGTACCTAGATCTAATGTGCTTGGCTGGGCAAGTACAACTTCTACAAGCATATTTTAACTAGCTAAATGAATCTGACAGCTAAAAGCTGGTTAAGTGCATGCACACAATGTTTTCACATAAATTTAATAAATTAAGACATTATCTGCGCAAATGAAACTGCCCCTGTGAGCATGACTAAACGACTGATGACTCATTAAAAATATGTGCACAAAACTACCAAATTATCTGTTTACAAAAATCGATGCCAATCAAAATAAATCATGCTCTGCAAATAACTGATACTGCTATACAATAACCATGCTGATGAAGTTTATTTAAAGCCAAACAAAAGGGGGGAAGAAAAATAGGCTGAAAGAAACTACAGTTGCTACATGTATACAATGCAGTGCGTGTGCACATGTGTGTGTGTGTGTGTGTGTGTACTATGTGTGTGTGTACTATGTGTGTGTATGTATGTGTGCATGTCGAGAGAGAGAGGAGTAAAGATGATAGAGAGAGAGAGAGGAGGAGTGTTATAGCTTTGCAATTATTTTAAATATGCACTTGTGTGCAATTGCACATCTTTGATTACATAGCTGTCAGCTTTCAGGTTAACTCTAATTTTTGTGACCACATCCCTGGTGGTCACCATAAAAGGACTAAGTCATCATATTCAATTTAATTTTCCTGTTGTAAGGCTCTCACGCCTGATCTAACTTTATATATATATATATATATATATATATATATATATATATGCACTGAGCAAGATAGGCCTGATTAAGCACCCATACTTTTTGTAATTAAAAGGATTAACCTTTATCACAAATTATTTTGCAAAAAAAAACACATTGGAATCCCAGTAAATGATCAATGCATTATCTATCACTGTAAATACTAGCTATGCCATAACCTTTTTTTCCCCTTGATTTACTCCTGTTTTATGCTAATACTTTACATTTTAATGAAAATAATTTCATCTACTTCTGCACAACACACACACAGGCACACACACACACACACACACACACACACAGACAAGCTCAAGCCTGCTTCTTCAGCCTCTTCTTTCTGCTGTGGCACCATGCTCCTCACAGAAGCTGAGAGGAAGCAGAGCCGTTGCTTCTCTGGAATCGATTTTAACTCCCTCGGACAACCCTCCACGTTCGATCACTTACCGTTGACGGCATAGAATGGCACTTCAGCCTCGTCGAATCCTTTGGCAGCGTAGGATTTTTTCACTTCTATACAGGTCATCTCCAAACACTGACCCCAGGTGAACAGCAGCCATAAAAGCGCTGCCGAGAAGCACTGAGAGAGTGATAAACGCAAGGAGGCAGCCATTTTCACTACAAAAACCTGACACAGGTCTTAAAGGTCTACCGGCCCTTCCCCTACACAGTACAATCCGCGCACACACTTTCTTCACTGGTAGACACACAGACACCTCCAACGCTTACTGCTTCTCCCTCTCTCTATCATTCAGCTACCATCCAAACAACACACAGGCAAGTCGGAGCCGCTGAGCATGGCTGATCTGAGTAAGGTGAGGGTTTTCTTTTCTCTTTTTCCTTTGCGAATTTTAAATCCTCTTCAGACGATACCCATCATCAGCAGACTCGTCGAAAACTTCAGCTACAATGCCAACGGCTCTGACTGAAACAATAACCCTTCTGCCGCCGTTCTCGTCACCTCCCGCTGGTTGGCTGTTTTCACTTTACATGAATATAAAACATAGAGTGGATTTTCCCTTTCCGCTTTTTTTCTCTCTCTCTCTGAGAGTTTGCTGCTTTAATAAGAACTGCAGGAGAGTGTGTGTGTGGTTTTTTTCCCACAGAAGCAGGAACACACGTTAGTTTCGACAGGATAACGGTCCAAAATAGCCGAGAGAATGAAGTCTGCTTCAATACGGTGGGAGGGAAATCCAACAGCCTGACCACTGTTGGTGTTTGCGCACTGCTCTGCAATGCGCTGTGTGATTGGCTGCTATTCCCGTCTGCTAGCCATTCATGATGATGGCGCGCGAGGCAGACGAGATGGGGGTGTGAACATCAAACTGGAAGAACAATACCTTTTAACTATCCGCTGTGCACCTTTTTCATGGGGATACCTTGCCCACACTATCCTCCTTACACCTGTGTAAAACACGTCTGTCACAGGTTTTGATAACGAGATGAAAAATACCGTCTGCGAGCGAGGACCGTGAATGAGACTAAATCCCACCCCTTCCCAGATTGTCGTCTGCTATCAGAGACTCGCGTGGTGCAGGGTGGATAACGTTGAGGGGGAATCGTGGGAGGAGAGGAGGAGGGAGTGGGGGGGGGGGGGGGGGGGGGTCCTAAATAAATTACAGTATATTTTGAGAAGTTGACTGATCAATGAGGGGAGATTCAGTTTTTAACTTCTTTCAAAACTTGTGTGTGATTTTTTTTTTATATAGATTACACTCACCAAGCTATTCAGAGCGCTCTGGTGTTGTGTGTGTGTGTGTGTGTGTGTGTGTAGTTTTAAGGGCATGTATTTTAGTCGATATTTTTCGGGTAGAGAGAGATCGAGCACAGGAGAAGGAAAACATGTAAGGTTTATATTGATCTTCCACTTTCTCTCGTAGAAGTCATATATACAGTTTTCTTGATGATTATCTTCAAACTGAGTACTCCAGCTCTGGGAGAAGTTTTCAATCAACCACACATTATACACTATATTCAAAGCTGAAGTATCTACTTTAGACACACATAAGATCATTGCAGTGTCTTTGCTTTCACAGCACCAAGTTCAAACCAGAAAAAACCCACAACTAAACAACAAAAGTAAGTCTTACGCACCACATAGGCCTACTTCAGCGGACTTTTGTCCCTCAAAAAATGTTAAAGAAGAAATCTTGTTCTGTTCACAAAAAGAACATTTTCACCACCAACGCTAGGCCCCCACCTACCTACCCACCCACAGGCCAGGTGGGATTTTTTGGGTTTTGGTTTCGTTCTCATTTTTTTCAAAGTGAAGCACGGATGTTTAAGGTTATAAGCACACATAGGCTACTTCTTTGAAGTGGATACTTCGATGAGTCCTTTCCATAAGAAGATGATATTATAAAAGAATAGCTTATTATGTGTGCCTGTAAAGACCTCTTAAGTATGGCATAAAAGAAATATGTTGTGTGTGTGTAAATTGTGTGTGTAATTGTATGTGTTGTGTGTGTTTGGCTCTTAAGTAATGAATCCTTAAGTAATCAATTCTGAAGTCATGACTCCTTAAGTAATTAATTCTCAAGTAATGGCTTCTTAAGTAATGAATTACAAGTCTTGTGAATTATTATCATTTTATTACGTTTTCAGTACTTGTGCCTAGGAAAAACACAGCACTCCAAATACGGTTGGTGAATTTTTTTCTAAGAAATATAAAACTTAAGAAATGATAAGAAGTGAAAGGATAAAAATAGGGCCTAAAGGGTTTGTTTTTTTCTCAGAAATCATGTTGTGTGTGTGTGTGTGTGTGTGTGTGTGTGTGTAGATAAATATAGGGCCTACATGGGTGGGTTTTTTTTAATCAGAAATCAGGTTGTGTGTGTGTGTGTGTGTGTTATGGGGTTTAAACATAATATATCTAAAATACACACAACACAAGCAAACATCAATACATATACAGCAGGGGAAAGACATCAAGCTGCAGGGTGTTGTTTATTTTGTTGTTATTGCTGTTTTGTTTTGTAGTTGTTTTGTTTTGTTGGTGGGTTTTTTTTGTTTGTTTTTGTTTTGTTTGGGGTATACATTTTAGAACACGAATTTTTGTACAAATAAAATACAAGATTCCTTTCCGGGATGCACACTTTGAGGCTGTATTAGAAAAAATTGATAATCATTGCTATCAAAGTTCTCTGCTCTTTATGGAAAAGATCTTTTCTGTTTGTTCAACATGTGGCAACAATCTACATAATTATATAGGTATCAAATCATCTGTATTATGTACTTAAATCAGAAAATTTGGTGATATGTTTTTTTAAAAACAAAAAGTTTTGTTCCAAAGTATTTATTTACTTATTTATTCTTTTATATCGAGAATAATGGGATAAGCAATCGTGTGCTTTTTTTTAACATTCAGTCCCCGTGTGTATGCAGTTTTGTGTGAGATGACAAGAGGCAATCAGAAGAGACTTCAGCTGACTCTTCTCTGATTAACTCCCTTTGATTTAAACAAACTTTAATAATAAAATATATAATTAATTAATAATAATGATAATAATAATGCAGTTTTATATGAGATGACAAGAGCCAATTAGAAGAGCCTTTGGCTGACTCTTCCCTGATTAACTCCCTTTGATTTAAACAGACTTTAATAATAATAATAATAATAATAATAATAATAATGATGATGATGATGATGATGATGATGATGATGATGATGAGTAAACTACCACCATCACCAACAACAATAAACAAACAAACGAACACAAGCCGTCATGTTCTTCTTTTTTATCATGAAGGCTCAGACAGCAACTATTGTTATCTGTCATATGACCAAAAATACGTTGGGCTGCCCTTAAGCGCCTGACAACTCAGGCCCGGCACATCCGACTTCGGCATGGGAGAAAGAAATCTTTTGAAAAGTACGAGCATAACCTTGACGGTTCAACATGTAAACTTGGTAAGCAGTCTTGTTACAACAGGCATACACTAATTGTATTGTGACCATTTTTTTAAAAGATTGTTCGTACCTGGAATAGAGAGAGCTCCAAGGTTTATCAGTTGTGAGATTATTGCGTATGCTTCGGGGTTTGTTTGGGGAGGGGGGAAGGGGTGTTGTTGTTTTTTGGTTTTGCTGTTGGCTTGTTGTTGTTTTGTTTTTTGGTTGGGCTTTTTGTTGTTGTTGTTTGTTTTTTTTGGGGGGGTTGGGTTGTTGTTGTTTTTTTTTGGGGGGAATAGATAGCTGTATTCTGATTTCGGGGATAGTTATTGTGACAAAAATGACTTTACAGTACTGAACCCAAAATGAACTACGAGTCTCACAACATTCTTAGAATACTGCATTATATAGGCCTACTTTTTAAGTGAGGTGAAAAAAAGCCAAGAACACAGCGCACACCACACACACACACACACACACACACACACACACACACACACATATTTATTATATTATATATATATATATATATATATATATATATATATATATATATATATATATATATATATTAGTTATTAGTTAGTTAGTTAGTTAGTTAGTTTGTTAGTGTTAGTTATTATTCTTATATCGAGGATATATATATAGAGAGAGAGAGGGAGAGAGATGTATATATAGAGATAGATAGATAGATAGATAGATAGATAGATAGATAGATAGATAGATAGATAGATAGATAGATAGATAGATAGATAGATAGATAGATAGATAGATAGATAGATAGATAGATAGATAGATAGATATAGTATAATCTAACGAACAGTATACCGGCAAGTAAATTATTGTTCAGCTTTAAATGAACGAAATAGATTTATAAATACTTATCTGTAGTAACGCTTAATGGCAGTGCAACGCATTTTTACTCATAGGACAGAAATCAAATAGTTGCTGTCTGAGTGTTCGACGAAGAAAGAATCAGTTGGTTTTAACTTTTTTTAATTTCAGTACAAAGATCAATATAGCATATGAGCAAATATAATACAGCCAGGAAAAGGACATTAAGCTACAATTTATATTAAGTTAAGAACTTAACATTTGTTGCTTATGTAGAAATATGATACTATAATACCTGTTGGCTAAACAATAAGAAAACAGCAAATTAATATTGAACTGTTCAATAATAAAAAGATTATAAAAGATTTTTTTAAAATTTAAGTAGTGAGGTGGCTGAAATATGTGACAACACTAAATAGTGAACTGTATCAAAAAATGTTTTGTGTGAATATAGTTTTTGTTGTTGTTGTTGTTGTTGTGTGTGGTGGTGGTGGTGGTGGTGGTGGTGGTGGTGGTGGTGTTGATGGTGGTGGTGGTGGTTCTTTGTTTTGTTTGGGGAATTTTTCGACGGTTCCTCGGTGTAACTCTGAGGTTCACCAATGGTGAGATTTTTTGCGTATGCGACCGGTTTTTAACCACACCATTAAGGTAGCCGTATTCCGACTTCAGGGTTGGGTCTCGAAACATCACGACACCCGTGCGCATGCCTTTTAAAATTAATTTTTGTCATCAGCTGTTCGTACCAGCACGAAATGACTTTCTTTTCCGAAAGGCGGAACGGGGTTTTTAACGGGTGGGCAAGATGTTCAGCATGCTTTCGCACACGGTGCCTCGGTTTATAGTCTCACCCGAAAGACTTTTCCGGGGAGTTGAGTCAGCGCTGGTGTAAACTCCAGGGGTAAAAATCCCCTTAAAGGGGCACCTTCATTGCGGCCTATGCTGAGCCTTGGCCCTCAAATCACGAGCACAATGCTCTAACCACTAAGCTATCCCACCCCCTGAATGTAATTTTCTTCTTTCTTCTTCCTCCAACGCTCAGACAGCAAGCAACTCCTGAGGCCCTGACAAATGCTGCCGTACGCTGAAGGCCCTCCAGGGGTCCGAAGAGTTTGTCCCTCATCGGCAGGTTAGTCAATAGGACAGATATCGGCCCTCAGGTTTTGGTGTGTTGGACAGACAGGTCTGGAGGACGTGTTCCGCTGTCATGGGAGAAGTGCACACACAGGGGCACGCCTCAGAATCCCCAAGGTGGAACTTGGTAAACGTGTGATGTCTGAGTCTGCAGTGTCCAGTCCTCAGCCTCACAATTGTTAAACTTGGTCTTCTCTGGGGTAGGAGGTAGTAGTCATCCTTACTGTTGAAATGCAATTTGAAAACAAATGTTGAAATGCATTTAAAGAAATTTGTTTTGTGTGAATATGATTTAAAAACAACAAAATATTGAAATGTATCAACAATTTGTTTTGTGTGAATATAGTTTGAAAATAACAAAATATTGAAATGTATCCAAAAATTGTTTTTTGTGAATATAATTTTGAAAACAACAAAATATTGAAATGTATCCAAAAATTGTTTTGTGTGAATATAATTTTAAAAACAAAATATTGGAGTGTATCAACAAATTGTTTTGTGCGAATATAATTTTAAAAACAACAAATATTGAAATGTATCAAAAAATTGTTTTGTGTGAATATAATTTTAAAAAACAACAAATATTGAAATGTATCAACAAATTGTTTTTTGTGAATATGATTTAAAAACAACAAAATATTGAAATGTATCAACAATTTGTTTTATGTGAATATAGTTTGAAAATAACAAATATTGAAATGTATCCAAAAATTGTTTTTTGTGAATATGATTTTTAAAACAACAAATATTGAAGTGTATCAACAAAGTGTTTTGTGCGAATATAATTTTTAAAAACAACAAAATATTGAAATGTATCAAAATATTGTTTTGTGCGAATATAATTTTAAAAAACAACAAATATTGAAATGTATCAACAAATTGTTTTGTGTGAATATATTTTTTGAAATCAACAAATATTGAAATGTATCAACAAATTGTTTTGTGTGAATATCGTTTGAAAAATAACCATTAATGCTAAATTGTTCGAAGGTAGTGTTGGCTGGGGGGAAAGGTATATTAAATAAATAGAACTAGAAGAACCCCATGAAAAACTAAAAAATACAAAAAATCAAATTGTTCAAAGTAGTATTGAGAGAACAGTGTAAATACAGTGGGGAAAATCCATTCATATCAGTAGAAGTAATAATAATAATAATGTATGGAATTTATATAGCGCTGAATCTTGTAAAGCAACAAATCAAAGCGCTCAGATGACTTTTTTTTTTAATGCGTGTGTATGCGGTTTGTTTGTTTTTTAAATTTTGTCATCTGTTCCCACCGGCACAGAATGGCCTACTCGTTCGAGCAGCGGAACAGAATTTAACTTGTGCGCAAGATGTTCTGCATGCGTTCGCACACGGGGCCTCGGTTTTTAGTCTCATCGGAAGTAGTAGTAGTGGTGGATGTATGTTGGCATTTTCTCAACTTCACCTATCCCGTAGTCCTGTGAACAGTGGGTGCCTCACTGAAGATTTTGCAACCACCAACCAAAATCGCCATTGGTTGTGCGTTTGAAAACAGCAAATAATCAAATTGTATTAACAGCAGTGTTGGATAAAAGAGGAAAAACAACAACAACAACAACAACAAAAACGTACTACAAAATCAAAGCAGTATCAGTTAAACTGTGTATTTGGGGTCGGTCAACCGACTGTGAAAACCAGCTGAAGTCATTTTCAGCTAGAACGAACGTGGGCTAAACGGAATAAAACAGTCAATGTAATAATTATCAGGTCAAGTCAAGTCAAGTCAAAACTTCATTAATTAATCAACCCAAGGATGACAACTACAGAGTGTGTTCCACAATAGGGTAAAGAGGTGGGGGGGGGGGGGGGGGGGGGCAGATGTATTAAGACAAGTACAACCACGCAATATTATTAAGAAAACAAGATAATTACGACAATGCTCGCACTAGGAAAAATGATAGAACCATAGGCACTCATTACTTGTGAGTAGTGCAGACTTATTGTTGTCTGTCTGTCTGGCTGGCTGGCTGGCTGGCTGGCTAGCTCATTCTCTCTCTCTCTCTCTCTCTCTCTCTCTCTCTCTCTCTCTCTCTCTCTCTCTCTCTCTCTCTCTCTCTCGTAGTATGTGTGTGTGTGTGTGCGTGCGCGTGCGTGCGTGCGTGCGTGCGTGTGTGTGTGTGTGTGTGTGTGTGTGTGTGTGTGTGTGTGTGTGTGTGTGTGTGTGTGTGTGTGTGTGTGTGTGTAAAGAATTGAAATCATTAGAACAACAAACTATAACTCCAAATATAAAGGCAAGTAAAAACAACAACAACAACAACAAGAACCCAAGCTATTTTCAAAGTAAAACTTTTCAATATAAAACAAGAAGCAAAACTGTTATACGATTATCATGCAGAGTTCTACCACACCTACACACACACACAACAAAACTGAAACATCAAAGTTGACATCATCATCATCATCATCATCATCAGATAAAAGATCTATACAGTGAGCACACGAAACTGTTCGAAATAAAGGGCAGTATATCAAATACTGAGCAGCATCCTCTACAGAAGTAGCAATAGCAGCAGAAGCAGCAACAAGCAGCAGCAAGCAACAGCAAGCAGCAACAAGCAGCAACAAGCAGCAAGCAGCAGCAGCAGCAAGCAGCAACAAGCAGCAGCAGCAGCAGCAGCAGCAGCAAGCAACAACAAACAGCAACAAGCAGCAGCAGCAGCAGCAGCAAGCAACAACAAACAGCAACAAGCAGCAGCAGCAGCACATTCGTAAGCAGAAGAACTCGGAAGAACGTGATGAAGATGACTGTGGTGGTCTCAGTTTCCCGGAGGCGTCATAGGCTTTGTGGAGAAACTGAGATATAATAATTGTTCCCTGAACTGAAGAACATTCATTCCTTCCTTACGACAT
>CM054155.1:35340636-35348136 GCA_028751875.1 Rapana venosa | reverse complement strand
AGTGTTGCGTGGTGTGGTGTAGTGTAGTATGGTGTGGCGTGTTGTGGTGTAGTGTAGTGTAGTGTGGTGTAGTGTGGTGTGGTGTGGTGTAGTGTAGTGTGGTGTAGTGTAGTGTGGTGTAGTTTGGTGTAGTGTGGTGTAGTGTAGTGTTAGTGTGGTGTAGTGTGGTGTGGTATGATGTTGTGTGGTTTAGTGTTGTGTGGTGTGATGTGGTGTAGTGTGGTGTGGTGTGTGTGTAGTGTAGTGTGGTGTAGTGTGGTGTGGTGTAGTGTAGTGTAGTATAGTTATGGTGTAGTGTGGTGTGGTGTGATGTGGTGTGGTGTGGTGTGGTGTAGTGTAGTGTAGTGTTGTGTAGTGTAGTTGTAGTGTAGTGTGGTGTGATGTGGTGTGGTGTGGTGTAGTGTGGTGTAGTGTAGTGTAGTGTGGTGTAGTTTGGTGTAGTGTGTGGTGTAGTGTAGTGTAGTGTGGTGTAGTGTGGTGTGTGTATGATGTGTGGTTTAGTGTTGTGTGGTGTGATGTGGTGTAGTGTGGTGTGGTGTGTGTGTAGTGTAGTGGTGTGTAGTGTGGTGTGGTGTAGTGTAGTGTAGTATAGTATGGTGTAGTGTGGTGTGGTGTGATGTGTGTGGTGTGGTGTGGTGTAGTGTAGTGTAGTGTTGTGTAGTGTAGTGTAGTGTAGTGTGGTGTGATGTGGTGTAGTGTGGTGTAGTGTAGTGTAGTGTGGTGTAGTTTGTGTAGTGTGGTGTAGTGTAGTGTAGTGTGGTGTAGTGTGGTGTGGTATGATGTTGTGTGGTTTAGTGTTGTGTGGTGTGATGCGATGTAGTGTAGTGTGGTGTGGTGTAGTGTAGTGTGGTGTAGTGTAGTGTAGTGTGGTGTTTAGTGTAGTGTGGTGTGGTGTGGTGTGTGTAGTGTGGTGTGGTGTGGTGTAGTGTGGTGTTGTGTGGTGTGGTGTAGTGTAGTGATGTGTGGTATGGTGTGGTGTGGTGTAGTGTAGTGTAGTATGGTGTGGTGTAGTGTGGTGTAGTCCTTCGGATGAGACTATAAACCGAGGTCCCGTGTGCGAACGCATGCAGAACATCTTGCGCACACGTTAAATCCTGGTCCGCTTTCGAAAGAGTAGGCCATTGTGTGCCGGTGGGAACAGATGACAAAATTTACAAAACCGCATACACACGGGGACTGGATGTAAAAAAAAAGCACATGAGTGCCTATTCCATTATCCTCGATATAAAATAATGAATAAAGAAATAAATAAATAATGAAGTGTGGTGTGGTGTGGTGTGGTGTGGTGTGGTGTGGTGTGGTGTGGTGTGGTGTAGTGTAGTGTAGTGTAGTGTGGTGTGGTGTGGTGTGGTGTGGTGTGGTGTGGTGTAGTGTGGTGTGGTGTAGTTTAGTGTGGTGCGGTGTGGTGTGGTGTGTGTGGTGTAGTATGTATAGTGGAGTGGAGTGGAGAGTAGTGTAGTGTAATGTAATGTAGTGCAGTGTAGTGTAGTATAGAGTAGTGTGGTGTGGTGTGGTGTAATATAGTGTAGTGAAGTGCAGTGCAGTGCAGTACAATGCAGCAAACATAGTGTAGTGTAGTGTAGTGTAGTTTAGTGTAGTGTGGGTGGTGTGGTGGGGTGTAGTTTAGTGTAGTGTAGTGTAGAGGAGTGCAGTGCAGTGCAGTGTAGTGAAGTGTAGTGTAGTGCAGTGAAGGGTAGGGCGGTGTGATGCGGTGTGGTGTGGTACAGTGCAGTGCAGTGCAGTGGAGTGAAATAATAATATAATAATAATAATAATAATAATAATAAATGGACTTTATATAGCGCTATATCTCGCCCAAAAAACAACGCGTTTTCATTCATCCTACTCATTCACATGCAGCCAGTTACAATTAATAGTTTCTTTTTACAAATTCAAATGTATACATACACGCTCGCGCGCGCGCACGCACACACACGCACACCCACGCACACACATAAAGGTTGTACACTCCAGCAGGGTGATGGGGTTTTGGCTGTTGAGGGCAGGGACAAAAATGAAATGGAACAAGAGGGGAGAATCTTAGCTTTGAAATAAATGTGTCTTGAGGCCGGATTTAAAAGCGTCATAAGAAGGCTTTTGGGGAAGGGAGAGAGGGAGGTCATTCCAGATCGATGGACCAGAAACAGAGACAGAGCGACGGCCAACGGTGGACTGGTTGAATCTAGGTACTTTAGCACAAGGTATCTGCAGCAGAGCGGAGGGAACGAAGAGTATACAGGTGAAAACATTCACAGAGGTAGGAAGGTGCTGTTTTATGGAGGTATTTGTAACAGAGAATACTGATCTTATAGTTTACTCTCTGTGGCACAGGAAACCAGTGGAGAGATCGCAAGAGAGGAGCAATGTGCTCAGGCTTTTTCTTTCTGAGGACTAGGCGAGCTGCACAGTTTTGTATGCTGGCAGACTAGCCAAAAGAGAATTGCAATAGTCCAGACGTGAGAGAATGAGAGACGTGACTAGTTTGGATGTTGCATCAGTGGACAGGTGCTGTCGAACTGCACTGATGCGCCGCAATTGATAGTAGCACGACTGGCAGGTTTGGGTGATGAATTTTTGCATGGAGAGTGTGTTGTCTATAACGACCCCTAGATATTCACAGCAGTAGATAGAGGGACAGACATATTGCCGAATTCTATTTGAAGCTGTTGTTATGGAAGAGAGTTTGTGTTTGGTTCCTACAAGCATGGCTTCGGTTTTATCTGCATTTAGCTGTAACTTGTTCTGTATCATCCAATTTTAGATACCTTGAAGACAGTAGGACATAATTATTAATCAAGAGAGAAGGCAGATTTTCAGGCAGACTGAAAAGGGAAAAGGAGACTGAATGAAGATGGCTGTTGAGTTGAATAAGAACAACTTTTTCAAGGACTTTAGAAAAGATGAACGGTAGGTTGGATACAGGTCTATAATTCTTTAGAGTGTTAGGATCGAGGTCGTGCTTTTTGAGTAGAGGTTTAACTATTGCAGTTTTGAGAGCTGTTGGAAAAATTCCTGAAAGAAGTGATGAGTTTACAATGTTTGTGATAGTGGGTATAAGCTGTGGAAGGCACTGAGTGAAATGAGAAGCAGGTATAGGATCAAGATCACATGATTTTATTGTCATTTCTTTCAGAATTGTTGCGATTTCTTTCTCGCTTGCTGGATGAAAGAAAAGGAGAGGAGTGCCAGACAACTAAGGGTCAAAAATTACAGGCTGAAAAGGAATCTGATCCAAACTAGAGCGAATGTTGCGAACTTTGTCAGAAAAGAATACAGAAAATATAGAAGGAAGTTCAGAGTGGTTGTAGATAGAAGGCAGAGGGCTAACCTTCGCAGATCCAAGAAGAGTGGATTTGAGGGAAAAGATAGATTTCATAGACGTCGCATCAAGAACTTGAGAAGAGTAATATTTTGTTTTTACTGAATGGATTAAGGTTGTTGATTTGTTTACGAAGAAGCTGTTTGTTTATCTCAGTTTTTGTTTTTTGCCATTGCCGCTCTAGTTGTCGGCGTTTGCGTTTTGCGACCAGGATGTAACGGTTGTACCATGGTGCACATGGCCTATCAGGAAGGAGATGGTCAGAAGGAGGAGCATGCTCATCAATAAGTTGGCTGAGAACGGTATTGTAGTGTTTAGAAGGGTCAGTATGGTCAGGGATTTGTGATAGTGTAATGTAGTACAGTGCAGTGGAGTGCAGTGCAGTGCAGCGTAGTCTAGTCTTTCGGAGGAGACTCTAGATCAGTCGGACCCGCGTGCTTACAGACTTGTGCACGTCATCAAAAGAAACAGCTGACAGTTGAAACCTACCAACCCCCCACCCCCACCCCACCCCACCCCACCCCCATCCCACCCCACCCCTACCCCACCTCACCCCACCCCACCCCCACTCCCTCCCGTTGTGGGTGATATGTGGACATGTCTTTTGGAATGAAACGGCGAACTGAGGCTCCACGTTTGAGTGTGACATTAAAATTAGTACAGGTACCCTACAAATACAGACAGGAACCGAAAACGCACACATACACACACGCACGCACGCAAGCGCGCGCGCGCACTCACGCATGCACACACACACACACAAACATACACACACTCACACACACACACGCACGCAAGCATGTTCTCCCCCTCTCTCTCTCTCTTTCTACCCCCCCCCCCCCCCCTCACTATCTGCAAGCACTCCCACCCTCCATCCCTCCCTTCACCACCACCACCACCCTGTCTGTCTGTCTGTCTGTCTGTCTGCCTGTCTATCTATCTGTCTGTCTGTCTGTCTGTCTGTCTCTCTCTCTCTCTCTCTCTCTCTCTCTCTCTCTCTCTCTCTCTCTCTCTCTTCCTCCCTCCCTCCCTCCTTCCCTCCCTCTCCCCTATCTGCTATCCACAGGTGCTTTCAGATTTAATTCAACAACAAACAAACGGTTCACAGAAAAAGTTTCAGTCACTCCTCCACTCTCCGCCTCATCCCCCCACCCCCCTCCTCGCCTGTGCCCTGACCTCCCCACCCCCCCCCCCCCCACCCCCCACCCTGCACTCAGACGCCACTCTCTGTAAGGATGCTTTTTCGATAATCGCGAGTGTCGCCATAATCTATCCGTAGCTATCCACACAGTATGTAGTTACAAATATATGAAACACACACGAAAAATAAACCAACAACCAACAAAAACAAAAAACAAAAAACCCCAAACAAACAAACAAAAAAGAAAAAAAAAGACACTGCAGAGTAAAGGGAAAAAAAGAAAAAAAAGAAAATAAAAGAAAGAAAGAAATGATGAGAAAAGTAAAAATAAAAAATAAAAAACCTACTCCTGACATTCCAAATACATTACTGTTGCATTTTCGTTATATAAGAGTTATGAGGTATCAGATAATATCATCCCCAGAAACTGGAATTTATACTTTTTTTTCTTCCCTTTTTTTTTTTTGGGGGGGGGGGGATTTTTTTTATTTTTTAATTCTTTTAGTTCCTCGTGCTAGAGCTCTGGGAATCCACCAAATGGAGAGATTTTGCGTATGTGACTGTTTTTTTAAACATTTTTATTTATTTATTCTTTTATATCGAGGATAATGGAATAAGCACTCATGCGCTTTTTTTTTTTACATCCAGTCCCTGTGTGTATGCGGTTTTGTCAATTTTAGTCATCTGTTTCCGCACCGGCACACAATGGCCTACTCTTCCGAAAAGCGGAACAGGATTAACGTGTGCGCGAGATGTTCTGCATGCGTTCGAACACGGGGGCCTCGGTTTATAGTCTCATCCGAAGAACTTTGACATCATGAAGGTAGCTGCGTTCCAACTTCGGGGAGATTTTATTTTTGGACGGGATAGCTCAGTGGTCGGAGCACTCGCTTTCCCCCAGCCAAGTTAAGCAGCGTTGAGCGTGGTTACCAGTTGGATGGGTGACCGTTTGCACGCCTTGGCTTCAGTACAGTTACCCCAGTTCACCCAGCTGTAAATGGGTACCTGCCCTCTTTAGGGTCAGGGAAGGTAAAGCAGCGAGGGAGAGGAGGAGATGGGCGCCGCCCTCAATATGCTGGCCCTGGAGAAGTGAGGTCTCTAACGCCTCGCTCCCCTACCACCTTAATATAGGTTATGGGACACCTTTACCTAATCTCTAAAAAACAGATGTCGACTTAAAGGCTGAACACACACTGCTAGATATAACCGGGGGCAAGACCTTGCCCTTATTTAATCACGTAGGCCCACACACGGGGACTGGATGTAAAAAAACAGCACATGAGCGCTTATTCCATTATCCTCGATATAAAAAAAAAAATCTGAGCGCTTTCATTTGTTGCTTTACAAGATTCAGCGCTATATAAATTCCATACATTATTATTATTATTATTATTATTATTATTATTATTATTATTATTATTATTATTATTATTAATGCTTGATGAATGGTTCCCGAATTGGTTCATTAAAGATTACAAATTGCTTTCTTTTTTTTCTTTTTTTAGGAAAGTAAGTAAGTAAGTAAATTATTCTTCTTTGACGGACGCTCAGAATGCATCCACTTGTCTGTCACATTTAAGCGAAAGGGCTTTGTGCTGCCGTTAAGCGCCTGGAAAATCAGGCCCAGCGCATCCGACTTCGGCAGAAGAGAGAATTGTTATCTTTTAAGTCTTTCTGGAGAGAAAAAAACAAAAAGGCAGGAGGAGAATGGACCTAGAAGGAAGAAAAATAAGACAAGAAGGAGGTGGTGACAGGAAGAACAGGAACAAGGCAGAAACAAAGAGAGGGAGAGAAAAGAAGAAATTTCTAGCACAAAATTTCCAGAATATGAGGATGCTTATTTTATACTGACAGGCGCCGGCATCCCCACAGGGGAAGTAAGTAAGCAAGCAAGCAAGTAAGAGAGTAAGTAAGTAAGTAAGTAAGAAAGTAAGTAGGTAAGTAAGTAGGTAAGGATATTTCGTGCGTCTAATCTCTCGTATGAAAGCTCTGTGGCCTCTTACAAACAGATACATAAGAGTTATACAGACTACCGAACAAAAAGGAAAGGTAAAGGTAAAGGAGTCCCATTACCTATAAGGTCGTAGGGGAGCGAGGCGTCAGAGACCTCACTTCTCTAGGGCCAGCATATTGAGGGCGGCGCCCATCTCCTCTCCCTCGCTGCTTTACCTTCCCTGACCCTAAAGAGGGCAGGTACCCATTTACAGCTGGGTGAACTGGGGGAACTGTACTGAAGCCAAGGCGCACAAACGGTCACCCATCAAACTGGTAACCACGCTCGACGCTGCTTCACTTGGATGGGGGAGAGCGAGTGCTCCGACCACTGAGCTATCCCGTCCCCGAACAAAAAGACAAATGCATAATTATTTTTATTTATTTTATTCTTTTATATCGAGGATAATGGAATAAGAACTTATTGCTTTTTTACACCTAGTCCCCGTGTGTATGCGGATTTGTAAATTCTGTCATCTGTTCCCACCGGCACACAATGGCCTACTCTTACGAAAAGCGGAACAGGATTTAACGTGTGCGCAAGACGCTCTGCGTGCGTTCGCACACGGGGCCTCGGGTTTATAGTCTCATCCGAAGGACTTTTGGGGAGAGTGGAGTCTGCACTGATGCTAACTCCAGGGGAAAATATCCCCTTCAACGGGAATCGAACCCGGGTCGTCAGATTGCGAGCGCAATGTTCTGACCACTAGGCTATCCCACACACTTTCACCCTAACGTATTCCCCTCCCTGACTACTATTCCATTTTAGTGCGCCAAGATGTGAAGGTTAACGGACGGCTTTAGCCGTTTCATCTGCCTAACAAGTATACCGCGAAATTCTGGGTTCGATTCCCAGCCTTGCCCTTTTCTTCTGAGTTTGATGGCAGAAAAAAAATCAAACTGAATGTCAAGACTAAACCAATCGGATTAAACACGTGTGCTTACAGACTTGCGCACGTTTAAAGACATCCCCCCCCCCCCCCCCCCCCCCCTCAGACGGTTGAAAATTGGGAAGAGCAGGGAGGAGGTACCTCCTGACTGTCCTGGC
>CM054155.1:35310636-35325636 GCA_028751875.1 Rapana venosa | reverse complement strand
TGAAGTGTCTGTTCCAGATCATTTTCCCCTTACCTGGAGTTACCTCTCTTTACGATTCCATTCCTCTGTAAATTCTTCGAAGAGATTTTTAAAGCGAGATCCTGTGTGCGAACGCGCGCGCGCACACACACACACACACACTCACACACACATACACACACGCAAACACACACGCACACGCACACACACGCACACACACACGCAAACACGCGCACACGCACACACGCGCACACACACACACGCGCGCGCGTGCGCGCACACACACAAACACACACTCGCACACGCACACGCACATTATTATTAAGTAATTTTTTCCCTAGATAGATGGCTTGATGAAAAAAGCAAATACATTGCTTATTCAATGTACCATCTAGAAATAAAAATTTGACTTGACTTGACTTGACCTGAATTCACACACACAACACACGCACACACGCACACACGCCTCAGTCTGTCTGTCTGGCTGTCTATCTGGCTGGCTTGATGGATGGCTGTCTGTCTGTCTCTCGACTTTCTTTTTCTCTCATATTATATTATACACACTCTCAAATATCATATCATATACACATGCTCAAACATACACTCTCTTCCCTCCCTCTTTTTTTTTCTCCTCGCCCTCCCCCTCTCCCCCACCCCTCCTCCCCTTTTCTATTGTCGTCTGATATCATTTGAAGTGGATAGAAGATAAATTGAAGAACACTTCACACACACACGCACACACACACTCAAACACACACACAACACAACACAATACACACCAAACCACAACACACACACACATACACAGACACACACCACCATCACTCTCTCCACACACACACAAACACACACAACGCGCGTGTACAACAGAACACACCACAAACACACACACGCACACACCATACACCATCACACATACACAACACAACACAGCGCGCGCGCACACACACAACGCGCGTGTACACAACAATACAACACAACACACACACCACCACACACCACAACACACATACGCAGACACACACTACCATCACTTTACACACAACGCGCATGTACACACACAACACAACACAACACAACACACAACACACACACACACACAACACAACACACCACAACACACCCACACACACACACACAACACAACACACCACCACCACAACACACACACAACACAACACAACCCAACACAACCCAACACACACACACAGACTTGTAATATTATAAGCTCCGAAACCTTTAACACACACAAAAAAAAGGCTGAAGACGCCCTCCCACCTTTTTCCCACTGAAGTGAATGCACGCAATCAGGCTTTAAGTTCCGTAATGTTAGTGTCCATATTCTCTTCAGAGCGAGGTGTGAACGAAGGAGATTCACATCGCTATGCCAGTTTGATCAAATCACAAAATATTCACAGTTAAAGAAGTCTTCTCATATTTCATATTTCTGGGGTTGGGGGATTGGGGGGTAGGGGTGGGTGGGTGGGTGGGGGTGGGGAGGGGGAGGTTAATGGGGGTGGGGGGGGGGGTTGTTGCGGGGATAAGCCTAGCAGTTTAAGAACATTGGTGTTTAGTGATCTGATGATGATGGCCTAGAATATAGCCACCACAGAGGCACACGTTTAAAGTGTATTCACACACCCCCTCCCCCTTCCTCCACTTCCCCCTTTCCCACCCCCCCCCCCCCCTTCCCCCCCCCCTCTGGAATAAACATTAGTACTGGCTCCATGGGATAGCTCAGTGGTCAGAGCACTCGCTTTTCCCCGCCAAGCTGAGGCTAAGCAGCATCGAACGCGGTTACCACTTGGATGGGTGACCGTTTGCGTGCCTTGGCTTCAGCACAGTCTCCCCAGTTCACCCAGCTGTCAATGGGTACCTGCCCTCTTTTAGGGTCATCAGGGAAGGTAAAGCAGCGAGGGAGAGGAGAGAGATGGGCACCGTCCTCGATAATTACGCTGGCCCCTTGAGAAGTTGAGGTCTCTGACGCCTCGCTACCCTACGACCACATAGGTTATGGGACACCTTTACCTTTTACCTTTTGATAACTCCCATTTCCCTGAAAGTCCTTCAGAGGAGACTATATAATAATAAACCGAGCTCGCGAGTGCGTATACACGCGTGATATCATATCTTACCTACACGTGAACACCCCTTCCGCCTTTCGAAAGAGTAGGCCATTTCGCGCCGGTAGAGAAATGCATGATGAAAATGGGATAAAACGCACAGCACACTGGCGTCGCTTTAAAGACATCACTCCTGAAGTCGGAATACGGCTACCTTAAAATAATACCTTAAAAAAACTGGTAAGGTAAAAATAAAGGTGTCCCATAACCTGTAAGGTCGTAGGGGAGCGAGGCGTCAGAGACCTCACTTCTCTAGGGCCAGCATATTGAGGACGGCGCCCATCTCCTCTCCCTCGCTGCTTTACCTTCCCTGACCCTAAAGAAGGCAGGTACCCATTTTACAGCTGGGTGAACTGGGGGAACTGTACTGAAGCCAAGGCGCGCAAACGGTCACCCATCCAACTGGTAACCACGCTCGACGCTGCTTAACTTGGCTGGGAGAAAGCGAGTGCTCTGACCACTGAGCTATCCCGTCCCCTAAAACCGCTTACATACGCAAAAAAAAGAAAATCATTATGAGTGAATCTCGTAGCTCTAACCGAGCGACGAACCCCCCCACCCCCTTCCCCAATAATTTGTAAAAATCTATTAATTGTAACTGGCTACATGTGAAAGACTAGGATGAATGAAAGCACTTTGATTTGTTTTTTGCAAGATTTAGCACCGTATAAATTCCACGTATTATTATTATTATTATTATTATTATTATTATTATTATTATTATTATTATTATTATTATTATTATTATATTAATTATCATTATTATTATTATTATTATCATTATCATTATCATTATTATTATCATCATCATCATTATTATTTGTGACACTTTTTCTTGAATAAATTCTGTAGAAACCACTGATTTGTCGATGCTAACATTTATTTTTGTATGGAACTGACAGAGTGACTTCTCCCTTAACTTCCAAGGAAGTCTTTGGAGCACTGGCCGTAAGTCAGGCAAATATTTATGTTGTGGGCAAGTTAGTTCATCCAGACGGAGTTAACAGCGAAGAGAGTGCAAAGTTAAATGAAAAGGGGAAAAAAACAAAAAAAACTTTTCCACACATTGAAAAACCTTCCTCTTTCATTAAGAAGTACAGGCCAGCGCAGACGACACAAACATACCCAGCATGCAATTTTTCAATTAGTAGGACTCCACCAGGTCAATGTTATCCAAGATCCACTGCCTAAAAAGTCACAATTCTAAGACTCCGCACTGGGCACGACAGGTTAAATCACCACATGTCCACAAAGCTGAAACTCGTTCCTTCTCCCCTGTGTGTGTGCCTGTGGTAAAGAAAAACCAGACTGGTGAGCACATCCTTCAGAGGTGCACGCTATACAGCGACCTGAGGAAGAAGATTGTGTGGCTGACGGAGATATATAACCCTGCAAACCAAGCTGTACTGCCCACGAGAGGAGCTGGAAAGGACAGGCCATTATTTTTCCCAAACACATCTGACGTTGCAAAAAGGGAACGAGAGAAGAAGAAGAAGAAGAAGAAGAAGACAGCCTTTAAAAAAAAAATCAAGGCAATGGCACAAGGATTTAAAAGATAAAACATACAGGATCACCGATTTTGAGTTTTAGACTATTCAAAGTATTCATCCTGTATGCTATGGGGTTGTTTTTTTTAAAAATATATTTGTATTGGTGTCTATTTTTGTTGAGCATATTGTGCATCAGAGTTCTGTATGTCATAATTATATGGATCTATTTTAACCCCTAAGCAGACAATAAGAAGAAAAATACAAACATGAAACTATAAGGATTCGTTTAAAACTAACAAACAAATAAAAATGTTGCTATACACTGTGAACTGAAATCTATTTATTTACTTATTTGTTCTTTTATTTTGAGGGTAATGGAATAAGCGCTCACGCACTTTAAAAAAATGTTTTTACATCTAGTTCTCGTGTGTATGCAGTTTTGTAAATTTTGTCATCCATACCTACCAGCACACAATGGTCTACTCTTCCGAAAAGCAGAACAGGTTGCTTTTGAAATTCACGTCATGAGACTTTGACTCAATAATAATAATGTTGGTACTTAGTGTTACTGGTTATTTCCGTGCTCAATATAGGGAACAAAGCTGTGACATGATCATCAATTCTTGTCTATTTCGGCAAGAATGTATTTCTATTTATTTTGTCGTTTATACTTCTTATGACGCTTTTAAATCCGGCCTCAAGACACATTTATTCTCCCCTCTTGTTCCATATCATTTTTGCCCTGCCCTCAACAGCCAAAACCCCATCACCCTGCCGAGTATACAATCTATATGTGTGTGTGTGTGTGTGGTGTGTGTGTGTGTGCGTGCGTGCGTGGCGTGCGTGCGTGCGTGCGTGCGTGCGTGCGTGTGTGTGTGTGCGAGCTTGTGTGTATATATTTGAATTTGTTAGGCTGCATGTGAGTGAGTAGGATGATTGAAAGCGCTTTGATTTGTTTTTTTGCAAGATATAGCGCTATATAAATTCCATTTATTATTATCATTATTATTATTTACTAGTTTTGTGGCTTTAAAAAACATATAACTTTTTTTTTTGCTTTTTGTACTCCATGGTCACACAAAAAAGCTGGAGTTTAAATGCTTCTCATGATACATCTAATAAGATAAATCTGGTAAGCTTACAGGACATCTTTTTTTAAAGGAAGAAAGAAGAAAACCTATCTTAAAAGGGGACGTAATCTAACATATAACCTATCAGAAGCATGTCCCTTAACTCAATGACATACCAATGCTTATCATCTTCTTGCATATGCAGCCATATTCTTGTAGGTGTAATCATTGTCTTGTAGATATACTCATCTTGTAGATATAACCATCTTCTTGTAGATATAACCATCTTCTTGTAGATGTAACCATCTTCTTGTATTTGTAACATCTTCTTTTTTTTATAGATATAACCATCTTCTTGTATATGTAACCATCTTCTTGAAGATATAGCCATCTTCTTGTAGATGTAACCATCTTCTTGTAGATGTAACCATCATCTTTTTTGTAGATGAAACTATCTTCTTTTATGTAGATGTAACCATCATCTTTTTGTAGATATAAGTAGATATAACCATCTTCTTGTAGATGTAACCATCTTCTTTCTTGTCCATGTAGCGATCTTCTTGTAAACATCTTCTTGTAGCTGTAACCATCTTTTTGTAGATGTAATAAACATCTTCTTTCTTGTCCATGTAACGATCTTCTTGTAAATATCTTATTGTAGCTGTAACCATCTTCTTGTAGATGTAATAAACATCTTCTTATATATATATATATTATATATATATGTGTGTGTGTGTGTGTGTGTGTGTGTGTGTGTGTGTGTGTGTGTGTGTGTGTGTGTGTGTGTGTATGTGTGTGTGTGTGTAACCATCTTCTTGTATACATGATTTTATCACTATACTGTCCACAGATTCGTCTGCTTTGCAAAACAGCAACGCCCCAGAGCGAGAAAAAAAAAACCCAACCCAACCCAATCCAGAACAGATCTGAACTGAATCGAACCAATTGCTCGCCGGCACTCATTTCTCTCCACCTCCACCCCACCCCACCCCACCACACCCCAGCCAATAAATGAAAAACCTCCAACCTCCATCTAATCCTCCTCTTTCCAATAAAAATTATGCTAATGAAGCAACCGACCCTCTCCCCCCCCACACCCCTTTTTTTCATTTTTTCTTTTCTCTCCCCCCCCCCCCCCCCCCCCCCCCCCCCCCCCCCCCCCCCCCCCCACCCCCCCCCCCCCCCCCCCCCCCCACCCTCTTTTCTTTTTTTAATCTTCCGCACAACTCTTGCCTTTATTCAGCCAGCTCCCCTGGCGTAACTTGCATAATAATCACCCCTGAGTTTTCCTGCCAGTCAAATCATAATCAGATCTGTCGTCTGCTTTTGCAAGCAAAAAGCGCGGTAACCGAATACCGAAATCCAGTGAAAAGAACTACCGTCAGTTGCTTGGAACACTCGCTAGGCTAGGTTCAGGCAGTGCAGATAGATGGAAAGCGTTGATTGGATTGTTGGCTGGTGAGAGGGAGAGAGAGAGAGGGGGGGGGAGAGAGAGAGAGGGGGGGGAGGAGAGAGAGAGGGGGGAGGAGAGAGAGGAGAGAGGGAGGAGGGGGAGGGAGAGAGGAGGGGGAGAGAGAGGAGGGGGAGAGAGAGAGAGGGGGGAGGAGAGAGAGAGAGAGGGAGAGAGGGGGAGGGAGAGAGGAGGGGAGAGAGAGGAGGGGGGAGAGAGAGAGAGGGGGAGAGAGGGAGGGAGGGGGAGAGAGAGGGGGAGAGAGAGAGGGGGAGAGAGAGAGACGGGGGGAGAGAGAGAGAGAGAGGAGGGGGAGAGAGAGGGGAGAGAGAGAGGGGGGAGAGAGGGGGGAGAGAGGGGAGAGAGAGAGGAGGAGGGGGGAGAGGAGAAGGGGAGAGAGAGAGGGGGGGAGAGAGAGGGGGGGAGAGAGGGGGGAAGAGAGAGAGGGGAGGGAGAGAGAGGAGAGCGAGAGGGGGGAGAGAGATGGGGGGAGGAGAGAGACGGGGGAGAGAGAGAGACGGGGGGAGAGAGAGAGGGGGGGAGAGAGAGAGAGGGGAGGAGAGAGAGGGGGAGAGAGAGAGGGGGAGAGAGAGGAGAGTGAGAGAGAGGGGGGGGGGAGAGGAGAGAGAGAGGAGAGAGAGAGAGAGGAGAGAGGAGAGAGAGAGAGAGAGAGAGAGAACTCTGAACTCTGAACTCTGAACTCTGAAATAGTTTAATAGTACATCGGCCTTAGGCCACAATACAACAAAAGGGAGTGAGAGAGAGAGAGAGAGAAAGCCGTTTTGCCATAGACGAGAGAGAAATGCCAGTTGTCGAAAGGCGAGAGAGCGGCAATAGGTTCTTTCTTTTCTTTTTCTTTCTTTTCTTTCTTTTCTTTCTTTCTTTCTTTTCTTTCTTTCTTCTTCTTCTTTTCTCTCTATCTCTATCTCTGTCTGTCTGTCTGTCTCTCACACATGTTCGAACGGACACACCACACTCTCTCTCTCTCTGTCTCTCTCTCTGTCTCTCTCCCTCTGTCTTTGTCTCTCTCCCTTTCTCTCTCTCTCTCTCTCTCTCTCTCTCTCTCTCTCTCTCTTCTCTCTCTCTCTCTCTCTCCTCTCTCCCCCTCTCTCTTTCTCTCTCTGTCTCTATCTCTCTCTCTCTCCCCTAGTCCTTCAGATAATCCTATAAACCGAGAGGTCTCGTGCACATGTGCAAACGCACGTAGAACATCTTGTGCGCACACGTTAAAACCCGTTCCGCTTTTCGAAAGAGTAAGCCATTGTGTGTCAGTAGGAATGGATGACACTATTTACAAAACCGCATGTACACGGAAATTGGATATAAAAAACGCACATGAGTGCTTATTCCATTATTCTCGAAATAAAAGAATAAAATATTTTTTAAATGATAAAATAAATAACAACATGGCACATAAATTAGGTTTCAAAATTGTTGTCTATACGATGGGATCATGGAAATATCAACAAAATTTACTCTATGCTCTTAGTCAAGAAAGTCTATGCTAAAAGGTAAAGGTGCTCCCAGAAACGGGAGCGAGGTGTCAGAGACCTCAGCTTCTCCAGAGGCCAGCATATTGAGGGTTGCTGCGGTGCCCATCTCCTCTCCCTCGCTGCTTTACCTTCCCCTGACCCTAAATAATAATAATAATAATAATAATAATACATGGACTTTATATAGCGCTATATCTTGCAACAAAACAAATCAAATTCATCCTACTCATTCACATGCAGCCAGTTACAATTAATAGGGTGGGTTTATTTTACAAGTTCAAGTGTATACACACACTTGCACACACTTGCACACAAAGGTTTACTCTCAGGCAGGGTGATGGGGTTTTGGCTGTTGAGGGCAGGGACAAAAATGAAATGGAACAAGAGGGGAGAATCTTAGCTTTGAAATAAATGTGTCTTGAGGCCGGATTTAAAAGCGTCATAAGAAGGTTTTTGGCACAGGGAGAGAGGGAGGTCATTCCAGATCAATGGACCAGAAACAGAGAAAGAGCGACGGCCAACGGTGGACTGGTTGAATCTAGGTATTCTCAAGCACAAGGTATCTGCAGCAGAGCGGAGGGAACGAGAAGGAGTGTACAGGTGAAGACATTCACATAGAGAGCAGGTACCCATTTACAGCCGGGTGGACTGGGGGACTGTGCTGAAAGCCAAAGCGCAAGAACCCCCGATCCATCTACTTAGTAACCACGCTCAGTACTGCTTAACCATAGCTTGGGGTAAGCGAGTGCCCTGACCACTGAGCTATCCCGTCCCATTCTATGCTACCATTCTCGGAAGCGATAATGTAATAGTAATGTGCTAATACCATACGAAAAGTATCGTGTCCCCGTAGCCTTATCCATTCACCACAAAATTATTCAAAACTTGTAGGTGCATAATTATTACTTCTGCTCATAATAATTATGGACCAGATAGACAGACAGACAGGCAGACAGACAGGCAGACAAGGTGACAGAATTTATAGAGAGACACATACACGATACATGTTTATGTTTATGTCTCATAATCTGTAATAAGAATAATGAACAGCAAACATTCCACAGTCAAATATCTTCAATGCTCACTGTAAGTAAGCTTATTTATTTATTTATCTATCTATCTATATTCTTGTATTTCGAGGATAATGGAATAAGCACTTATGTGGTTTTTTACACCCAGTCCACGTGTGTAAGCGGTTTTGTAAATTTGTCATCTGTTCCCACCAGCACACAATGGCCTACTCTTCCAAAAAGCGGAACAGGATTTAACGTATGCGCAAGATGTTCTGCATGCGTTCGAACACGGGGCCTCGGTTTATAGGCTCATCCAAAGGACTTTTGGGGAGAGTGGGTTGTTGAATCTGTATGTACACACAGCCTAGTGGTCAGAACATTGCGCTTGCAATCTGACGACCAGGGTTCGATTTCCGTTCAAGGGGATATCTTTCCCTGGAGTTAACATCAGTGCAGACTCCACTCTCCACAAAAGTCCTTCGGATGAGACTATAAACCGAGGCCCCGTGTGCGAACGCACGCAGAACATCTTGCGCACACGTTAAATCCTGTTCCGCTTTTCGTAAGAGTAGGTCATTGTGTCCCGGTGGGAACAGATGACAAAATTTACAAAACCGCATACACACAGGGGACTGCATGTAAAAAAAAAAAAAAAGCACATAAGTGCTTATTCCATTATCCTCGATATAAAAGAATAAAATAAAATAAAATAAAAATAAAACTCAAAACTCAAAGACTCAAAGAAACCATTTTCATCTCAATAGAGAAATTATGAACTCGTGGCATTTTTAAAAAAATTACACAATTTAACACATTAGCAAACAATGACGCATTATCTGATGGTAGTGGTGGTAAGTTAAGGTTCAGGGGGTTCGAGTCTTCCCGCTAATGTGCACGTTTGAGGATTTAAAAAAAAATATTTGTTTGTTTGGTTGGGGGTTTTGGGGTGGGTGGTTGTTGTTTTTTTTACTGGAGTTGACTGCGTGCTCACGCGCACGCACGCGCACACACACACCAACCCACACTACCCCCCTCCTCCCACACACACACACCCACACACACACACACACACACACACACACACACACATTTGTGCAAAAGCTGTCAAAATCAAAAGTGCTTGCTTGCACCAATGATTATGAGATTATTGTAGCTAAAACTGTTGGCCCCTCTATCAGTTCAGAATACAGTGTGTAGATTCAGATTCAAATTCAGATTCAGATTCAGATTCAGAATATTTTATTGCCATTTAAGTCATGTAGACTTATTTGACACAACAAAAACTTCAATTATAATTATTATCTATTTTGGCTAAAAGTGATGTACACTAAAAACATGTCGTATTCTACTTCTCTTTTTCTCTTTTTTGTGTGTATGTGTATGTGTGTGTGAGTGTGTGCGTGGATTGTGATGTGTGTGTGAGTGTGTGAGTGAGGTGGTGTGTGTGTGTGTGTGTGTGTGTTGTGAGTGTGTGTGTGGTGTGTGTGTGTGTGGTTTTGGTGTGTGTGTGTGTGTGTGTGTGTGTGTGTGGTGTGTGTGTGTGTGTGGTGGTGTGTGTGTGTGTGTGTATGAGTGTGTATGTGTGAGTGTGTGTGTGTGTGTGTGTGTGTGAGTGTGTGAGTGATGTGTGGTGTGTTGGATGTGCTGTATGTGTGTGTGAGTGTGTTGTGTGTGGTGGTGTGTGTGTGTGTGTGGGGAGGGGAGGTAGTGGTGGATGATCGATGCTATGCTGTGTGTGTGTGTGTGTGTGTGTGTGTGTGTGTGTGTGTGTTGTATCTCGTGTGTTCGTGTAGTGTGTGCTGAGCGTCAGTGGATGAATGCATGTGAGTAGTAAGCAGTGTGGGTAAAGGTGTAGAAGAGCGGTGCAGGTAGTCGATGCAAAGTCTCTTTCTGTTCCGCTCTGACCAATCCCTGCATTCTCACGCCTGTCGCCACATGCACCACCCACAACCGCTACCAGCTGCTGCTGTTGCTGTGTACTGCTGTTTGCCGCCGCTGTGCATGGTACGTCCGCCATGTCAGTTCATTTGTCAGTGTGTGCCTGCTTCTGGCCTTCGTCTGTTCCCTCTTGCTATTACTATCTCCTGCCTTTTCTCTGTGCCACCTCCCGCCCCCTCGTCCATCTATCTGTCTGTCTGCCTGTGTCTGCTTGTCTGATCTTCTGCTTGCCTGCCTGTCTGTTTTGGTCTATCTGTTGTCTGCCTTGTCTGTTTGTTGTGTCTTCTGTGTTGCCTGTCTGTCTGTGTGCCTGTTGTCTTGTGCTTGTCTTTCCTGCTTGTCTATTATTTCTGTCTGCCTGTTGTCTGCTTGTGTCTATCTGTCTGTCTGCCTGTCTGTCTGCTTGTCTATCTATCTGTCTGTCTGCCTGTCTGTCTGCTTGTCTATCTATCTGTCTGTCTGCCTGTCTGTCTGCTTGTGTCTATCTGTTTGTCTGCCTGTCTGCCTGCTTGTGTCTATCTGTTTGTCTGTCTGTCTGTCTGCTTGTGTCTATCTGTCTGTCTGCCTGTCTGTCTGCTTGTGTCTATCTGTTTGTCTGCCTGCTTGTGTCTATCTGTTTGTCTGTCTGTCTGTCTGCTTGTGTCTATCTGTCTGTCTGCCTGTCTGTCTGCTTGTGTCTATCTGTTTGTCTGCCTGCTTGTGTCTATCTGTTTGTCTGCCTGCTTGTGTCTATCTGTTTGTCTGTCTGTCTGTCTGCTTGTGTCTATCTGTCTGTCTGTCTGTCTGCTTGTGTCTATCTGTCTGTCTGCCTGTCTGTCTGCTTGTGTCTATCTGTTTGTCTGCCTGCTTGTGTCTATCTGTTTGTCTGTCTGCCTGCTTGTGTCTATCTGTTTGTCTGTCTGCCTGCTTGTGTCTATCTGTTTGTCTGTCTGCCTGCTTGTGTCTATCTGTTTGTCTGTCTGTCTGCTTGGCTGCATTCGGTGCTGCACGTGGCTGCTGCATCCTTCACCCCCCTCCCACCCCCACCGAAAATCAAACACGTGAAAGGGGGAAGAGGGTGGGGATGGGGGGGGGGGGGGGGGGGGCGAAGGAAGAAGAGGAAAAAGTCTGGAAGATGGGGGTGGGTGGGTGGGTGTTAAGGGGGTAATGACAATCACACACACACACACACACACACACACACTCAGCACGGGCAGGCAGGCACGCACGCACACATACATGTATATACAAACACAAGATTGGGGGGAAGGGGGGGGGGGGGGTGTGGAGAGAGAGTGAGAGACAGACAGACAGACAGACAGACAGACAGACAGACAGACAGAGGGCTTTAGGCGTTGCGTCAACATTGACAATAGAGCATTGCTTGTTATGTCCTGCAACATAAGTATTTGAAAAATACAGCACTCCATTCTGACGCGACACAAACCTTAAGCAATGTTGACATCTGATATCAAGGTTTTGAGTGTGGTGATTTTTTTCTTCTTTTGTTGATGCTAGTTTGTTAATATCAGCATCAGCAATCGAAAAAAAATTGAACTGGCATTTTTTTCAAAAAATAGAATGTTCAAATTGTCCAACATTTTGGAGCCAGTAACTGCACCGAAACTGCAATGAAGAGACACGTTAAAACTGCATTTACAAAATAACCTCAGGTGTTCATCAAGAACAGAAGAATAAATGAGAAGACTGTAGGCCATTCATGCCATAGTTCACCAGAAAGAAAGAAAAAATTCTTGCTATGCTGTCCCCTGTACTACGTAATTTGATTATTGGATTTATTCAGCCAAAGTATTGTGAAATCCCATGTCATCTTACTCGTGGCATCTAGAAATGACAGTATCAATATTATGAAGCCATGCAGTTCCTTCACTTTCCATAGTCTGGTCGACTGGTGGGCTACCACTGAAGATTTTGCAGCCAGCTTCCTCCACTCCTAGTGGTTTTCAGCTTTCCATAGTATGTCTTTTCCACTTAAGGCCAGGCAACTCTTTGACGTTGTTTTCCCACCATTCTCTCTGTCTGCCTCTTCGTTTTCCTCTTTGTACTGTTCCCTGTAGGACAGTCTTGGCCAGTCCAGATGGTTGTGTGATGAGCCTGTACCGTTTCAGTTTGCGTCTTTTCACTGAAATCAGAAAGGCTTAATATGGCCTAATGGTGATTTTAATTCTGGTTTTCACTTCCTCGTTGGTTATTTGATCTCTCTACGATATACCAAGATGTTTGAGAAAGTTTTCCATCTCCATTGCCCGTATCCTTCTTTCAATGTTTGCTCTTATGCTCCACAGTTCGCATGCGTACAAAAATATGGACATGACCAGGTCTTGGAGAAGATGGCAATATTCTTGTTGTTCCAGAGGACTTTTAGTCTTGTTACTGCAGCCGTGGTCTGGGCTACCCTGGAGAGTATTTTGGGTTTTGATCTTTCATCTGATACTGTAGCTCCCAGATATTTACAGCTATGGACCATCTCAATTTTCTTGTTGTCTTTGGTAATGTCAGTGCTGATGCCATTGGCGCTATTTGTCATCAGCTGGGTTTCTTCTGCACTGATCTGCATGCCATATGCTGAAGAGGCTTCATCAAGGTGGTTTACCATGTTGGCCAGCTCTTGCTGTTGTCCTACTAGGCTGCTAATGTCGTTGGCAAAAAGTAAGTTTGTAATTGTTCTACCACCAAAGCTGACATTTCTCTCATGGTTTTCAAGCGCATCAGCCACTCTTCTCTCTAAGAAGATGCTAAAAAGGGTGGGGTGGGAGCCGATATCCTTGGCGTATTCCAACAGGGATTCAGAACTATTCACAATACATCTATAAAGCTTTGAAATGTCTAAGATACTATTACAACTTAGATTGGTTAAGAATGCATAGTACAATAACATGACTCAACGTAAATTTCTATGTGCCTGCTTTCCCCCAGCCAAGGTTAAGCAGCGTAGAGCGAGGTTACCACTCGGATGGGTGACCGTTTGCACGCCTTGGCTTCAGTACAGTCCCCCAGTTCACCCAGCTGTAAATGGGTACCTAGCCCTCTTTAGGGTCAGGGAAGGTACAGCAGCGAGGGAGAGGAGATGGACGCCGTCCTCAATATGCTGGCCCTAGAGAAGTGAGGTCTCTGACGCCTCACTCCCTTACGACCACATAGGTTATGGGACACCTTAACCTTTTTAAATTATCCTATGATATCCCTTTAGTAAGGGGCCTTGAACCTAGTTTTTGTTGTTGTTGTATTGTTGTTTGATTGTTGGTCAGATGGACAACTCTGTCCCTGCCATAAAAGCAAGAGTATGCTATAGGTCCCACAAGTCAATGCAGAGCTTCTCAGCCACTAAGGACGGGGTCAGGCCACATCCTTTTTCCTGATAATGTATTAGGATGGTGAAGGGTCATAAACGTGAATAATGTGTTCAACAGGGACACACAAGAATACTAAGGGGGAAAAACTTTACATTCATACACGTGTGTGTGTGTGTGTGTGTGTGTGTGTGTGCGGGTGTGTGTGTGTGTGTGTGTGTGTGTGCGTGCGTGCGTGCGTGCGTGCGTGCGTGCGTGCGTGCGTGCGTGCGTGCGTGCGTGCGTGCGTGCGTGCGTGCGTGTGTGTTGTGTGTGTGTGTGTGCGGCGCGCGCGCGCGCGCGCGCGCGTGTGTGTGTGTGTGTGTGTGTGTGTGTGTGTGTGTGTGTGTGTGTGTGTGTGTGTGTGATGTGTGTGTGTGTGTGTGTGTGTGTGCGTGCGTGTGTGTGTGTATGTGTGTGTATGTGTGCGTGTGTGTGTGTGTGCGTGCGTGCATGTATGTGTGTGTGTGTGTTTTCAGCATCATTCATTTCACGTGGATCTAATTTTAGGAGGAAATTGTAGCGTAATATATTTTTGCCAATACTTTTGAGAAACGAAAAAACACAACCACACCCACCCCCCCACCCCCCCCCCCCCCCCACCCCCCCAACTTGATAGACACAAATCACATATGGGTGTGAAGTCTGAAAAACACTTTCTAAATCATATCTTCAATCATTCATAATATACTAGCTCTCTCTTCCAAGCAAAGAAAACTAAACGGGAAAAAGCCCACCAAACAATATCAAATTCGCATTATGCACAGCTTAGTATGCCTTTGCTTATTTTATTTTATAAAAAAAAACCGTGGATTTTTGTTTGTTTGTTTTTACATTCCTTAGCTTAGAGCTCTGAGGTTCACCAATGGTGAGATTTTCCCCATGTGCGACCGTTCATTTTTTTTTACATTCCACGAAGGTAGCCGCATTCTGACTTTGGGGAGGAAAGCACGGTCAAATAGTTATGAATGCAACCATGCCTATATTTCTTTTGTTGTTGTTGTTGTTATTGGTTTCTTCTGTTTTCTATAACTGCAACAACCTTCATCTCTCATCTCACATCTCATCCATCCATCCATTCGTTCGTTCAAATGATGCTCTGGTGGATAAGGCAA
>CM054155.1:35298136-35300636 GCA_028751875.1 Rapana venosa | reverse complement strand
AAGCGCGATGTTCTAACCACTAGGCTTTTCTCCCGTGACCAAGTTGGATGGACGGGGCCTGACTTGTCAGGCGCTTAATAGGCAGTGCAACAGATTTTCGCTCATATGACAGACAACACGATAATAATCATAACACGATAACAATGGTTGCTGTCTTGAGCGTTTAACGAAGAAGAATGGTGTAACATAGATATATATACATAGTGGTGGGTAAAGAGTGCCCATGTGTTTCGTTTGTTGTTGTTGTTGTTGTTGTGTGTTTATTTATTCATTTTATTTTATTCTTTTGTATCGAGGATAATGGAATAAGCACTTAGGTGCTTTTTAAAATCCAGTCCCCGTGTGAATGCGGTTTTGGCACACAATAGCCTACTCTTACGAAATGCGGATCAGGATTTAACGTGTGCGCAAGATGTTCTGCATGCGTTCGAACACGGGGCCTCGGTTTATAGTCTCATCTGAAGGACTTTGACATTCAGTTCGATTTTTTTGTCAAACTGGGAAGAAAGGGCGAGGCTGGGAATCGAACCCAGAACCTCACGGTTAACTTGTTGGCAGGCGAACGTCTTAACCATCCTGCCACCTTCCACACGTATGTGTGTGTGTGCGTGCGTGCGTGCGTGCGTGTGTGCTTGTGTGTGCGTGCGTGCGTGTGCGTGCGTGCGTGCGTGCGTGCGTGTGTGTGTGTGTGTATGTGTGTGTGTGTGTCTGTGTGTGTGTGAATGTCAGTGTTTTTTATTTCAGTGGTATTGTATGTGTATGTGCTTGTTTTCATGTGTGTGTTAAGTTGTTGCTTTGTTAGACAAGAAAATACGTTGCAATGATGTAATTTTGCAGTAGGTGGTGTGTGAGTGTGTGTGTGTGGTGTGGTTTTTAGATTTTGCTTCTTAAATACCAAAAAGTAAAATATCTGTTGACAAAAAAGAAAAAAAACACTTTGTAAGGGTGTGGAAAGTTGTGTGTGGGAGAGATTAGGTCTTTTCCTCAAATCACATCAAATGTAGTTCTTGTTGATATTGCTAAGAAAAATGAAAAAGTTGGTATGATAGTGTGGGAAGTGTGTGAAGGGAGAGATTAGGTCTTTTCCTCAAACCACATCAAATGTAGTTCTCATTGATATTGCTAAGAAAAATGTAAAAGTTGGTATGGTAGTATGGAAAGTGTGTAGGGAAGATGGGGGGGGGGGGGGGGGGGGGGGTCTTTTTTTCTTTCTTTCTTTCTTCTTTTCTTCCAAGTCACATCGAATGTCAAAACCAAAATTTAACAAAGCTGTTCCTGTAATTTCTCATTAGTATTTCCTGTATTTTCTTAAAACGATAGTGTGGAAAGTGTGTAGGGGAGATGGTGGTTTTTTTTCTTTCTTTCTTCTTTTTCTTCCAAGTCACATCGAATGTCAAAACCAATATTTAACAAAGCTACTCCTATAATTTCTCATTAGTATTTCCTGTATTTTCGGAAACGATTATTTTTTAGTTTATGTAGGAGGCAACTCTGTGCACTCATCCTTTTGCTGGAAGACCGATGCATATCTTACCCCAAAATTTAAGCGAAAGAGTGCGATAATTATGATTTTAATTATAGCACAGGATGAAGTGTGCCTGGTTTTTTTCTTCTCCTTTGCTTTGTTGCTAAATATTTTTGATATACTGACTGAAGAGTAAATGGACACAAAAGTTTTCATAGTTTGTGTAATGATATGGAAATTGTGTGGGAAGATGGAATCTTTTTCCCTCAAATAAAAACAACTTGTCCTGTGATTGACATCGATACTGCATGAGGAAGTTTTATAAAAAGTAAAAAGTAAAACGTACAGGTGTCCCATAACCTACGTGGTCGTAGGGGAGCGAGGCATCAGAGACCTCACCTTCTCTACGGGCCAGCATATTGAGGGCGGCGCCCGTCTCCTCTCCCTCGCTGCTTTACCTTTCTTCCCTGACCCTAAAGAGGGCACGTACCCATTTACAGCTGGGTGAACTGGGGGACTGTACTGAAGCTAAGGCGGGCAAATTGTCACCCATCCATTGTGGTAACCACGCTCGATGCTGCTTAACCTTTGCTTGGGGGAAAGCGGGTGCTCTGACCACTGAGCTATCCCGTACCTGAAGAAGTTTGATATTGGTGACAAATCTGTGCACTGATCTTCTGCTGGAAGATTGATGGCAGATTTCACACCAACATGTCTTACTATCACAAAGTTATGTGAAAGTGAGTGAGTCAAGAGTGCCTGTATGTTTTCTTGTTTATTTTATCGTGCTTTGTTTTGGGTTTTTTAAATGGCTAGATCAAAGTGTAAATTAACGAGAGAAGTTTCCTGTGTAACGGCGTAGAAAGATGTGGGGAGTGAGAGTGAGTGTGTGTGTGTGTGTGTGTGTGTGTGTGTGTGTGTGTGTGTGTGTGTGTGTGTGTGTGTGTGTGTGTGTGTGTGTGTGTGTGTGTGTGTGTGTGTGTGTGTGTTTGTGCTGTGTGTGTGTGTGTGTGTTTGTGTGTGTGTGTTTGTGTG
>CM054155.1:35278136-35288136 GCA_028751875.1 Rapana venosa | reverse complement strand
ATGCCCCCCTCCTCATTCTTCTTCTTCCTCCTCGCCTTGGGTAAGAGGGATGCGCCGAGAACATGTGTGCGGGCAAGACTCTGGACCGGTACCCCGTGGCGTGCTGCTGCACGGAGTCTACCCCCATGATCTGCACCGTGTGAGGCTTGACCAGCATGTGGAGAGAGATCTCAGGACCTTTCTTGTCTGTTCCTTCTAACTCTCTGCCCGGCAAAGTATCGTCTTGGTAGTGTGCGCGGAAAAGTGTTCTCTTTTCAAACAGTTCGTGTCTGAAAGTCTTCTCTGTTTGGGGTTTGGGCGGGTCGTCGACTCTTAGGATATGTTTTCTGCTGTGTCTTCGCCCGTCGTCTGTGAAGGTGTCTGATAATGGGTCAGGTCTTTGGAATATTGGTGAATGTTTATTTCTGGTTTGGGATTCGTTTCTGTGCTCGGATTTGTCTGAAGCGTTAGTGTTCTGTTTGGAGAAAGGTGTGGGGTTTAATCCTTGGTTATCTAACGACGATTCTTGCTGCATCTTTTTGGGGGGGTTTCGGAAATCAACTGAATCGTTCTGCTGGTCACTTTTTCTTACAGTCTTCTTCTTCTTCTTCGCTGGTCTTCCGATGCTTCGCTCTCCATCCTCTCGCCCGTCTGTTTTGATGATTTTGGTGTCAGTCTTTTCTTCACCTGTGTCCCCCTTCCCTCGGCTTATATCATTGTTATTATTATTATCATCATTATTATCATCGCTCTGTTTTTCAGAGTTCCCAGTCTGTCGTTTAGTACGTACATGCTGTCGTTCTCTTTTCTCGCTCTGTTCATCCACATCATTCCCCTCTCCGAACAGAAGGTCGACAACACGAGGAGGAGCAGTCGTGGCTGACTGTGCAGGAGCAGTAGGGTAGAGGGCATCTTCAGGCACCTCGTCCATCTGCTGCTGCTGCTGCTGCTGCTGCTTCTGCTGCTGCTGCTGCTGCTGCTGCTGCTGCTGCTGCTGCTGCTGCTGCTGCTGCTGATGATGATGATGATGATGATGCCTCAGGACAGTCCAGTCCTTGGACGTGTCGGCGTGCCCGAACGTGTACGAGCCGTACTGTTCTCCGCCAAGTGTCCGGCGCCACCATTCCCACCAGGAAGTCTCCTCCTGTGACCAGACACATTGGGTGGGTTGTTTTTTTCTTCAGTGGTGTTTCATACATTTTTTTTTAATTCTTTTATTTCGAGGATAATGGAATAAGTACTCATGTGGTGTGTTTTTTAATCCAGTCCCCGTGTGTATGCGGTTTTGTAAATTTTGTCATCATCTGTTCCCACCGGCACACGATGGCCTACTCTTCCGAAAAGCGGAACAGGATTTAACGTGTGCGCAAGGTGTTGTGCGTGCGTTCGCGCACGGGGAACTCGGTTTATAGTCTCATCTGAAGGACTTTTGGGGAGAGTGGGGTCTGTACTGATGTTGTTAACTCCAGAGGAAAAGTCCTCTTGAACGGGATTTAAACCCGGGTCGTCAGATTGCGAGAGCAATGTTCTAACCACTAGGCTATCCCCGTTTTTCCCCTCTAAGTGTTAACCATGCATGGACACGTCTCACATTCACAAACTGTTGTTTAGGCGAACGGTACATAGACTATTGCAAGAACATGCTGCACTCGATGCTAGACCTGCAACATTTCCTTTCCAAATATTTTGTGTGTTGCCTAAGAAATAGTTTATGAGTGACTGCATAGAGGTTATGCGTATTTCATCATAACATCATATATATATATATATATATATATATATATATATATAAATATATATATATATATATATATATATATATATATATATATATAATTGAGAAAATATAGTGAGGAAAAAACAAGTGCAGGTAATCAGTTACAACTTCATTCCCATCGTAAAAATGATTTTTGTCCAAGATTCGGAAGAAAAAAAATGTTCACTACGAGATAAAATTTTGAAGGCAACATTTGGGGAATGATTGAGTAAGGACCATGCCTCTCTCTCTCTCTCTCTCTCTCTCTCTGTATGTTTATATATATATATATATATATATATATATATATATATATATATATATATATATTGCTTAGGCTTAGAATCGTTGGGTTTTATTTTGCTTCCTGCGTGGACTCAAAAGTTGTAGGTTTAAAACATTAATGAATAGACTAGTGTAGTTTAGGCACTGCTCGTTTTGCTTCATTGATAGACATGACTCCAACAAATAATCAAACGATCAGTGTGTAAAGTACTTTATACTGGCCATTTCTTCTTTTTTTGGCACGCATACACACACACACACATCCGCGCACGCGTGCGAGTGCGCGCAAGTGCATGCACGCGCGGATATATGCTCGCATGCACACACGCATACACAAACGCATGCACACGCGCACTCAAGGTGTGCGTGCGCTCACAAACACACTCACACACACACACACACACACACACACACACACACACACACACACATATACATACATTATTGTTATTATCTTTTCTTGTTTGATTTGTATGGTTTATCATTGATTAGGTTTTTTATTCTATGTCTGCATATATACTACTTTTTCTCTCTTTTTTCTTGCTTTAGGTAGATGGCTTCATGAAAAAAAGCAAATGCACTGCTTATTCAATGTACCATCTGAAAATAAAAGTTTGACTTTGACTTTCACACACACACACACTTATTTTTCTCAGTAGAGTTATGTTCCGTTTGTTACGTTTTAAGGAAACAAAAATGCTCTGCCTTGTTCAAGTTTACGCCATTAGAAGGACGGGGCACATGCATGCACGCATAGACACACGACCACACACACACACACACACACACACACACACAAACTCACACACACACACACATACACACACGCACGCGCACACACACACACACACACACACACACACACACACACACAAGCGCGCCTTGATGAACCATATCCCCCCAAACATGTACCATATCCCCCAATATGAAAGCCGAGATGAACCATATCCCCCAATATGAATGCCAAGATGAACCATATCCTCCAACATGAACACCAACCAAGATTAACCATATATGCATATCCCCTAATATCAACGCCAAGAAGAACCGTGTCCCCCAACATGAACACCAAACAAGATGAACTAAATCCTCCCAAAATGACCACCAAAATGAACCATATTCTCCAATATGAACGCTAAGATGAACTAAATCCCTCAACATGAACGTCAAGATGAACTAAATCCCTCGACATGAACGTCAAGATGAACTAAATCCCTCGACATGAACGTAAAGATGAACTAAATCCTCAACATGAACGTCAAGATGAACTAAATCCCCAACATGAACACCAACCAAAATGAACCATTTTCCCAATACGAACGCAAATCAAATTGTACCATATCCCTCAATATGAACGCTTATCAACATGACCCCTATCCCTCAATATGAACGCTTATCAACACGAACCATATCCCTCAATATGAACGCTTATCAACATGGCCCCTATCCCTCGATATGAACGCTTATCAACATGACCCCTATCCCTCAATATGAACATTTATCAACATGAACCCTATCCCTCAATATGAACGCTTATCAACATGGCCCCTATCCCTCAATATGAACGCTTATCAACATGAGCCCTATCCCTCAATATGAACGCTTATCAACATGACCCCTATCCCTCAATATGAACGCTTATCAACATGAACCATATCCCCCAATATGGACGCTTATCAACATAAACCATATCCCTCAATATGAATGCCGATCATTCCTATTGTTTTTGTAATAGTATATAAGTCACTGGCAATGTGAAAGAAAAGAAAACAAAAGACTTTGATAATAAAAATGATAAAAAAATAAAAGGAAAAAAAACCATGACCTGCCCACAAAGCCATCTTCTACATTAATGCATTTTTAATTATCTTTTTGGCTTTTATTTCGTCTTCTTCTTCTTTTATTTCTTTCTTTTCCCTTTTTAGGTTCTTTGCAATTTTATTGCATGGTTGTGTGTGGCCGTGTCCTCTTTCGAAACATTCATTTATAGTAGTCCCTTGAAAATGAATAACGTTGTCAGATTTTTTTCCCCAAGATGTTGTAAAAATCGAGACAGACACAATGATAGCACTGACCAGTTGGAGCAATTTTTTTTTCAAACAAGGTTTGCTATGAAGTGTGATGCTTTTGTGTGTGTGGCTCCCCTTCGTATTTTACTGTAACTGGGAGAGAGAGATTAAGACTTGGACAGATTTGTTTGTTTTTCTCTTTTTCCCCCACAACTCAAAAGAATTTATTTGTGTTCTATGATGTTTATGTATCGCACTAGAAACACAGGGAAAATTCTTTGTCAGTTGCCTTTTACATTTTCAAACACGTTCGTTGCACTTCACTACTAAATTGCATACCATGCAATGAACTCAGTGACAAAATGGCCAATGGAAGACCGATTTGTGGCCACCATACTGGATGATGTACGGTCCATGTTTTCTGCACTTAACTGTGGTCAGAGCAATCCCTTTTTCCAAGGTAAAGTTAAGCAGCATTGAGCGTGGTTACCAAGTGGATCATGGGTGACCTTTTGCGCGCCATTGCTTCAGTACAGCCCCCCAAGCTGTAAATGGGTACCTGCCTCTTTAATGGACAGGGAAGGTCAGGGAGAGAAGATAGGCGCCACTTTCAATATGCTGGCCCCCTTTAGAGAAGCTGAGGTCTCTGACACCTCGCTCCCCTAACCACCGCAAAGGTTATAGGAACACCGTTACCATTTCTTAACCTATAAATCAACTGCAGCAGCTTACCTGTTGCCGTAGGTCTCGCATCATGCTTGCCCAGCTGAAGTGCTGACGAGGTACAGGGGACGCATGGAATCCCTGGAAGATGACAGTGTCACTGACATACAGAGATCTGTACAGACAGTCGTTCATCGCTACCAGCTGACCCACAACGCTGTCTTCCTCCTCCTCCTCCTCCTCCTCTTCCTCTTTCCCCTTCTTCTCCTCTTCTTCCTCCTTCTTCAAGGGTAGCCGCCATTCCACCGCCTCCATGATCCCGGAAGTGACGTAGTGTCGGATGATGGCCGCCACTTCCGGTGACGCGCTGTGGAGGTAGAGGGTGAACTTCTCTGTGCCCATCAGCCTGCCTGCTTCCACCGTCTGTGGGAGTGTTGTGAGAACATGTGGGGGGTAAGATGTTTTAGTTTGCAATACTGGACTTTGGATTATCTCTATCACTATCAGTTAGATGAAAGTATGCATGAATAAAGTTTCAACCTATTCTGTCTGTCAAAACCTTAACAGATTAATGTTCTTTACTACTACTACTACTACTACTACTCCTCCTCCTACTACTACTACTACTTCTACCACTACTACTACTACTACTACTACTACTACACACACACACACACACACACACACACACACACACACACACACACACACACACACGTATATACATACACACTCACAGAGAGAGGGAGAGGGAGAGAGGGAGGGAGAGAGGGAGGGAGGGAGAGAGAGAGAGAGAGAGAGAGAGAGAGAGACACACACAATTGACACAATTTTATTGCTATTTAGCAATCAAGCCATATAGCGCTGCGGCGCGGTAACAACGATATCGAACGCGACGCGATTACAATGACATGGAAACCATGGCAGTGGTGGTATGTACATCAAGATTCGATACATTATTGTCTGTGTCTCAAGTGTCTCAATTTTCAAACCAGCCTTTCCTTTTCCAGTCTACAGCCAGCGAAGTCAGCCCATGTAAGACCGGATCAGGTCCCGAAGATGATGTAACTCCTGCTCAGCACTCGCCACCACTGTCTCTGTGTGTTGTGTGTTAGTACACTGTTTCCCTTTACGAAGTCTGGCAAGCCTGACACGTTCTTCTGGCAACATGTTTTTCTCTTCTTGCTTGATGTACCAGAACACACACTTAGATTCCTCGCCAGGATCTCCATTCCAAGAGTATTCCAGGATGATGTCATCTGATTCACACATCACAATGTTTTCATCAACCGAACTATGTACCACCACCTTTCGAAACCGTGTGTTTCTCTTGCTGTCCCTTAATCGACGCTGTACACGTTTGTCAGTTAGAGTAGACACATACTGTTTCACAATACCAGTATCAGTATCAGAGTCATCCACTGTGCAGCCAACTGTCAGCTCTTCCTGCACATCAGGCGCCTCAGAAGACACACCGATCTTGCTGTCTGTTGCTGGATCACACAGTAGATCAAGTGAATCTGGTGTGGCTGAGGCATTCAATTCACTGCTGACACATAGTTCTGTGTACACACTGGTTTGTTTTCCTTCTGTTTCCACATCGAGCAGGGAGTCAATGTTACACAAGACCGGCTCTTCCAAGACACTGTTATTGTCACATTGGCGACTTGCCTGTCTTTCTTGGTGTTGTCTACTTCTTTGAACATCGCGACGTCTTTGACAAGGGGTTTCTTGCGATAGTACTGAACACGGGAGTTACGGTTCAGCACCGGTCCGCCATTTCTGTTGACACTGGCTTGTCAGCTGGCTTCATTCGCAAGACGAACACAACACTGCCGCTCTCCCCCGCGACTTTCCAACTCGATACGACGTTGTCGATCAGCAGGGCGTCTAAAGTTGTTATTACAGTAGCTGGAAGGCCAGTAACTGACATTTTGAAGCTAAAATGCAAAAATTTGCAGCAGCTTACTAACAGCACACCCGTTCAGTTCTCGTCCCGTCACGTCGTCCGCGAGAGAGAGAGAGAGAGAGAGAGAGAGAGAGAGAGAGAGAGAGAGAGAGAGAGAGAGAGAGAGAGAGAGAGAGAGAGAGAGAGAGAGAGAATAGAAGGGGCAAGGCAAGACAAGCCAAAGCAAGGCAAAGCAAAACTTTATTTTGAGGAGAAAGGAATATATAAGCATTGATGATCTACATTTTTTTTACATTTATTCCGTGTGTCTTTATGAGGAGTTTACATTGTGGTAATAATAAATGATTTATCACAAAGAATATGATATAGACAAGAAACAAATTTTTGACTGTAATTGAAAAAAAATGTATACAGGAAACATTCAAAGCATTAAAAAAACGTATATGCTCTAACGTGTTTATGTGATCTTCTGTATGTGTGTATACAAAGAGGGAAGTAAGGCATTGGTAAAAAGGTAAAGGTGTCCCATAACCTATGTGGTCGTAGAGAGCGAGGCGTTAGAGACCTCAGCTTCTCCAGGGGCCAGCATATTGAGGGCGGCGCCCATCTCCTCTCCCTCGCTGCTTTACCTTCCCTGACCCTAAAGAGGGCAGGTACCCATTTACAGCTGGGTGAACTGGGGGGAACTGTACTGAAGCCAAGGCGCGCAAACGGTCACCCATCCACTCGGTAACCACGCGCTCAAGTGACGCTATGGTCTCATCAGAATGGCTTTTGCGGAAGCAGAGTCAGTACCAACGTCAACTCCAGGGGGCAAAATCGCCTCGAACTTCAGTGGAGACATGAACTCCCGTTCTCCCGTTCTCAGAAATTGCGAACTGGGGAATGGAACTGCCTAGTGGTTAGAACATTGCACTCTTGATCTGACGGCCCGAGTTCGAGCCACCACTAAGGCACTTGTTCAAGGGGAATTTTTCCCCTGGAGTTACCATCAGTGCTCAATCCTCCCGTGGAAGTCCTTTGGATGAGACCATTTCCGTGTGAAAACGCGCGCAGAACATCATACCTTACAATCCGTTCCGCCTTTCGGAAGAGTAGGCTATTGTATGTCAGTAGGAAAACACGGTTTGGTCTTTTTAAAATCGTACTCACACTAGTGTCGTGTTGAGACATCATCCCTGCAGTTGGAATACGGCTTAAATAAAATGGTCGCACACGCAAAATCTCACCTATGTATCTAAGTATATATGCAATTGTTACTGATAGTATAATGTCAGTCATCTGTTGCAATGTGAAGTTATTTGTCATAATGTATGTATGTCTATATGTGAATGTGACAGGACTCTGATAAGTTTACTTGTTGCCCTGTCAAGGTAGGCTTGTATTTTTGTGACGTTTTTCTGGAATAAATTCTGTTTAAACCAAGTCTCCCCACTGGTAAACCTCAGAGCTCTAGCTGAGGAACAAAAATACACCACCACCCCACCCCCACCCCCAGCAAAAACAAAAACAAAACAAACAAACAAACAAAATCCCTACCACTGTCAAATCACGCAGGAACCTACAGCCCTCTAACACTAGGATGTCCTGTCTGCAGCGCCAATGCATGTTCACACTAGGTTACACTCCTGTATTAGCTTGCAGGTCATGTAGTATCTTGTATAGAGTGTCGGTCGGAACTTTTTTGTGTGTGGTGATTTTCACACATTTTTTGAAAGTATGAAAATGAAAAAATTGTACGGTGTACTTGTTTTGGGGGATTGAGAACATAGAGCAATAAATTCAAACATACCAAATTTGTGCAAAATCATATGAGATTGGAGTCAGAGGCTAGTCTTTTACAAAAAAAAGGGGGTTTTCATTTCTGTGGATGCCTTAGTCCGTGCGCTATGAACGCAAGAGCAGTACAGGAAAACAGAACGAAAAGTGGAAAAAGTTAAATGTGGTGTGTAACCTTACCTGTAACAATCCTAGGTAATTGGTGAAGCCTGAATGCATGACGGGAAGACAGGTGGTGACGTTGTATCGAAAACGCTGACCAATGGGAGGTGGGTACTGCACAGGGAGATAATTCCGAGGCAACACTTTTCTCTCCAGAGTTACCCCCACATAGTCTGGGGTGGCGCATAGGTGAAGGTCACATGTGATGAAGATTGCTTGGTATCTGTGAGGGAAAAGAATGGACAGAAAGAATAATAATAATAATGATGATGATAATGATGATAAAAGTAATAATAACAACAACAGCAGTAATAATGATATACAAAAAATAAAAATAATGATGACAACAGCAGCAACAACAGCAGCAGCAACAACAGCAGCAACAACAACAACAGCAACGACAACGACAACAACAACAACAACAACAACAACAGCAGTAATAAAAATAATGATGATGATGATGATGATGGTGATGATAATAATAATAATAATAATAATAATGATGATGATGATGATGATGATGATGATGATGATGATGATGATGATAATCACCATCAGCAGCAGCAGCAGCACCAGCATGTAATAATGATAACGACGATGATGGTGATGACGGCGACGTCATGGTCATCATCATCATCATCATCATCATCATCATCATCAACAGCAGCAGCAGCAGAAGCAGCATCGCCGTTATCATCGTCGTCATTACCATCATAATCAATATCAACGTCGTCTTTATTATCATTTCCATTGTCGTCATCATCATCACCGTAACCGTCTTCTTTTTCTTCTTCTTTTTCATCATCATCATCATCATCTTCATCATCTACATCATCGTTGCAGTTGTCATAATTATCACTATGATAAATTTAAAAAACAACACACAAAAAAACAACTAGCACACGCAGCTTCATCATCATCACCATCACCATCATCATCATCATTGCCGTTGTCATCATTATCAACATCATCGTCATCATTATCATCATCAACATAATCATCATTGCCGTAGTCATCATCATCAACATCATCGTCATCATTATCATCAATGCCTTAGTCGACGTCGTCATCATTATGATCATCATCATTATCATTATCACCATCACCGCCATCAACTATTACCGCCACACTAACTATTGGGGCCAGGCTAACATGAGGAAAATTTAACTGGGGGGCACATTTGACCTAGGAGCAGTGCGTGGTTCGGCACACCGGCAGCCGATTTATTCTTAATAATAATAATAATAATGTATGGAATTTATATAGCGCTGAATCTTGTAAAGCAACATTATTCTTAGCGTCCTAGGACAAGAATTTCATCACACACACACACACACACACACACACACAGACTTTCATTTCTCTCTCTCTCTCTCTTCTCTCTCTCTCTCTCTCTCTCACTCACTCACTCACACACACACACACACACAAGAATTTCATCACACACTCACACACACA
>CM054155.1:35273136-35275636 GCA_028751875.1 Rapana venosa | reverse complement strand
GCCGACAAGTTAAACCATGAGGTTCTGGGTTCGATTCCCAGCCTCGCCCTTTCTTCCCAGTTTGACGAAAAAAATCGAACTGAATATCGAAATCCTTTGGATGAAATTATAAACCAAGGCCCCGTGTGCGCGAACGCACGCAGAACATCTTGCTCACACGTTAAAAACCCGTTCCCCGCCTTTCGTAAGAATAGGCTATTATCTGCTAGTAGGAACAAATGACCAAAAAAAAACCCACACCAGCATGCACGCAGGTGTCGTGGTTAGACACCATCCCCGAAGTCGGAACGCAGCTACCTAAATGGTGTGTGTGTGGGGTGGGGGGGGGGGGGGGGGGGGGTGGGGGGGGGGGGGCGTAAACGCAAAAAGCTCACCATTGGTGAACCTCGGAGCTTTTGCCGAGGAACAAATAAAATAAAAAAACTCACGCAGGGGACGGTCGTTGGAGGGATGTTGTGGTGGTTGCCACCTCGGGTGCGCAACTCACTCAGTCTGGCTCCGCGACTGAGCTAATACTGTCGTTAGTAGGGGGCTTAGTAGGTGGTGTCCTGCGTATGTTAGCTCAGAACAGGCACCACTGAACACCACCAAAGTGACCCAGCAGCAGTGCAGGGCCCCTCTGGCTGGTGGCCCCACGGCGGCCTGATAGTGATTGGCTCCCTGTGGACTTCCGACCCTGGGGATGAGACGTAACGAATCTGGGTATGGCTGTGGCGGGGAGATTGAGATGAGCGGCGTGGGAACAGCAGGACGGGGGACGTCACAGAAGATGAGGCAGCAAAAGCAACACAACAAAAAAGGGAAAGTAAGAAAGAAGGGGGGAGGAGGAGGAGGAGAAAAAAGAAAGACTCACGTGGTATTGAGACCATCAGAAACAGGCAGGACACTGCCTCGCTGGATGAGGTGCAGATCAGGGTTGACTGCCCAGCGGTAATGACAGAACGCCTCCCTCCTCCAAGGGGGCACCTCCCCCTCCTGCTGTGCTGCTGCTGCTGCTGCTGCTGCTGCTGCTGCTGCTGCTGCTGCTGCTGCTGCTGCTGCTGCTGCTGCTGCAACATCTCCCGCCGACACAGTCCCAGAACCCTCACCTTCCTTCCACCATCTGAAGTCGACCTCGGCGAGGCTCTGTCGTCGTAGAAAGCGGAGTAGATCATCATCATCATCATCTTCTTGCCGGGACCGTCCTCCGCTACCTGTTCCCAGCCCTGGGTTCTGACTTCCAGGCCCGGCGATTCCAGATGGGTGGAGACTTTGGTTGTCCCAGTGCGACTCGGACTGGATGTTTTGCTGTCTGTCTTAATGTCAAGGGTCTCAGACATGTCGGAGCTCTTTTTGATAGCAGCTGCGGGGTGAGTTTTGGAAGAATCATCGTAGGCGTTGTTGGTGTCGCCTGGTTTGTGATCTTGAAGGTCTGTAGGTTTTCCGTTTCCGTTGAAAGAAATAGTCCTGTTTCCTTGTTTGATGTTCTCTGAGGAGTTCGCTTTCTCTCTGACGGGTGTGTTTTTCAGACTCGTCTGGTTATGCAAGGAAGGACTTCTCTGATTTTCTTTAGACAGCTCAGACCGATAGTGGTGCCTCCCTACTCCTTCTGACTGGTTGAAGAAGTGTTGACGGACAAATCTTTTTGGTCTTGAAGTCGCTCTATTCCTTCCCAAAACAGGCAGCAGCGGCGATCGAGTCTTTGTGTCAACGTCCCAAACTCTGACGCTCCCTGACGATAAAGGACTGACGATCTGGTTCACCCGCGAATCCACGATGCTCTGAGCTTCAGTGTGGCTGTAAGGGGGAGGCCTGGAGACCGTGTTCCATGTCTGAGCAGAACGCGGGTCTGTCTTCGTGGTCACTTTTCTCACCTTCTCCTTTCTCCAGTCAGAACCCTCTCCTTCCGAACAAGGCTGTCTCCACCGGAACGCTGGCACGCTGTACACCAACGTGCCTTTGATGTTCAGTCCCACTTCCAAATCCAGAGAAGTCCTCATGAAAAACGGCCGATGAACGTCCTCCCAGCACAGCAGGGAATAAGGATCGATCCTCCGCACTTTACGAAACATGGCGCCGTTTACAGTAAAGCCGTAATACGTCTGGGCATGCGCAGACAGTAGGACGACCAAGAAGACGAGGGTCGTCAGAAGAACCAGCAGGCTGTGTGCTCCTGCCCCGCAGCAAGCGACAAACGTGGCCTGGACACGTCGGAAGACGTGGTGATGGAGAGAGATGTGGACTTTGTGGAGAAGGTGGGCAGTTCGCTGGATAAGGGGGGATTGGGGAGGGGGAGGGTTGGAGGGGGACAGGGAAGAGGAATCTGAAGGGTGTTGATGTGTCGCCATTGTGTTGTATGTAACTGCAGCTGCAGTTTTTGCGGCTGAAGTGTGGAAGTCTGACCACTTGCCAGTCTCAGCAGCAGAAAACGGCTCGTTCTCTCCCTGTGTGTCAGAGAGTCACGTTAATAGTCATTGTCCTCACCAGGCCGCCTTTGTAGTATACCTGAATCACAGATGGA
>CM054155.1:35263136-35270636 GCA_028751875.1 Rapana venosa | reverse complement strand
ATTCATTTATTTATTTATTATTATTTTGAGGGCTGGATGTAAAAAAAACCATGTAATGCTTAATCTACTACCCTCTGAAAAATAAAAATTGTTCCCCCAAAAAATTTTCTCTCTCTCTCTCTCTCTCTCTCTCTCTCTCTCTCTCTCTCTCTCTCTCTCTCTCTCTCTCTCTCAGCACATAACGCCCACTGCAAAGGCATCCACAAGCACACACACACACACACACACACACACACACATACATACACACGCGTGCTCGTGGAACATCCACACAGGAAGAAAGTCGCCCGCTCCTGCGTCACATACACACTCAAGAAGTTCACCTGCCTAACCAGTAAAAGCGAGAGGTTCTGGGTTCCATTCTCAGCTTTTACCCTTTCGTCCCAGTTTCGTGATAAATTCGAAGCGAATGTCAAAAGTCCATCGCGATGAGACTACAAACACAAGGTCCTCGTGTGCAGTTAATAATGCATGTGGAACATCTTGTACACAGGTTTTTTTTTTTTTTTTAACTGTTTAAAAACCTGTTCCGTTTCTTGGAAGTGTAGGCCATTTCGTGCTGGTAGGAATGAATAACAAAACTTTTTTTTCTCCATAAAAACGCATACTTATAGGCGTCATGCTTGGACAATATCTCTGAAGTCGCAATGCACACACGTTAAAACCTGTTGGTTTGTTTGTTTTCTGTGCCGGTGGGAACACATGACAAAATTTGCAAAAATTGCATACACACGGGAACTGGATATTTTAAAAAAAACAAACAACCACACGAGTGCTTATTCCATTATCCTCGAAAAAAAAATTTTTTTTAAATATGATGTCTTCTTCTTCTTCTTCAAGTGTCCGGTCTGGTCCTGCAGACATCGACGATCATGGCTCTCCATTCTTCCCTGTTCTCGGTCCCTCTCACGAGCTCATTGTTGGTGCCCTCTTTATTCGTTGCGAATTTGTTTAAGCTGTCTGTGAATTTTGTGCGTTGTCTTCCTCTGCTCTTGTTTCCACAGATTTTGCCACTCCATAACATGCGTACATATGTATGTATAAGCGGGGAAAAAACGGTCACATACACATAACTCTCACCATTGGTAAACATCAGAAAAAATCAACAAAGCAAAACAACAACAACAATAACAACCCCAAAACAAAAACCACACACGCTCACTTCGTCCTCTCCACCGTCCACATTTCCTCTTCACATCTCATAACCACTACACTCTTCCGCGCTTCCTTACTTACAGCTTGCCATTCTGTTCATGACATGTTACAGGTTTCTTCAGTATATGTCATCTATACTCCATTGTCACACCATCTTGTGTGTGTGTGTGTGTGTGTGTGTGTGTGCGTGTGTGTGTGTGTGTGTGTGTGTGCGTGTGTGTGTGTGTGCGTGTGCGTGCGTGTGTGTGTGTGTGCGTGCGCGTGTGTGTGCGTTAAAACACACTGCTGCCACAAACCAACCAATGCCCCCCTGTGCTGTCTTCCTAGGCAACAGGCAAGAGAAGACTTGATACGGCCACAACAACAAGTAATAAAACGTGCCGGAGACTTAGCCCCCACCACCCCCACCCCACTACCTCCCCTCCGCCTCCCCCATCCTACTTCTAGTTTCCAGGTCAGCGTTGCATTGCGACACAGGCAAGTTAAGGACAAGGGCAGGGTTGGGCAGTTATAGACAGGTAGATTCGAGGGAGAGGGTTCACCTGGGTTTGTTTGTTTTATATTGCTTTTCACGATTTGTTTTAAGAGTATTTCGACACTTTCACCTTATCAAGGCTCTGTTGTGAAATTCAGGATTTTTTTTTTAAAGGTAGGGTTGTTGCTGCTGTGTGTCACAGAACAGGGGTGGGGGTGGGGGTGGGGGGTGGGGGTGCTGCTGAATTGAAGATGTAGGTGTCATTCTCAGGATGACTGACAGTTTGACTGTCCCTTACTACCATCAATTGTACAGGACACTGCCATTTCTCTCAGCAGAGCTTTTCAGCGTGTTCTGTGAAGTCGATGGAAGTAAGTCCCTTCACTGGCATCTTGAACAAACTGGTAATGACTAATTAGTCACGTCCTTTATTTCTGGTCTATCGATCTGGAATTTTCCTCCTCTCTCTCTCTCTCTCTCTCTCTCTCTCTCTCTCTCTCTCTCTCTCTCTCTCTCTCTCTCTCTCTCTCTCTCTCTGCCCAAAGCCTTCTTATGACACTTTTAAATCCAGCCTCAAGACAAATCTATTTCAAACCTAAGATATTCCTCTCCTGTCTCATCCCATATATGTACCTGCCTTCAACAGCCGAAATCCTATCTCCCTGCCAACGTGTATAGCACTTGCTGGACTATTAATTGTTATTGGTTGCATGACAGTGTAACAATAATAATACTAATAAAAAAAAAATTAATTTACATAGCGCTATATCTTGTAAAAAAAAATCAAAGCACTTGCATTCGACCCACTCCTACACATGCAACCAACAATAATTAACAGTTTTAACCAAATTCACACACACACACATACACACACAGGTTAGACACTTCGGCAGGATGATGGGAATTTTGGTCATTGAAGGCAGGAACAGATAATTATGAGATGAAACAATAGGGGAAAGTGTTAGGTTTGAAATAGATATGTCTTGAGGCTGGATTTAAAACTGTCGTTAAGTAGGCTTCTCGCGAAGAGAGAGAGGGAGGTCATTCCAGATTGATGGACCAGAAATAGAGAAAAAGCGATGGCCAACTGTGGATTGCTTATATCTAGGTATTCGTAGGTACAGAGTATCTGCAGCAGAGCGGAGGAAACGAGAAGGAGTGTACAGGTGAAGACATTCACAGAGGTAGGAAGGTGCTGTATTGTGGAGGCATTAATAACAGAGGGTACTGATTTTATAGTTTATTCTCTGTGGCACAGGCAACCAGTTGAGAAATCGCAAGAGAGGAGTCATATGCTCAGGGTTTTTTTCTTTTTGAGGACTAGTCGAGCTGCAGAGTTTTCTATGCGTTGAAGGGAGTGGATAGATGATGCTGGCAGACCAGCCAAAAGAAAATTACAATAGTCCAGACGTGAAAGAATGAGAGATGTGACAAGTTTGGACGTTGCATCAGTGGACAAGTACTTTCTATTTGCGCTTATACACCGTAGTTGATAGTAGCACGACTGGCAGGTTTGGGTGATTAATTTTTGCATGGAGAGTGTATTGTCGATAACAACACCTAGATACTTGACTGTGGTGGATAGAGAAACCGTCGTATTGCCAAATTCTATTGAATCTGTTGTAATGGAGGAGAGTTTGTGTTTGGTCCCTACAATCATGGCTTCGTTTTTATCTGCGTTTAGCTGTAACTTGTTTTGTATCATCCACTTTTGAATATCTTGGAGGAAGTGTGACATATTTGTCAAGAGGGAAGGCAGATTTTCAGGAGTATCATTGCTTAGAATCTGAGAGTCAACAGCGTAGAAATGATGGTTTATTATATACGACAGTGGAACAGTGTAGAGAGTGAAAAGAACAGGGTCCAGAACTGATCCCTGCGGGACTCCGCATTCCAGTTTGGCAGGTATTGATTGAATCTTGTTTATTGCAACTGTATGAAATCGTTCAGTGAGGTATGAACTAAACCAGGTAAGGGCTGCACCTTTGATACCAAACGCTTTTTGGAGACGTGAGAGAAGAATTGAGTGATTTATAGTGTCGAATGCTGCCGATAAGTCGAGAAGAGCGAGAAGGATTTTCCCCGAGTCAAAAGCATGTAGAAGCGTGTTTAAGGTGTGGACTAGGGTGGTTTCCGTGCTGTGATTGAAGCGATAGGCAGACTGAAATGCAGGAAGGAGACTATTTGAATGAAGATGGCTGTTGAGTTGTTTCAGAACGTTTTGTTCTAGGACTTTGGAGATGAAAGAATAAGTTGAGTGCAAGCGCTTTGATTTGTCTTTGCAAGATATAGCGCTATATAAATTGCATTGATGATGATGATGGTGATGATGATGATGATGATGATGATGATGATGATGATGATGATGATGATGATGATGATGATGATGATGATGATGATGAGTAGCAGCAGCAGCAGCAGCAGCAGTAGTAGTAGTAGTAGTAGTAGTAGTAGTAGTAATAGTAGTAGTGATGTTTGTTAATTAATTACTTTGAAGTTTTGCCTCTTACTGGTTTGCCGGGTAAGGTAAGCTTACCAAGAGATTGATTGATTGATTCATTGATCGATTGGTTGATTGATTGATTGATTGGTTGATTGATTGATAATATTTTACTCCCAAGGGTAATAGATCAGTATTGACATACTTTTTTTTTAATCCGGGCCTTTCCCTGAGAAGGGACTATCATTAATAATCATAAATAATAATTTCAAGCAAACATAAAGAGTGTGATGGTGATATCAGACACAGAGAGAGAGAGAGAGAGAGAGAGAGAGAGAGAGAGAGGTGTGATGGTGATATCAGAGAGAGAGAGAGAGGAGAGAGAAGAGAGAGAGAGAGAGAGAGAGAGAGAGAGAGAGAGAGAGAGAGAGAGAGAGAGAGAGATAGAGACAGAGAGAGCGAGAGAGATACTTTCCATTTACAATGATACAGATAGTAAAGCTTCAGCTGTCATTAACCCGTGGAGATGCCGAGGATTCATAATTTTAAGTAGCATCCCCACCTTCGAGAAATTCTGTGCTAGAAAATGTCCCCCTTCTCTCTCTCTCTCTCTTTTCTCTCTCTCTCTCTCTCTCTCTCTTCTCTCTCTCTCTCTCTCTCTCTCTCTCTCTCTCTCTCTCTCTCTCTCTCTCTCTGTTTTTGTCTTTTTCCTTACCTTTCTATCGTATCTCTTTGCAGGGTTAATTTTCTGTCTTCCATGGGGTTTTTCTTTTGTCTTGGGTTTTTTTTTTTTTTGCTTTGGTTAATTAAAGCCAAACTTTCATCTTTTCCCCTTTTCTAACATTATAGAACATCTTGCCTGTGTTGTTTTCTTCTGGCGACCAGGTAAGGGGATCGGTGGTCTAGAGGTAACTCGCCTGCCTAGAAAGCGAAAAGTCCGGGTCGGAAGTGTGCGGTGGTTCGATTCCCCGTTTGGGCCCGAAACTTTTCCCCCCATCCATTAGACCATGAGTGGTGGTCTGGGTGTTAATCTTTCGGATAAGACGATAAACCGTGGTCGCGTGTGTTACACACACTTATTTAGCGCACGTAAAAGAACCCACGGCAACAAGAGAGTTGTAGTTCTGTAGAAGAAAGCCACTCTGATAGGGAAACAAATACAGTTGCACACAGGAAAAGAAAAAAAAATAATGGGTGGCGCTGCTCTTGTGGCGACAAGCTCTCTCCATGGGGAGAGCAGCCCGGAATTTCACGCAGAGAAATCTGCCGTTTACTTAAAAGTGGTATAAAATATTTTTAAAAATAAAAATATAACAATAAAATATAATATAAAAAATGAAATCAGTGATATTGTGCACAATAAGGATGGGCACAGGATGTTCATTCTGCAGTGTATGGCATTTTTGCTCTGTATTTTGGTTTTTTTAATTACTTCCAAGTACTCATGATTATTTAACGCTTCGTTTTTAGTAACCTAGGAATGATAAATTATTAAACCGAATGGCTGGCGTCTTTCAACATGACCTAGTTTTACTAGAATGTAAAAAAATAAATAATAACCAAGGTACACTGTCCTTTTTAATGTGATTTTCTTTCTTTTCCTTTTTTTTCGTTTGTTTGGTTTTTTTGCTCTACGTTGCCCTTGTCAAATATTTGAAGAGATTAAGAGGTTAGTGTCGATTTTGGAACTTTAAAGTGAATGTTATCAGAGTTAGGGAACAAACGAACGATGGTGACAGCCCTGATAGGGCTTTGGGTGGGGGGTGGGGGTGGGGGGGGGGGGCTATAAACATCAGGGGGGTAGGTGGGGAGGGGGGGGGGGAGAGGGGAACCTGCCTTACCCTCATAACTGTCTGAAGTGTATTTATTATCCCTATTACCTGTTCTGGGTTACCAGCATGGTGGAAAGCTGGGGAACGCACAACAACAACAACGTCTTAGGGGGACGGGATAACCTAGTGGTTAGAACACTGCGTTCGCAATCTGACGACCCGGGTTCGATTCCTGTTCAAGGGGATTTTTTTTTCCCCTGGAGTTAACATCAGTGCAGACTCCACTCTCCCCAAAAAGTCCTTCGGATGAGACTATAAACTGAGGCTCCGTGTGCGAACGCATGCAGAATATCTTGCGCACATGTTAACTCCTGTTGCGCTTTTCGAAAGAGTAGGCCATTGTGTGCTGATGGGAACAGATGACAAAACTGACAAAACCGCGTACACACGGGGAATGGATGTAAAAAAAGCGCATGTGTGCTTATATTCCATTAGCCTCGATATAAAAGAATAAATGACTGAAATAAAATTTAAAATATATTGACATTAAGTGATGTTAGACTTAAAGAAAAGAAAACGTAAATAGTTGGCAAGAATAGCCCGTGATAGATTTTGCATAATCATAAACATAAGATAAACTAATAGTTTGATGTTGAGGTGTGGGGTGGGGTTTTTTTCTTAATGTTATCTTTCCGTCATGAATATGTTTCCTTTTCAAAATGGTTGTGTGTTTGTGTTGTGTTGTTGTTGTGTTGTGTTGTGTTGCGTTGTGTTGCGTTGCGTGCGTTGCGTTGCGTTGCGTTGCGTTGCGTTGCGTTGCGTTGCGTGCGTTGCGTTGCGTGCGTGCGTGGTGCGTGCGTGCGTGCGTGGTGCGTGCGTGTGTGTGTGTGTGTGCGTGCGTGCGTGTGTGGTGTGTGTGTGTGTGTGTGTGTGCGTGTGTGTGTGTGCGTGTGCCTGCGTGCGTGTGTGCGTGTGTGTGTGTGTGTGTGTGCGCGCGCACGTGTGTGTGTGTGTGTGCGTGCGTGCGTGCGCGCGTGTGTGTGCGTGAGTGTGTGTGTGTGTCTTTGTGGGATTGTATGTGCGTGTGTGCATCTGTGCAGGCGCGTGCGTGCGTACGTGTATTTGTATATGTGTGAATGTGCATGCGCACGCGTCTGTGCATGAATGTGTGTTTCTGTGTGAATTAGAAGCAAACTAAAAAGGAAGGTGGCAGGATGGTTTAGACATTCACCTGCCTAATAAATAAACCGTGAAGTTCTTGGTTCGAATCCCAGCCTCGCCCTGTCTTCCTCCCAGTTTGACAGGAAAAATCGAACTGACTGTCAAGTCTTTCGGAGAAAACTCTAAACCAGTCGGACCCGTCTGCTTACAGATCTATGCACTATAAAAGAACCCACGACAGTTGGAAATCGGAAAAAGCAAGGAGGTACCTCCCGATCGTCCTGCTGGCAAAATTGGTAGATTCAATTCCCCAACTTACTTACTTTACTTTACTTTTTCCTTACGCTTGTACTCTGTGGCGTCGCGGGGAGATATAACTGTCTGTCTGCTGCAAGGCGGGTAGCTTGGAGGAGGGACAATCCATGGACTTTCATTGTTTCTGCCACGGAATCACTCCAGCGTCGCCTGGGTCTACCTCTGGCCTTCGTGCCAGAGTA
>CM054155.1:35245636-35253136 GCA_028751875.1 Rapana venosa | reverse complement strand
CATTTGCCAGGTCATGCCCGACATGTCACCAACAGTCCACAGCCATCATCACATTACAGCCCTGATATTACCGCCCCCAGTGTCTGGCCCTATGAATACCTGCACATCACAGACACAGAGAGACAGACAGACAGATAGACAGAGAGAGAGACAGAGAGAGGGAGGGAAGGAGATGAGGGAGGGAGGAAGAGAGAAAGGGAGAGAGAGAGGAGGGAAGGAGAGAGGGGGAGGGAGGGAGGGAGGAAGAGAGAGAGAGAGAGCACTGTCTAAAATAACTTTTTAGTGGATAAACCTTAAAACGAAATGCACACACACCCTGGTGCGCGCGCGCACACACACACACACACACACACACACAGGGCACTGTCTAAAATCACTTTTTAGTGGACAGACCTAAAAACGCACCACACACGCACACGCACACACACACACACACACACACACACACACACACACACACACACAGCACACACACACACACACACACACACACACACACACACACACACGAGCAGCTAGCTGTGGTCACTAATGGCAGGGAAGGAAGAAAGATGGACAGGGCCTTTGCCAGGTCATGCCCGACGTCACAATCAGTCCACAGCCATCACCACATTCTTCTTCTTCAAGTGTCTGTCTGGTCCTGCAGACATGGACGATCATGGCTCTCCATTCTTCCCTGTTCTCGGTCCCTCTCATGAGCTCATTGTTGGTGCCCTCTTTATTCGTTGCGAATTTGTTTAAGCTGTCTGTGAATTTTGTGCGTTGTCTTCCTCTGCTCTTGTTTCCACTCCATAACAGTTTCTCTAGTCCGTCAGCCCTGATTATATGGCCGAAAAATTTGAGCTGTCTTTCTCTGATGGTGTTGAGAAGGGATGTCTTGTACCCAGCCATTTCCATTACTTCTGCATTAGTTTTTCTTTTTGTCCATGAGATTTTCATGATTTTCCGGATGAACCACATTTCCACTGCTTCTAGTCGCTGTTCTGTGTCCTTGGCTAGGGTCCAGCACTCACATCCGTACAGAAGAATGGACCATACGTAGGCTCTCAAAACATGGATCTTTGTCTTGAGGCTTATCTTACTGTTGGTAAAAATGCATTTCATGTTGTTACAGCCCTTATATTACCGCCCCCAGTGTCTGGCCCTATGAATGCCTGCACATCACAGACACAGAGACAGACAGACAGACAGACAGACAATCAGAGAGTGACAGACACAGAGAGAGGGGAGGGGGAGGCAGGGAGGGAGAGAGAGTAAGAAAGAGAGAGAGAGCCAGAGAGCCAGAGAGAGAGAGGGAGTGGGGAAGGGAGAGACAGACAGACAGAGACATAGAGTGAGAGAGAGAGAGAGCACTGTCTAAAATCCCTTTTTAGTGGACAGTCCTTAAAAGGAATGCACACACACACACACACACACACACACACACACACATACACACACACACAGAGAAAGAAAGAGAGAGAGAGAGAGACAGAGAGAGGGTGGAAGAGAAAGGGGAGAGAGAGAGAGAGAAAGAGAAAGAGAGAGAGAGAGAGCACTGTCTAAAATCACTTTTTAGTGGACAGTCCTTAAAAGGAATGCACACACACACACACACACACACACACACACACACATACACACACACAGAGAGAAAGAGAGAGAGAGAGAGAGAGAGAGAGAGAGAGGAGAGAGAGAGAGAAGAGAGAGAGAGACAGAGAGACAGAGAGAGGGTGGAAGAGAAAGGGAGAGGAGAGAGAGAGAAAGAGAAAGAGAGAGAGAGAGAGCACTGTCTAAAATCACTTTTTAGTGGATAGACCTTAAAACGAATGCACCACACACACACACACACACACATACACACACACACATACACACACCTACACCACTAGTAATGGAAAGGCATGAGGGAAGGACAGGGCATTTGCCAGGTCATGCCCCACATGTCACCAACAGTCCACAGCCATCACCACTCTGGCCCTATGAATACCTGCACATCACAGACACAGAGAGACAGACAGACAGACAGAGGGAGGGAAGGAGAGGAGGGAGGGTGGGAGAGAGAAAGGGAGAGAGGGAGAGGAGGGAGGGAGAGAGGGAGACGGAGGAGGAGAGTGAAGAGAGGGGAGGGAGCGAAGCACACGGGAGAGAGAGAGGAGTGAGAGAGACAGAGACAGAGACAAAGAGAGTAGAGAGACAGAGCACGACAAGAAAGACAGACAGACAGAGACAGAGACAGAGAGACAGAGAGGGAGAGAGGAAGAGAGAGGGGGGGAGGAAGGAGGGAGGGCGAGAGAGGGAGGAGGAGGGGAGAGGGGAGGGGGAAGAGGAGAGAGAGAGGAGACAGAGAGACAGAGATAGTGAGAGAGGGAAGAGAAAGGAGAAAACGAGGTGGAATGAGGACAGAGGTTAGAGAGAGAGAAGGGGGGGGGGGAGAAAAAGAGGGAGAGAGAGGGGGGAGAGATAGGGAGAAAGAAAGAGAGAGAGAGTGAGAGGGGAGGGAGAGAGAGTGGGATAGAGAGAGAGGGGGGGGAGGGAAAGGGGAAGAGAGGGAGAGTGGGAAGAGAGAGAGAGGGGATGGGAGAGAAAGGGGGAAGGGAGACAGGAGAAGAGAGAGAGAGGATGAGAGGAAGAGACGAGAGAGAGAGAGAGAGAGAGAGAGAGAGAGAGAGAGAGAGAGAGAGAGAGGAGAAAGAGACAGAAGGGAAGGGGAAGAGAGAGAGAGAGACAGACAATCCGACAGTATGTGTGTATAGTGTGTCTGTCTGTCAGGATGAAGGGTGTGAGAAAGTCCATAGACATGACTGAAAATGATGCAGGGAAAAAAAATAGAGAGAGAGAGAGAGATAGCAACTCGATGTCATCCATCCTTCTTTTCTATACCCTTGCATCAGCCTAATCCCATGAGACACACTGCTAGATAAGGGACGGGCATTTTGATATCACCAGGGATGTTGCAATGCGCTTGCTGTATGGAAAGGTATTCCCTTAACCTATGCGGTCGTTGGGGAGCGAGATGTCAGATACCTCCCTTCTCTAGGGGCCAGCATCTTGAGAGCGGTGCCCATCTCCCTCCTCTCCCTCGCTGCTTTACCTTCCCTGACCCTAAAGAGGGCAGGTACCCATTTACAGCTGAGTGAACTGGGGAACTGTTCTGATGACGCCAAGACGCGCAAAGTGTCATCCATCCAACTGGTAACCGCGCTCGACGCTGCTTAACTTGGCTGGGGGGGGTGGGGGGGGGGGGGGGGGGGGGAAGCGAGTGCTCCGACCACTGAGCTATCCCGTCCCATATATACGTGTGTGTGTGTGTGTGTGTGTGTGTGTGTGTGTTGTGTGTGTGTGTGTGTTGAGGGGAGGGGTGCTATTTTTTTTTGTTTTTTGGTTTTGACAAACAATCACCCATCCACTAGGTAACCATACTCAGTGCTGCTTAACTTAAACCTGGGGAGAGCGAGTGTTCCGACCACTGAGCTATCCCATCCTCTGTAGACAACAAGAAAATCAGCTGAAGGTGACATTTTTTTAGAGAAAAGAAGAAAATATAGTTTGATAATACAAGGATAGTGTTGTCCCAAAAAATCTATAATTAATGACTGTTTTGAATACCAAAAAAAAGAAGCAGTAATGGGTCTCTTTTTTTTTTAAGTGGGAGAGTAAGTGAATTAGCTCCCATACTTGTAACACGCTGTGAGCTATACTTAGCACGATCAAAAACAGTGGGGAAAGTGGCCTCTTAAAAGGCGGTTATGATTATAAAGTCTACAATTCACTGTCAAAATGGATTGAGAAGAGTCAGTACTAACACACAAGCAAACAGAATCTCCCACACTTCGTTGGAAGTGCTTCCCAATTTAGTTACACGCCTTTGCGTGCTTACCCTTTCCGCAAGGGAGGCTATTAGGCAAGTACGTTTACTTTTTTTTTGGCATTCATGGTGCATTCCCCTGCCTTTTGTTTTTTCCCCAGAGAGACTTAAAAGAAATCAATTTTCTCCCACGCCGAAGTCGGATACGCTGGGCCTGACTTGTTAGGCGCTTAACGGCAGCGCAACGCATTTTTGCTCATATGTATAGTCGTTCCACGAAGAAGATATTCATGCTCAGCGGCGAATAAAGTCATTGCTTCTCCTGGTGTGGACTGTATCAGTCTGTTTTACAATAATGTTGCCTGACTGTGTAGCCATGATGTTTCTAAATCTTTGTTTATTTCTTGTTTCTTTTTCCTCATAATTATGTTCGCAACTTTAAAACATCACACATTTCTCTTATTTTGCTCATCTATATGACGTAATATTCTTCGGCTATAGCCCAATTTTTGCACATTATATCTCAGAGGGTTTGTTGTTGTTTTTTATAAGCATTACTTGTCCTCGTTTTATATACTGGTGCAACGTTGTTAAGAACTAATACAATTTTTGTTTCTTCTTCGTCAAACGCTCAGACCGCAACTATTGTTATCTGTCATATGAGCAGAAATGCGTTGCGCTGCCGTTAAGCGCCTGACAAGTCAGGCCCAGCACATCCGACTTGAGTATGGGAGAGAACATCTTTCTGGAGTCTTTCTGGATAAAAGGCATGAGAATGGACGAAGAAGGCAGAAAATAGACGAGAGGGAGGTGACAATAAGGAAAGGAACATGGCAGAAACAAAAGAGAGGGATAGAAAAGAGGGAATTGCTAGTACAACATTTCCAGAAGGTGGGGACGCTATTTATACTGACAGGGCCCCGGCATCTCCACGGGGAATTTTTGTTGTTGTTTTAAACCAGAAAGGGAAAAGAGTCAAACAGACAGAGAGCGTTTCAAATGCAGTCTTTAATTTAAAGCCTGAATAATTATCGTGAAAGGCAAACCTCGTAAAAGCGAAAAGGAAAGTTGTAGAGCAAGATTGCGCTGAGTGTGTGTGTGTGTGTGTGTGTGAGAGAGAGAGAGAGAGAGAGAGAGAGAGAGGTGGGGGAGGTGCATACTCTATACACAGTGCTATTTTCAGGTATTGGTTACTTATGCCTGTCGTCTGTTCATTCATCATCACCTTTTCGTTTCGGTTCTTTCCGGGGGGCAGGGTTTTTGTTTGTTTGTCTGAAATTGTTAGTTTATTGTTTGTTGTTGTTGTTGTTGTTGTTGTTTAGGAGGAGGGGTAGCAAAAGGCTCGGATGAATCATGCAAACCGACCCGACTGATGATCGTCATTTGTGTCGCTAAATGATTTCTTGTCGTTAACTGGATTAAGCCGGTTATCTTTCCCGTAGGGATGCCGAGGGCCTGTCAGTATAAATAGCATCCCCACCTTCTGGAAATTCTGTGCTTAGAATTCCCCCTTTTCTATCCCTCTCTTTGTTTCTGCCTTGTTCTTTTTCTTCTCATCACCTCCTTCTCGTCTATTTTCTGCCTTCTTGGTCCATTCTCCTGCCTTTTTTTTTTTACAGAGAGGTTTAAAAGTTTTTCTCTCCCATTCCGAAGTCGGATGTGCTGGGCCTGACTTGTCAGGCGCTTAACGGCAGCGCGACGCGTTTTCGCTCATATGACAGCTAACAATAGTTGCTGTTTGAGCGTTTGATGCAGAAGAAGAAGAAGAAGAAGAAGAAGAGGAAGAAGAAGAAGAAGAAGAAGACGGTCAACTGCGTGGACTCGGTCATAAAAAATAACTGGAAAATCATTTTAAAACTCTTTTACCACATTGTTTTCTATAAACACTGTTACGTGAAAAGCACGACCTAAAGTAACAGCAATGAAAAAAAATTTTAAATTATAGTACATAGAGACAAACGCAGTCGAGATTGCGAACGGAAAACGAGCTCTTTCCCTGAATAACTTAGGAAAACTTGTGGGGTTTTGTTTGTTTTTTACTGATTTTCACGCTCACAAGTACAATAGGAATCGTCAGGTTTCCATGGAGTCTTCTCTTGCAATTTGCTGTCTTTGCATTGGCATCTTGTGAAGGAAAGGATAAGTTTGCTTTGGGGTTGTTTGTTGTTGTTGTTGTTTGGTTTTGTTTGTTTTGTTTTTCTTTTTGAGCAGGGAATGTCCAGAACCAGAGAGAAGTTCTTATCTCCCTTGAGCTTCTCCACTTTACGACATGAACCACTTTACGACACAACAATCGTTATGATACCGATGAGTGCGCCGCAGCTGATTTGAATGAGATTAAACGTCTCGTATAAATAGACAGACAGACAGACAGACAGACAGACAGACAGATAGATAGATAGATAGATAGATAGATAGATAGATAGATAGATAGATAGGTAGGTAGGTAGGTAGGTAGGTAGGCAGGTAAGTAAGCAGGTAGGTAGGTAGGTATGTAGGTAGGTAGATAGGTAAATACATACATACATACATAAAGACAGTCATACAGATATACAGACGTACAGACATACATACAGACAGAGAGACATAAAGAGACAAACAGTCGGACAGACAGATGGATGGATGGATAGATAGACAGACAGACATGACGAAAGACAGAGAGGGACACAAACACAGACACAGGCGCACACAAGCATGCACGCACGCATGCACGCGCACAGAGAGAGAGAGACACACACACACACACACATACACACAAACACGACACACCACACAGGCAGACCGACAGACAGAAACAGAGACACACAAAAGACACACAGATGACACATACAGAAACAGAGACACACAAATGACACACAGATGACACATACAGAAACAGAGACACACAAATGACACACAGATGACACATACAGAAACAGAGACACACAAAGACACACAGAGGACACATACAGAAACAGAGACACACAAAAGACACAGATGACCCATACAGAAACAGAGACACACAAAAGACACACAGAGGACACACATACAGAAACAGAGACACACAAAAGACACACAGAGGACACATACAGAAACAGAGACACACAAATGACACACAGATGACACATACAGAAACAGAGACACACAAAAGACACACAGAGGACACACATACAGAAACAGAGACACACAAAAGACACACAGAGGACACATACAGAAACAGAGACACACAAAAGACACAGATGACCCATACAGAAACAGGACACACAAAAGACACACAGAGGACACACATACAGAAACAGAGACACACAAAAGACACACAGAGGACACATACAGAAACAGAGACACACAAAAGACACAGATGACACATACAGAAACAGAGACACACAAAAGACACATACAGAAACAGAGACACACAAAAGACACACAGAGGACACATACAGAAACAGAGACACACACAAGACACACAGAGGACACATACAGAAACAGAGACACACAAAAGACACACAGATGACATACATACAGAAACAGAGACACACAAAAGACACACAGAGGACACATACAGAAACAGAGACACACAAAAGACACACAGAGGACACATACAGAAACAGAGACACACAAAAGACACACAGAGGACACATACAGAAACAGAGACACACAAAAGACACACAGATGACATACATACAGAAACAGAGACACACAAAAGACACACAGATGACATACATACAGAAACAGAG
>CM054155.1:35235636-35240636 GCA_028751875.1 Rapana venosa | reverse complement strand
TTTGTTTTTTTAAATCCCAATTAGAACGTATTCTTGCAGTTGTTCGTTAGTTTGAAGACTATTTTGTTGTTGATAGCAATGCGGGTTTCATCAGAATAGAGTAAAAAGGATTTGTCTTTGGGTTATTTGGCCTTTCTCATCAGTTTTTTGAATATATCATTGACATATAATTAATAATGTGAACTAATGTATTCCCCTGATGTACCCCTTTTCGATCATGATTTCATCTGTGTGTTTCCTGTAATTTTTGAAATTGTTGCATTGGAAACATGTTTTTTTAATGAATTAAATTTTTCCCTGTTATTCCTATTTCGTTTAACTTTATAAGAAGACCCCGTCCACACATATCAAACGCTTTTTTGAAATTTACAAAGCAGCAATAAGTCTTTTAGTTTTACTTTCAGTACACTATCTTTTAAATTGTTAAGTAAAAAGTATGGTCCGTTGTTTTGCATGTTTTTCTGAAACCAGCTTGTTCTCTGACAATACTATTGTTATTTTCTAAATATTCAGAAATTCTATGGTTCATATCATATCATCGGGACCCGTGACCTTGGCGGTCGTGGGGAGACACGAAAGACGATGCCGTGGTAAGCATCCTCCATCCATCTCGGTCCTCGGCTCTGCGCAGTAGTGCCGAGTCATTCATCCTGGTCCATTCTCTGATGTTGTCCATCCATGACTTGTTCTGTCTTTCCCTCTTTCTGCCACCTTCGAGGGTTCCCTGCAGTACTGTTTTTTGAAAGAGTGTTGTGGCGGGTGACATGGCCGAACCATGTCAGCTTTTTCTTCTTGACGATGGTGAGAAGGGGTTCCTGTGGACCTGCCAGCCGTGTTATTTGGCTCTTGACAAATTCATTGGTCTTTCGTTCTCTCCAGGATATGCCCAGTAGTTTTCTATGGCATTTTGTTTCGAATGACTGGATTCGCTTTGCTGAAACAGGTTTCACTTCCGTACAGCAGGATCGACTGAATTAGGGCTTTGTAGAGCTTTAGTTTGATTGGGAAACTGATCTCTTTACTTTTCCATATGGTGGTGAGTTTTGTCATGGAAGATGTTGCCATGGCTATTCTGACTTTGATTTCTGTCGTCGATCGCCCTTTCCTTTGTGAGGTAGGGGCCAAGGTATTTAAAAGCGTCTACCTCCTCCAGTTGTTGGCCGTTCATGTAAATTTTAGCAGTGGCGTTGCTGGGTGCTGTTCACAAGTACTTTACTTTTCTCCGAGCTCACCTCCATCCCATATGCTCCAGCTCTGTTCTCAAGTCTGGTCGTAAGATCTTGCAGCTCTGTGTTACTTCCGCCCATGAGGTCAATGTCATCGGCAAACCGTAAGTTGTTGAGGGGTCTGCCGCAATGGAGAGGGTAGAGTGGAAGTCATGGAGGGTCTCTTCAAAATGTTTTCCAAGAACAGTTAAACAGGACTGGAGATAACAGGCATCCTTGTCGGACCCCAACTGTCGTTTTGAAGTAGTCTCCGACTGATTTTTCAGAAGGACTGCAATGCTTGCGGTGTTGTATAGTGCTTGAATGGTTTGCACTAGCCCTTCTTCAATGCAAACATTCTGAGGACCTCCCACGGCCTTCGTGCCATACTCTGTCGAAAGCCTTCTTGAAGTCGATGAAGTTGTGGAACAGGTCTTCTGATGTTGAAGATGTTTTTCCATCAGGATGGGGCAGTTTAAAAATCTGTTCTATTGTGCCCCTGCCTGCCCTGAACCAGCTTGTTCCTCTGCAAGGTGTTCTTCTGCCTCTTTCTTTAGTCGATTCAAAATAACTTTGAGCATGATTTTGCGGGCGTGGCTGATGAGGCTGATTGTTCTATAGTTTTGGCTTTGGGCGTAAATTCCCTTCTTGGGCAGGGGTATGATGAGTGATTGTGTCCATTCTGTTGGCCACTGTTTTGTCTCCCAAATCTTCTGACAGATAGCTGTAACATATGTGATGGACTGTTTCGCCACCATGCTTGAGCAGCTCTGCTGGTATATTGTCTGCTCCTGGGGACTTTCCTACTGGTAAGCTGCGGATGGCTTCTTCCACTTCTTCCCTAGTATAGGTAATGGCGAGGGTACTCTTGATGTTGTGCTTTCTCTTCTATTATGCTTTGTCAGGTTGTATTGGGTAGTTGTACAGTTCTTGACAGTATTCAGACCACCTGTTCAATGCAGCTGAGCTTTCTGTGAGGTTTCCGGAGCTGTTTCAATAACTGATGATTTGGTTTGAAGTGGTTTGTGAGTTTCTTCAGGGTGTCGTATGCCTTTTTTTCTGTTGCCCACTTTCATGCTTTTTTCGATCTCATCACATTGATCACTGATCCACTTCTCTCTGGCCTTTAACATTGACTTCTTCACAAGATTGTTGGCCTCCCGGTATTCTTTAGGGTTGGAAGACCTGGTTGGTTCAGTGCTCTTCTTGTATCGCAGAGGTCCAAGATGTCATTAGTAGTCCATGGCTGGTGTTTATTCCTCTGACGACCGAGTACCTCCTCTGCTGTTTCTCGGACTGCCTCATTAAAGTTGTTGGTGAGGTCATTGATGTCATTGTCCAGGAGGGTTTAATGCCGCCAAAACGTCCGCCAAGCTTAGCTTGGAAGATCTCCTCGACATCTGGATCTTTCAGTTTGTCCACGTCAAATTTGATACGTGGGTTTGCAGGCTGTTTGTTTTTCTTCAGCTTCATTTTGAATACCAGCAGCACAAGGTCGTGGTCGCTGCCTACGTCAGCTCCAGGGTAGGTTCTTGTTCTGGCTCTGTTGATGCTGGATTTGAAGCGCCGTGGTGTTAAGATAAAATCAGTATTTGACAAAAAAGTTTTCCAATAGTGTTTGTCAACGTTATTCCTCTGTAGTTTTCTGGGTTGTATATGCATCCGTTTTTATAGATTGGGACATTCACTCCTACTTTCCAGTCACAGGGATATATACCCGTTTCTAATACTAAATTGAAAATATTCCGCATTATCTCTATAACATTAGATGAAACTGATTTGATCATTTCGTTTGTGATTCCATCTTTTCCAGGTGATTTGTTATTTTTCAGCTTTTTGATTGTTTTTGTAACTTGCTCTGTTGTAATTTGCTTATCTAGCAGTGGGTTATTAGATACTTTTAATTCATTAAACCTGATTTGTACTTGCTTTTTGTGGTCTGGATCTATTTGCGGTTCTTTACCAATACGTGTTTTTAAGTGTTCAGTCCATTTACTGCTACTAATATGATTATGATGTTTTAATCCATCATCTTCGCTTTCTTTTAATTTTTGTAAAGTTTTCCAAAAATTGTAAAGTGTGTGTGTGTGTGTTGCATTGCCTATAGAGGTTTTCTTTTACATTGCATAGAAATACATTGCATTGCATTGCATTAGATTATATTGCACTACACGATACTGCTTTACATCGCATTATTACATTATATTGCATTACACTATATTGCTTTACATCGCATTACATTGCATTGTATTACCTAGCATTGCGTCGCATTACATTTCATTTCGTGACATTTGTATTAAATTGCCTGCAGCTTTTTTAAATCCCTCTCCAAGTTTCCACTTACACCACACTGCACTGCACCACATTACTTTACACTACATCACAATACATCACATTGTGTTGCATTACATTACGATACCTGACATTGTGTAACATTACATTACGATACATTGCATTGGATAACATTACATTACGATACATTATCTTGCACAGCGTTACATTACAATACATTACATTACATTGCATAACATTAATTATGATACATTACATTGCTTAACATTAAATTGCATTACATTATATTACATTACATCACATCGCATGTCACATGCTCCTCTGCTCTTGCTAAAAAAAACCAATCCTACAAGGCACAGTGAGGGGAGGAAGAAGAAGAAGAAGAAGAAGAGGCAGACAAAGGAAAAGATAGGAGGACAACATTCGAGAGTGGACAGACATGGAGCTGAGAGACAGACACCCTGAGGGCGACTGAGAGACGCACGAGAGGACTGGAGAAAGGTGGGTTGACAAAGCTTCGAAGGCACCCCAAAGGATTCGGAATCTGAGGGATCGGTGACGGATGACGTTCGCTTTACACTACATATATTATATTATAAGCCAAACAGGACACACAGACCTTTGGCTGACAGATCCCCTACAAGCACGTTTTCTTTAAATCATTCTACCAAACGATAAAGACTGAGGGGTCAAGTGAGCAGTGTGGCTGGGCTGTTTAAGTACTGGAGTCAAGGGTCAAGGGTTCCTATCTCACGCGCAGCCGCAAGGTCAGTGAATAATAATTATGCCAACGTGACCAACACACACGCATAGTTGTCTTTTCTTGACTGAAGTCAGAAAATCTTCTTTTTTTTCCCTAAGTGCCGATACAATTATTATAGGCTAGTGCTTACTTGTCGGGTGGTTTGGTACAACTGTGTCAGTTTATGGAAAAGAATGGTCGGTGCAGCCATATGTTTTAGTATCTTTAATGATAATACCTTATTTTATGTCGCTTATTTTATGTCGCTTTGCATTCTTCTTTCTAAATCACCACCACCACCACCACCCCTGTCAATGTTCATGTTTGGTATGCATACTGAAGAACATTAGAATACACCGTCATCTGATTTCATTCTTTTATTTCGAGTAATATGGACCAAGTACTCATGTGGGATTTTTAAACAGAAAACAATCTAGTCCCTGTGGGTGAGTGCGGTTTTGTAAGTTTTGTCATCTCATTCCCACTGGTACAAAGTGGCTTACTCTTCTAAAAGGCAGAACGGGTTTTGAAGGTGTGCGCAAGGTGTTCTGCTTGCCCTCACGCATGGGACATCGGTTAATAATTTTATCTGAACAATAGCAGCAACAACAGCAGCAGCAACAGCATTAACAACAACAACAACAGGAGAACAGCGGCAGCAACAGCATTAGCATCAGTATCAGCAACAGCAGCAGCAGTAGCAGCAAAACAACAGCAACAAAACAATTTAAAAAAGCAACAACAAAACAACAACAGCAACC
>CM054155.1:35223136-35230636 GCA_028751875.1 Rapana venosa | reverse complement strand
TGTTGCAGTTCTAATGTTCAACAATGGTGAGATATTTGCAGTTCCAATGTTTAACAATGGTGAGATGTTGCAGTTCTAATGTTCAACAATGGTGAAATTTTTGCAGTTCTAATGTTGAACAATGGTGGGATATTTGCAGTTCTAATGTTCAACAATGGTGAGATATTTGCAGTTCCAATGTTCAACAATGGTGAGATGTTGCAGTTCTAATGTTCAACAATGGTGAGATATTTGCAGTTCCAATGTTTAACAATGGTGAGATGTTGCAGTTCTAATGTTCAACAATGGTGAAATTTTTGCAGTTCTAATGTTGAACAATGGTGGGATATTTGCAGTTCTAATGTTCAACAATGGTGAGATATTTGCAGTTCCAATGTTCAACAATGGTGAGATGTTGCAGTTCTAATGTTCAACAATGGTGAGATGTTGCAGTTCTAATGTTGAACAATGGTGAGATTTTACAGTTCCAATGTTCAACAATGGTGAGATGTTGCAGTTCTAATGTTCAACAATGGTGAGATATTGCAGTTCCAATGTTTAACAATGGTGAGATGTTGCAGTTCTAATGTTTAACAATGGTGAGATGTTGCAGTTCTAATGTTGAACAATGGTGAGATTTTGCAGTTGCAATGTTCAACAATGGTTGAGATTTTTGCGTATGCAGGCGCGACTGTTTGCCAGCTAATGAAGGGGTTTATTTCTCTGGAATTGGAAGGTGTGTGTGTGGGTGTGGGGGGGAGGATGTTAGGGAAGGGGGAAATAGCGTGGTGGTCAGAGTAATACACTCTCGATTTTGACGCCCCGGAATCGAGTCACAACTGAAACCCCTGTCCAAGGGGATTTTCCCCTTGGAGTTAACAACAGTATTGACTCCACTTCCCCCGAAAGTCCTTCGAATTAGACTATAAACCGAGGTTCCGTATGCAAATATATGCAGGAAATCTTGCGTACACGTTAAATCCCGAGCTGCTTTTTTGGTGGAGTTGGCTATTTGTGTCGGTAAATTAATGCGGATGGAAAAAAAAGTGTGTGAGTGTCTGTGTGATAAGTGTGTGTGTGTATACATATATACAAGTGAACACACACACACACACACACAGATAGAAAAGATAGATAGATAGATAGATAGATAGATAGATAGATAGATAGATAGATAGATAGATAGATAGATAGATAGATAGATAGATAGATAGATAGATAGATAGATAGATAGATAAATAGATAGATAGATAGATAGATAGATAGATAGATAGATAGATAGATAGATAGATAGATAGATAGATAGATAGATAGATAGATAGATAGATAGATAGATAGATAGATAGGTGGGTGGGTGGGTGGGTGGGTGGGTGGCTGGCTAGCTAGATAGATAGATAGATAGATAGATAGATAGATAGATAGATAGATAGACAGACAGACAGACAGACAGATAGATAGATACACCGTAGGCACACTGGTGCCGTGTTATAGACATCATCTCCGAAGTCAGAATGCGACTGCCTTAATGGTGGGAGAAAAAAACCAAGCATGGTCACATACCCCCCAAAAAATCTCACCATTGGTGAACCATATAGCTCTAGCCCAGGAACGAAAACAAAAATCCCTCTGAATTTAACATTGGTATTGACTCCACTCCCCCCAGAAGTCCTTCGAATAAGATTATAAACCCAGGTTCTGTGTATGTATGTATAAATATAGATATATTTAATATATAAATATATATAAATATAGTATATATATATATATATATTATATATATATATATTATATATATATATATATATATAATATAATATATATATATATATATATATATATATATATATATATATATATATATATATACACGCAGAACATCTTCTGCACACGTTGAAACCCATCCACCCTTTTGGAACAGTGGGCGAGCTAATGACAAGTGACAAGACTGTGACGAAACATACCCAGCATGCATCCCGTTACAGGGAGCAGGATGGGCTCCGCCAGGTTCAGCTTGGGTCAGACATAGCCCCGCCTGAAACATTCAATGCAGTGCTCCACAGACTTTATTTTAGCGAGTTAACGGAGAAAGTCAAGTCATACGTTAACGACCTTGTTACCGATAAGGACACCATAAAACATTCGTACATAAGATTATTATTATTGTTACAGCATGGCTCTCTTCCCGGTGTCTTTCTTCTGTGTGTCGCCCATTGCAAACTTCCTCCGGGGACATTTTCTGTAGGGAGGTTTTTTCCCCCTTGTCAGCACAATGTCTTCAAGTTCAATTTCTCAAAAATAGATTATGTGTAATCTTCCATCATTCGATCGATATTGCAGCTTGTAAATAAAGAGACGGGATAGCTCAGTGGGTTAGAGCACCCGCTTTCCCCCAAGCTAAGATTAAGCAGCATCGAGAGTGGTTACCAAGTGGATAGATGGAGGACCGTTTGTGCGCCTTGGCTTCAGTACAGTCCCCCAGTTCACCCAGCTAGCTATTAATGGCTACCTGCCCTCTTTAGGGTCAGGGAAGGTAAAGCAGAGAAAGAGAGGGGGGGGGGGGAGGGAGGGAGAGAGAGAGAGAGAGAGAGAGAGAGATAGGGAGGGAGAGGAGAGAGAGAGAGAGAGAGAGAGAGAGAGAGAGAGAGAGAGAGAGAGAGAGAGAGAGAGAGAGAGAGAGAGAGAGTAGAAGGGCGCTGCTGCCCTCAAGATGCTGGCCCATGGAGAAGTTGAGGTCTCTGATGCCTCGCTCCCCTACGACCACATAGGTTAAGAAAACACTTTTACCTCTTTTTTTTTAAAGTCAGGAGAAAACATGATAGCTGGGGAGGGGGGGGAAGGGGGGGGAGAGGGTGTCTGGTTAAAGATTTGTTGAAAATAATCGCTTTTCCTTCTTGTCTAAGCTTTTAATTTGTCTTCTGTTCTTATCATGGCGATACGTGATAAAGTAGTGTGGTGTTCGCAAAGTGTTTCACATGGGCGTTGGCGGTTTTGTTATTGTTTAGTGGTGAATAATTATGTGGGGGACGGGATAGCTCAGTGGTCGGAGCACTCGCTTTCCCCCAGCCAAGTTAAGCAGCGTCGAGCGTGGTTACCAGTTGGATGGGTGACCGTTTGCGCGCCTTGGCTTCAGTACAGTTCCCCCAGTTCACCCAGCTGTAAATGGGAACCTGCCCTCTTTAGGGTCAGGGAAGGTAAAGCAGCGAAGGAGAGGAGATGGGCGCCGCCCTCAATATGCTGGCCCTAGAGAAGTGAGGTCTCTGACGCCTCGCTCCCCTACGACCTTATAGGTTATGGGACTCCTTTACCTTTTTACCTTTTTTTTTAGTGGTGAATAATTATGTTCGAGACGTTCTATGTGTGGTTCGTAGGCTGGACCTCGGTTTATAGTCTCATCAGAATAATAATAATAATAATAATAATAATAATAAATGGAACTTAAATAGCACTATATCTTGCAAAGACAAATCAAAGCGCTTGCATTCAACCTCATCTTACACAGTCATGCAATCAATGATAAATAATCAATAGTTTAAACAAACATATTCCAAACATGGTGCGCTGCAGACCAAATCTATGAAATAAAATTTCAATAGTCAAATGTTTTTCAAAAGCACACACACACACACACACACACACTCACACAGGTCGTATACTTTAGCATGGTGATAGGACATGGGTTAGTGAAGGTAGGATAGTTCTGATATGAAACAGGAGGGGGGGGGGGGGATCTTAGGTTTGAAATAAATATGTTTTGAGGCTGGATCTAAAAGTGTCATAACTAGGTTTCTGGTGAAGAGAGAGAGGGAGCTCATTCCAGGTCGATGGACCCGAAAATAGAGAAAGAGCGGCGGCCAACGGTGGATTGGTTGAATCTAGGTATTCGTAGGCACAAGGTATCTGCAGCAGAGCGTAGGGAACGTGAAGGAGTGTACAGAAGGACTTATTGGGGGAGGGGGATGGGAGGGGGTGGGGGAGTAGAGTCGGCACTGATGTTGCTAATTCCAGGAAATCCCCTCAAACAGTACAGGTGCTTCAGTGGTAGGCCGAACCCGGGCTGTTTAGATCACATGAGGTCTCCGCTCTAACCGCTAGGCTATCCCGCATCCTCTGGTCATATTATGTTTGATGTTATGTTAGCGCCAAAATTTTAAAAAAAATTACAATCACGAGCTTTAAGTTATATGGTTTTGTCTATTTTGAATGAAACAAAACAAACAAAATTATATATAGCTTAAATCGTGTGTGTGTGTTGGGGGGGGGTGGGGGGGGTATGTGTGTGTGTTGACGTCAAGTCAAGTGAAGTCAAGACAAGACAAATTTTTATTTCCAGATGGTTCATTGAATAAACAATGCATTTGCTTTTTTCATCAGGTGTGTGTGTGTATGTGTGTGTGTGTGTGTGTGTGTGTGTGTGTGTGTGTGTGTGTTGTGTGTGTGTGTGTGTGTGTGTGTGTGTGTTGTTTTTTCTTCTTTAATTTAACATCTTTTCACATAAAGTAATATTACCACCCCCCCCCCCCAAAAAAAAAAGAAGAAACACTGTGTGTGTGTGGGGGGGGGGGGAGGTGAGTGTGTGTGTGTGTGTGTGTGTGTGTGTGTGTGCTTGCATACATGCATCCGTACGCGCGTGTCTGTGTGTGTTAGTGTGTGTGGGGTTTGTTTTTCTCTAATTAAACGTCTATTCACATTAAGTGATATTAGACTTTTTTTTAAATCAAAGAAAAAGAAACACACACAGTGTGTGTGCGTGCGTGCGCACGTGCCCGTGCGCGCGTGTATATGTGTGTGTATCTATGTGCGCTTGTGTGTGTATGTGTGTGTGCGGCACGCTCGCTCGCTCGCTTGCTTGCCTGCTTGCTTGCTTGCTTGCTGGCTGGCTTGCTCGTGTGTATGATACGCGTTTCCTAATATGACTGCTACCTTTCGACAGTTACTTTCTTTGTGCTTAGCTTCACTGACGCCTATTCGCCCTGTAAAAGGCAAAGTGTCCCATAACCTATGTGGTCGTAGAGGAGCCAGGCATTAGAGACCTCAACTTCTCAAGAGGCCAGCATATTGAAGGCGGCAACGCCCATCTCCTCCTCTCCCTCGCTGCTGCTTTACCTTTCCCTGACCCTAAAAGAGGGCAGGTACCCATTCACAGCTGGGTGAACTGGTAGGGTGGAACTGTACTGAAGCCAAGTCGCGCAAATAAACGGTCAAGTGGTAACCACGCTCGATGCTGCTTAATAACCTTGGCTTGGGGGGAAAGCGAGTTGCTCTGACCACTGAGCTATCCCGTGCCCGATTCACGCTGTATGGCTGTTCGTTATCTGCATTGGCTGATAAACCAGATGCCTTCAAGTGGTGTGCGAGGAACGATATCGTTTAGGAGACAATCGTCGTCGCTGTGGGGAGTTTCTGGATCATTTCAGCCCTGGAGGGTCGTTCTCTTTTTTTGGGTGACGGTATGTTATGGATGGATGGATGGATGGATGGTGATGGATGGGTGGATGGATGGATGGATGGGATGGGTGGGTGGGTGGAGTGGATGGATGGATGGGTGGGTTGGGTGGTGGATGGTGGTGGATGGAGGTGGATGGATGGGGGATGGTGGGTGGATGGGTGGGTGGTAGTGGATGGGTGGTGGATGGATGGATGGATGGTGGATGGGTGGGTGAGTGGGTGGTGGGTGAGTGGATGATGGATGATGGGTGGAGGATGGATGGATGGATGGATGGGTGGTGGTGGTGGGTGGGGGTGGGTGGGTGGATGATGGGTGGGAGTGGATGTGATGGAGTGGATGGGTGGTGGATGGGGTGGTGGATGGATGGGTGGGTGGGTGGTGGATGGATGGATGGGTGGTGGGTGGATGGATGGATGGATGGGTGGGTGGGTGGTGATGGATGGGTGGTGGATGGTGATGGTGGGTGGATGGGTGGGTGGATGGGTGATGGATGGGGGTTGGATGGTGGTGGATGGGTGAGTGTGGATGGGTGGATGGATGGTGGTGGGTGAGATGGATGGGTGGGTGGTGGATGGATGGGTGGTGGGTGGGTGGGTGAGGTGGATGGATGGGTTGGGTGGGTGGAGTGGATGGATGGTGAGGATGGATGGATGGATGGATGGGTGGGTGGGTGGATGGATGGTGTGGTGGTGGATTGGTGATGTGGTGGTGTGGGTGGGTGGGTGGGTGGGTGAGTGGATGGATGGGGATGGTGGGTGGGTGAGTGGATGGATGGGATGGTGAGTTGGTGGTATGGTGGGTGATGTGGATGGGTGGTGGATGGTGTGGGTGGTGGATGAGTGGATAGATGGATGGATGGTGGTGTGGTGGGTGTGGTATGGGTGATGGATGTGATGGTGAGTGGATGGATGATGGATGGATGGTGGTGGGGTGGTGGTGGTGGTGGTGTGGATGGATGGATGGGTGGGTGGTGTGGATGGTGATGGATGGGAGTGGGTGGATGGATGGGTGGTGTGATTTGATGGTGGGTTGGTGAGTGGTGAGGATGGATGAGATGATGGGTGGTGTGTGGTTATGGTGTGGTGGTATGTGATGGGTGCATGTGGTGTGGTGGGTGGATGGTTGTGTGGTGGGTGGTGGATGGTGGTGGTGGATGGATGGATGGATGGGATGGAGGATGGATGGATGGATGATGGATGTGTGTGTGTGTTTATTTTTCTTGTTTATTGTGTGTTGATATCGAGGATATGAATGAAGGCACTAATGTGCTTTTTTTTTTAAAATCAGTCCGTGTGTATGATGTGGTATTGTAAATTCTGTCATCTGTTTCCCACCGGCACACAATGCATTAGCCTCGTGTGTGTGTGTGTGTTGTGTGTGTGTGTGTGTGTGTGTGTGTGTGTGTGTGTGGTGTGTGTGTGTTGGACGGTCGGGGGACGGACGGATGGATGGATGGATGGGTGTGTGTGTGGGTGAGTGGGTGGAGTGTGTGTGGATGGATGGATGGATGGATGGACGGATGGATGGATGTGTTTTTGTGTGTGTGCATATGTGTGTATGTGGATGGATGGATGGATGTGTTTTTGTGTGTGTGCATATGTGTGTATGTGGATGGATGGATGGATGGATGGACGGATGGATGGATGTGTTTTTGTTTGTGTGCATATGTGTGTATGTGGATGGATGGATGGATGGATGGATGGATGGATGGATGGATGGACGGACGTATGTGATGTGCATGTGCGTGTGCGTGTGTGTGTATGTACGTATCATGTATGTATTTATGTATGTATGTAAGTGTATATGTATGCATGTATGTATGTCTGTTTTTACACGTACACACACACTTCTCACACACACACACAACACACACACACACACACACACACACACACACACACACCACACACTGTATCTTTCAAATCTTTATTATTTTTCTTTTTCTTCGACACTTGAAAAGAGTACGAAACACTACAACGATCGAACACGATAATGGACAAAAAATCTGCAATGACAACCATTGCCACTTGCCTCAAAAAGACAAGAAAGAAAAAGACCAAGAAACGTTCCCAAAA
>CM054155.1:35218136-35220636 GCA_028751875.1 Rapana venosa | reverse complement strand
TCTCACTCATTCATACAATTAATAGGGTTGTTTGTGGGGTTGTTGTTTTTTTACAAATTCAAATGTATACACACACACACGCACACACACACACGCACACACACACACGCACACACACACTCGCGTGCACACACATAAAGGTTTTACACTCCAGCAGGGTGATTGGGGTTTGGGCTGTTGAGGGCAGGGACAAAAATGAGATGGAACAAGAGAGGAGAGAATATGTACACACACACACACACATATACTTATACACACACGCAAGTGTGCGGACCCGCGCGCGCATGCACGCACGTACGCGCACATACACATAGACAGACAAACAGACACACACACACACACACCACATACACCACACACACAAAAATAATAATGAGATGAAAGAAGACGAGGAAGAATGATGAAAATAATGATGATAATAATGATGATAAGAAGAAGAATGATGATGATAAGAATAATGGTGATAAGAAGGAGGAGGAGGAGGAAGAGGAGGATGATGATGATGATGATGATAGGCCCAGGCCAAAAGCTTTGTCAGTTATTGATGTCGGCGAAGTGTCAAGGCCTACACTAAAATATTATTATTATTATTATTATGTTGTAAAAGTTATGTCGAGACTGATTACTTTCAGCCATGACAAGCTCGTTACATAACATAACAATAACATAACATAACCTGCACTACTCTCCTTTCAAGGAGGAAAAATAAGCCACTGAAGTCGGAGTATGGCTGCCTATATGGCGAGGTACTTAAAAAAGCAGTCATATACGCCCCCCCCAAAAAAAAAAACAAAAAAAAAAACCTTCTCATGCAGTCGTGTGCAATTTCAATCTCTCCCTCTCACAGTGATTCCCTAGGTGGGAATGAGTGAGTCAGAGTGCTGCACATTCTAGGTTTGTGTGTGTGTGTATGCGTGCGTGCGTGTGTGTGTGAGAGAGAAAGAGTGAGCGAGGTTTTTTATTTTATTTTATTTTATTCTTCTATATCGAGGATAATGGAATAAGCACTTATGTGCTTTTTTACATCCAGTCCCGTGTGTATGCAGTTTTGTAAATTCTGTCATCTGTTCCCAAGATGCAAGATGTTCTGCGTGCGTTCGCACACGGGACCTGAGTGAGTAAGTGTGCGTGTAAGTGTGCGTGTAAGTGTGTGTGTGGTGTGTGTGTGTGTGTGTGTGTGTGTGTGTGTGTGTGTGTGTGTGTGATCTTCAATTTAACGTCTATTCACATTTAGTGATTTTAGACGGGAAAAAGTAATCTAAACAAGAGAATGCAACAATAACAAAAAAGTGTCAAATAACAGTACTTAAAAACTAACTTAAACATACTACAAAAACTGAATTATCGAACTTCTTATCAATCCTAACACAATGTCCAACAGATGGTTCAGACAAAATCTGATCCAGTGACAAACTTGGTATAGCAGGTAAAAATGCTTTTAAATGTCCACAATCAAAAATAACATGACTATTGGTAATCTTCTCCCCACAAATACAGTTTACATCTTTCACGTACTTTGTCATGAAAGCATTGAGTTTAAATCTGTACATAAGGGATAACATATTTCTACGATTATACCAACCACAGACTTTGTTAGAAATGAAAGCATTTCGAAAATCTATCACATTGCTTGTACAGCCATTGTAAAGACAATAGCCAAAATTATATATTTTCTTTCTGAAGTGCTTCCAGCAAGCGTTTTGTAGCAAGCTGTATCCCTCGTGCAGAGATAAGGCAACGTTTATTTCACAAGAACTATTTTTATTTCTTGCTCCATATTTTGCAAGACTGTCAACTTTTTCATTAAAAAAGATACCAGTGTGTGAGGGAACCCAACAGAAAGTAACAGTACTACCTCTTAAAATCAAAAAGTGTACCAGATGCCTGATTTCAATGATTAGGTCTTTTCTTACTTTAAAAGTAGAATTTTTTAAAGCATGTAAAACTGATTTAGAATCAACACACAAAAGTATGTTGAATATGTCTTTAGGGAAGTCAAGTACATAGTAAAGTGCCAACACAATAGCAGTTAGCTCAGCTGTAAATATAGATTTATTTTTTCCCAGGTTGACAGCTCGTTCTACTTTTAATGATGGAATAATGAAAGCCGCACCAGCCTCATTAGTATTTAAAACTGACCCATCAGTATAGATTTTGAGATGATCAGGATAAGTAGTTTGAATATGTTCTTTTACTAGCGATGTAAGAATGTTAACATTTTCAGCTTTTCTTACAGAAGAATGATTAATGTCAAAATGAGCTTTAAAATGTTCCCAAGGTGGGTAGGGAGCTGACTGTACTGATTTTGCTAATTCATTTGGATTAAGTTGTGAATGTTTAAAAAGGGGAGAAGTATAAGTATTAATTGTAGTAAGCGAGCTGATAGTTCTTGCTCTTTTCGGAAAGTGAATGTCAGACTTTATCTGGACTTCATTTTCAAATGCGTTCGCACACGGGCCTCGGTTTATAGTCTCATCCGAAGGGTGGGTGAGTGAGGGAG
>CM054155.1:35185636-35210636 GCA_028751875.1 Rapana venosa | reverse complement strand
CAGATAACAAGAGAGGATACACTCTTTGTAATTCAGTTCCAGGATAACAACAAATAAAACACCAGCGTGCTTTATTTCATCTAGTTTATATATATATATTATATATATATATATATATATATATATAGGTAGCTGCATTTCGACTTCGGGCATATGAATTTTTTTTTCGTTCCTCGGCTAGAGCTCTGAGATTCACCAATAGGGTGAGATTTTTTGGGTGTATGAAACCGTTATTTTTGTTTGGGGGTTTTTTTTGTGGGGTTTTTGTTGTTGTTTGGGTGGTGTTTTTTGTTGGTGTTTTTTGGTGTGCGTTTTTTGGGGTTTTTTTGGGGGGAGTATGGTGTTTTTCCCCTTTTGCCCACCATCAAGAGTAGCTGCATTCCGACTTCAGGGGGAGGGTAGGGGGTAGGGGGGGGGGGGGGAGAATGGGATGGCGGGGGGGGGGGGGGGAGAAGGGATGCTGCTTCTTCTCATCATAATCGTCGTTGTTGTGTTGTATAATAAGGGGGGGACGGGATAGCCTAGTGGTTAGAACATTGCGCTCGCAATCTGACGACCCGGGTTCCATTCCCGTTGAAGGAGGATATTTTCCCTGGAGTTAACATCAGTGCGACTCCTCCACTCTCCCCCAAAAGTCCTTCGGATGAGACTATAAACCGAGGCCCCCGTGTAGGCGAACGCATTCAGAAGACCTTGCGCACACGTTAAATCCTGTTCCGGCTTTTCGTAAGTAGGCTATTGCGTGCCGGTGAGAACAGATGACAGAATTGACAAAACCGCATACACACGAGGGACTGGATGTTAAAAAAAGCACATAAGTGCTTATATTCCATTATCCTCGATATAAAAGAATAAAAATAAATTTTAAAAAATATAAACACACATAGACACACACACACACACACACACTCACACACACACACACACACACTCACACACACACACACACACACACAACACACACACACACACACACACACCAATGTAGGAATACAATGTTGTAAAAACCATTGATTGGAAAAGATATAAACTTCTTCTTTCTTTTTTTAACGAATGGTTTGCAGCACTCACTGTGATAGACTCAGACATAGATACACTGACGAATAGTTTCAATACAGCAGTGACTGAAACAGCAAACGAGCTTCTTGGCAAACACCGACCAGTCAAAAAACCATGGGTCACACCTAACATCCTACAACTATGCGACAAGCGTAGAGAGTTGAAGAAAAGAAAAATGAAACAAAGAAAGAGCAGAACAATATAGGCAGTCAACAAAAGAATCAGGAAGTCCTGACGGAGGCAAAAGAGAAATGGATCGGTGAACAGTGCCAAGACATTGAAGAGAACATCAAGAAAAACAATAGCAAGAAAGCATATCAGCTGGTGAAAGACCTGACTAGCACGAAACAGAGAAAAGGTTTAACAATCAAGACAAAAATGGGAAGTGTCTCACTGACGACCAGGATATTCTGAACAGATGGACAGAATACTGCTCCGACCTGTATAACTATAGAACCGCAGGAGATCCAGAAGTCCTTAATGTACGAAAGCAAAGACACAGACAGTCACCCTATCCTCCGAGAAGAAGTGGAAACAGCAGTCAGATCGCTGAAAAGGGGAAGTCAGCAGGGGCTGACAACATTCCAGCTGAGTGGTCCAAGCTGGAGGGGGAAGCCTATGATCAGCGCCCTACTAAGAATCTGCAACAAGATCTGGCAGACAGGAAAATGGCCAACACCATGGACACAGTCACTCATCATCACCCTCCCCAAGAAAGGAAATCTACAACAATGCCATAATTTACCGCACAATCAGCCTCATATGTCACCCAAGCAAGGTCATGCTGCAGATAATATTGAATAGACTGAAGCCACAAGCAGAGACTATCATTGCTGAGGAACAAGCAGGTTTTCAGAGCAGGGCGCAGCACAACAGAACAGATATTCAACCTCAGAATACTATGTGAGCGGTACCTTCAACATCAACAAGACCTTTACCACATATTATCGATTTTAAGAAGGCATTTGACAGGGTGTGGCATGCAGCTTTGTGGGCAACCATGAATTTGTACAGCATCATGAAAACCTGACAGAGTCATCAAACACTGTACAGCGAGGCCACGTGCAGTGTACTACAACAAAACATTGGGAATGGTTTTGAACAAAGTTGGAGTAAGGCGGCTGTCTACTCTACCCCCTTTTTCAACATCTTTCCCTTTAGAGAATTCATGGGTGATGCCTTTGGGAAACATGAAGGGGTCAGTCAGCATTTGGGGGCGAACGATCACAAACCCCGTTGAGATGACATTTAGGGAAAAGCAGGCAGAAAAGGCTGCCGCCCCAAAAGAACACTTGAATAAAGGGCCCAAAAAACGGGGATGGAGATCAGTGCAGAGAAAACCAAATGTGATAATAACACCAACGGCATTGCACTGATATGGGTTAATGCCAAAAGCTGGAAAAAAAGTTCAAGCTTCAAGTACCCGGAGCCTTTTTTATCAGACCCCGGGATCCAGCCAGAAATAGAAGCAGGACTACAGACAAAAACAGCTTTGTCAAACTAAACACCATTGGGGAGATAAAATATCTCCTTTCTCAAGTAGACTAAAGCGCTCCCCTTTTATCATATTTCTGTATGCCTGTGAATCATGGCCCCCACTGCAGATTTGGAGAGAAAGGGCAGGGTGGGATGAGATGCTTTCGGAGACTCCTTGGCTTTCCTCAAAGACCACTTAAGCAAAGAAAAAGTGTAAAAGAATTCAGCAAACCATTGGACCCCATGGAAAACCTTTAAAAGATCGTGAAAAAAACGAAACTTAAATGGTATGGGGATGTCACAAGATCCCAAAGGAATTCAAGACAGTTTTGCAAGGCACTGTCCAAGGAGGAAGAAAAAGAGGCAGACCCAAAGGGAAAAGCTGGGGGTAACATCAGCGAAGGGGAAAGGGTAGAATCAACAAAAACCCCGAGAAAGGGAGAAAAGAGAGAGGAATGGAGGGAAAAAGGTTGTTTAGTCTTTGAGGGTGCCCCCACGGTCGTCAGACTACGGGACAGATAGATAGAATGGTAAACACTTTAGCGTCGGTGATCATTTTTTGTTTGTTTTGTTTTGTTTTTGCCTTACTTAGAAAAAAGATGCATTCCCATTTGAGGGTGGGGAGGGTAAGGGGTAGGGCAGGGGGGGGGGGGGGGTGAGGGGGGATTGGGATGGGTGGGGGGGGGGTGGAGAAAGGACGCTTATTCTTCTCATCATCATCATCATCATCGTCGTCGTCGTTGTGTTATATTGTATAATGAGGATGAGGATGATGATGATGATGATGATGATGATGATGATGATGATGGTGGTGGTGGTGGTGGTGGTGGTGGTGGTGGTGGTGATGATGATGATGATGTATAATGGTGGTGACGATGATAACGACGACGATGATGATGATGACGATGATGATGAAGACGATGATGATGAAGATGATGACGACGACGACGATGATGATGATGATGGTGATGTTGTCAGGGTTTACCTGCTGTGGTGGTCTGCACGGGGGTGACGGTGGAGGAGCCGTCGGTGCAGGTACCGCACGACTTTTTGCAGTGCGACAGCATCCACCTCGGGTTCCGCTGACACTCCCCCATGTCCTTCCACTGCGCGCACTGGGCGTTCGAGTCCGAGCAGGGTCCTGAAAGGATAGTGTTTTAGAGATAGATAGATAGGGGACGGGATAGCTCAGTGGTCGGAGCACTCGCTTTCCCCCCAGCCAAGTTAAGCAGCGTCGAGCGTGGTTACCAAGTTGGATGGGTGACTGGTTTGCGCCACGCCCTGGCTTCAGTACAGTTCCCCCAGTTCACCCAGCTGTAAATGGGTACCTGCCCTCTTTAGGGTCAGGGAAGGTAAAGCAGCGGCGAGGGAGAGGAGATGGGCGTTGCCGCCCTCAGTATGCTGGCCCTAGAGAAGTGAGGTCTCTGACGCCTCGCTCCCCTACGACCTTATAGGTTATGGGACTCCTTTACCCTTTACTTTATTTATATATATATTATATATATTATATATATATATATATATATATATATATATATATAATATATATATATACACGGCGGGGTGGGTGGGGGAAGGGGAGGGGTGTGTGTGCTGTTGTAGTGAAATAGGGTGGGGGCGGGGGGGTAGGGGGTGATGGTGGAGTGGTGGTGTGTTTGTGTGTTGTGGTGATGGTGTGTGGGGTGGTGGTGGAGTGGTGGAGGTGAAGTGATGTAATGGTGGTGGAGTGGTGGTGGTAGTATGATGGATGTGGTGGAGTGGGATGGTGGTGTGGGGTGGTGGTGGTGGAGTGGTGTTTGTGGTGTGTGTGTGTGTGGGGAGGGGGGATTCGTTCGTTCGTGTGTGTGTGTGGGGGGGGGGGGATTCATTCGCGTGTGTGTGTGTGTGGGGGGGGGGGGGAATTCGTTCGTGTGTGTGTGTGGTGTGTGTGTGTGTGTGTAGGAACGTACGTATGTACGTACGTAGATAGGCTTTATATCCATACGAGTATATGTATGTTTGTATGGATGGATGTATAATGGATGGGTGGATAGATAGATGGATGGATGATTGGATAAGTGGCTAGATTCTTTCTCGGCATACGTGTGCGAATGCGGGGCGCACAAGCATGCATGCAAGCGTCCACGCGCCTGCGTGCGTGCGTGCGTGTGTGTGTGTGTGTGTGCCCAAGCACGTATGTCTGCATACACGCGTGTACGCGCGCGCGTGCAAGTGCGTGCGTGCGTGCATGCATGCGTGGGTGGTTTTACCAGGTGTGATGGGGTTGCCTCCTCCACAATAGTGGCACGACTTCCTGCAGTTCTTGGACATCCAGGTAGGGTTGTAGACACACTCGCCCCTGTCCATCCAGTCTGGGCACTCCATGTCATAGTCCACACACACATCTGAAACACACACACACACACACACACACACACACATACAGATGATTAAACACACACACACACACACACACACACACACATACAGATGATTAAAACACACACACACCACACACACACCACACACACACACACCACACACACACACACACACACACACACACACACACCACACAAACACACACACACACCACACCACACAACACACACACACACACACACACACACACACACAGATGGTTATAGGCACAGAGACAGACAGACACACAGAGATGATTTTATATATACACACACACCACACACACACACACACACACACACACACACACACACACACACACACACAGATGGTTATAGGCACAGAGACAGACAGACACACAGAGATGATTTTATATACACACACACACACACAAACACAACACACACACAAAATACAGATGATTAAAACACACACACAACACAACACACACACACCAACACACAACACACACACACCACCCCACACACACACATATGGTTATGGCACAGAGGACAGCAGACACACAGATATGATTTTATATACACCAACACACCACACACAACACACACACACACACACACACACACACACAGATGATTACACACACACACACAACACACATACAGATGATTATACACATACACATACAGATGATTATATATACACACACACATACAGATGATTATAGGCTCAGAGACAGACATACACAGATGATTTTATATACATACACATATGTATGTATGTACGTACCAACCCCTACCCACCCATCCCCCTTCCATCTCCCTCCTCCTTCCAACGCATACATACTGTACATGTGTGTGTGTGTGCGCGCGCGCGCGTGTGTGTGCTTGTGCTCAGCACCCTCAATTAAGATAGAAAATAGAGTCTGACCTAAGTTTACGATCTATATTCATAATGTATGGGTCAATATACTGGTCAGTGACCTTCCCATTATCGTAAGGTCAGTCATTGTTGTTCAAGATCCTGTGATCAACGCACCTTTTGTCCTGCAAATGTACATTATGTTTCATCTTGCCATTAAAAAATGCACAACAATTGGACCAAACACTTTGGTCAACTAGTTGAAAGAAGTTTTAGATTGGTAGAAACAAATTCGATATTGTATTGAGGTTTTGTGTGTGGTGTGGTGTGTGTGTGTGTGTGTGTGTGTGTGTGTGTGTGTGTGTGTGTGTGTGTAGTTTTTTTTATTTTAGAGTTATCAAGCGTACAAAAACGTTTTAAAAATAAGTAAATAAATAGTTCTCGAGCGCACGCACGTGCATACAAGACGCCACATACAAGCTTTATTGTCCCCTATATATGGAAAAATGTCTCCTGAACACGTGCGCGGCCGTGTGTGTGTGTGTGTGTGTGTGTGTGTGTGTGTGTGTGTGTGTGTGTGTGTGTGTGTGTGTGTGTGTGTGTGTGTGTGAATTTTCTTTTATTTCGGGGCGGAGTTCTAGTCGCGGATACGTTTGTATAACCTTTTATATGATTTAAAAAATAAAAACAACTAACGAAGTATATTTCGATTTGTAATGAACACTTTTTTGTGTGTCGGGTGGTGCTTTAAATGAACTTACCAGGTTTTCAATATCCAGACGAACTGTACATTATCATCTTTCTTTTTTTACAAACAAAACAAAACACACCCAAGTAAAATAACGAAACAGATACTTTTACAAACGGATCCTTTTCGAAGATTGCAAAAGGACTCACCAGGCTTCACCATACCAGGACAGACATTGCAGGACAACTGGCATCCCTTCAGCATGAACCCAGGATTCACATCGCACTCCCCACTCAGGGCCCAAGCTCCGCAGCTGGGGTGAGTGTCCACACAGCCATCTGTGACGGCCCAAAGCACACACATTGTCATATAATAATAACAACACATGGAATTGATATAGCGCTATATCTTGTACGTTCAACGGAAAGCAGACCACCACATCATAAAAAGAGCAATGAACTTCGTAGTGGATGGAAAGAGACCAAAGGGAAGACCTAGCAAACCTGGGCTGCCTGTATTGCAGATGATCCGAGAGAAAGGGGCATAAATAAGGGGGAAGCTCAAAACAGAGAGAGAGAGATGGAGAAGGCTCATCAATGTCAAACCTCCCCTGGGAGAAATATGACAAAAAAGGAAGAAGAAGATCTTGCACAAAAAACAAATCAAAGCGCTTTCATTCATCCTATTCACTCACATGCAGCCAGTTACAATTAATAGTTTTCACAAATTCAAATGTATACACACACGCATGCACACACATAAACTACACTTCGGCAGGGTGATATGGGGGGGGGGGGGGATTTTGGCTGTTGAGGGCAGGGACAAAAATGAGATGAAACAAGAGGGGAGAATCTTAGGTTTGAAATAAATGTGGTTTGAGGCCGGTTTTAAAAGAGTCATAAGTAGTCTTTTGGCGAAGAGAGAGAGAGACATACACGAATATACACAAACAGAGAGGCATGGAGAGGTAGATACAGACAAAATACACACACACACATATATATAATACACGCACACAGACACGTACATATATATATATAGAGAGATATACATGTAGACACACACACACACACACACACACACACACACACACACACACACACACAGCTGGTGTATGTATAACTACATGCACAAAAATGAATACAGTATTGTATTCACCATTGTATTGTACTGTATTCTACTTCAAGCCACAGCAGATTTCTCTGCATGAAATTCGGGATGCTCTCTCCCCGAAGAGAGCCGCATCGCCAAAAGAGCAATGCCACCTTTTTCCTTTTTTTTTCTTATCTGCATAATTATGTATTTGGTTTCCCATCAGAGGGGCTTTTCTACAGAGTTTTGCCAGGGTAAACTCTTTTGTTGCCGTGGGTTCTTTAACGTGCACTGAATAAGTATGGACACACAGGACCTCGGTTTATCGTCTCATCCGAAAGGCTAGCACCCAGACCACCACTCACGGACTAGTGGATAGGGAGAAAAGTTTCAGGCACAGACGGGGTTCAAACCACCACACACTTGAAACCCGGACTTTTCGCTTTCTATAAAGGTGCGTTGCCTCTAGACCACCGATCCACATTACCCATACCATATAGTAGGAAGTACTCACACAACAGCCATTTCCCCTGCCTTCTCCCTCTCCACACACACACACACGCACGCACGCACACAACACACACACACACACACACACACACACACACACACACACACACACACACACACAAAACCCGAAAACAAAGAAGCAAAACAAACAAAAGAAAATACCTGTCAAAACAAATGAGAATCGAGACAATTATGTTTCAAACAAATGAATAGGGACCCTGCTATAGGTTGGACGGCAATGAATTCCATATTTTTTTGGTGCTAGAAACCATACGTTTATTTAAATTACCTACTGTCTTCAGTTTGCCTGGGGGAAGGGGAGGGGGGGGGGCAATGTCTAATGTCAGAACAAAGAGCTCTAGAGGGTTTGTGTAAACTTCACGAAATGAGTAGTATAGACGGGGCACAAATGATTCCTCAAAATGACGGAATATGAACGCAAGCACACTGGCCATCTTTGTCCTGGCAGCGAGAGTGGATAGGAAGCCAGTGAAGCTCCTTTAAAATAGGAGCTGCACACTCGCGTTTCGATTTTTCAAAACCGCAATACCAGACAACAACAACAAATCAACAACAATAGCAGTAGCAGCAACAACGACAACAAAAAAGTATAATTTGTCACCAACATCCCCTCACTCCCTCCATGATCTTTCTGTGTGCCTGACCTGGAATACTGATAGTTTTGTTGCAAGTGTTACAGGCTGAGCGGCATTTAAGGCTCATGGTGGTGTAGAACTTGTAGCACAGGCCATTGTCGGCCCAGTATGTGCACACCGAGTCTGGATCAACACACGGTCCTGAAACCCACACACACGATTTTCTCTGTATCAGAATTTAGTATAGTAGAGTAGAGTTTAGTATAGTGTAGTGTAGTGTAGTATAGTAGAGTGTAGTAGAGTATAGTATAGAATAGTATAGTGTAGTGTAGTGTAGTGTAGTATAGTACGGTATAGTACAGTATATGAATATTGTATGGTGTGGTGTGAAGTGATTGTGGGGTGTTGTGGTTGGTGTAATGGTATGGTGTGATTGTCAGGTGTGATGGTGTGATGTGGTTGGTGTGGTGTGGTGTGATATGGTGTGGGGTGATGTGTGGTGTAATGTAGTGTGGTGCATTGCACTGCAGTGTATTACCTTACATAACATTGTATTGTACTATACTGTATTGCATTGTGCTGTATCATATTGTTTGTTGTGTATTCCACTTTTAATCAAGGTAGATTTCTTTACGCTAAGTTCCGGCTGCTTCCGAAGGAGAGAATGCGTAGCCACAAGAACAACGCCACTTTCTTTTTCTCCTGTTTGTATGTGTATCGGTTTCCATATGGTTTAAACAAAATGGTTATTTCAGAAAAGAAAACCCACATGTACACAAACCCATTAGGAGCAGCAACAAACGGATAGCTTATAGTGTACTCCACCATAAAAAAAAACCCACGAAACTGGTTATTTGGCGGCTGAAAAAACATGGTCACAACAAATCAATCCTGTTGAAACAAGTGCAATAGATAAATTAAAGAATCAGTTCTATCCTTGCTGCCTCTACGCTTGTGAAAACTTAGAAACCTCACATTTGCATATTGGTATTATTACATACTTGTTTAAGTCAGAAAAAAAGAAAGAAAAGTAAGAAATTTTTTTTAAATAGGAAGGAACAAAACGTAAAGTCGAGAGACATGGAAAAAGTGTCAGCTTGTCACAGGTATCACAACTTCTTCAGATGACAACACAGAGTCCTTCGGATGAGACTGTACACCGAGGTCCCGTGTTCAAACGCATGCAGAACATCTTGCGCACACGTCAAATCCTGTTTCGCTTTTCGAAAGAGTAGGCCATTGTGTGCCGGTGGAAACAGATGACAAAATGTACAAAATCGCATACACACGGGGACTGGATATAAAAAAGCACATGAGTGCTTATTCCATTATCCTCGATATAAAAGAATAAATTAAATAAATAAATAATTATTCAAAACATCCCTTGATGCCTACATCAAGTCTCACCCCCGATAAATCTCACTTTGCAAAGAAACTCTTAACATCTACGTAAAAGACAAATAAATCTACGGACAGCCTGAAATAATTATTCAGATATTTGTGTCCCTCTGAAAATCCCGACTCCCTTTCAAGAGAAAGTGGGCTTTTAACACAACAATGCTCGAGCTTGTCGCACAGTATGTTCTCTCGAGCGAGGTTAAAACGAGGACACTATGATAAACAAATACTGCTCTTCCATTTCCTTGACATTTCCACAACGACATTGTGGACTGTCGGCTAAGCGACGATTAAACAAGTCGGTACTAAATCACTAATTCCTAAACGTTAGTCTACAATTAAATGATTCGTTCATTTCTTTCACCAATAAATATGGTGCGCACTACAGATTCATCGCCAGACAAACACGAATCGAAGAACAGCGAATTCGAAACCCGGACTTCTCCGCTGTCTAAGGTTTAAGCAAGTTGCGGTGCGTTACCTCCAAGACTACCGACTCACTGCACCTCAAGCTAGCTAGTTACCTTCTCTCTCGTAGGGGTCATCGAATTTGCCTGGGCAGAAGTCGCAGGACTGCTTGCAATCTTTCAGCATCACGCCCGCTTTTCTGATGCAGTCTCCGTTTTCTGCCCGCTTTCTACACGTGGAGTTTTTGTCACTGCATGTGTCGGCTGCAATGTTCACAAGTAGGAGAAGAATGAAGAAGAATGAAGAAGATGAAGAAGAAGAAGAAAGAAGAAGGTGTAGGTGGTATGTATAACACATTGCATTATGCAAGTAAGTTAAGCGCTTGTGCGTGGATGCAGGCATGGACAGATGCATGCTTATAACAGAGAGACACGCGCACGAGTAACCACACACACACAGGCCTGCATGCACATACACACACAGGCACGCATGCACATACACACACACACAGGCACGCATGCACATACACACACAGGCACGCATGCACATACACACACACAGGCACGCATGCACATACACACACACAGGCACGCATGCACATACACACACACAGGCACGCATGCACATACACACACAGGCACGCATGCTCTCTTTTCCAAGACTTCGTAATAATCTATTTAAAAGTTTAACACATTCTTGGAAAACAATATGGAACAGTTTATCTCTTTCTAAAGTCAGCACGATCAAAACAAAGCTTCAAGAAAGCACTGAAAAAACATTTGATGGAAACATTGTACACTGTTTAGTTGCTCAAAATTGAGTTTGCATACTGTGCCAAATAATTTTATGAACCTTTTTTGTGTCTGCCGACCAGCCGCCATGGTGCAGTGGTTAGCTTCTTGGATTTCGGACTGGAAGGCCGCGGGTTCGAATCCCATAAGAGTCACAAGGATTTTTCGGACTCCGGCCGGCTCCTACCCAGAGTGAGAGAGCTGTGGGCTCGGTGGGAAGACTGGGACCACACAGTCGAGCTTCATCCAGTTTATGGATGCGGGTTTGAGAGAGTTGCTCAAATTACCTGACCAACACTGCAGGTGTCTGTATCTCTCGGGCCCGGTTGACGCCGGGATATATTATGATAGTAAGCGTGGAGTACAAGCCTGTCAAGTAGTCTCAAAGCGCATGAACCTCCACATCAGCATCATTGCGTCATCCTCATTGTCATTGATCATCATGCAACAACAAAAATTTTAAAGGCCTCTGATTCGGTGGTCCCAGTTGCTCTGGTCTCATGGTGACCTCAGATTCGGTCTGCCCATACACTTCTATGTTGGGGTTGGAGGTTCAGAGGGGACGGTCGTTGGAGGGACGTTGTGGTGGTTGCCACCTCAGGTGGGTAACTCACTCAGTCTGGCTCCGCGACTGAGCTAATACTGTCGTTAGTAGGGGACTTAGTAGGTGGTGTCCTGCGTATGTTAGCTCAGAACAGGCACCACTGAACATCACCAAAGTGACACAGCAGCAGTGCAGGGCCCCTCTGGCTGGTGGCCCCACGGCGGCCTGATATTAATAGGCTCCCTGTGGAATTCCGACCCTGGGGATGGGACATGACGAATCTGGGTATGGCTGTGGCAGGGAGATTGGAATGAGCGGTGTGGGAGCAGTAGGACGGGGACGTCACAGAAGATGAGGCAGAAAAACAAAAAATTGTGTCTGCCGTTTGTTGTCTAATTTTTCTGCCTTTTTTTGTGATGCCCAAGAATTTTGCTGATGGATACTGCATTTTAGGTCTTGTTGTCACGTTGCAAACGGATTGTTTTGGATTTGTCTATATGTTTGACAGTTGTGTTGCCTCGTTCTTTTGCCTCGATATGATTTGCGAATGTGTGTGTGTGTGTGTGTGTGTGTGTGTGTGTGTGTGTGTGTGTGTGTGTGTGTGTGTGTGTGTGTGTGTGTGTGTGTGGTGTGTGTATGTCTGTGTGTGTGTGTCTGTGTGTGGGGGTGGGTGTGGGTGTATGTGTGTGTGAGGGCAGGGTAAAAATAAAGCTTGTAACCTCACTATTTTACCCTCAATAAAGATCTTGACATACAAACAGAAAGACAGACAGACATACAACTGCCACACCTCCACCCCCCCCCCCTCCAACCAAAACACACACATACACTCACACACACTCACACACATACATACACACCTCCCCCCTCCCTCCACCCCACACACACACCACCACACCATACCCCAACCCACACACATCCCACCACCCCCAACCCCACTACCCCCAACACACCCACCCCAACACTAACACCCACACCACCCACACCACCACCACACCCCCCCTCTACCCCCTACCCACCCCCACCCTCCCATACCCTTCCCCCCCACCCCCCCACACACACACAACACACCCCCCAACACCTACCTGTATCGTAGTGAGGGGTGACCTCGCACAGTCCACAGGCCAGTTTGCAGCTCCTCAGCATGAAGCCAGCGTTGGTCTGGCACTGGCCGCCCTTGGCCCACTCCCCGCACCTGTCGTGCCCGTCCACACACGGCACTGCATTCACACAGCAGGTCAGGTCAGGTCAGGCCAGGCCAGGCCAGGTCAGGTCAGGTCAGGCAAATGAACAAACGAAATGAACACATGTTATTTATAGAGGGTTATAGAATAAGCATACCAATAGCTTTTTTTTTACATCCAGCCCTCTGCGGAAAAAAAACACAAAAAATTAACAGACAGGTATGTAGATGGGTAGAGTGGGTGGGTTGGGTGTTTGGTTGGATGGGTGGGTGGGTGTTTGGTTGGGTGAGGGGGGGGGGGATGAGTGGGTGTTTGGTTGTGGGGGGGGGGGGGTTGGTTGGGAGGTTGGTTGGTTGTTTAGTTGGTTGGTTGGCTGGTCTGTGGGTTGGTTTGTTGGTTGGTTGTGTAGTTGGTTGGCTGGTTGGTAAGCTGGGTGGTTGGTTGATTGGCTGGTCTCTGAGTTGGTTTACTGGTTGGTTGTGTAGTTAGTTTGTTGGTTGGTAAGCTGGGTGGTTGGATAGTTCGTTAATTGGTACATAGGTAGGCAAGTAGGAAAACAGGTAGGTAGGTAGGTTTTGTTGACTGGTTGGTAGGTAGGTATATGTAAAAAGGTAAAGGTGTCCCCATAACCTATGTGGTCGAAGGAGAGTAAGGCATCAGAGACCTCAACTTCTCAAGGGGCCAGCATATTGAGGGCGGCGCCCATCTCCTCTCCCTCGCTGCTGTACCTTCCCTGACCCTAAAGAGGGCAGGTTCCCATTTACAACAACACAACAACACCACCACACACTCTCTCGCTCTCGCTCTCACACACACACACATACCAAAACACACACACACACTACAACATAACACACTACAAACATAACACACACAAAACAACAACAGCCACCCCCCCCACCCACACACACACACAAACACACACTCGACAACAACACCACCCCCAACAACACACACGTGCACACTACCACCACCACTACCTAACCACTACCCCCTTCCCCTACCCTACCCCACCCACCCAGCCAAACACACACACACACACACACACACACACACACACACACACACACACTACAATAACACAACACAAACACACACTACAACACACACACCACACCCCCCCCCCCCACCCCACACACACTACAACACACACACAAACACACACACACTACAACACACACACACACTACAACACACACATACACACACACACACACACACACCACACACACACACACACACACACACACACACACACACACATTTCTTCTTTTCTCCCTGTCTCCCTTCATAAATTGTTTCGCTTTTCGTTGAGAGTAGGCCATTGTGTGCCGATGGGAACAGATGACAGACTTTACAAAACCGCATACGCACGGGGATTGGATGTATTTTTTTTTTAAAGCACATGAGTGCTTATTCCATTATCCTCGACATAAAAAATTAAATAAATAAGATAAATAAATAAAATCAATCACTGATAGCGAAATGAAAGTAAAAATCTAATGAAGCGAACATTTCCATACGTACATCTCGGGGTGGATCCATCATCGTTACAAATCTTGCAGGATTTTCGGCACTTGTCGTGCATAAAGCCTGGGTTTCGGTCACACTCTGCCCCCTGCGCCCATTGCGAACAATTCTGGTGCTTGTCCACACACGTCTCTGCAGATCACACACGCACACGCGCACACACGCAAGCACGCACGCACACACACACACACATGGATGCACGCGCACAAGCATGCACATACACACACACCGTTTAAAATCAGTTTTTAGTGGATAGACGTTAAAATGAACACACACACACACACACACACTTACAAAGACACTCGCAAGCACGCACGCATGCACGTACACTCACACGCAAGCACACACACACAGAGGCACGCACGCACGCAAGAACACACACTAAGCAAGCAGAGAGAGAGAGTAGTGAAGAAAAAACGAGCACAGAATTTTTATCACAACTCTTTTGTCACCACAGCAATCCTTTCTGAAATGACCAGGAATTTAGACTGTCTATTTTAACTTAAATATAGGCCTAGAAAAAGGACGTTTCATTCTCAAGTTGAAATATATTGTAAGACATCGATCGGTAGAGTTCGCAGCAAGAACAATAACTTCCTAGGAGACAAGACTCGAAGAGTTTTGTCCCCTAAAGGTGCTACTCTCTACTATGAAGTCCGTCTCGACTGTTTCCAATACATGACCCGGATCGATCGAGCCACCACCACAGAGGTACACGTACGCGGGGATTCCACCCCCCCCCCCCCCCAACCTGGAGTTAACATCAGTGCCGACTCCACTCTCCCCGAAAGTCCCTCGGATGAGACTATAAACCTAGGTCCCGTGTGCGAATGCACGCAGAACATCTTGCGCACACGTTAAAAGCATGTTCCGCCTTTCGGAAGAGTAGACCATAGTGTGCCAGTGAGAACGGATGGCAAAAATTTGCAAAAGCGCATGCACACGGAGACTGGATGCTTAAAAAAAAAAACCAACCTTCATGAGTGCTTATTCATTATACTCGAAATAAAAGAATCTTAAATAGATAAAATCAACACAGACACACGCACGCGCACGCACACACACACACACACACACACACACACAAATTTGGGACGCGTGTTCAGAACCCATGTAAACCAAATAATTATACATACTATGCCCTTCTTTTGTGAAAAGGGATCACTGACTATTCTATACCTTTGGGCAAGTGGATTTACCTTACTACACCTTAACGTTTGACAAGTGACCTTCACTATGCCTGACTTTCCTGCGACTACTGTAAACTGTGTCTTGCTTTACTGCGACTACTGTAAACTATGTCTGGCTTTCCTTTGAATACTGTAAACTATGTCTTGCTTTCCTGCGAATACTGCAAACTATGTCTGGCTTTACTGCGAATACTGTAAGCCATGTCTTGCTTTCCTTTGAATATTGTAAACTATGTCTTGTTTTCCTTTGAATACTGTAAACTATGTCAGGCTTTACTGCGATTGCTGTAAACTATGTCTGGCTTTCCTTTGAATACTGTAAACTATGACTGACTTTCCTGCGAATGCTGTAAACTATGTCTGGCTTTCCTTTGAATACTGTAAACTGTGTCTTGCTTTCCTGCGAATACTGTAAACTATGTCTGACTTTTCTGCGAATACTATAAACTATATCTTGTTTTCCTGTGAATACTGTAAATTATGTCTGGATTTCCTGCGAATGGTGTAAAACCATGTCTGACTTTCCTGCTAATACTGTAAACTATGCCTGACCTTCCTGCGAATGTGTAAACTATGTCTGGCTTTCCTTTGAATACTGTAAACTATGACTGACTTTCCTGCGAATGCTGTAAACTATGTCTGGATTTCCTTTGAATACTGTAAACTATGACTGACTTTCCTGCGAATACTTTAAACTATGTCTGGATTTCCTGCGAATACTGTAAATTGTCTTCCTTTCCTGCGAATACTGTAAACTATGTCTGACTTTCCTGCGAGTGGTGTAACCTACGTGTGACTTTCTTGCCAGTGTTCTATACTAGGTCTGACATTCCTACGAATGGTGTAAACTATGTCTGACTTTCCTGCGAGTGGTGTAAACTATGTCTGACTTTCCTGCGAATACTGTAAACTATGTCTGACTTTCCTGCTAATACTGTAAACTATGTCTTGCTTTCCTTTGAATATTGTAAACTATGTCTTGTTTTCCTTTGAATACTGTAAACTATGTCAGGCTTTACTGCGATTGCTGTAAACTATGTCTGACTTTCCTGCGAATACTGTAAAGTATGTCTGACTTTCCTGCGAATACTGTAAAGTATGTCTGACTTTCCTGCTAATACTGTAAAGTATGTCTGACTTTCCTGCTAATACTGTAAACTATGTCCGACTTTCCTGTCAATTGGGTAAACTATGTCTGACTTTCCTGCGAATGATGTAAACTATGTCTGACATTCCTGTCAATTGTTCTAAACTATGTCTAGCTTTCCTGCGAAAGGTATAAACTATGTGTGTGTGTGGGGGGGGGGGGGGGGGGGGGGGTCCTGCGAACGATGTAAGCTATGTGGTCTTGGCTGTCCTGCCTAGTGAGTGTTGCTGACTTGTGTCTTACCTATGGGCATGTCTGATTTACAGAAGCACTGGCAGTTTTTGTCCACGAAGCAATCTGCTGCGCAAGTCGGGGGTGACTGACAGTGATCTGCCGACAGAAAGCCATACGATAAAAATAAAACACACCAAACAATAACAACAAAAAACGAAACAACAACAACAACAAAACCCAGCACCAACAAAAACGCGCCTAACACACGCACGCTCGCATACAGCACACAACCGTGCACGCACGGACGCAGGCATACAAACATACACATGCACACACGCACGCATACACACACGCATACACTACATACTCACACACACATATCACACACATACACATACACGCACACACACACACCTACACACACTCATACTCACACGCGCACACACACACACACACACACACACACGCACACACGCACACACGCACGCACGCACGCACCGTCGATGCTAACGTTTTGTGTCAAATAAATCTCTTTCTGACTTAACGATAATAGAGTACACTCTCTCTCTCTCTCTCTCTCTCTCTCTCTCTCTCTCTCTCTCTCTCTCTCTCTCTCGGGGACTGGATGTAAAAAAAAAGCACATGGGTGCTTATACATTATCCTCGAAATAAAAGAATTTGTCATTCTCTTCTCTCTCTCTCTCTCTCTCTCTCTCTCTCTCTCTCTCTCTCTCTCTCTCTCTCTCTCTCCCTCTCCCTCTCCTCTCTCTCCGTCCCTCTCACTCACACACCAACAAAACAAGAAAACAAGGACAGCACATACACACACACAACACACACCACACACACACACACACACACACACCACACCACACACACATACATACACACACACACCCTCTTTTACCCAGCAGTTAGCAACAAGAACACATGGACACCACCACACAGCCTCCCCTACCGTTGCACTTGTACATCAGGTTGACCAGTTTGGCATCAATGAAGGAGGGGAACAACGTCATGCCGATGACGTCCTCTTTGGTGGGGTCACGCGTGTAAACGGTCTGGGAGGCGTAGTCTCTGGCAAAAGCCTGTCACAAGACAGCAAGCAGCATCAGGAGCGACGTCATCAGTGACAGCATCGCGAGTGATAAGCATCACGAGTGGCGTCATTAGTGACGTCACGAGTGACCGCGTAATGAGTGACGTCACCAGTGATAGCGTCGTGAGTGGCGTCATAAGTGACAGTATCGTGAGTGACGTCGTCCGTGACGGCATCGTGAGTGGCGTCATCAGTGACAGCATCACGGGTGACAAGATTATGAGTGACGTCATCAGTGATATCATCACGAGTGACGTTATCACTCTCTTTCAGTTTCCGTCATTATCATCATCTTTATCATCATTAACTAACAGTATTCAAACCACAACCACCAGCATGCACTGCTATCATCAATCCCTGGTTGTGTTTTAAGTTTGAAGTGGTACTGTCGTTGTTGAACAGCTGGTCGTGCTGCTGCTGCTGCTGCTGCTGTTACTAAAATTGGAATTGCTGCTGCTGCTGTTTATGTATAGTTAAGTTGGGGGGGGGGGGGTTCCTGATTAAACATATCTTTATCCCCTCGAACCCCCCCCCCCCCCACGCGCACACACACACACACACACACACACACACACACACACATATTTCCCCTTCCATTGGTTCACACACATACACACACACGCGCGCGCGCGCGCGCGCGCCTCTTTATCCCCCCCCAAAAAAAAAGAAAATCACACACACGCACACACACATACATACACACACATATTCCCTCCACACACACCCACCCCCACTATTACCTCATTCTACAATTTATCCCCGAAATCGGAATACGGCTACCTTCATGGTAGGCAAAAACGTGTCCCATACACATAAACTTCCTTATGAGTAAACCTCGGACCTCTATATCCAAGAAACAAAAACAACACAAAAAAAACAAAAAAAACAACCTCCTCCTCCTTCTTCTTCTTCTCTTCCTCTTCTTCTTCTTTTTTTCTTCTTCTTCTTCTTCTCCTCCTCCTTCTCCTCCTCCTCCTTCTCCTTCTCCTCCTCCTCCTTCTTCTTCTTCTTCTCCTTCTTCTTCTTTCTTCTTCTTCTTCTCCTCCTCCTCCTCCTCCTCTCCTCTTTCTCCTTCTTCTTCTTCTTCTCCTTCTTCTCCTCCTCCTCCTCCTTCTTCTCCTTCTTCTTCTTCTTCTCCTTCTTCTCCTCCTCCTCCTCCTTCTTCTTCTTCCCTCTTCTTCTTCCCTCTTCTTCTTCCCTCTTCTTCTTCTTTCTTCTTCTTCTTCTCCTCCTTCTCCTCCTCCTTCTTCTCCTTCTTCTTCTTCTTCTCCTTCTTCTCCTCCTCCTCCTCCTTCTTCTTCTTCCCTCTTCTTCTTCTTCTTCTTCTCCTTCTTCTTCTTCCTCTTCTTCTTCTTCTTCTTCTCCTTCTTCTTCTTCCTCTTCTTCTTCTTCTTCTTCTCCTTCTTCTTCTTCCTCTTCTTCTTCGTCGTCGTCGTCGAACGCTCAGACAGCAACTACTGTTGTCTTGTCCCATGAACGAAAATGCGTTGCGCTGCCGTTAGACGCCTTGACAAAATAATCAAGCCCAGCTGCATGCGTCTTCAGCGTGGGAGAGAATAATTATTTTATTTTATTTATTTATTTATTTTTTTATACAACTTAAAAAGTCACGGCAGATTTCTCTGCGTGTCTCCTCCGGGGGGGGGGGGGGGGGGGCGGAAGGGAGGGGGGGGGGGGGAACGCGTCGCCACAAGAGCAGCGCCACCCATTAATTTTTTTTTTATAATCTTTTTCCTGTCTGCAACCGTTTTTGTTTCCCCTATCAGAGTGGGCTTTTTGTTGTCTACAAAAAAATTTTTCTCTCTCTCCAGAGACAACTCTCTTGTTGCCGTGGGTTCTTTTACGTGCGGCTGAACAACCACGTTTAACTACACACGGGACCTCGGGTTTATCGTCTCATCCGAAAGACTAGCACCCAGACATAGTGGGGGGGGAAGGGGGGGGGGCAAAGTTTCGTGGCCCCCAAAACGTGGGGTTTGAACCACCGCCACGCTTCCGACCCGGACTTTTCGCTTTCTAGGCAAGCGCGTTGTTACCTCTAGACCACCGATTCGTAAGAGTAGGCCATTCATTGTGTGCCGGTGGGAACAGATGACACAATTTACAAAACCGCATACACACGGGGGACTGGATGTAAAAATAAAAAAAGCACATAAGTGCTTATTCCATTATCCTCGATATAAAAATATTTTTAAATTTTAAAATTTGAAAAATCCACCGTGTCTTTATTACGAAAAACAACAAAACGACAACGACACCAAAACTAAAACCAAACCAACAACCAAACCCCCCCCCCCCCCCCCAAAAAAAAAAAAAAAACAACACCCCTTCTTTTCTTCTTCGTCGAACGCTCAGACAGCAACTATTGTTGTCTGTTATATGAGCGAAAATGCGTCACGCTGCCGTTAAGCGCCTGACAAGTCAGGCCCTGCAGCATCCGACTTCGGGGCACAAGGGAGAATAGTTTACCTTTGAAGTTCTTTCTGTGGGGAAAAAAAGGCAGGAGAATGGACCAAGAAGGCAGAAAATCGACAAGAAGGAGGTGGTGACAGGAAGAAAAGGAACAAGGCAGAAACAAAGAGAGGATAGAAAAGAGGACATTTCTAGCACAGAATTTCCAGAATGTGGGGATGCTATTTATACTGATAGGCCCCCGGCATCCCTCGGGGGAAAACCAACCAACCCCCATACTACTACTACTACTACTAATAATAATGCATGGAATTTATATAGCGCTGAATCTTGTAAAGCAACAAATCAAAGCGCTCAGATGATTTTTTTTTGTTTTAATTGAGGATAATGGAATAAGCACTCATATGCTTTTTTTTTACATCCAGTCCCCGTGTGTATGTGGTTTTGTAAATTATGTCATCTGTTCCTACCGGCACACAATGGCCTACTCTTTCGAAAAGCGGAACAGGATTTAACGTGTGCGCAAGATGGTCTGCATGCGTTCGCACACGGGGGGGCCTCGGTTTATAGTCTCATCCGAAGGACTTTGACATTCAGTTCAATTCCTTTTTTTTTTTTTTTTTTTGGGGGGTAGGGGGGGGGGTCAAACTGGGAAGAAAGGGCGAGGAGGCTCGAAAACCCAGAACCTCACCACGGTTGACTTGTTGGTGGCAGGCCAACGTCTTAACGTCTTAACCCTCCTGCTACCTACCTTCCTTCTTGAGATGATGATGATGATGATGATGAAGATGATGATGATGTATGGAATTTATATAGCGCTGGATCTTGTAAAGCAACACATCAAAGCGCTCACAGTCTTCCCGTAGTGCATGACGGAGTCGTAGTCGTAGTCCAGACCCATCTTGTCGTCGGATCCCCGGGCGTACTTGGTGAGCTGGGCCACGGAGGAGCGGCCCACGGTGTAGTAGTTGACGCGGATGTAGGCATCCCGATCGGGACGCTGGTGCTCGTGGATCAGGCCTATGGCGTGTCCCAGCTCGTGCTCCACGGTTCCTTTCTGCCCGTCCCCCCCCGACGCATTAGTTTTAGTTTGACACAGACACAGAGAGAGGGGGTAGGGAGAAGGAGGAGAGGGGAGAGGGGGGGAGGAGAGGGGGAGAGAGAGGGGGGGGAAGGAGAGGGGGGAGGGGGGGGAGAGAGAGAGAGGGGGGAGAAGAGAGAGGGGAGAGAAGTAGGGTTTTGAGAGAAGGCCATAGCGAGAGGGTAGAGAAGGATGGTGGACCACCTGGGACAGGACGCAGTCAGCGCCAGAACCAGCGAGCTGGAACTTGACTGGGTGGAGTGAGGAAAAGAGAGAAGGTCTTCAAGGAAAACGAGCCGAGCGGAGGAGAACGCGACTTGGATCAGAGGACCGCAAACCCGACAGGGCTCCATAAGAGGGGTAGGGGGGGGGAGGGGTGGATGTGAATGAGAGGAGAGAGAGAGAGAGAGAGAGAGAGAGAGACAGAAGACAGAGAGAGAGACAGACAGACAGACAGAGGGTGAGTGAGAGAGAGGGGTGGGTGGGTGGTGTGGGGTGGAGGTGGATATAGAGGGGAAGAGGAGAGAGATGGGGGGAGGGGGGGGGGTGGGGGAGGGGGTGGAGAAGAGAGAGGGGTGGAGAGGAGAAAATGGGGGAGAGAGAGGTGTGTGTAGGGGGAGAGAGGGGAGGGAAGGAGAGAGAGAGGGGGGAGAGGGAGAGAGAGAGAGTGAGAGATAGACAGACAGAGACAGAGGTACAACCATTTGATAATATTTTGTAGATGACAAACTCTAATGCAAATCCCACAACCTATTCACTACCTCTCAACTCTTACCCCACCTTTCTCAAAAGAAAGATCGAGGTTTCTAAATAGACAAATGTAAATACTAATAAAGTGTATCCCTCACCGACCCCCTCCGCCCCCTTACTCACACATACGTCCTCTCTCTCTCTCTCTCTCTCTCTCTCTCTCTCTCTCTCTCTCTCTCTCTCTCTCTCTCTCTCTCTCTCTCACACACAACACACACACACACACACACACACCACTTCCACACACACACCACCCCACACACACAACAACACACACACACACACAACACACTACACACACACACCACACACACCACACACACATACACTCCCACCACCCACCCTCCCCCCACACACACACACACACATCACCCCCCCCACCACACACACACACACATCACCACACCACATCACCCCACACACACACCCTACACACACACACACGCACACTCCCCCCACCACCACCCCACACACATACACACAACCACCACCACTACCACCATCTCCACCACCACCACTACCTCCTTACCTCCACCACCTCCACAACAACAACAACACCCTCCTGATGATACACGGACGTTAGACTTACCCAGAAGCAGCCGTTTGTGTCCAGGTTGACTGTCTGGACTCCTCCCTTCATACCCAGGTTAGCCCAGCACCTGACAACAAGCGCATCACACTCCCTTTTCAACGTGTCCATAGTTTCATAATCATTATTTTTAGTTATTTATTTATTTATTTATTCTTTTATATCGAGGATAATGGAATAAGCACCCATGTGCTTTTTTTTTACATCCAGTCCCCGTGTGTATGCGGTTTTGTAAATGTTGTCATCTGTTCCCACCGGCACACAATGGCCTACTCTTTCGAAAAGCGGAACAGGATTTAACGTGTGCGCAAGATGTTTTGCATGCGATCGCACACGGGGCCTCGGTTTATAGTCTCAGACGGGATAGCTCAAAGTGGTCAGAGCACTCGCTTTCCCCTCAAGCCAAGGTTAAGCAGCTTCGAGCGTGGGTGACCACTTGGATGGGTGACCGTTTGTGCGCCTTGGCTTCATTCGTGGTCTAGAGGTAACGCGCCTGTCTAGAAAGCGAAAAGTCCGGGTCTGAAGTGTGCGGCGGTTCGTACCCCGTTTGGACCGGAAATTTTTCCCCCATCCATTAGACCATGAGTGGTGGTCTGGGCGCTAGTCTTTCGGATGAGACGATAAACCGAGGTCCCGTGTGTTACACGTAATTATTTAGCGCACGTAAAAAAACCCCACGGCAACAAGAGAGTTGTCCCTGGCAAAATTCTTAGAAAAAAGCCACTCTGATAGGGAAACAAATACAGCTGCAGGAAAAAAAAAAAAAAAAAAGAAGAAAAAAAAAAAGGGTGAAAGGGTGGCGCAGCGCTAAGTAGCGACACGTTCTCCCGCTCTTTTCGGGGAGAGCAGCCCGAATTTCAACTTAAAGTGGTATGAAATAAAATCTGAGCGCTTTGATTTGTTGCTTTACAAGATTCAGCGCTATATAAATTCCATACATTATTATTATTATTATTATTCAGTACAGTTCTCCCAAGTTCACCCAGCTGTAAATGGGTACCTGCCCTCTTTAGGGTCAGGGAAGAAAAAGCAGCGAGGGTGAGGAGATGGGCGCCGCCCTTAATATGCTGGCCCCCTGGAGAAGCTGAGGTTTCTGATGCCTCGTCCCCTACGACCACATAGGTTATGGGACATATTTACCTTTACCTTTAGTTTCATACGAAAAGCTCCTGGATTCAATGAAAAAACGCAAACTTAAGTGGTACGGGCACGTCACACCAACATCTGGACTGGTCGAGACTGTCCTACAGGGTACAGTACAAGGAGGAAGACGCGAGGAGGCAGACAGACAAAATGATGGGAAGACAAACTTCACAGAGTGGGCCGGCCTTGAGTTGGAATGACTTGCTACTGAAAGCTGAAAACCGAGAGGAGTGGAGGAAGCTGGTTGCAAAATCTCCAATGGTGCTCTAAAGGTCTACCAGACGACGGGATAGTTGAAAATGAATGTAAAGTTGAAGACCTGCTGACTTCAGTGGGTTGGTTTTTTTAAACTGCAAACTGAAGTGGTACGGGCACGTCACACCAACATCTGGATTGGCCAAGACTGTCCTACAAGGAACAGTACAAGGAGGGAGATGCAAAGAGGCAGACAGAGAAAACGATGGAAAGACAACTTGAATTGGAGAGTGAACTGGCCTTGAGTGGAACTATTTGCTACGGAGAGCTGAATACCGCAAGGTGTGGAGGGAGCTGGTTAGCAAATCTCCAGTAGTGCCCTCAAGGTCTACAGGACTACGGGATAGGTGAAGGTGAATGTGAAATTGAAGACCTCCTGACTTCAATGATAAAACGCAAACTGAAGTGGTTCGGGCACGACACACCAACATCTGGACTGGCCAAGACTGTCCTACAGGGAACAGTACAAGGAGGGAGACGAAGAGGCAGACAGAGAAAACGATGGGAAGACAACATCAGAAAATGGACTGACTGGCCTTCTGTGGAATGACTTGCTACGGAAAGCTGAAAACCGCGGATAGTGGAGGAAGCTGGTTGCAAAATCTCCAGTGGTGCCCTAAAGGTCTACAAGACTACGAGAAAGGTGAAGTGAAGGTGAGGTT
>CM054155.1:35175636-35180636 GCA_028751875.1 Rapana venosa | reverse complement strand
ACGTCCCTCATTCTTTCACGTCTGGACTATTGCAATTCTCTTCTGGCTGCTCTACCAGCATCATCTATCCACTCCCTTCAACGTATACAAAACTCTGCCGCTCGACTAGTCCTCAGAAAGCAAAATATCTGAGCACATTACTCCTCTCTTTCGATCTCTCCACTGGCTGCCTGTGTCACAGAGAGTAAACTATAAGATCAGTACCCTCTGTTACAAATGCCTTCACAAAACAGCACCTTCCTACCTCTGTGGATGTCTTCACCTGTACACTCCTCGTTCCCTTCGCTCTGCTGCAGATACCCTGTGCTTACGAATACCTAGATTCAACCAATCCACTATTGGCCGTCACTCTGTCTCTATTTCTGGTCCATTGATCTGGAATGACTTCCCTCTCTCCCTTCGCCAAAAGCCTTCTTATGACACTTTTAAATCCATCCTCAAGACACATTTATTTCAGACCTAAGATTCTCCCCTCTTGTTTCATCTCATTCCTGTCCTTGCTCTCAACAGCCAAAACCCCCATCACCCTGCCAAAGTGCACAACCTCTGTGTGTGTGTGTGTGTGTGTGTGTGTGTGTGTGTGTGTGTGTGTGTGTGTGTGTGTGTGTGTGTGTGTGTGTGTGCGCGCGCGCGTGCCTGCGTGTGTGTATGTGTGCGTGCGCGCGCGCGCGCGCGCGTGCGTGCGTGCGTGAGTGTGTATAATTTGAATTTGTAAAAACTATCAATTGTAAAGTGATGCATATGTAAGAGTACGATGAATGCAAGCGCTTGATTTGTTTTAACAAGATATAGCGCTATGAAAATTCCATTTATCATTATTATTGTTATTATTATTATTACTTACAGGATGCCGGTCCAGAGGTGTGTTTGATGTAGTCAGCCAGGGAGAAGGGGGTGTGCATGAAGGGGGAGAAGCTCACCTCCTTCCCCTCAATAACCAAGGTCTTGGGGGTGGTCAGCAATTCATCTGATCCCTCCTGCACAACACAGTGGCTCAGTGGTCAGTTGATTGAAAGCATTTCACTCCTGTCACCATCATCATTCATCATCATCATCACCATCACTGTCTTCTTCTTCTTCTTCATTGTTTTCTTCTTCGTCGTCGTCATTATCTTCTTCTTCGTCGTCGTCATTATCTTCTTCTTCCTTTTCGTCGAACAGACAACAACTATTGTTGTCTGTCATATTTTAAGTGAAAAATGCGTTGCTCTGCCGTTAAGCGCCTGACAAGTCAGGCCCAGCACATCCGACTTCGGTGTGAGATGCTCTTCTAATATTTCTGGATTTATTTATTTTTAAATTCAAAAAGCAAGAGAATGGACCAAGACGGCAGAAAATAGACAAGGTGACAGAAAGGAAAGGAACGAGGCAGACACAAAGAGAGGGATAGAAAAGTGGGAATTCCTAGCACAAAATTTCCAGAAAAGGGGGAGGGGGGTGATATTTATACTGACAGGGCCCCGAGGATCCCTCAATGGGGGGTGTCCTGTGATTTTAAAGGCAGGTGTTTGAGTCGCTGCCGTCTGTTGTGTCGTAAAGGGGTTCTTGTCCTAAGGTGACAGGATCAACGGAGATAAGAACGCCTCCCTAGATCTGGAAATTTCCTGTGGAAACTTACCTTCTCCTTTCCTTCACCAGGTGGCTGTCTGTCATGCACAGATTGCACATCGCAAGACAAACGATAGTGATGGTATTGGCGACGAATGTCATCCTACCTTTTGATTTGTCCATTCTTGAATGAGACTCGTAAAAAAGGGGGTTTTCTGAATATTAGGCTTGCATTAAACATCCAAACTTTTTTGAAGTGTGAACAAGTATTTTCTTCGACGAACAGGAAGACTCTGGTTAATGATAAAAATGATTCAGACTATCAGAAATACCATGTAAAACATGTTCAAAGATTTTGATATAATTATGTAACCAGAACTTTTTGTTTGGTTCCATGGTATTGTGTCCATTTATCTGATTCAATGGTACATGGCAGCTGGTTTGCTCAGTCAAGATCTTGTTGACAATGTTTGAGTTATCAGCGAACAAAGACTGACCACTTAGCTGGGTACAAATTCTATTACCTCCCTTGCATCTTTTTACTAGGATCCCCAAATATAAGGCACAACGATTCACTATGTGTTTATTTTCTCCTTTTCTTGATTAATTTTTTGGCGCAACATGTAATGTGAGCATATTTTCTTCCACTTTTTTATCATCGTCTTTCGATGGCAGCGTTAATAAGCTGCAAGAATATCTTATAAATGTAATGGGCACTTCTAGGTTATGAAAAGGGCCTCGCTGTAAAGTACGGGGGAAAATCTTCTGCAACCACTTGGACCTCTAATGAAGACTCATCCAGGGGCTGAATCTCAGTTCAGGTCAGGCTAAAAGCACGATCCTTACTTATAAAAAAAAACACCTCTAACTCATAACATCACAGAAAGATACTACTTTCTACATTCATTTTTTTAGTACATGATTCTGTAATAAATCATTTCAAAATGATGGAGAACTTGTGACTTGTAACCTGCACTTGTTCTCCTCCATTACTATTTTCTGATTTCTGGGTGTCAGTCTTTCATGTCAGACGTTCAAGCGAACTCTAGTGTTAATGCAGCATTTACAGGGGGGGGGGGGGGGGAACAACCAACCTTAAGGCAGCAAGAAATTTGTCCTCCACAAAATTGAATTCTCAAACAACAACACACACACACACAAAAACTAAACCTCTTCTTGTGCGGAAGCATAATAAAAAATAATAATAAGTGGCACTGAATTGTAGGGACGCCCATTACATTCAGAGAGCCGCCTGATTTCATACATTAAAAAAATCTACCGTCGATAATATAATCATGCTATAAATGCCCTGGAAAAAAATACAGAGTACAGGCAGCCTATCGTAGTCATTTGAAACAAACTCTTTAAACTCCACTCCCCAAATTACTTTATGTCAAAAGACTGACATTAAGTTTGTAAGTTTGTAAAACTGACCGTAATTATGGTAAATTCCATTGATAACAACATTTTCACCTACTGATATCAAACTTTTGAACACAGTTTCACAGGCATGGCAACAAACTTTTGAAAAATAGTTGTTGTTGTTTTTAAAAACAGTCTTACCCCTAAGTGGAGACACATCAGCCAGAGCGCCACGAATGGCCAAAACTTGAGGGCCGACATCATCTTTGCAGAGGAGACTTGTGGATGAGTTAGTGTCAAAGACAAAACTCTGACCAGTTCTTGGGACCAGGTGGTTTATATACTATACAAGGTGTGGCGGGGGTATGGGTGTAGGGGGGGGGGGGTGTAGGGGGGGGGGGGGGCAGGTCACTACCACAAGTAAGGCTGTATTACGCCGTGAAAATATGCTTGGCTGTTACCACCACCAAAAAAAAATATATGGGGCTAAGGCACGAAGTGTTGGCACATCTTTCAGAACAGCACACGATTCCATTGTTGGGGAAAGTGTGCTCGCTATTGATCACCGTGACAATGATGAGGTGCAGAGGGGTAGGGAGGGGTTGGGGGGAGGGAGGTGGAGGGGAATTGAAGGGAATGGGAACATCTTTCAGGGATGCATACCGATTCCATTGTTGGGGAATGTGTGCCTGTTGTTGATCCCCATGACGTGCCAGCGTGCGAGTAGGCAGGTGCGAGCACACGCATATGCATGCACGCGCGCGCACACACACACGTACGCACGTGCGCGCGCACGCACGCACGCATGCATGCATGGACGCAGGCACGCACGCAAGCGCACACACAGAGATATACACACACCCGTACGTGCGCGCGTACGTGCACACACTCACAAAATTAATGCACGCCACGTTCGAAAACACGCGCGCGCGCCACACACACACACACAACACACACACACACACACACACACACCAACACATACAACAGACAGACAGACAGACAGACATACATGCATACATACATACATACATACATACATACATACATACATACATACGTAGATACCACACGCATGCACACATGTGTGTGCATGCGCGCGCGAGCGCCCACACAGACACACACACACACACACACACGCGCGCACGCACGCACGCACGCACGCACGCACACAGGATGACAAAAAGATGGGATTATGAAACAATACGTCTTTCAGGCCTATAGAATGGGTTACATCAATACACTGCACTACACTGCACTACACTGCACTACACTACACTACCCTGCACAGCTAGAAGGTGCCCCCCTTTGTTTGCATAGCATATCATCATGTGGAAAGGCAGGTTTTTGAAAGGACTTCACATAAGTAAGAATGTACTTTTGCAAAGGGGACGGGATAGCTCAGTGGTCGGAGCACTCGCTTTCCCCCAGCCAAGTTAAGCAGCGTCGAGCGTGGTTACCAGTTGGATGGGTGACCGTTTGCGCGCCTTGGCTTCAGTACAGTTCCCCCAGTTCACCCAGCTGTAAATGGGTTCCTGCCCTCTTTAGGGTCAGGGAAGGTAAAGCAGCGAGGGAGAGGAGATGGGCGCCGCCCTCAATATGCTGGCCCTAGAGAAGTGAGGTCTCTGACACCTCGCCCCCCTACGACCTTATAGGTTATGGGACTCCTTTACCTACAATTAAGGTAGCTATAATCCGACTTCGGGGAATTAGTTGATTTGATTTTTCTTTAACTTGTCGGGGAGTCCATGGGGCAAAGCACTGAGGTTTTTCGCAGATGACATTGATGGAATAGCAGGATCAGAAAAAGAGCTTGCCAGCCTAACAGAACACTTGAATAAGGCCTCCAAAACATACGGCATGGAAATCAGTGCAGAGAAGACCAAACTGATGACTAATAACACCAACGGCATTAGCACTGATATCAGGGTTAATGACCAGAAGCTGGAAACAGTTCAAAGCTTCAAGTACCTGGGAGCCATTGTATCAGACCAGGGATCCAAGCCAGAAGTAGTATGCAGGACTGCACAGACAATAACAGCTTTGTCAAAACGAAACACCATCTGGAGAGATAAAAATATCTCACTTAT
>CM054155.1:35170636-35173136 GCA_028751875.1 Rapana venosa | reverse complement strand
CACTGACGACTTGCCTGTCTTTCTTGATGTTGTTTACTTCTTTGGACGTCACGACGGATTTGGGAAGGGCACTTCTTGCGAAAATACTGAACTCGCGAATTACGATTCAGCACTGGGTCCGCCATTTCTGTTGATACTGACTTGTCAACTGGCTTCAGTCGCAAGACGAAGACAACACTGCCGCTCTCCCCCGCGACTTTCCAGCTCGATAGGACGTTGTCGATCAGCAGGGCATTTAAAGTTGTTACTACAGTTGCTGGAAGGCCAGTAACTGACATTTTGAAGCTTAAATGCAAAAATTTGCAGCAGCTTACTAACAGCACGCCCTTTTAGTTCTCGTCCCGTCACGCCGTCCCGAGAGAGAGAGAGAGAGAGAGAGAGAGAGAGAGAGAGAGAGAGGAGAGAGAGAGAGAGAGAGAGAGAGAGAGAATCAGTGGTAGCGCATTCTGACCTGGAGTTACATTAATGAGATTTTATTTTGTCAGCCAGATTCTGTCAGCTATCTGTGGACCAATTCAGAGAGGTTCGTCGTCACCACAGACGAGAACAGGAGAGAGGCTGTCTCACGAGCTGGTCTTTGTCCATGTTACACAGATGTTCTTGACGGTGTTGTTGCTGTTGTTTTTGTTCTTCTTGTTAATGTTGCTGCTGCTGTTGTTGTTGCTGGTGCTGCTGCTGTTCTTCTTGTCTTTGGTTTTTTGCTGCTATTGTTGTCGTTGCTGCTGCGGGTGCTACTACAGCTGCTGCTGCTGCTGCTGCTGCTGCTGCTGCTGCTGCTGCTGCTGCTGCTGCTGCTGCTGCTGCTGCTGCTGCTGCTGCTGCTGCTGCTGCTGTTGTTGTTGTTGTTGTTGTTGTTGCTTCTGCTGCTGCTGCTGCTGCTTCTGTATTCCTCAGCATTTACCCACCTGGGAGTCACCTAGAATATATTGTTCCTTCTCTCTCGTCCCACCTAGGAGGTACTGTAAGACCGTAAATACGCACTGAATGAGAAGTTTGCGTGTAATAGATGGTTCCATGTAGGAATATGCAGTCATACGCCGACTTCAGATGATTTTTTTCAAAAGAAATCATAGGGGAAATAGATTGTTATGCTAGGAATCGTTTGTCTTGGAGGAAGATAGTCTCAACAGAACGTTTCAAGCCATAACAAAGCATATTAAGGTAGGCCTTAGTACTGGAGACGGGCTAGCTCAGTTGTCAGAGCACTCACTTTCCCCAGCTAAGGTTAAGCAGTATCGAGCATGGTTACCACTTAGATGGATGACCATTTGGACGCCTTAGCTTCAGTACAGTCCCCCCAGTTCATCCAGCTGCAAATGGGTACCTGCCTCTTTACGGTCAGGGAAGGTAAAGCAGCGAGGGAGAGGAGATGGGAACTGCCCTCAACATGCTGGTCCCTTGAGAAGTTGAGGTCTCTGGTGCCTCACTCCCCTGCGACCACATAGGTAATGGGACACCTTTACCTTTTTTACCTTTGGTACCTCACCTACATCAATAACTGACAAAGCTTTTGGGCAGGGAGGAATTTAGAGATTTGTTACCAGAAGACGAGAAACATGATGCCCACTCTTTACACCACAAACTGAAGGTAAAGGTGTCCCATAACCTATGAGGTCGTTGGGGAGTGAGGTGTCATAGTCCTCAGCTTCAGTATATTGAGGGCGGCGCCCATCTCCGTTCTCTCTCGCTGCTTTACCTTCCATGACCCTAAAAGAGGGCAGGTACCCATTTACAGCTGGGTGAAATGGGGGACTGTACTGAAGCGAAGGCACGCAAACAGTCACCCATCCACTTTGATAACCACGCTCGAAGCTGCTTAACCTTAGCTTGGGGAAAGCGAGTGCTCTGACCACTGAGCTATCCCGTCCCCATAAGGGAATGTTCAAAGTTAATTTAATTAACCACGGTTCTGATCTGTTAGTTCTCCATTTTCACTTTCAGTTATTGATGTCAACTAATTGCCAAGGCCTACACTAAAATGTTGTTATGTTGTAAAATGTTGTGTTGAGACTGCCTTAAGCCATGACAAGCTCTTAACATAACAACCTGCAACATCCATTAAGGAGGGAAAAAAATCCTCTGAAGTCGGAGTAGGGCTGCCTATATGGCGAGGTACTTGAAAAAAGTCATGCACGCAAACTTCTCAGCCGGTGTACTTCCTATCTCACAGAGATTCCCAAGTGGGATGATGAGTGAGTCAAGAGTGCATGTTCTGGGTGACCCCCAGGGTGTAAAGCTGGGGAAAACTCAAGACAAGACTCAAGAATACTTTAATGTCTCAACTAGAGAAATTATGAGTGGCGTTTTAAAATTATAATTACACAGCATGCACTATTAAACAATACAGATTAAGAAATAACACAGTATTTTAAAAGCCAACAACAATCTACGTCTCACACACACACCCGCACACACCCATCCACACACACACACACACACACACACACACACACACACACACACATTTTATTGCAGTTAGAGATGAGATTATTAGTACTAT
>CM054155.1:35020636-35165636 GCA_028751875.1 Rapana venosa | reverse complement strand
TTATGTCTCTGTGTCTGTGTCTGTGTTTCTATGTCTCTGTGTCTGTGTCTCTGTGTCTGTGTCTCTGTGTATGTCTGTGTCTGTGTTTCTATGTCTCTGTGTCTGTGTCTCTGTGTCTGTGTCTCTGTCTCTGTGTCTGTGTTTCTATGTCTCTGTGTCTGTGTCTCTGTCTCTGTGTCTGTGTGTATGTCTGTGTCTGTGTTTCTATGTCTCTGCGTCTGTGTCTGTGTCTCTGTGTCTGTAACTGTGTCTGTGTCTCTGTGTCTGTGTGTATGTCTGCGTCTGTATTTCTATGTCTCTGCGTGTCTCTGTCTCTGTGTCTTTTTCTATGTGTTTCTGTTTCTGTGTTTCTATGTCTCTGCATGTTTCTGTGTCTATGTCTGTGTCTGTGTGTGTGTCTCTGTATCTGTGTCTGTTGTGTATGTCTGTGTCTGTGTCTATGTCTGTGTCTGTGTATCTGTGTCTATATCTGTGTCTGTGTATCTGTGTCTATGTCTATGTCTGTGTCTGTGTATCTGTGTCTATGTCTGTGTCTGTGTATCTGTGTCTATGTCTATGTCTGTGTCTGTGTATCTGTGTCTATGTCTGTGTCTGTGTATCTGTGTCTATGTCTATGTCTATGTCTGTTGTCTGTGTATCTGTGTCTATGTCTATGTCTGTGTCTGTGTCTATGTCTGTGTCTGTGTATCTGTGTCTGTGTCTATGTCTGTATCTGTGTCTAGGAAGGAAGGTGGCAGATGGTTAAGACTTTTGCCTGCCAACAAGTAAACCGTGAGGTTGTGGGTTCGATTCCCAGCCTAACCCTTTCTTCCCAGTTTGACAAAAAAATCGAACTGAATATCAAAGTCCTTAGGATGAGACTATAAACAGAGGCCCCGTGTGCGAACGCATGCAGAAGATCTTGCGCACACGTTAAATCCTGTTCCGCTTTTTGAAAGAGTAGGCCATTGTGTGCCGGTGGGAACAGATGACAAAATTTACAAAACCGCATACACACGGGCACTGGATATAAAAAAGCACATGAGTGCTTATTCCATTATCCTCGATATATAAATAAATAAATAAAAAAGGTCATCTGAGCGCTTTGATTTGTTGCTTTACAATATTCAGCGCTATATAAATTCCATACATTATTATTATTATCATTATTATTATTATGTCTGTGTGTATGTCTCTGTGTCTGTGTCTATGTCTCCGTGTCTGTGTCTATGTCTGTGTCTATGTCTGTGTCTATGTCTCTGTGTCTGTGTCTATGTCTGTGTCTATGTCTCTGTGTCTGTGTCTCTGTGTCTGTGTCTATGTCTGTGTCTATGTCTGTGTCTATGTTTGTGTCTATGCCTGTGTCTATGTCTCTGTCTATGTCTGTGTCTATGTCTGTGTCTATGTCTCTGTGTCTGTGTGTATGTCTGTGTCTATGTCTTTGTCTATGTCTCTGTGTCTGTGTCTGTGTCTATGTCTGTTCTATGTCTGTGTCTATGTCTCTGTGTCTGTGTGTATATCTCTGTCTATGTCTGTGTCTATGTCTGTGTCTATGTCTATGTCTTTGGGTCTGGGTGTATGTCTGTGTCTATGTCTCTGTGTCTGTTTTTTTTGTATGTCTGTGTCTATGTCTTCTGTGTCTGTGTGTATGTCTGTGTCTGTTGTGTATGTCTGTGTTCTGTGTGTATGTCTGTGTCTATGTCCTCTGTGTCTGTGTCCTGTGTCTATGTCTCTGTGTCTGTGTCTAGTGTCTGTTGCGTCTATGTCTCTGTGTCTGTGTTCTGTGTCTATGTCCTATGTCTCTGTGTCTATGTCTCTGTCTAGTCTGTGTCTATGTCTATGTCTCTGTGTCTATGTCTCTGTGTCTGTCTCTGTATCTGTGTGTATGTCTGTGTGTATGTCTCTGTGTCTGTGTCTATGTCTGTGTCTGTGTCTATGTCTCTGTGTCTGTGTGTATGTCTGTATCTGTGTCTCTGTGTCTGTGTGTATGTCTGTGTCTGTCTCTGTGTCTGTGTCTATGTCTGTGTCTGTGTCTATGTCTCTGTGTCTGTGTGTATGTCTGTGTCTGTGTCTCTGTGTCTGTGTCTATGTCTGTGTCTATGTCTCTGTGTCTGTGTGTATGTCTGTGTCTGTGTCTATGTCTCTGTGTCTGTGTGTATGTCTGTGTCTGTGTGTATGTCTGTGTCTGTGTGTATGTCTGTGTCTGTGTGTATGTCTGTGTCTATGTCTCTGTGTCTATGTCCTCTGTGTCTATGTCTCTGTGTCTGTGTCTATGTCTATGTCTCTGTGTCTATGTCTCTGTGTCTGTCTCGTATCTGTGTGTATGTCTGTGTGTGAATGTCTCTGTGTCTGTGTCTGTGTCTGTGTCTATGTCTCTGTGTCTGGTGTATGTCTGTGTCTGTGTCTCTGTGCTGTGTGTATGTCCTGTGTCTATGTCTCTGTGTCTGTAACTGTGCTGTGTCTGTGTGTATGTCTGTGTCTGTATGTCCTGTGTCTGTGTTGTCTGTGTCTGTCACTGTGTCTGTAACTGTGTCTGTGTCTATGTCATGTGCCTGTGCGCTCTGTGTCTGTGGTCTGTGTCTCTGTGTCTGTAACTGTGTCTGTGTGTATGTCTGTGTCTGTGTGTATGTCTGTGTCTGTGCTGTAACTTGTCTGAGTCTAGTCTGTGTCCTTGTCTGTAACTGTGTCGTGTCTGTGTGTATGTCTGTGTGCATGTTCTGTGTGTCTGTGTGTATGTCTGTGTCTATGTCTCTGTGTCTCTGTGTCCTGTGTATGTCTGTGTCTGTCTCTGTGTGGTGTAACTGTGTCTGTGTCTATGTCTGTGTCTTGTCTCTGTGTCTGTAACTGTATCTGTGTCTCTGTGTCTGTGTGTATGTCTGTGTCTGTGTTTCTAGTCTCAGTGTGTCTCTGTCCTGTGTCGTGTCTGTTTCTATGTGTTCTGTCTGTCCCTGTGTCATGTCTCTGCTGTCTCTGTGTGTGTGTGTGTGTGTGGTGTGTGGTGTTGTGTGTTTGTGTGTGTGTTGTTGTGTTCTGTCGTCTGTCTGTCTGTCTGTCTGTCTGTCTGTCTGTTTCTGTCTGTCTGTCCTGTCTGTCTTATTTCTAGGTCTCTGCAGTCTCTGTGTTTATGTCTGTGTCTGTGTGCATGTCTGTGTCTCTGTGTCTATGTTTCTCAGTCTCTGCCTGTCTCTGTGTCTGTGTCTGAGTTTTTATGTCTCTGTCTCTGTCTGCCTGTGTGTATCTGTGTGCATGCCTGTGAACTACACGTGCAAACTTACCTCGACCATTATTTCTGTTTTTTATGGTAATGACAAAATATTTTTGATGCCCCTTTCATCTTCCTCCCCCCCCCCCCCCCCCCCCCCCCACCCCTACCTTCTCCATCGCATCTTTCTGTCTTTCAGAACCTCACTTCTTAAACCCCCAAAATGTCAATACTGAATCTGATTTTTACTTCTTTTTTTTTCTTTTTTTTCAAAACTTTTTTTTAAAGCACGATGATAACTATTATGGACCCAACCTGGGCAAACTAGTCACATTAGCTGAGTTTTGAATTTCTTCTTCGTCGAACGCTTTGACAGCAACCATCGCCGTCTGTCATAATTATGAGCGAAAATGCGTCACGCTGCCTTTAAGCGCCTCACAAGTCAGGGCCCAGCGCATTCGACTTCGGCACAAGGAGAATTGTTATCTTTGAGTATTTCTGGGTTGGGGGGGAGGAAGGGGGGGGGGGGGGGGGGGCGTGGAAGGCAGGAGAATGGACCAAGAATGCAAAAAAGTAGACAAGAAGAAGGTGACAGAAAGACCATGACAATGACAATAACAAATTCTTTCATTTCGAGGATAATGAATAAGCACTCATGTGCTTTTCTTACATCCAGTCCCCGCCTGTAGCGATACATCAACCCACAGTAGGAACAAAGGGAAATAACCCTTTCAAAAAACAAAAAACAAAACAAAAACAACAACAACAAAAGACCAAAACAACTAAAAGAACATCCCAACCCCACCCACCCCCCACCCCGAAAAAAAAAAAAAGACAGCCCCCCCCCCCCCCCCCCCCCAAAAAAAAAAATCAACGGAAGAAAAGGAATGAGGCAGAAATAAAAAGGGTGATAGAAAAGAGGAAGGGTTGTGTTTTTTTAGCATAGAATTTCTAGACGGTGGGGTGCCATGTATTCTGACAGACCCCTCCCCCCCCCCCTCACCCCCCCCCCCCCCCCCCCCCGCATGCCCACGTGGGAGTGGGGGGTGGGGGGGGATTTTGGATTTAATTAAATCCTTTTCTTCTCATACGTTAGTTATTTTAGTTTCAAACTGATGGCTACTGGTCTAGCAGATGGACAGCACAGGAAGTAATGGATAAGTGACAAAGTGTGGTAAAGGCAAAAAAAGATATAAAAACAAAGGGTGGGGACGGGATCTATAGCCTAGTGGTTAAAGTGTTGCGCTGGCAATCTGACGGCCCGGGATCGAATCGAACCACCACTGAGACACCCGTTCAAGGGAATGTTTTTCTACTACTAAAATAGTAGTAGTAGTAGTATGATGATGATGATGATGATATTATTATTATTATTATTACTAGTAGTAGTAGTAGTAGCAGCAGCAGCAGCAGTAGTAGTAGTAGCAGTAGTAGTAGTAGTAGTAGCAGCAGTAGCAGCAGCAGTAGTAGTAGTAGTAGTAGTAGTAGTAGCAGTAGTAGCAGTAGCAGCAGCAGTAGTAGTAGCAGCAGTAGTAGTAGTAGTAGTAGCAGTAGTAGTAGCAGCAGCAGTAGTAGTAGTATCTGCTGCTGCTGCTGATGACGATGATGCTGATGATGATGATGATGATGGTGGTGATGATGATGATGATGATGATGATGATGATGGTGATGATGATGATGATGATGATGACGACGACGACGACGACGACGATGACGATGATGATGACGATCATCGCCACCGTCATCAATACGTTATTATCATTGTCATCATCATTATTGTTATCATCATCGTCGTCGTCGTCGTCGTTGTTGTTGTTCTTGTTTTTGTTGTTGTTCTTGTTGTTGTTATCATCATCATCATCGTCGTTGTCGTCTTTTTTTTATTACATCATCATCATCATCACATTATTATCATTATTATTATTATTATTATTATTATTAGCAGTGTTGTGTTGTTCTTATTGTTGTTCTTGTTCTTGTTGTCGTCGTCGGCATCATCATTATCATCATCATCACCGTAGTTGTTGTTCTTGTTGTTGTTCTTATCATTATTTTGTTTATTGTTGTTGTGGTTGCTGTTGCTGCTGCTGCTGTTTTCCCTTGAGTTTCACTAGGCCTACCCCTCGTTTGAAAACTGCAACATTCCAATCTATAGTTTTATTTTACTCCAGCTTTTGACAGCTCCCACCTCCCACCCCTCCCTCTTTTCGCTGAAAAGCCATTCCATTCCGATCCATAGTTTTATTTTACCCGAAAGGTCGTTGACATAGAGACGGTCAGCGACCTGAGGCATTTGCTTCAAAATGGCGTCGTACACACCTTGGCTCAACGAACATCGTGCTCTTGTTGACCAAACGAGTATCGCAAAACCTCCTTCTAAAGATTTCTTCCATATCTTTGTCACGCCCAGCGAGGTATGCATGACGATTTAATGCAGAATTCTTACTCAGAAACTTGCTTTGATGTGTAGAATTCATCCAATTCAAGTTGTTATGATAGAAAGAAATCTTGCGAACGGCGGCGCCGATCGCTGTTAGTGCAATTCGATCTCATTCGGGCATGCACTAACAAGCCCAAAAAATAAATGATGGTTTTTACTTAACTGCGTTGTAAACAGTAGCGCGTTGTAAATTGACGTCTTGAACAAGTGGGACTGAACTAGGTAGTTTTCATTGAACAAATTTTACTGCCGTTCGCCACAGATTAGGCCTAACAAAATGAAAAGTAGGATGAAAACAATAACAGAGAGCCTAAGCTAATAACTGCAGGAGAAGACTACTCTTAGGAGTAAGCACAGATTTTGCATTCGTTGTTTTGTTTAATTCACTTTTCCCCCTGCAAACTTTGTATTCAAATTAGAATCTATCACACTATTGTGACTCATAAACTTGACCAAGCAGTCAGATTATTTACAAAAGGTTAAAACAAATTTATTTGAGGGCCTTGAGAGGAATACAGCACCTCAAGAAAAATTGGACCAGTCAAAAATTGTATGCAGCAGAAACAAATTTTTCTTTACTTGAAAATCATTAATAATCTGCATGTTAAAAGAGTTTTCTAATCAGCATGGTAGCAGGGTGGGAGGGGGGGGGGGGGGGTCCCCTACTGATGTATTCTAGAAGTGAAATCCATTCTGCCTGATGCTTGTAGCATATTGTTTAATGCTTTTTTGAGAATGTATTTTTGGTTTTCATAATGTTTTACTATATACATAAATCATGTGTATGTAAGGTTGAAGTAAAGAAGATATTTCAGTAGGGCTTAGAAACTTCAATGGGTACAGGCTCTTAGTTCTGCCACTCAAACTTTGCAGTCCTCTAATTTCCCTGGTGATGATGGAGACTGAAAGCACATAATTATATAAAATTATGTTTAATCAATAAATGATTATTTGTTTTGTTCGGCTGATCAGTTGTTATTTGATACACTGTAAAATGAGGCAGTAGAAAATTATTTTACAGTACACTGTTAAGTGTGAGGTATTGATTCTCATAAGTAAATTTAACTGGTGTTGTTGTGATGTGATAGCAGTTAACATTTTGTTTTAACACACACTAACAGACCTGCACATTTTGAATTAGGATTGTACATCACACACTTGTATTTGTACTTGTAAACATTCCCATTCAAGAATGTAGAGATATAGTCAAAGTCAAAGTCAAAGTCAAACTTTTATTTTCAGATGGTACATTGAATAAGCAGTGCATTAGAGTGTGTGTGTGTGTGTGTGTGTGTGTGTGTGTGTGTGTGTGTGTGTGTGTGTGTGTGTGTGTTGTCTGTCTGTCTGTCTGTCTGTCTGTCTGTCTGTCTGTTTGTTTGTGTCTGTGTCTCTTTGTGTGGTTTTTTGGTTGGTTGTTTGTTTTCTTGCTTGCTTGCTTGTTTACAAGTTTTTATTTTCCTTTTGGCATGACTCCATCATGGTTTTATAAACTGATATAGTAATAGCTCTGTTGACATGTTTGGGCTTGCAAAATCAACCAGCCAGAACAGATTTTGCTTGTCTCAATGTCTGTGTGAATTTGGCAGGTAGTTTGTGACCTGATCCTCATTACAAGCCATTGACATAACAAACTTTCTCCATACTTTCTATGTCTCTCCACCAGTTAGACTAAGAAGGAAAGAAATTTTGTACTTTTAACACACGGGGAAGGATAGCCTAGAGGTTAGAGCATTGTACACACAATTTGATGGCCGAAGGTCAAGCTGCCACTAAGGCATCTGTTTTATGGGATTTTACCCTGGAGTTAACATCAGTACTGACTTCACTCCCCCTAAAGTCCTTCAGAGGAGACGATAAAACTGAAGGCCTGTGTGCGAATACGCTTAGAACATCTTGCGCACACGTTAAAAACCAGTTCTGTCTTTCAAAAGAGCAGGCCATTTCATGCCAGTAGGAACATACGACAATTTTGTTTATATGTATACACAGGTGTCTGTTAACATACCTACCATCCCTGAAGTCAGAATGCAGCTTCCTTAATAGTTAATGGTGGGTGAAAACAGTCGCATATGCAGAATCTCACTATTGGTGAACCTCAGAGCTCTAAGTCAAACACAAACTTTAACACCAACTAGCCTAATTTTTTTAAGTAACCTTTGAAGTTTCGTTTTCTATCATCAACAGAAGGGGAAAAAAGGTTTTTTAGTGATTTCTTTTTTTCTTTTCTTTTTCTTTACTAACCCTTTCAGTTGGGCAAAGGTGGTGAAAAGCATGGGAGTAACCATCAGGGTCAAATGAATTAAGTAACAATAACTGATAAATGAGTGAATAAAGCAACAGGTATCCATTCCAAGTGATTATGAAACATGAGTTGATGTTTTCAATCATTTCAAGGTGCTCCATGAATTAAGGATGAAGATTTAAGTGGTGGGTTTAGAAGTTCTCCCTGAAAATGGAATGTGCTGATCTTTTATGGTTAAAAACAAACAAACAAACAAACTTGTCAATAATGCAAATATGGTGGTAAACTTCAAGTTTCTGGACAAGGAAATGAAAGAGATTTTTTTTTTAACCTTCAAAACATGATATAATGTGCATGTCATCTAATTGTATCATATAATCTCATTTTCATGTCATTGTGACACCTAATTTTCTCATGTGAACAGTTGCCATGTCATCTGCAATCAGCTTGGAGATTATATATATATATATATATATATATATATATATATATATATATATATATATATATATATATATATATATATTCTTGCTTTGAACAATCCCCCCAAAATACCTAACTTGACGTGTGTGTGTGTGTGTGTGTGTGTGTGTGTGTGTGTGTGTGTGTGTGTGTGTGTGTGTGTGTGTGTGTGTGTGAGTGTGTGTGTGTATGTGTGTGCGCATGCGCATGTGTTTATTGTTTAATTACTATTTAGTTATTCCTTTCCTTCGAGAATGATGGAATAGGCACTCTTTAATTCATTTGCACTGGCGCACAATTGCCTACTCTTCCGAAAGGTGGAACGGGTTTTGGCATGTGGGCCGGATGTTCTGCGTGTGCTCCCACACGGGACTTCGCTTATAGTCTCCTGAAAGGATGTGTATGTGTATGTGTGTGTGTATGTGCATATGTGTGCATGCGTGCGTGGGTGGCAAGTGTGTGTGTTTGTGTGTGTATGTGTGTGTGTGTGTGTGTGTGTGTGAACATGAACTATATGACCATAATTGTCCCAGGTAAAATCCCCCCCCCCATCTCTCTCTCTCTCTCTCTCTCTCTCTCTCTCTCTCTAACATGGTCTCAGTATGGTGTTCAATTTAAAATGTCATACGAAAACTTTCACAATGATGTAAAATTGAGATTGACGTCATTCCATCACGTCATAATAAAAAAAACCTGAGGAAGGCGAAAGCCGAAATAATGGGGAACATTTATTATGCTGGTTGTTATGCTTTCACTTTGTGTGGTATATATATATATATATATATATGACTGTTCTTCCATCGCAAGTGGGAAGAAACATGCTACTCCGTTTATTACTACTAAATGCTTAGAGAAGGTGACACACCGTTGACCTATAGGACATTACTCTTTGATCACAACAATGGCAATGACTGGACAAGCCTGGACCTGAGCTTTTTCTGAAAGTCAGCAGGCCACTGACCTGTTCCTAAGTCAGCCTGTCCTTTCCGGTCTCTGATTAAGTGGTAAACGTGCTTAGTAGGAGCACCACGAGAATCTTGCATAATTGTGCTGGACCAACACATTGTCTGAATGCCAGGCTACCTAGTACGACCATGCCAGACTGAGCTGTTGATACAATGTGTTATGGCAGACTGGATCTAATCCGCTGGCTGATCGGCATTAACAGTATGCTTCCCTGCCAAAGCTGGTAGCTGTTCAGTTGGGGTTGAGTGTTTGTACACAACTTGTGATTCTGTAGGCTGTAGGTCAATAACTGTCCAATGTCACAACTCATGACCGCTGCTTGGAAGCTGGGTTTTTTTATTTATATGTTTGTTTGTTTATTTGTTTGTTAGGACTTTGGGAATATTCTTTTAGCTGACAACCTACCTATTAAGCTTCTTTTTCTTTTAAAGAAAAGAAAAAACCCAAAGAAATACAAGTGAAGGGTTACCTAGCGGGTTTTTGTTTTATTTATAGGATATGAATAAGCATTCATGTGCTTTTTTTACATTCAGTCCCCATGTGCATGCAGTTATTTGGTAAATTTTGTCATCCATTTCCACTGGCACACAATAGCTTACTCTTCCAAAAGGCAGAACAGGTTTTTAATGTGTGTGCAAGATGTTCTGCTTGCATTTGCACAAGGAACCTTAGTTTAAAGTCTCATCTGAAGGACTTTTAGCTTTGAAAATCTATGTCAGATCACAAGCTTATTGTTTTATAGATAGATAGATAGATAGATATCTCACACACATGCACATGCACGCATGCACACGCACACACACACATGTTGTTATTTTCCTTTTTTTTTTGTTTATTTGTATTTTTCTCTTCTTACTGATTTTCTAAAATATATGGACAGCCTGATGAAAATATGCTAAACATATTGCTTATTCACTCTAAAAGACATATATATTGCTTATTCTATGTACCATCAGGAAATATTGACTGTTACTTTGACTTGTGTGAATATAAAACATCTGCATCAGGTATTGCTTATTCAACATACTGTCAGTGAACTTAGACTTTGATTTGTATGTGTGTGAGTGTGTGTGTATGTGTGTGTGTGCGCATGCGCGTGTGTGTGTGTGTGTGTGTGTGTGCACGTGTGTGTGCATGCATGCATGCATGGAATATGTGTATTGGTTTCTTTTCAACTCACAAAAGATCACCTGACAGCTCAAGTCTGATGGCAAACGTGTGTGGTCAGTTTGTGTACAGGGTATGGAAGATCGTGCCCCCAACCCGCCCCAACAACCACCCAGCCCCCCAGGAAATCCGAAACTCTTGGGAAGACTTCAAGTGTGATGAAAGGCTCCACAGTATGTCCCCCACTTCACTTTCTCTGCCTCTGCCTGTCTTTTTCTCCACCAAAGGCTGTATTGTATTGTGATGTATTGTGTTGTATTGTATTGTATTCCATTGTATTGTATTGTATAGCACTTTTAAGTCATGGCAGATTTTTCTGCATCAGGCTGCACACCGGTATTAAAAAAATCACTCTTTTTCCTTCTGTTTTTCTATGTAACTCTTATATTCATACCGCACGTACTAAGGCATCCACAGAAATAAAAACCACTTTTTGTGAAAGACTAGCCTCTGACTCAAAACTCATGTGATTTGGAACAAATTTGGTAGGTTTTAAATTTTTAAATTTTTCAGCAAACACTACCCCCTCAGTCCTTTGTCATCTGCTAGCTTCCTTACCACAATATGCATGCGCGGGGTCAACGCTGTAGGAATACAGGCAAACCTCATTTGATGGTTATTTCCAACTTTCTCGTGACTACCTGGTATTGCTCTATGTCCTCAATCCAAAAAACAAGAGCACAGTCCATTTTTTCATGCTTAAAAAAGTCTGTGAAAATCACCAACATTTTTTTCCACTCGCACTCTACAGAAGATACTACATGACCCCCAAATTAATACCGGTGTGTAGCCTCAAATTCGGGCTGCTCTCCCTGGGGAGAGTATGCTGGCACAAGAACAGCACCACCCAATGGCATCATTTGTCACCCACCCACCCCTTTTCCCCCCTTGGTTTAATGTTTATTCACAATAAGATGATTAAGACTATGCAAATTTTCATAATAGAACTGAGAAGGTTTGGGTTTTTTTTTCTGTGTGTGTGTTTTTCTTTAATTTAATGTCTGTTCACTCAAGGTGATATTAGACCAGTGTGTGTGTGTGTGTGTGTGTGTGATCATGCATGCATAGGTGTGTATGTTTGTGGGTCGGTGGGTATGGGTGTCAAAATGTAAGTGTGGATGTCTAAGTGTCAAGTCAAGTCACAATGATCTCTATTGAGGGTCAAAGATTAAGTTTACACAACTTTTTTTCATCCTGCCCTCACCACCAACAACAAAAGACATTGTTCATCTACATTAAACTATCACAATGAATGAAGACACTTTTTTTTTCAAGTCCAGACCTCACAGTATAAGATAAAAGCTAAGACAGTACAACATAGCTTAATGAAATCCTGACTTCACAACATAAGATAAAAACTAATACAATACAACATAGCTTAATGAAATCCTGACCTCACAACATAAGATAAAAACTAAGACAGTACAACATACTAGCTCAGTTGCTAAGCAAAAGAGGAATGCAGCGCTCTTTGTTGTAGTTACTTTTGCCTATCAACAGAACTGTTCTGTGACTTATTTTCTGTGTGTGTGTAATTTTTATTTATTTTATTTATTTTATTCTTTTATATCGAGAATAATGGAATAAGCACTTATGTGCTTTTTTACATCCCGTCCCCATGTGTTTGCGGTTTTGTAAATTCTGTCATCTGTTCCCACCGGCACACAATGGCCTACTCTTATGAAAAGCGGAACAAGATTTAACGTGTGCGCAAGATGCATTTGCACATGGGGCCTTGGTTTATAGTCTCATCCAAAGGACTTTTGGGGAGAGTGGAGTCTGCACTGATGTTAACTCCAGGGGAAAATATCCCCTTGAACGGGAATTGAACCCGGGTCATCAGATTGCGAGCGCAATGTTCTGACCACTAGGCTATCCCATCTCCCTGTGCGTGTGTGTGTATGTGTGCATGCGTGTGTGTGTGTGTGTGTGTGTTTGCTCAAGTAGTAGAAGTCTATTTTAATGTGCAACATGCATACCTTGCTGTAGTCACAAAAAATTGGGGGTGGGAGGGAGGGGGGGTGGCAAATGTTCTATCGTGTAAGCCCACAGTGATGCTATTTTTGTAGACAAGAATGATTGTGTGGGTCGCTACACTTCGGGGTGTGGATGTTTTGGGGGTTTTATTCACCCTTGCATCCTGTTGGTTTTAGCCCTTGTGGGCCTGAGCAGGCAGTGGCACATTAATCAATCCTCTTGCATTGTTTGATTTATGTGGTCCTCCCACAACACAATAACCTGTAGTGATGATGATGATGGTGATGGTGATACCAGCGACAACAATAATAATGATGATAATTGATGATGATGATGATGATGATGATGATGATGATGATGATGATGATGATGATGATGATGATAGCAACAACAACAATCACAATAATCATCATCATACTGCTGCTGCTGCTGCTGCTGCTGCTGCTTCTGCTTCTGCTTCTGCTGCTGCTGCTGCTGCTGCTGATGATGATGATGATGATCACACTACTACTACTACTACTACTACTACTACTACTTGTGCTGCTGCTGCTGCTGCTGCTGCTGCTGCTGCTAACAACAACAATGACAACAATAAGGTGATGACATTGATGGCAACAAAGGGTGACAACAACAACAATAATTAATGATGATGATGATAATGATGATGGTGATGATGATAACAACAACAACAATAACAATAATAATAACAACAACAACAACAACAACAACACAGTGATGGCATTGACGACAACAAAGGGTGACAACATCAACAACAACAACAACCACAACAACAACATCGTCATCAACAACCACCACCAACCAACCATCATTTCAACAGGTGAGATTCAGCGGGTGGCCGGTGAGCCGACGGTGGAGTACCTGGTGAACATCGCGGAGGGGAAGCTGGACTACCTGAACCGCCTGCCGGAGAAGGTGCTGCTGAAGATCATCCTCATGCTGGACCTGGAGGACGTCGCCCAGCTCTCCATGACCTGTCACCTTTTCAGAACGGTACCAGGGAACGGAATTCACAGCTCACGGCAAACCCAGCAGAACTCAGTCCAGGGTCCAGGGCCCGGTGCTGAAATTAGCCCGCCCACCCCCTCTTCCTTTTAAAAATGAAAATTGAACATGAAGCCCACTTTCTATTGGGGATGGGGTAGCTCAGTGGTCGGAGCACTCGCTTTCCCCCAGCCAAGTTAAGCAGCGTCGAGCATGGTTACCAGTTGGATGGGTGACCATTTTCGCGCCTTGGCTTCAGTACAGTTCCCCCAGTTCACCCAGCTGTAAATGGGTACCTGCCCTCTTTAGGGTCAGGGAAGGTAAAGCAGCGAGGGAGAGGAGATGGGCGCCGCCCTCAATACGCTGGCCTTAGAGAAGTGAGGTCTCTGACGCCTCGCTCCCCTACGACCTTAATATAGGTTATGGGACACCTTTACCTTTTACCTTTTACACAAACTTGAGAGAAAAGTTGTGAAGCAGATGTATCAATGTACCGTTGCTAGATGTGCTCAAAGTAATGAATGATTAGTAGTTTGTTTGTTTTTTATTTTTATTTTGGTGGATCGGTGGTCTAGAGGTAAGGTAACGCACCAGCCTAAAAAGCGGAAAGTCCAGGTCAGAAGTGTGCGATGGTTCGATCGCTGTTTGGGCCAAAAACTCACCACCACCACCACCACCCCCTCCATTGGACCATGAGTGGTGGTCTGGGTGCCAGTCTTTCGGATGAGATAATAAACAGAGGTCCCGTGTGTTATACATAATTATTTAGTGCACTTAAAGAGCCCACAGTCACAAAAAGTTGTCCCTGGCAAAATTCTGTAGAAAAAAGCCACTCTGACAGGGAAACAAGTACAGATGCGGACAGGAAAAGGAAAAAAAAATAGCAGGTGGCATTGCTCTAGAGAGCAGCCTGAATTTCATGCAGAGAAATCTGCTGTGAGTTATAGGGGTATAAAATAAGTGAAAATAAATATAGACAAATACCAGGTACAAGTGTGGCCAGTCCCTTCTATAATTAGCAATCAGCTGGGATAGAATGGATAGCAGTTGAGAGTGTCTGAAAGTGGGGTGAAACTTGACCAGCTGTGTTAATTGACTGTAATAATGATGATGATGATGATGATGATGATGATGATGATGATGATGATGATGATGATGATGATGATAAAAATAATAATTATAACAATTTTTTTCTAAGGGAATGTATGTAGCGCTAGGGGACGGGATAGCTCAGTGGTCGGAGCACTTGCTTTCCCCCAGTCAAGTTAAGCAGCGTCGAGCGTGCTTACCAGTTGGATGGGTGACCGTTTGCGTGCCTTGGCTTCAGTACAGTTCCCCCAGTTCACCCAGCTGTAAATGGGTACCTGCCCTCTTTAGGGTCAGGGAAGGTAAAGCAGCGAGGGAGAGGAGATGGGCGCCACCCTCAATATGCTGGCCCTAGAGGAGTGAGGTCTCTGACGCCTCGCTCCCCTACGACCTTATAGGTTATGGGACTCCTTTACCTTTTACCCTTTTATGTAGCGCTGTATCTTGCGCAGACAAATCAAAGCTGTACCCTCTCTCCCACAGCTGTCAGTTTACCCTCACTTTCAGCTACTCTTAGCTGCTATCCATTCCAGTCCAGCCCAGCCCAGCCCAGCCCACCTGGGGGCCAGCTGGTGGTCGTCATAGCTGGAACTATTTCATTTTATTTTATTGTATACCACCTCATGTCACAGCTGATTTATCTGCCTGAAATTCAGCCTGCTCTCCTTGGGGAGAGAGTGTGTCGTCACAAGAGCAGTGCCACCCACTTTTTTTTTTCTTTTCCTGTCTGCAACTGTATTTTGTTTCCCTATCAGAGTGGCTTTTTTTTTTAAACAGAATTTCACCAGGAACAATTCTCTTGTTGCCATGGGTTCTTTTATGTACACTAAATAATTTTGTGTGACACACAGGACTTCGGTTTATAGTCTCATCTGAAAGACTAGCACCCACAGCATCACTCATGGTCTACTGGATGGGGGGAAAGTTTTGGGCCCAAACGGGAATCAAACCATCGCACACTTCCTACCCAGACTTTTTTGCTTTTTAGGCAGGCATGTTACCTCTAGACCACCGACCCACTGGAATTGACCCATTCTTGGACTTGGTATTTAAAAGGAAGGGGAATGCTGATTTCTTTTTTTTTTTTAGCACTGGGTCCTGGACCCTTGAATGAGTTGTGTTGGATTTGCGTGCTGTTGCCCCCTGGCCCCCCTTTTTTTTCTTATTTGTTGTTGTTGTTGTTGTTGTGAAGACTCTGTGCTTGAGCTTTCCTTTCTTTTTCTTTCAGTTTCTTTAGTTTGTACTTTATTTCCCCTGTGATTTTGTTGTCTTTTTCCTTTATCTTTGGGCTGGTTTTTTTGCACGGCCTAAGGTGCTCTTTTTTTTTGGGGGGGGGGGGGGGGGGGGGAGGGGAGGGGGTTTGTTTGGGTTTGTGTGGGTGGGTGGGTGGGTGGGTATGTGGGTGTTTTGCTTCATTGATCCATTTATTTATTTATTTTTAAATTTTTATTCTTTGATATTGAGGATAATGGAATTAGCACTTATGTGCTTTTTTACATCCAGGCCCCGTGTGTATGCGGATTTGTGAATTCTGTCATCTGTTCCCACCGGCCTACAATGGCCTACTCTTACAAAAAGCGGAACAGGATTTAACATGTGCGCAAGATGTTCTCTGTGTGTTCGCACACAGGGCCTCGGTTTATAGTCTCATTCGAAGATCCGTTTATACTTACAAGCTACCAACCCTGGAAAATCTTGTTTCTCATCTTTTTTTTTCTCCTTTTTTATTTCAGTTTTTTGTTTGTTGTTTTTTTTTCAATGAAGGAGCCACTTGAAAAGGCTGAAGCTAAGTGCCATATCTTATATTCATTGTTGAAATTGTGTTTCAGCTTTGTTTTGGGTTGTAGAAATTGGCGGGGATGAACACACAGACCTGCTATGTCTGTTCTTGCTACAAGCTTCTGTCTGTCCCCTTCTCTTGTTGGGAGTTTGGGTTTCACCCACAACCACCCGCCGCCATGATGAATCGATGGTTGATGAAAATGTTGGAAAATGAAGATTTTTGTGATCAATTGCCATCAGCAAAATGATATTTTTTTTATTGTCTTGTGACATTAATTACAAACAGTTACCTGTAGCTTTTACTTCAAAACAGCTTCTGAGCTTGTTAGAATAGTAGAATTGGAGATAAAACAAAAAAATTATGTGTGTGTATGTGTGCACGTGCGTATGTGTGCATGAGTGGATATGTGTGTGTGTGTGTGTTTTATTTTATTCTTTTATTTCGAGGATGATGGAATAGGCACTCATTTGCTTTTTTTTTTTACATTCAGTCCTCGTGTGTATGCGGTTTTGTAGATGCACACACACTCATACACATGCATGCACACATGTGTTTGTATACATGTGTGTATTGATGTGTTTATGTGTGGGGGGCAGGGGTGGGGATGGGCTGTATACATTTCAGTTGTGTTACAGCAACAACGTGTGGAAGTGATATACATGTGACATAAACAAGCATACTTGCTTACATGCATTCATACAATGCATAGCAATACAAACACATGTATGCATGCACACATGTATACTTGTTGTATACTATGTGTATTGATGTGTGTGTGTGTGTGTGTGTGTGGCTGTGAACGTTTCAGCTGTGCTACAGCGACGACGTGTGGAAGGTGATCTACATGCGGCACAACAGGCAGCCCATCACACAGGATCTGCTGAACGTGGTGGAAGTCAAGGGATGGAGGGACGTCTTCTTCACCAACAAGCTGCAGCTGCAGGTAACTGACTGATCATGCTCTGCTCTGGAGTTTGGTTGTGGGTTGTTGTTTTGTTGTTGTTGTTGTTGGGTGTGGCTTTTTTGGGGGGGGCCTGGGGTGTTATGGGGGGGGGGGGGGGGGGGGGGGGGGGGGGGCTGTTGCCGTTGTGTTGTGTGGTACTGTGTTGTATTGTGTTGTGTTGTGGTATGTTGTATTGAAATATGTTTCACTGTATTGTATTGTGTTGTACTGGGTTGGATGGCATTGTACTGTAGTGCATTGCATTGTATTATACTGTAGTGTATTGTATTGCATTGCATTGCATTGTATTGTATTGATTTGTATGGTTTTGTAGTGTATTGTATTGCATTGTATTGTGCCAGATTTTTCTGCCTAAAATTTGTATTTTGGCATGTATGGGTATGTATATAGGTATACACTGAGAATCACTTGTGTGTATGAGCACATGTGCATGGAGGCATATATAGTATATATACTTTAAATATTCACAAAGAGAGAGACAATGACAATGACAAATTCTTTTATTTCGAGGATAATGAATAAGCACACATGTGCTTTTTTACATCCAGTCCCCGCCCGTTAGGGATACATCTTAATAATAATAACCCAATACTTATACAGTCTCACAATAAAAACAAGGGGAAATAACCCTTTTCAAAACAGCTCCCCCCCAACAACCCTCCCCCCCCCCCCCCCCCCCCCCCCCCAAAGCAAGCAATTAAAAGAAAATCCTAAAATACCCCACCCCTACCCCCACCCCCCAAAAAACCCTAACCAAAACAAACAAACAAACAAACAAAAGAGAAGAAAAAACCAAACCAACAAAGATGATAAAAAAGAGAAAAACAGACAAACAACAACAACAAGAACAAGAACAACAACAAAGCCTAGAAAAATAACACAACCAAACTTAATAAGTCATAAAGATAAACATCTACACATTGTCAAATGGTACACATACTTGTTACACATAATTATAAGATATTGAAATAGGGCACTCATTAAAACTTAAGTACAGAGGCAATTCCAATTAAGTATTGAAAATATAAAAATATGAATCCTTCTTCAGGATATACTATGACTATAAGCAGGACGATAAAAGGTGAGAGACAGAGACAGAGAGACAGAGAGTGTGTGTGTGTGTGTATTTCAGAGATAATATCCAATATATAATTCCCAAAACAGTATGCGATCCCATCAACACTCATTTTAGATTATACTCGTTTCAAATTATATGTCATGATAATGAAATAAATTTAATACCCATACATCCACACAATAAAAACAAGAAACAAACCAAGAAGAAATTTAAAACTATACAGTCGTTGAGGGAGAGAATATGAGTGGGTGAGTGAGTGAGTGTGTGTGTGTGTGTGTGTGTGTGTGTGTGTGTGTGTGTGTGTGTGTGTGTTTGTGTTTGAGCATTTGTGTGTGTGTGGGGGGGGGGGGGGGGGGTGTCTCAGGGATAATACTAAATATGTAATACTCACATAGCACACGATCAACACAAACACTTTTTAATTATGCTCATGCAAATTGAATGTCATGGTAATAAAATAAGTGCAATACCCATATACTCACATAATAAAGAGGGGGAAAAAGCCAGTAAAGTCATAAAAAGAACATCTACACATTGTAAGTAATAGAAACAAAATCTTTTTTTCCAGGATAATGAATAAGTATTCATGTGCTTTTTTACATCCAGTCCCCGCCCATGGGGTCACATTTAAAAATGCGTTCAGTACTCATACTTTCAAGCAGAAAAAGCAAAGGAAAAAAAACCTTTTTTTTTAAAGAAAAAGAGAGAAGAAGAAAAAACAAACATACAAACAAACAAACAAACAACCCCAGACAAGCAAAAGACAAAACATACCCCAGAACCCCCCCCCCCCCCCCCTTCCCCCCCCAAAAAAAAAGCAGAGAGAGAGAGAGAGAGAGAGAGAAAGAGAGATTGTGTGTGTGTGTGTCTGTGTGTGTGTGTATGTGTGTGTGTGTGTGTGTGAGAGTGTGTGTGTGTGTGTGTGTCTGTGTGTGTGTGTGTGTGTGTGTGTGTGTGTGTGTGTGTGTGTGTGTGTGTGTGTGTGTGTGTGTGTGAGTGTGTGTCTGCGTGCGTACACACACACACAGACAGACACACACTTTTCTGTGCACATATATACATACATGTTCACATTTGCATGTGTGTGCTTGCATATGTTTAGGGTTTTTTCTGTGCCTTTCTTTCCACATCTGTGTGTGTGTGTATGTATACATGTCCTTGCATGGATGAAAGAGTGCTTTTTCTCACTTATGACGGCCAAACTGTTAACGCACAGTTCCTCCCTCCGTTTGTCCACCAGGTGCAGATGCGGCGTTTGGCGCACCAGGAAGGTAATGCCGCTTTCCTCACTCAGCACGATGAAGAAATGCAGCAGCGGAGAAAGTAGCAACCCTCCACACACAGTCCCCAGGATAAAATCACAACACAGCACCACATAACTTACATAGCCCATAAGCATCCCTGGGGCACCATAGCCTTGATGATTGCCCACGAGCACCGATGTAGCCTTAGATCAGCTGTCTGTTTTTACCTCCTCTGTCGGGCATGCTGGGGAAGTGGGGGGGGGTCCCCAGTATCAACAGTATTGTAGGATTGTAACTAGACTTTTGTAAACTATCTGTGCTGTAGGAATGATCATGTTTCTGTTACTGTGCAGTAACTGTCTTGTGGTGTGTGTGTGTGTGTGTGTGTGTGTGGTGTGTGTGTTGTGTGTGTGTGTGTGTGTGTGTGTGTAGAGGGTTTGTTTTGATCTTTTCCAGCCTTTCCGAAACTTTCCTTCTTTTTTTTTTTATAAGCCAAACTTGAAACTTGTCTTAATGTTTTCCTTGCTGCCTGTGATGTGATGTTTGTGCTGTTTTATTCTAGTAATTACAGATTGCGATGCTGTTGGTATTTGAATTGGAACAACATTACCAGTAATACCTTTCTTAGGTATTTTTGGTTAATCCAAAAGGTTGTTATTTTTATTGCTGTTGGGCTTTATTTTTAGAATTTTATAAAAGTTGTTTATACAAGAAATCATGTAGAAGGGCTAATACCTTGAGTGTGGCTAAATTTTATTTGCCTTTAAATGAGTCCCATAGTTCAAATCAACTGTGTTGTGTTGCACAACTCATGAGGTCTGGGTTTTGTTTTTGTTTAAGTGTGTGTGTGTGGTGGTTGAGGGGGGTTGTTTTTGCGTTTTGTATTTGTCAATATGGTATTTAACAAATACTGACACATTTGATGTGGTTGATTCCTGGGTTTTTTCCCCAGTCTCTTGGCTAAAGCTCCAAGGTTCACCACTGGATTCCAACTTTAGGGATGCATTTGGGAATTTAACCAACCAATTTTGCCAGGACAGTCGGGAGGTACCTCCCTGCTCTTTCCAGTTTTTTCCATTGTTCTGGGTTCTTTTGATGTGCACAAGTCCATAAGTACATTGATCTGACTGGTTTTAGAGTCTCCTTTGAAAGATTTGACCTGCAATTCAATTTTCCTGTCAAACTGGGAAGAAAGGGCAGGGGATGGGAATCGAACCCAGAACCTTGTGGTTTACTTGTTAGGCAGGTGATAGTCTAAACTATCTGTCCACCTTCTTTCTTGTTTGATTATTAAATGCGATGGAATTCAGGCAGTAACAACTATAAGATAGCCTTACTGGGCGGCTGGCCTAATGACAGCATTGATAGATAATATGGAAGCTGGCTGCTTTTGTTGTGCCAGAAATTGGCAGACACAACAACAAAAACTCATGAGGATTGCCACATATTTGTGTGCCTGTATGTTTTAGTGCATAAAAAATGCCTACTGAACATATGTGTATATATTTTGGTTGCTGGGTTTGGGAGTTGTTTTGAGTTGGGGGTTTTTTGTGTGTTGTTGTCTGTTTTGTTTTTGTTTAAGGTTTTGTGGTCTTTGTTTTGGGAATTTTTGGTTTTTTTGTTGGTGCTGACAGTGGACTGTCTCTGGTTTCAATCAGGAGATGTTTTTTTCTTGACAATCTTGTTAATGGAAGCACTATGCATGCTAAGTGCATGTGTGCACACGCACACACACACACACACACCCACACACACACACGCATGCATGCAAACACACACACATATACACTACACACACACACTATGAATACACACACGTAAGCACGCATACACAAACACACACACACACACACACATGCACGCATGCACGCACGCGTGCGCACAAGAGAAACCTTTTACCAAGAACAAAACAAAAATGTATAAACTTAAAGACTGCTTCTTTGTAGCTTGATAAGTATTATATGAAACTGTGTTTGCTAGCAGGTTTGTGTACTCATCTATATAGTTCTTACGATTTTGCTGGTAACCAACATCATGTGTGGAAAACTGAGATCTGGTACATTCCAACTCATTGTTCTGGCATTGTTGATATGAATGTGCTGTTTTCATTGTTTATACTGTTTATACTTCTTGTTCTGGTATGAGGGAAAAAAATAGGGTTTGACGAGTTTATAGTACATTTTGACAGTGTACAATCATCAGTGTAAATGTATACACTCGCCGCTACACATGTGCAGGCCAGTACACACATGCAGACAGAGATCAGCATTATGTACATGCATGCACATGCACGCGCGCACGCACACACACACACACACACACATTGATCTCCAAAAATGAAAAAGCCCTAGAATAGTTTTCAAGTGTAGTTACATTAACTAAAAGAGCAACAAGAACAAAAGAAAGCAAAGACAGACTAACGCACTTACACGAAACAAAACAAAACTATGTGGATATTAACAAAAAGATTTTACCTGTAGGAAAAAATTATTTTAGCTCGTAGATCTGTTGGGGGGGGGGGGGGGGGGGGGTGCACACTTATTTGTCAGTGAAGGAATATTTCCTTTGATGATACTTTTGATTTGAAGATGTTCATGATCATATCATGTGCTTGTGTGTGAAGTTAACTTTGATATTGGTTATTCTTCCCCAGATAAAGTAGTGCCTTCCTATGTTTATCAATTTTATGCTCAATTGCTCAACTGTGATAAAAAATGTGTCTGATCATGTTCAATGGTAGATTTGGCTACGTAGGTATGACCCTGCCATTCTGTCTCTCTCTCTTGTCTTTCTCTCTCTCCCTTTTTCTCCTTTTGCAAGTGTCTCTCTCTGTCTCTGTCTCTGTCTCAGTGGCTCTCTCTCTCTATCTTCATCTCCCTCCCCTGGCTGTCTCTCTTCTTTTCTGTATATTTTATAGAGAGAGTTCTGGTGGAAATTCTATTTCATCATTTGATAGAAATCTATTTCATGAAAAGTAATTATGTAAGGTGTGATAAGGTGTTTTAAATTGATTGGCTTTGCTTTTTCTGAGTCAGTGTGGGTTTTCTTTTTCCTTGTGGAGTAAATGAAATACTTCATATTTGATATTGCTATATATTTTGTATGGGGACGGGATAGCTCAGTGGTCAGAGCACTCACTTTCCCCCAGCCAAGGTTAAGCAACATCGAGCGTGGTGACCATTTTCACGCCTTGGCATCAGTACAATCCCCCAGTTCACCCAGCTGTAAATGGGTTCCTGTCTCTTTTGGGTCAGGGAAGGTAAAGCAGTGACGGAGAGGAGTTGGGCACCGCCCTCAATATGCTGACCCGTAGAGAAGTGAGGTCTCTGATGCCTTGCTTCCCTATGTCCTTATACATTATGGGACACCTTTACCTTTTTCTATATATTTTGTAGAAAAAACATGGCTTAGTGAGTGATGCAGTTTACTTTTTTAAAAGCTAATTTGGTCATATGTGATGAATGGCACTACTCTTGTACTTAGTTACTTACAGCAAACACTTTCAGACATGCATGCTTCCATATGTGTGTAGATACATGCATGCACACATACACAAGTATGATAGAACATGAGTATAATGTGATGTAGCATAATGTAAGAAATATAGCATGCAACACACAATAACATGCGCATTCACCACACACACACACACACACACATGCACACACACACACACACACACACACACATGTGCACACACATGCACACACACACACACACATGCACACACAAACATACACACATGCTAGAAAGCAATTCTTTTTTTTTTCATTGATTCTAAATGCTACGTTTTCTTAACATTGTCTCAGATTACATTTGTTATTGCACATCGTGTTCCGTTCTGTGCTGTCTATCTGTCTGTTTGTTTGTTCTCTTCTCTTCTCGTCTGTCTGGTCTGTTCCGTTCTGTTTTGTTTGTTCTGCTTTATTCCGTTCTGTTCATGTGCTTACTTCTGAATAATGCAATGGTTTTCTTTCTATTGTTCCAGCCAAAACTGCATTCAAAATCCGTAGTAAAAGCACTACAGTGTAGCATTTTCTTTGAATTTGTTTGCTATTTTTGTAGATTTGTTTTGGATTGTTTGGTCATGGCACTGGCCAACTTCAAGAATCTTGAATTTAGTTTTGCCCTTTGATTTAGTTCATTCGTTTGCTTACCTTGACTGTACATAGTTAGCGCATGCAGATTGCTACATATCAAACTTTAAAACTTGATCAATGTTCAGGGTTTTGTTGTTGGTGGGGGTTTTGGGTTTGGTTTTTGGAGGGTTTTTTGGCAGGGAGGAGTTGGGGGGGGGGGGGGAGGAGGTGCAGAATAGAAGGCCAAAAAAATCATTTGCAAGTGCTTAGTTTCTGTGTTTTGTAATGATTATTTTGTGCAGCTGGTTTTTGCTTGAAAATCAGTTTGTTTTTTTCAAAAATTAATGTTGCTTTTTCTTCAGTTGAAGGCAAAAGTTTGCATTTTTCATGGTTTGTGTTCCTGTGTGTTTTGGGTGGGTAGGAATTGGGAAACAAGTAGGAAAATATGAGAATGATGGACTAAGTAGAATATGATTGTTATAAACACACAGGTCGATAGAGACACACATTGGTCAGATCTACACACACACACACACACACACACACACACACACACACACTCAGAATTGTGACCTGTGGAAACTTTTCAATGTTGCTGAACATAGTTTAACTCCAGTCAGTTTTTTCCTTTGTTTTTCAACTGATGATGATCAATAAATACATTTTCCCAGATATATATCCTTTGCAAATATTTCAAAAGTATCATATTTAGAAGAATTTTATTTTAATCAGAACACATCGGTATATTACAAATAAACTTTAGCTGTAATTACACATTCTATAAGTGGGTTGGGGTTTTTTTGGTATTGCTATGGGTTATTGCTAAACATGTGAACAACCCCAAAAATGGTTCAGAGTTAACGGATGAATAAACTATACATACAAGTGGTCACTTCTGCTTTGAAACTAATGATCTAATCTTGTGTGTAGTTGTGAACACAAAAAAATGCCTTAAATTGTATTCTTTTTCTTCAAAATGTTAGTGAAATGTTTGTAATTGAAACCTTGAATTTCCCATTTTGTATCTGGTACTCAGATTGATTTTCAACTAAGTTTCTTAACACAAGAGAGATTTTGGTGTTGGGTTGGGGGGTTTCCCCTGTGGAATACTGTTGCTGTTTGTGAGATGCGAGTAGCCCCATGCCTGTGCCTCTCTTCCCATGCCCCCTGCATTCGTTTTTGTTTTGGTTTGGTTTGGTTTGAGTTAGAGGTTTTTTGTGTTGCTTTTTTTTTCTCTAATGTTCTTGTTGAGTGGGTTCAAATGAAGTTTGCTTCTTTTTTTTTTTTATATAAAGCTCATACCTCCATCTGTTTTCCTGTTTGTTCTGTGATATTTCAAGTTTATGTCCTGTGAGAAGGTTTTGTCCAGCGGTTAGTACACTTTTGATGAATATGTTTGCAAATGAGATTTTGCATACACCATCAATGAATTCAGATTTTTTTTTTGTTCTTGTTTGTCAGCTGTGTTTGTTTCAGTTGCCTGGATTTTAATGGAAAAAAATCTGTCTTCTGTGATGCCAATTTTTGTTTATTGTTTTATCTATTGTTATTTTTTTGGTAATGTGTACTGTCCATTGTTGTTTGGTCAGTGATTCTTTTTCTTTTTTCAACAATTTTAAGTGGAGGCTACAAAAAAATATTGAATTCCACGAGCGAGCGAGAGAGAGAGAGAAGAGAGAGAGAGAGAGAGAGAGAGAGAGAGAGAGAGAGAGAGAGAGAGAGAGAGTACTTTTGCTGTACTTTATTAAGCTCTCACGTTAATGTATGTTTTGAGAAGAACAAAAATAGAAACTTTGATTACTTTTCCCACCCGTAAGATGCCAGATTTTTTCAAATCTAAGTTGTCAGGATTCAATGTACTGACATTTGGTGCAAGTTCTCTTTTATTTTTTATTTTCTGCTTTTTCAACAACAACAAAAATTTAATTCTCAAGTGCCACGGTGACGAAAATTCTGGATTCTAAGTTTGCAGACTGCCTTTTGGAAGTGCACTGTGTGTGAACAATTTGACCGAGCAACATTCTTCAGAAACTGTTGTGCCGCATTTCTGTGATGGCTGTTGGATTAAGAGACTGAACACAACACTACTGGAACTGTTCTTTTACTTTGGCAATGATTTGAATGGTTTTGTTAGAACTATTCCATAACATTCCCCACTTGGTGGGGATGCTGGGGGGCACTCTGCTTTTTGGACATTTTATGTGCTAGACATTTTCTTCTCTCTCGTGTATGTCTGTCTGTCTGTCTGTCTGTCTGTCTGTCTCTCTCTCTCTCTCTCTCTCTCTCTCTCTCTCTCTCTCTCTCTCTCTGCTCTCTCTCTCTCACACACACACACACACACACACACATTTTCTTTCCACAGCTAGAACTATGAAGTTCAGCAATGGTGAGATTTTGCTTAAATGACCATTTTTGCCTTAAAGTAAGGTAACCCACATTCCAACTTCAGTGATATGTATTTTCTATCTGAACCAGTCCTCTTCTCCATCTATCTGTCCGTTGTCTAAAAAAAATTGCCCCCATCCCCCCCTCCTTTGAATCTTCAGAATTTGGTGCTTTTGTTACTAGCGTTTGTTTTGTTTAGTTTGGTTTTTACTCTTTGGGATATGTGAATCGCTCCCTGGTGAATTTTACTACATATGCCTTTTGGTTTCCTTTAGGAATCTACATATTTCTGTGTGTAATTTTCAGATTGTTTCTAAAATTTGTTTAGATTGTTACACAGATGGGGGAAAAAATGTGATGCAGGAATACCCACACTAGGGGCACATTCCAGGTGGAAATGCCAGGAGTTTGTCTTGTTGGACGTAAATGTTCCTTTCCAGCATTTGTTCAAAAATTCTTAAGGCACAATGAGCAAGCATGTAAGAATCAGGTTTTTTAACTTTAATTAATGCATTCAAATAATACAGGCCATGGGTTTGAATCTCAGTAACAGAATGGAGGATAGAAAAGGAATTTGTTTGTGAATCCCTCTCCAAGTCAGCATATCTGTCTAACCTTGCCATTGCCTTGCTCCTAATCAGGCCTGTTGTGTTTATAGGAAGGAGAGATCAAGTATGCACATCAAAGACTGAGATCATCATTACCGGTTCTCAGTGGTCTGGCAATGGCATAACAATATCCAGCTTGCATCCTAGGTTTTTGTTAATGCAGTAGGTTATGCCTGGTGATCAAGTATCAGTGCAAGTAAATAACAGTGATTGAATTTGGAGAAAATAGGGTGCATATAGAATGGTTTACATTTTTTGGAAAACCTCCTTGAGAAAAGAGAAACTGCAAAGCAACCAAGAGAATCCATGGTTGTTTTTAACTGCAATCATTATTCCTGGGCAGTCAGCTGAATAATGTGCCAAATAAACAACACATCTTCTGACTGGTGGCATTCGGCTGAGCAATGTGCCAAATAAACAACATATCTTCTGATTAGTGGCTGCCAGCTGATTAATGTGCCAAATAAACAACACATCTTCTGACTGGTGGCATTCGGCTGAGCAATGTGCCAAATAAAAAACACATCTGCTGATTAGTGGCAGTCAGCTGAGCAATGTGCCAAATAAACAACACGGCTCCTGATTGGTGGCATTCAGCTGAGCAATGTGCCAAATAAACATCTGATTGATGGCAGTCATCTGAGCAATGTGCTTAATAAACATCTTCTGATTGATGGCATCCAGCTGAGCAATGTGCCATATAAACATCTTCTGATTGATGGCAGTTAGCTGAGCAATGTGCCAAGTAAACATCTTCTGATTGATGGCAGTCAGCTGAGCAATGTGCCAAGTAAACATTTTCTGATTGATGGCATTCAGCTGAGCAATGTGCCAAGTAAACATTTTCTGATTGATGGCATTCAGCTGAGTAATGTGCCAAATAAACATCTTCTGATTGATGGCAGTCAGCTGAGCAATGTGCCTAGTAAACATCTGATTGATGGCATTCAGCTGAGCAATGTGCCAAATAAACAACACACCCTCTGATTGGCTGTGAGGAGTCTGGACCTTTCACAGTTTGAGCAGTGCATTAGGAAATGGACTGGTCAAGCATCTGCCAAATTTGATTTTTAGCCATCAGTTTACCCTTACCTGTTTTTAAGCTATTGCTGTGATTTAGCAGAAGGCCTGTTGGTGTAGTATTATGCATGTCTCCACACCTAGAGAACAAAATATGTCTTCAAATGGCTGAGTTTGAACTCCAACCTCTCTCTCACTCCCCCACGTCTCTCCCCCATCCCTTCTCCCTTCACCTGCTATTCCCCCTGTGTCTGCTGGCACACCAAGTTGTTTTGTCTTTGAACTTGTTATGATAACAAGTCAGTGCTAATCAATATTACATTCAGTCTTGTTGAAACCTTACTGGTGATACTGAACACATTGGCTGATAACATCAATATACCTATATATATATATATATATATATATATATATACATACATTTTGTTTGGATGTATTAAAAAAACAAACCACCCTCTTTGGTGGTTATTTTAGCTTGTGGTAAACTGTCAGATGTAGACATATACCAGTATATAATTTTATTTTCTGTCCAAAGCAGAAGTTTGAACAGTTGCTTTATTTCAGAGTTATCTGTATATGTATAGAGTGAGAGATTTCCTATATATGATTGGTGCTGTTTTGCTAGAACCAGAGATGATGTTGTGAGACTATTTAGATGGTATCTGCTTTATTTTTATGTGAACATAACTAGTGCACGTGTTGTGTCTTCTTTGGTGTATAAAAATCTGTCTGAAATACTGCTGTTATTATAATGTAGTACAGTGTAGTGTCTAGTGCCTCCATAGTGTGGATATTATTTTTTAAAAACACAAAAAACACAAAAAAACAACTGTATGTGTTTATGTTATCTATCCTTCACTTTGCTTTTTGCACTGATTGTCATTTTCTTATATAAAATACACACACACAAACACACACACACACACTCACACACTTTCCTCTTATCTATGTGCACAACATGATAGCAATCAAACACACACACACACACACACACACACACACCATGTGTGCGTAACTCATTCATAAGCAGGGTAATTTCAAGTTTCTGCTTTTCACATTTACATTGATTGGGTGAAGCAGACTAATGATCTTTTATGCACTTTTAAAATGCCTGTTTGAACTTGTGACAGTGTGAATTCTGACAACAACAACAAAAATCAGTTTTCTATATTCAATTTGTACAATAAACAACATATGGCCAAAACAATGTATTTCTTGGTGTGATAGATGCGAGGAAGGTTTGTTGTACTATGTTGTAAAGCATTTGTCATCATATCAGATTTCTCTGAATGTTTTGTTTATTTTCTAAGATTTTTTTCCATTTTTTCTCAGCTGGAGCTTCTAGTTTCACCAATGGTGAGATGTTGCATATGCAACTGTTTTTTAACCATTAAGGTAGCTACATTCCGACTTCAGAGATAATGTCCAAACATGACACCAGTGTACAGCGCAAAAAAGGGTGTATCAATTTTATCATCCGTTCCCACTGGCACAGATGGCCAACTCTTTCAAAAATTGGAACAAGATTTTAACATATGCACAAGATGTTTTGCGTGTGTTCATACATGGGCCCTTGGTTTACAGTCTCATCTCATCTGAAGGACTTTTCAGGGAAGTAGAGTCAGCACTGATGTTAACTCCAGGGGAAAAAATCCTCTCAAAAAGGTGCCTCAATTCTGGCTTGAACCCAGGCTGTTAAGATGATGAGCGCAATTCTCAAACCACTAAGCTGTCCCATCCTTTTTCTGTATGATGTTTGGATTGTTTGAAGGGGACTAGTTGATGAACAATACAAGCCATGTAAGATACCCAGCCCTAATTTTCAAAACTTTTTATTTTTCAGCATTCAGTGACATATTTTGAAAATTTATGAACAAAATAAATACAGTCATCTATTGAAAATCTGTGAAACAATCTCAAAAGCACACATTATAAGCTTTTCAATGATGTATAATGTGTATGTCATTATTATGTTGTGTGAGTCTGCTGAATTTTTTAAAATATAGCCAAAATCAGCCTCACCACAAAATGGCGGGATCCATTTTACTGGGACTCCATTGAGTTAAATCAAAGACTTCAGATCCTAAACATTCTCAGAGGAATGAAGAGGGGAGGATGTCTTTCTCAGCGGCAGAGGTTTAGTAAATGGTCTTCTGGAGATGCCGACTTGGAACAGATGCCACTGAACACCAGCTGGTAAATGGTATAAACACTTCTGCATGTACCATATCCAACCAAAGGCCGTTAATCAATGGTTGCTAGTTGCCCTTGTTTTCATTCATAATGATATGCAAATAAGCAATGAAATTAGTTTTCTCTCTTTGTTGTTGTTTTTGTTTTATTTTGTGTTGTTGTTGTTTCTCAGATAGAGCTTCCAAGGTTCATCAGTGGTGACATTTTTAAATATGCGACCATTTTTGCCCGCCTTCAAGGCAGCCAAATTCTGACTTTGAGGATGATGTCTAAACACGGCAGCAGTGTACATGTTTTTTTCTAAATTTTGTTTATCTGTTTCTACCAACACAAGATGGCCTATTTTTTCTAAAGGTGGAACAGGTTTTAACATGTACACAAGATGTTCTGTTTGCATTCACACAGGGGACCTCCAGTTTATAATTTCATCTGAAGGACCTTAGGGGGATAAGACTTAAGAGTCATCCTAATTTTAACTCCAGCGGGAAAATCCTGATTTTTCCTCATAGAGTGGGTGCCTCAGTAGTGGCTTGAAGCCTGGGCATCAGATCACAAGCCTGGTGCTCTAACCACTGGGCTGTCCTTCGCCTAGTAATGAAAGGAAACTTGGTTGTGTGTGTGTGTGTGTGTGTGTGTGTATGTGTGTGTGTGTGTGTGTGTGTGAGTGTGTGTGTGGGTGTGTGTGTGTGTGTGTGTGTGTTCAATTTTAGGTCTGTTCACTTAAGTGATATTAGACATGGAGGCAGGGGGGGGGGGGATTTGGGGGGGGGGGGGCAGCATAATGAGGTAAGGGCTTTAGTAGAAGAGATAAGTATATATACATGTACAAACATTTTTTAAAAACACACACAAAAAACACACACACATACACGCACACACACGCACTCATGCACACACACATACACACACACATTCATGCCGCACACATGTATGCACACACACACACACACACACGCACGCATGCATGCATATATATACATGGACACACACACACTATAGTAAGACAACTTATTTCTTTCACCAAACAATACACACAGCTCAAGCAGGAGTACAAAACTAATGTTTTCTAGTCTGTGCCATTCTGTCAAGTTTCATCACACAACAGCCCCTCTAACTTCAAGAAAAAGAATGCCCCACCAAACAGCAAGCAAGACAATGATGTCCAAACACCATGCACACCATGTTATATTGGTTCAGTTGGAGGAATACTTAATTCCAACTGGCCAATGAATACATTTGGAAACAGATTTAGCTAATCCTGACCACACATCAGAATCAGCTGACAAACAAATTTATTCACAAGCTCAAATCAACCAGTAAATTTCTGACTACATATCAAACTCAGTGGATTCACTTAAGGAGGGGGAAGGAAAATTAATTGAAAGGGGAAAGGAGGGGGATTACCCAAGTAAGAGGCCCACAAACTGGTTGCATAAGACCAGCTTGTAGCAAAGCTGGAAGGTGTTTTTTCACATGGTCTGTCCAGGTGGGCAAGGGTATTCAACGGCAACAATGGGACTTCCCTTGTTTCTACTCGACCTCTGGAGATGAAGCTTGTGTTTGTGATCCAATCAATATTCTCATATCAACAACAATTTTCTATTCCACAATCGTTTGTTTAGTGCTATTCAGGTATCCTCTGCGAGGATTTGCTGTGAACTGGGTATATCACATCATAGTTGCTGACAGGAAAAACTGACAATCTGATGTAAAAAAAAAAAAAAAGTAGGGGGGGGGGCGGACTACAACAATACCTCAGGCCATGAATAAAAATGACCCAGCTATAGCTGATCAAGGGCCTGTAAGACAAAGGCTGAGCCACCAACCCTGGAGCTAAAGGCCTGCAGGTAATAACACTTAGGGACACCAACACACTGAGTTGCCAAATCTCCCAGTCCACAGTGATAAGTTAGACACCTGAGAAAGAGGAGAGCAGGACCATAGAGACCTCAACTGCTTTCTTTTAGAGAAAGTCTCAAGTAGATTTAAATAAGAATTCTCAAACCACAACCATTGGTATACAAACAAAGAAACCTTAACTGTCTCTTTTAGAATTTATGACCTCAACAAATCATGATGTTTTAACCAGCTTTGATGTGTGTGTAGGTGTGGACCTCGGCGACATTGGTAACACACAAACACTAGTTGTGTTCAAGCCATTTTGTTATATTATGGTTCTTATCCATCCAATATCAGAGAGTATTCAAGGGCAATAACCCACACCTTCCCTTTAAGTTTTTATGTTACATAAAACACACAAAACTTTCAATAAATATGAGTATTAAAAAACATAATAAACACTCTCACCCAGGAGTTGTAACAATCACTATCACACATACACTCTCATCCCAGGAGTTTTGTAACAATCCTATCACCAATTACTCTCACCAGGAGTGTAACCAACAGCCTTGGCTGTAACTATTACCAAACAATGATGAATGTCATTAACAGTTCTTATAGTTCAATCACTGTCCACTGAAATAAAAACACAGGAAATCTATATAGGAAAGGCAGTACCTGACCACTACCTGGTCAATCAAAACAAAGAAAAAAAAGTGGTCATGGTTCATAGAGATCTACTGATCTGGGGGCCTTGAGAATCTTTCTGGGAGGCTCTGCCAAGGCGGGAAAGGCGTCAGGGAGTCCGAAACCCTCTAGAAATTCGCATTCCAGTTTGGAGACATACGCATGGGCGATCCACTGCTGGGGCCGAAGAGGTTGTGGCCGTGTTGAGGAGCCAGGTGCTACCACAGGGGGGAGCTGGCCTCTGGTGAATAAGGAGAACCAGGGGAAGGTCGTAGGGAGTAGGGACTTTGGAGTTTGGGCCTCTTCACTGGGAATAGTAAGGTCAGCCCAACATAGGTAGTGAAGAGGTGAGGTGGTAGGTTTTTGTCATCAGTCCAACGTTTTCGAATGTGATCAATGTGGGCTGATCACACGGCCGTCTTAACAATGAAGTCTGAAAGACACGAGGACCAGTGACTTCAGAACAGTACCTAAAAAAGCCAGTATTGCCAGATCCCAAGTTACGAACATATACTTTGTCACCAACTGCATGAATTCTGTCCTGTGCACTGCAGTCATGATTCATCTTCTGCTATTGCCTCATGTCTTCGACTTGGTGACAGTGTTGGCTGCATCAAAATCAAAGCGTGTCTTTAATCTGCCGTTTCATGAGGAGTTCTGCATGGGGCAGGCAGTAGTTGAATGAGGTGTGATGTGCTGCTGAAGGAGAAATGTTGGCCAACTTGTGTTCCAAGTGAAGATTTGGTGACATCTTTTTCATGAATGAACTCCTTGAATGTAGAAACTGTCTCTCAGCTAAGGCGTTTGAATTGAAGCTGGATGATACGGTGAGAAAGGACATGGCCAATGCTAAAAGAATGAGTGAAAGATTTGAAAATCTGTGCAGGTGAATGTTGGACCTTGTCAGAAAACAATGGTATCTGGCAATCAATGTGTAGCAAAGAGTTATCTCAGACAACAAATTGTCTTTTCTGCTGTGCTTTTGGTCATAATCTTTATCTCATCCATTTAGAATGAGAATCACTACCACAAGAAACAATGTGTCCCATGAAAGGTCCAGAAAGTCCACATGCATAAAAAATCTAGACCACGGTTTTTCAGGCCAATCCCTAAGATGAAGTGGAAGCTTTTGAGGCATGTGTCGAACTTGCTGACATGCTTCACCATTTTTACAGTAGCTTCTATGTCACCATCAAGGTCCTGGCCCACCAACATATGAGCGAGCAAGGTCTTCATCTTTGGCCACCCTGGCTGCCGGGAACTGATCCCCGCACTCTCGCCCACAGCATGTGCCCTTTCTCTACACTCATCACTACGCTCGCGCTCCCCCCCCGCGCCTACACTCTATACACCAACCTACAGTGCACGTCTCTATGCTACCAGCGCCCACAAATCACACTGTCGCATCACCCACTCACACGTCTCTGCTCCTCCACGACCGTTCTGCGCGCTCACCACCATCTGCGTCACCGTTGCAGCACTGATCTCTGCCATACCACGTTCGTTCCGCCGCCACTTTCACTGCTACTCGCCGCACTGGACCCGGCCCCGAGTCCACAAATGCTCTCGCTCCTCTCTCTGCACGCTGCCGCCTACCCATGCGACTGCTACAAGCACCTAGCCGGAGCCCATGCAATTACACGCTAGCATCGCAGTCTTCGGCTCTCCATCCCCTAGCGTCCCTCGCACATCGCTTCGCTCACCTCGCCGCTCCAGCCTTGCCCCCCCTCCGCCTCCCCCCCCCCCACCTCGCTGCGCACCGCTCGTCTGGGCCAACCTCCTCACCAGGCTCTACTCGCTCTCCGCTCCAGTCATATGGAGTCTCACATCGCTCTCAGCGCTAGGCTCACCGGCGGCCCCCCGTGCCCGCGCAATACCCCTGCATCAGCCCTCGACACATGACACGACACTCCGGAGCTATCTAAGCTGTCAATCCAACTGAGCATTTGTTTACCACCACGTCCGCAGACTAGGGCCTTAGGCGCGCGCACCTACCGAGATAATAGCTCATCAACTGCACTCAAGTGACATCAGATCACTTCTGCAAATCATCCTCCCCAGTCTAAGATCATCACATCTATCCCAGAGTTGCCGAGACATGCGCGTGCGCTTGCCTAGTTCATCCTACACTCAGTATATATAACAATTAGAGTTCTCACATAGTGCAACCACATTGTAGGTCCGAAGAACCAGCGTCTACAAGCGTACGTATATGACACATAAACACAGTAGAGTCCCCGGCCACCTACTACAGATAAGTAGCTATATACCGCATCTACCTTTATCTTCAATAGTCAAAACAGCGAGAATAGCTCGTGATCCTCCTAGAGATCAACTCTGTTGGTCCGTACACCTAGAGACGTCTGCCAACTCGCAGTCTAGGTCCGACAGTATACATTGACGGGCCATAAGCGAACATCTATGTCGGGCCGCGTACCAAGCACCACTCTCCAAACTCATGACAACTGATCGGCGCGGCTAGATAACGCCGATCCACAGGAGACCACTATGCTCCAGATATATGACCACACCGCCCCCTCCTCACTCACCACGCTATAACATCATTGCTCCACAAACCTTCCCACAGCTCGTCAATGAGAAATCTGATAACAAAACTCTCTCTCTCATACGGATAAACACAGGGTCGAGATCTGCCGAAAGAAGCATCAAATCACTCTTCCGCACAGAGATCTTGACCCGGCACTGCTACACTTAGAGGGGCTCTCACACACATATCCATGAACCAACCATAATACCTCACAACCGCCCATCTGCACGGCTAAGTCCCCACCAATAGCGCTCCTGTTCTGCCCGGAGTCGAAACCCCGCCCACCGCGCTCTGACACCTGCACCGAGAGCTAGGCAAAGAATTCCTCCCCGCTCTGCAAGTTCGATCCACGCGACTCCTCGCACGCAATCGTCCGATTCACACACACAGCATCGACTCGCGACGTAGAGTCGGCGCGCCAGCCCTGTGACCAGGGCCGCCACCACGCTCCTGCGATCCCAGACCTCACACACGTCGCTCGTCTAGGCGCGTCTGGACAGCCCCCCCCCCTATGAACACCCATTCCTGCTACGCCTATCGAACGATCACCTCCGTGATCCACTGCATAGTGATCGCCCGTGACTAATCCACGCGCCACTAGCCCACTCCGACAATGCCTAACTTCAGACATTTCTTCCAACTCACGCACCTACTCCCACTCGGCACGCGCCCATCCGGCAGCTCGCGGATAACACCAGGTTTCAGTTGGGGGAATATTAAATTTCCAACGGGCCAATGAATAATTAAAACAGTTTATAATCCTGCCCACACTGAATAGCTGACAAACAAAATTTTACAAGCTCAAATCAACAAGTAAATTCTGACTACATAACAAAATCAGTGGATTCACTAGAGAGGAGGGGGAAATTAATAGAAAGGGGAAAGGAGGGGGAATTCCCCAAGTAAGAGGCCCCACAAACCTGTTGCATAAGACCAGCTGTAGCAAGCTGGAAGGTGTTTATCACATGACTGTCCAGGTGGGCAAGGGTATTCAACTGCAACAATGGGACTTCCTGTTTCTACTCGACCTTGAGTAGAAGCTTGTGTTTGTGATCCCAATAATATTCCTCAAATCAACAAAAATTTCACCCCACCTCGTTTGTTGTGCAATTCAGTACCCCGGAGACTATGCTGTGACGGGGCCTATTCACATTAGTTGTGAAGGAAAAACTGCAATCTGATGTAAAAAAAAAAAAAAGGGGGGGTAGGGGGGGGGGGGACACAACAATACCTCAGGCATGAAAAAAAAAGGGCCCCAAAGCTTTTTGCTTCAAGGGCCTTAAGACAAAGGCTGACCCACCAACCCGGGAGAAAAGGCCTGCGGAAATAACATTAGGGACACCAACCAGAGTTCCCAAAATCCCCCAGTCCACAGTGAAAAGTTAACCCGGGAAAAAGAGGAGGCGGCCTTAAGCCCCAAATGTTTCTTTTAGAGAAAGTCTCAAGTAGATTAAATAAAAATTTCAAACCACAACCTTGGATAAAAAAAAAAAAACCCTTTTTCCCCTTTTTTAGAATTTATGACCTCAACAAATCGGGTTTTTTTTAACCGGTTTAAGTGTGTGGTGGTGTGCTGGGAAATTTTTTAAACCAAAACACAATTTGTTTTCAAGCCTATGTATATTCGGGTTTTTTCTCCACTCACTATCGAGAATTCAAGGGAATAACCCCAACCCTTCCCTTTAAGTTTTTATGTAACTAAAACACACACTATCAAAAAAAGGTAAAAAAAAAAATTAAAAAAAACACTCCCCCCCAGGGTTAAAAAACCTATCACACAACACTTCACCCGGGGTTTGTAACAATCACTATCACCAATTTCCACCCAGGGTGAAACCAACAGCCTTGCTTTTAAAATTACCAAACAATATGAATGCCCTTAACAGTTCTTATAGTTCAATCATGTCACTGAAAAAAACACAGAATTATATAGAAAGGACTGCACCGTAAAATCAAAAACAAAAAAAAAAAAAATGTGGTATTTTTCATAGACAATATCTGGGGCCTTGCAGAACTTCGGGGGGGCTCGCCAAGGGGGAATAGGCTCGGGGGAGCCCGAAAACCTCTAGAAATTGCTTCCATTTTGGGGGCATTACAGCTGGGGGCGACCCACTGCTGGGGCGAGAGGGTGGCGGTTAGGACCCCGGTGCTACCACGGGGGAAGGCCTTGATAAAAAGGGCCCAGGAGAAGGGCCCGTGGGGAGGGATTTTGGAGTTTGGGCCTTTCAGGGGAATAGTAAGGTCAGCCAAAAAGGGAAAGGGTGAGGGGAGGTTCTTTGTCATCACCAACGTTTTCAAATTTTGGACAATGGGGCCCCCTGAACACGCCTCTTCTAACTGAGTCTGAAAGACAGAGGCCCCGGACTTCGCAACAGTACCTAAAAGCCAGGTATTGCCGATCCCAATTTACGACATATACTTTGTCCCCAATGCAGAATTTGCCCTTTTGCACGCAGTCTGATTACTTCTGTTTTCCCTGAATGTCTTCGATTTGGTACAGTTTTGGCTGCTCAAATCAAGACGGTCTTTAATTCCGTTTCATGAGGAGTTCTGCGGGGGGCAGGCAGTAGTTGAATGAGGTGTGATGTGCTGTGAAGGAGAAATTGGGGGCCAACTTGTGTTCCACAGTGAGATTTGGTGACATCTTTTTCATGAACTCCTTGAATGTTGAACTGCTCTCTCGAAAGGCCGTTTGAAGCGGGAGATACGGTGGGACGGGGACAGGCCAATCCCCGAAACTGAGGAATGATTTAAATTTTGGCGGGTTGAATGTAGGACCATGTCAAAAAAATGGTTCTGGAAATCATTGAGAAAAGGTTCTCTCAGACAACAAATTGTCTTTTTGCTGTGATTTTGGTCATCATCTTATCTCCTCCTTTTAGAAGGAACAACTCCACAAAAAAACATTTCCCATGAAAGGTCACAAAGTCCAATGCAATCTAGACCACGGTTTTTCAGGCCCCCCAAAGGATGAAGTGGAGCTTTCTGAGGCTGTGTCAAATTTGCTGAAATGCTTCAACTTTTTCACAGAGCTTCTATGTCACCATAAAGTCTGGCCCCCCACAATATGAGCGGAAACTCTTCTCTTGCAAAAACCCCGGGGATGACGGGAATGAAGCCTTCCAAAATTGTTTTTAAACAAGCGGGGGCACACTCTGTTCCCGTAAAAGAAGGCAACCACTTTGAACACTCGTTTGCTTCACGGTCTTGTACATTTTCATTTGTGAATCCACTTTTTGGGAAATTTGAATTGATGCCAACTTGTCAATGTGTATTTTTTGCATGGGGACAGCACGGGTAGATCAGTCTCGTTGGATGTAGCAGATTCCTGGTGGTTGTGGGAGATGGTCCATCGGGAAAGATTAATTTTCTGGAGCTCGGGTTCAGCGCTGGAGTTGGCGTGGGCCCCTGCTCAGAGCATCAGCATGTCATTGTCATCCTTTTTTTATTGGAAGTGTTGGTAGAACAACTGTTTTCCCCATCTTTGAATCCGGTTTAGAAACCTCTGTTGGGAGGGGTTTTTTTTTTACCAAACAATGTCACCGGGCTTGTGGTCAGTGTACAAGCAAAATGGTGGCCAAAAGATGTCACGAAATTTCTTTACTCCAAAAGGGGATCCTGCTTCCCTTTCAAAGTTGGAGTAATTTCGTTAGCTTTTTTTCAGTGACCTTGGGCTATGCAATGGGGCGCTCAGAAACCCCTCAGGAAATTGTAGGTAGAATGCTCCCAAAGGCCACTGCAGAAAACGTACAAGACAAGCACTTTCCCGTTTGGATTAAAATGTACCAGGAGGTTGGCTGAAAGAAGCATATCCTTCACTTTTTTGAAGGCTTGACTTGCTGGTCTCCCCCCCTGAAAACAAACCCTTTTTGGAGAAGCTGTTCAGGGGAAAAGCCGGTTGACAGCTGAGGCAAAAATTTCCCGTAAATTGGAAACCAAGGGAAAGATCAACTCGCGCGTTTTTGGGGGGTAGGGGGACCTGGACCCACACTTTCTTTGGTGTTTTTCTGAAAACCTTCGCGTTATCCTGTGCCTAAATAGGACAAACAGGCAGCAGAACTCACACTTGTCTTTCTTTAAACGAAAAACCTCGGCGTCAAGTCTGTGGAAAATTCCGAAGTGAAGAAGGGTCTTCAATTTTGTCACCTAGCCAGGATATCTCCCGAAATACCCCAACTTGCGGTTGTTTGCACAAGCAGTCCATGGGTTTTCTGAAATAGTGGTGCAGCTGAGAGCCAAAGGGCAAACGATTGTATCTGAAAGGGCCCTTTTAGTGTTTATGGTTTGCAACTTTTGGATTTTTCAGCAAGGGGAACTGTTGGGATGATGCTTTAAATCAAGTTTTTTGGTCTTTCCCAGCAACTTTGTTGAAAAGATCCCAAATCGAGGCATGGGTAAACCCTTCTTTTGTACAGTGTTTACTGTTTTCTTTGTGTCACCGCACAACGCACGTTCCTGCTTTTAAAAATGGTTTAAAATGGTGCTGCCCCGGCCAAGTGCTTGACTGGTCAAAGATTCTTCTCTTCCGCCCTGGGTTTCAGCTTAAAACCCGTTTCCCTAAGGATAGGCACAGGTTTGCTTTGTAGAATTGGGTTACAGTTTTCTTCAACAAAAATGGATGGACATGACTGAGTGACTAATTATCTTTTAAAAGATTTGGGGAAAATGATCACTTCAGCTAAGGGGGGAAGTGGGTTTTTTGTTATTTGGTTTACCAAAGGCTGTTTCCATTCCAAACTTTTGATCCAGTTCCTACAGTAAAATGGGCCCCTTCCCTGATACAATGAGAGGAGGGTGGCAGACTTGCCTTGTGGGAAACTTGCACTAAACTTTCCTCTTACTGGGAAACGGCGGCCGTGTGTTTTAATTTTGTTCCGTCGACGGAAGTATGTTGTCAAAATTCATCAAACATTGGCACTGACAAGATTTAAAAGAAGCTCCAGTGTCAACTTCAAAACAATGGGTTTTTCCCCCAACCCCGTAATGTGACTTTGTAAAGGTTGTTATTTGTTTCTTTAGTGTGCATCACCACTTCAATGTCCTCATGGTTTCCTACAAACTTCGGGGAAGTGGAAATGTTCCACTTTTTTTCTTTGACAGACTGTGCCAAAGTCCGTTTTTGCAGTGATTACATGTGTAGTTCTTTAAAGGACAAACCCCAGCAGAATGCATTTTTCCCCAAACGGTTTAAAATTGTTGTCTGGTTTGTACCTTGCAGTTTTATCAAATGCTTTTTTTCGTGATTCTTTTTTGTTCATTTCACATCAGGGTGGGTGATGGCTCATCTAGGGCTTTTGGGGGAAAAGGCAGAGTGACTTTGGCTGTTTTTCCCTAGCATGAGCGATTTTACTGCCTTTTGGGAAAAAGTGAGATCTTTCTCAGATAGCATTTCTTCTGGTTTCGCTCAGAAAGGCCCCACAAAATCGTCTCTAAGGGTTCCTGCAAAACGTCCAAATTTTCCCTGAGATGCTAAAGTTTTTCCCCTGCAAAGTCATTCCAACTCCAACTCACTCTGCTTTCGTGTGACATTTTAACGTTCACCTTTTAACCCGTGGTTTGGGTGTTTCAGTGCCTTTTTGAATGTCAAAAAGCTGAGCTATGTTTTTTGTATGGGTATCAGGTGAAACAGAGAAAAGTAGGAATAATATTTTTCAAACCCAAAGATGACAAGAACCACTTTCTTTTTACCCTAGCTTATCATTTGCTTCAAAATACATAGTCAGGGCGTTCAATGTAACAGTCAAAAATTTTTCCCTGCTGGATTTAATTCGTCAAAATTAAGATGTTTTCCTTGTAAACAATTTTCTTTGTGTTTTTTTGATTTTTTGAAAGGGGCACAGATTGACTGGTTTTAAACTTGTCCGTAACGAACGAACAAAACGAATTTCCCCCGAACTACTATCTTGTGAGGTTCATATTAATGTGCTAAATTTAGCAAAAAAAGTTAATGAACTTCCCTGAATCTTTGAATCCCCGTGGCCCAATGTGACATTGGAATTGAACACAACACAAGTTTTGTTCAAAGCCTTATGTTATTTTGGTTCTTCTCCCCCTCACTACTCGAAGTTTCAAGGGCAATAAACCCCAAAGGGGGTTTATAGATAGATAGTAGATAGTGATCAAGCAACAACACAATAAAGATATATAGTCAAGAGGTTGAGAACCAATGTATCGTATGTCTTCAACAACAATTCCATCCCACCCCCCTTCACCTTAAATTGTTTATTGTCCCAGAGTTCTAGTGCGTACCAAAAGCAACGTGGGGTGTAGCCATTTTCACGAAAACTTATGCTTGTACCACTATGCACAGTTGTACAGATCCTAATCCTGTGTTGAGGTAAGGAAGGGGATGTTAGGACACTGGCGCTCCACCTCAAAGAATGAGTGAGGCCACGCGGGGGTTTGTTATGGAACACAATTTAGTTATCTACCAAACAACACACACACCTAAACAACCAAAAATCAGGTAACACTTAAATCCATATTAACTAGGTACAAAGGCAAAAAGCAAATAGCTATATTCGTCTTGCCGTTGTAAGAAACCAATGTCCTTTCACCCCTTATTTCGATCCAGGGACCACTGAGAGTATACAACTATAAATTGACACCCAAAACACAAAAGACCAGAAAACCTTTCCTCAATACTCTCAACTGACATTACCTAATAATGCCCCACAAACTTAGTCTCATAAGATCTCTTCCCCCCTTGGTCCCTATCATATCCCAGGGAATTGTACACAAGAGAGAGAGAGAGAGGAGAGGAGAGAGAGAAGGAGAGAGAGAGGAGGGGAAGGAGTGAGAGAGAGAAGAGAGAGCGGAGAAAAGAGAGAGACAATGACAATGAAAAATGACAAGGACAAATTCTTTTATTTCGGTTTAATGCATAAGCATCATTCTTTTTTAATCCAGTCCCGCCATTGGGATCATCTTAATAATAACCCAACACTTATACAAGAGGGAGAGAGAAAGAGAGACAGACAGACAGACAGACAGACAGACAGAGACAGAAACAGGACAGAGAGTAGAGGGGGGAGAGAAAGAAAGAGAGAGAGAGGGAGAGAGAGAGCAGGCACAATCTAGTGTGTCACAAAACCACATACAACTTAACCACTTTTGACACAAATGACTAACATACACAAAGTCACACCTACATGTCAGACTGACTACTTTAGCAGGGTAATTACTTCAAGGGCATAGCTAGGCCTAGTCTTGTTACTGCATTCAAGGCTAACCTTCAAGTCTTCAACTCTTTTAGCAGTCAACTCTTTATCTCAATTCAAGTTTGCCATAGTATTCTATCCCAATAGCTTTGTTAACAATCCACATTATTTTGCCAGTGATCAATTCGATTTATCAACTTCATCTCAATATAACACACACATCAACTAATGATTACTTATAAAAATTCCACTTTTAACATGAGCATCCACTTATAGAATAAATCCAAGATCACACAATAAAATGATAAAAGTCTCATGACTTAAGCATACTTTTATATGTAAAACAACTACACACCCTTTCACTGAACCAGTCACAATATTCAATCAATAGCTAAATTCAGCTAGTACACACAAATAAGATCTACTTATGAAATCAGCCTTTTCCTTAATGGATCTTTTTAACCAACAACTTATATCGAAAAAAGAAATTCTCACTTACAGCTTAAGCAGGACAACAAAATTGCTGTTTTCATTCTATGTCATTCTGTCTGGTTTTACCACACCACAGCCTTTCAAACTTAAGAAGAATGTTGCAAAAGACAGCCAGCAAGAGAATGACTTTAAAATGTCATGCCAGCCTATTATATTGGTTTGCTTGAAGGACTACTAATTCTAACTGACCAATGAATGCATTTGAAAACTGAGACTAGCAAATTCTGACCACACATCCAAATCAGCTGACAAACAAATTTATTCACAAACTTAAATCAACCAATAGTCTGACTGCATGACAGATTTTGCTGATTCCACTGGACACTCAGAGAGGACTCACTATAGCTGACAAAGAGACTGTGAAGACAAAAAAGGCTGAGCCACAAGCCCTAGGACTGTAGGCCTACATGTGTTAATACTTGGGTATAACATTCAGCTACACCATACCAGCCCACAAAGACTGCTGGACTCTTAATGGTTGTTGTTTTTTTAATTTTATTCTTTTATATCTAGGATAATGGAATAAGCACTTATGTGTTGTTGTTTTTTACATCCAGTCCCCACGTGTGTGCAGTTTGTAAATCTTTGCCATCTGTTCCCACCGGCACATAATGGCCTACTCTTACAAAAAGCGGAACAGGATTTAACGTGTGGGCAAGATGTTCTGGGTGTGTTGGCACAGGGGACCTGGGTTTATAGTCTCATCGGAAAGACTTTTGGGGAGTATGGAGTCTGCACTGATGTTAACTGGGTGGGGGGGGGGGGGGGGGGGAGATATCCTGTTGAACAGGAATCAAACATCAAACTGGGTCATCAGATTGCCAGGGCAATGTTCTGACCACTAGGCTATCCTGTCCCTGTCCCCCACCCCCACCCCAAGTGAGAGGTGTAACAGTACACATGCCTCAATGAAGTTCTAGGTCTCCCAGCCCACAACCATGGGTATACAAACAGAGAAGAAGTTTGTTTGTCCAAACAGCACACTGTAACTTAGAGGTTGACAAAGAAACCTAAGCAAATCATGAAGTCTTACCAGGTTGAACACATTCTTTCTAGGAGTGGGGGGGGGGGGGGGGGTGAAGAAGAGTGGAAGGAAAGGGAGTTGTAGCTCAAAGGTATAGTGTGCAAAGTGCACACTATAACACATGAAAACATTTTTATTGCATGAATTATATACAAACGCACATGGGCACACACCATGCACACACCACACACACACACACACACACACACGCACACACACACACACACACACACACACACATGCACACATGCACACATACACACACTTCCAGTATGCATTTCATTGATTTCTTTCCAGGAATCTCACCATTGGTGAACCAGAGCTCTAGTGGAGTCCCCCCCCCCCCTCCCCCCACCAAAATCTACAATACCATGTCTAAAGGTGACATACAATTAATGTGTTGTATCTCAGGTGGAAGATAATGTATTGTGAGGTAATAATATAGTAGTAGGCACCTGTCCATCTCATAAGACTATGGAGTTGCTGTCTCTGTCTGTCCTCTCTCTCTCTCTCTCTCTTTCTCTCTGGGCTCTATCTCCCCTTGATATAGGTAGGCATACTTGTTGTGCAAGTAAATTAATGGTTTAGTCCAACATGATGCCAGTTGCTGCTCTACTTACAGCTCTGGATGTTACCTTAAGTGCCCTGGTTCAACAACAGCACCTTTTATTGTGGTAGGTTACTGGAGATAACACAGCACCATGATTATTCTCAGACTGAAGGCTGACTCAACTAGGCCTAAGGGCAATATGGCCGGTCAGCCAACACCTGTCAACACCCAGCCCAGCAAACCCCCAAGCCAGCTTAAAAGGGATAGAAGACCAAGAGAGAAAAAAAGAGATTAAGACAGAATCTTATTATATTTATTTATTTTCATTTTAATCTTTTATTTCAAGGAATAAGCACTGGAGGTAAAAGAAGGTAAAGGAGTCCCATAACCTGTAAGGTCGTAAGGGAGCGAGGCGTCAGAGACCTCACTTCTCTAAGGCCAGCATATTGAGGGCGGCGCCCATCTCCTCTCCCTCGCTGCTTTACCTTCCCTGACCCTAAAGAGGACAGGTACCCATTTACAGCTGGGTGAACTGGGGGAACTGTACTGAAGCCAAGGCCGCAAATGGTCACCCATCCAACTGGTAACCACGCTCAACAACGCTGCTTAACTTGGCTAGGGGAAAGCGAGTGCTCCGACCACTGAGTTATCCCGTTCCCCCTAATAATAAGCACTGACATGCTGTTTTTCATCCAGTCCCCATGTGTATGCAGTATTGTAAATTTTGTCATCCATTCCCACTAGCACACAATGGCCTACTCTTCCAAAAAGCCGAACCGGTTTTAACATGTGTGTGTTTGCACACCAGACCTCCGTTTATAGTCTCACCGAAGGATCAGCAAAGTAAGGCTAGTGAACCATCTACACCCAAAATCCCTAGCGTTTCTTCATTTCTACACCTCCTTCCAACCACCCTGTTTCACAAGGCAACACACACTCAGGTCTCCAGACAACAAAGGGAAGAGTGAAAATCACTGTGTACCCAAGTGACATCACTGTGTTGGACAAGGCCACACATGGACAAACTGAAACAGCCTTGCCTGACATGATTTCAACAGAAACTATGATGGAAGATAATTGTGCTAACCCCCCCCCCCCCCCCCCCCCCCCCCCCCCCCCCCCCCCCACCACCACCCCTGATGAAGGCTATAAAAGCTGGCTACAGTGTCCATGAGATCAAAGACTATGTAGCCGAAGTGACAGACAGATCCCTACAGAGGAAGCTGCCAGATACATCTAGAAATGTGGAGTTCCCTTATGTGCTGTGCTCAATGATGAACCTGATACATTGATCTGTGAGAGTGAAGACATGGTGTTTCAATTTCAGTACTCTGATGAGAGTGACAATCCACCTAAGTTCTTTTTGTCCCCCAAAAGAGACATGGATTTAATGACTGATAAAGAAGGCTTGATATTTTCTAAAGTCCTGCTGACCATGAAATATTGGAAGATGAAATCAGTGTAAAACTTGGCCAGTTAAAGGACCTAATGGAACTACTCAGATTTTTCCTTGGATAACTGAAAACTGAAAGGGTTGACTAGTATTGATTTTATTTATTTTTTAAAATTTATTCTTTTATATCCATGATCTTGTGTTGATGACTTTCCGACTATGTCTAAAGAAAATCCACAAGCGGAACAACATCAGGATCAAATTTGACCTCCAGAAGCTGAAGGACCCAGAGGTATTAGAAATTTTTCAAGCAAGAATAGGTGAAAAGTTTGCAGCACTCACTGTGATAGACTCAGACATAGATACACTGACGAATAGTTTCAATACAGCAGTGACTGAAACAGTAAGCGAGCTTCTTGGCAAACACCGACCAGTCAAAAAACCATGGGTCACACCTAACATCCTACAACTATGCGACAAGCTAGAGAGTTGAAGAAAAGAAAAATGAAACAAAAGAAAGAGGAGAACAATATAGGGCAGTCAACAAAAGAATCAGGAAGTCCATGATGGAGGCAAAAGAGAAATGGATCAGTGAACAGTGCCAAGACATTGAAGAGAACATCAAGAAAAACAATAGCAAGAAAGCATATCAGCTGGTGAAAGACCTGACTAGCACAAAACAGGGAAAAGGTTTAACAATCCAAGACAAAAATGGGAAGTGTCTCACTGACGACCAAGATATTCTGAACAGATGGACAGAATACTGCTCTGACTTGTATAACTATAGAACCGCAGGAGATCCAGAAGTCCTTAATGTACCCGCAAGCAAAGACACAGACAGTCACCCTATCCTCCAAGAAGAAGTGGAAACAGCAGTCAGATCGCTGAAAAAGGGGAAGTCAGCAGGGGCTGACAACATTCCAGCTGAGTTGGTTCAAGCTGGAGGGGAAGCCATGATCAGCGCCCTACTAAGAATCTGCAACAAGATCTGGCAGGCAGGAAAATGGCCAACACCATGAACACAGTCACTCATCATCACCCTCCCCAAGAAAGGAAATCTACAACAATGCCATAATTACCGCACAATCAGCCTCATATGCCACCCAAGCAAGGTCATGCTGCAGATAATATTGAATAGACTGAAGCCACAAGCAGAGACCATCATTGCTGAGGAACAAGCAGGTTTCAGAGCAGGGCGCAGCACAACAGACAGATATTCAACCTCAGAATACTATGTGAGCGGTACCTTCAACATCAACAAGACCTTTACCACGTATTTATCGATTTTAAGAAGGCATTTGACAGGGTGTGGCATGCAGCTTTGTGGGCAACCATGAATTTGTACAGCATCAATGCAAACCTGATCAGAGTCATCAAATAGCTGTACAGCGAGGCCACCAGTGCAGTGTACTACAACAACAACATTGGAGAATGGTTTCGAACAACAGTTGGAGTAAGGCAGGGCTGTATACTCTCACCCACTCTTTTCAACATCTTCCTTGAGAGAATCATGGCTGATGCACTGGAACATCATGAAGGATCAGTCAGCATTGGTGGCAGAACGATCACAAACCTCCGCTTGGCAGATGACATTGATGGGATAGCAGGATCAGAAAAAGAGCTTGCCAGCCTAACAGAACACTTGAATAAGGCCTCCAAAACATACAGAAGGCACCGTGGTCGAGTGGTTAAGGCGGTCAACTCGTGATCCAGAGGTCGCGGGTTCGATCCCCGCTCGGCTCGGTGTTGTGTCCTTGGGAAAGACACTTTACTTCTATTTTCCTCACTCCACCCAGGTGTACAAGTGGGTACCAGGTCTGCTGGGGAAGTATCTGGCGACAGACTAGCGTCCTGTCACAGGGGTGGTGAAAAACCATCAGTTTGCTTAACGCTACAGAAACCAGGATAAGCTCCGGCTCTATGGGCCTTCTGGCTCGAAAGAACATACTTTTCTTTTTTTCCAAAACATACGGCATGGAAATCAGTGCAGAGAAGACCAAACTGATGACTAATAACACCAACAGCATTAGCACTGATATCAGGGTTAATGACCAGACGCTGGAAACAGTTCAAAGCTTCAAGTACCTGGGAGCCATTGTATCAGACCAGGGATCCAAGCCAGAAGTAGTATGCAGGACTGCACAGACAATAACAGCTTTGTCAAAACGAAACACCATCTGGAGAGATAAAAATATCTCACTTATCTCCAAGATCAGACTAATGCCTCCCTTGTCATATCCATATTTCTGTATGCCTGTGAATCATGGACCCTGACTGCAGATTTGGAGAGAAGAGTACAGGCAATGGAGATGAGATGCTTTCGGAGACTCCTTGGCATCTCCTACAAAGACCACATAAGCAACGAAAGCGAAAGCGTGCATAACAGAATCCAGCAAACCATTGGACCCTATGAGAACCTTCTAACGATGGTGAAAAAGCGTAAACTTAAATGGCATGGGCATGTCACAAGATCCAAAGGACTTGCAAAGACAGTTTTACAAGGCAATGTCCAAGGAGGAAGAAGAAGAGGCAGACCAAGGAAGAGCTGGGAGGATAACATCAGCGAATGGACAGGCCTAGAACTCAACAAAACCCTGAGAAAGACAGAACAGAGAGAGGAATGGAGGGAACTGGTTGTTGAGTCTTTGAGGGTGCCCCCATGGTCGTTAGACTATGGGACAGATAGATAGATAGATAGATAGATAGATAGATAGATAGATAGATAGATAGATCCAGGAAAATGGAATACGCACTCATGTGCTTTTTTTACATCTAGTCCATGTGTCTATGCGGTTTTTTGAAATTCTGTCATCTGTTCCCACTGGCACACAATGACCTACTCTTTGGGAACAGGATTTAACCTGTGGGCAAGATGCTCTGTGTGGGTTCTCACAGGGGGCCTCAGTTTATAGTCTCATCCAAGGACTGTGGTGACTGTGAAGACTATGTGTGTGTGTGTGTGTGTGTGTGTGTGTGTGTGTGTGTGTGTGTATTTGGATGTTGATATTGCAGTGTGTGTGAGACAGAGACAGAGAAAATGAGTGTATGAATCTCTGTGTGTGTGCATGTATGTGTGCATGTATGTGTGTGGGTATGTGTGATTGTGTTCACTCATAAGTGTCTATGTGCCTGCACATATGAGGAAATGTGTATGTCTTTACATGTGTGCAAGGGGAGGTATGTGTGTGTGTGTGTGTGGTGTGTGTGTGTGTGTGTGTGTGTGTGGTGTGTGTGTGTGTGTTTGACAGAGAGTATGAGAGAGAGACAGTGAGAGTAAAAGAAGGAACAAATACTGCCCATTGATTGTATGTTAAGCCAAGGTGACTGTGTGGGTCACGCTACCTTGGAACAAGATTTAAGGGACATGACATAATTGTAGAAAAAGATGAAGAAAAAATATTGAGTAACATGGTTTCCGGACAGGATAGCTCAGTGCTCGGACTGGACTGCTTTCCCCCAGCCAAGTTAAGCAGCCTCGAGTGGTTACCAGTTGGATGGGTGACTGTTTGGCACCTTGGCTTCAGTACAGTTCCCCCAGCTGTAAATGGGTACCTGTCCTCTTTAGGGTCAGGGAAGGTAAAGCAGCGAGGGAGAGGAGATGGGCGCCGCCCTCAATGTGCTGACCCTAGAGAAGTGAGGTCTCTGACGCCTCGCTCCCCTACGACCTTATAGGTTATGGGACTCCTTTACCTTATTTTTTTTTTAGAGGAGAAAATGTTGATGGAGACCAAGAGAATGGACCAGACCGAAAAGCGAATTGTACACTCCCCTCCCAGCCCCCCTACCCCCAACATTTGTGAAAGGATACAAATAAATAATACATCAATCTGACTGGGCTTAAAATACAGAATCATCATTGGCTATACATATATAACTTGGATTGAACACGGTGGGTATGGTGAGGGAGTGAAAACAATTTTTTAATAGGATTTTTTCCTCTTCTCTTATTCCTCACTTGTGACTGCAAGGGGTTGGGGTGGGTATATTGGGAAGAGAACGCCAAAAAAAAAAAAAGGAGAAAAAAGCTAGAGAATGAGTCGGGAGGAGGGGGGGGGGGGGGGGGGGATACTGGAAATTCATGTATGCTTTCACCATCTAAGTATGATTGGATTTTAACTTCTTTTTTTTTTCTTTTTTTTTGCATATCTTTTTCCAGGTCCTGTTACAGGAACACATCTCATTAACCTAGCAGATGCAATTCTGAATGTTATTTCTTCTATGCATGCAACTTGCGAAAAAAAGTCAACCACACACACACAAAACTAAACAACCAAAGTTAAAAAAAAATTAAAACACTCAAAAAAAACTGGGGGGGGGGGGGGGGTAGCAAAATAGCCGGAAGCAGCATTGGCTGCGTGCGCACACGACTTGTATCATCTGTGTACAGATTTTCCTGAGCTGGGAAACGTCGTAGTCATAAAAGTCAGTGTCAGTATTGTAAGAAAACTCTGTCTTTACTGATTATGTTATAGAATGTGAATCGGCTGTCTTTTATTCATGCTAAGAGAAAAAACAACTAGAAATCCTGTTTTTCTGATTGTAAGAAATTCGATCACAGATTAAGTAGCGGCTGTTTTGGGTCATTTTGCCATTCAGAGTACAGGCCATCATTATTAAGGTGAAAATATTTTGTTGCATGTGGGTTTTGCTCGAATTATTTTGACTGTTTTAGCAAGATATTGAACAGCTTACCTTCGTCGTTTAGTGTGTTTTGCTCACAAATGGGTTTAATGTTCTTTTTATGGAGAGAAAATCGGACGCAGATTCATCATGGCCGACAAGGTTCTTGAACGATTTCGAGGCAGGCTGGTCTTGAACAAATTTTATTTCGCTACTTTGATGTGCAATTTATTTGAATAAAGTTTTATCCAGTTGTTAACCGCCCTTATTGATTCTTTTTGCAGTTATTGTTCTTTTTTTAAATATCGATGTTGAATGTTTTTGAAATGGTTGATTGCCTTAGGCATGGCCCATTGAAACAAAACAAGTGTAAAGTGGTGTTTATACCCGTGTGGTTGACAAATTTGTGATGCTAGGTAAAATCAACACTTTTAGTCAATTCATGGCATCACAAATAAGTGATAAATGATGGGTAGTTTGTTGTAACGGTAATCTTTCCTCCTTGATTTGCTTCCTGGAGATTAAGGTTGCTTTTAACAACCTGTTCATTAATCATTAGTGCTGATTTTTGCAGAGAACAGAACAATTTGAAGCTGTACATATGGGAATTCATGCCACAAGGGTTGGAGTAGCTCACTGATGAAAGAATTTGATTGGTGATCACAAAACATGCTTGAATTTTTTTTAAAAGTCTATTCTGGGGGATGTTAGTTTGGTATATAATACTAATTGTAGTTGACAGTGGTTCTAACTTTGAAAACTGAGCCTAAACATGAAAGAGAATAAGATCTTGACCGATCTCTAGCTGATGAAGTTTTCTTAAATGTAAGGAAGTTAAGACAACAAAACATCAAATGGCTTTTGGTGTGACATTCAATACCATATTTCATATGTTTGAATGAAACTGAGTTCTTTCTTACTCTTAGTATAGATGGAAAAACTCAGTAGTTTCATTCATGTGAAAAGTAGAACAATAATAAGATAAATGTGAATGCAGCCATGCTTTCCTACTAATTGAATCAAAGTAGGGATTGGGATAGCTTGGTTGTTAGTGCGTTGCTCATTGCACTCATGATCTGCAGGCCTGGGTTTGAATCTTGTACAAGATTTTTCCCCCTGGAATTAACATGATCAGTGAAGACTCCACTCCCCCAAAAGCCCTTTAGATGAGGCTATAAACTGAGGTTTCACATGTGAACCCACGCAGAACATCTTGCGGACACTTGGCTTTTCGGAAGAGTAGGTCGTTTTGTGCTGGTGGGAAGAGATGAGAAAAATGTACAAAACTGCATGGACATACGGACTGGAAGTGAAACCAAAAAAACAACCCACGAGTGCTTCTTCCATTATCCTCGAAATTAAAGAGTAAATGAATAAATTCATAAATAAATATATAAATAAAGTGGAATAATGTAAAAGCGGATAGAGGTACTTTATGTATGCCAAAAACACACACACGAGTGCTATCTCCATTATCCTTAAAAACAGTGAACTGATAATCATAAATAAACATAAATAAGGACACATAAAAGAACGATTTGAGCTGTTACCTTTTCAATGTATTCTACAGTGAGCACATAAAAGGTTGACTACACATCACAATACACTGAGATCACACGATTGGACTCTCCAGTGATCACCAACAACACCACACCACACACATACCTACAACACACACACTACACGTGACTTTTCTCAGTTTCACTCACACATATCACACCATTATTTACGTGGGAGGTCAGAGTGACAAAGGTTTTAGTCAGTAAACATGATACAAAATAGCTGAGGAATATGTTTAAAGGTTCATTGGACATACTGTGACTTGCTGCCCAATAATGGGGCCAGTATCCACAGATTGAATCGTTCAGTATGAGCTTGTGTGTCTGTTTGGCACATAATTTATATTTATTCATATGCCGTATTATACCTGGAACTTGCAACAATCTTTACTTTGCATGCCTTTAATTTAGTTTTAAAATATTTTGTGTAGCAGTTCGGCCATTATCTTCAAAAGCTCAGACCATACAGACAAATTTTAGGTTTTCAGGCTCAGTCACAAGTCGACAAGAGCATCTTTCAGGTTCAGGGGGGGGGGGGTGACTTTATTGGCTAAAAATCACTGTTAATCATGTACCAGCCATTAACTTAAATAATTAGTCATTCCCAAATCAGTGCTTCTTTGCATGTCAGGTTTCATTGAATTTACTTTGAAAAAAGAATTCAACTTCAGGTAGGTAAAGCATTTTACAGAATGAGAATGTGGTCAGTGACCGGGATAAATTTTACTCTTTTCAATAGTGACAAAACTCTTCTGTGTTTAGTGGACACTGGCCTCATATTATTTTCCTGTCAGTAAGTTTTTAAGGTTTGTGATCATTTATAACCGAGCTGCTTTATACTTTTTTATGGTCTCTCTTTAACTGTTATCATGTGTTAATTATCTGTCAAGTTTCATCAATTCTAGTATAGTTTTGGCTAAGGACATGGTCCTTGGTTTAGCCCGGCACCATGGGTTTTTGGTTACTTTCTTCTGCAGCAGTTTGTCTAAGAATGGCAATGGCTGAGTTTCATCCTCTACAGAGTTTGCCCCTGAGCCCATGTTTGCTCATGCTCAGTGTTCATTTTGCTTGTCAGTGTGGGGACTGTTTTGCCTTGGGAACTCTGGCACAACAATTGAACAAACTATTTCATTTGTTTTGCCATGACAGTCCCCATTGGAATTAGTTTGAAGGGAAGGTTTAATTTAAAACAGGTTTGGTTTTTTTGGTTTGGTTTGGGTTTTGTTGTTGTTGTTGGTTCCAGCTGAATGTTTTTGACTCTGTGCTGCCTTTTGTTTTATATCAACACTAACTCTAAATTCTTGTTTATTACTCTAATAGTGTCACATTTTCAGTGTTTATGATTTGTTTATGGCTACTCTTTTTGCTGCTTTAATTTGGTATGAGGAGCTTCATCAGTTTTCAAATTTCTCTCTTCATGTGGGTTCTCTCAGTGTGGACTGAGGGCCCTGTTTTTAAAAAATAATTTTAAAATGTTTCTTTTATATCGAGGATAACGGAATAAGCACTTATGTGCTTTTTTACATCCAGTCCCCGTGTGTATGTGGTTTTGTAAATTCTGTCGTCTGTTCTAAGTGAGAGTAACTAAGTCTGTCATCATTCTAAGTGAGAGTTACTAAGTCTTATTTTGAGAATTTGTCAAAATGAGTTTAATTGTGTGGCTGTGTGTAAAGGTTATGAAGACTGGCTTGGGAGTAGCATTTGTGGAATTTCAAAACGATATGTTACAATGGTTTGTTTTATTGATTAATTGATATTAATACAGGTCCTTTTATCACTGTTGGCTATTGTAATGACAGGGAAGTTGAAGGGAGAGAGAGAGAGAGAAAGAGAAGGAAGAAGTTTACAGTGTATGTCAGTAAGGTTGTGTAGTACTTGTCATGAAAAAAAAGAGGAAATGTTTTACAGTTGTACTTGTAGTTAAAAGTCAGTGTGTTATTCTGACAACATGACATTTTGTGGTTTGGACAGTGGTCCTCTTTTTATCTGACCTCCAAAAAGATTGTGTCCTGTTTCAGTGTTTGAGATGATCTTGTGATCTAATTTAAAAGTCCACCCCAAACTGATCCCTGAAAGTGAAACCTGTCATGCTCAGCGGCCGCAGTTGTTGCTGATGATAGTTTGAAATCAAGCTATTTTTATAGTGTCTTTAAAAAATTTGTTTTAACTATCTTGATGCCATTTTTTAAAAAAAACCAACAACAAAAACCCAGTGCTATATAACAGTGTATTGATTGTTTCAATGTTTGGCTTCCTGTTTTTAGTATTTTTACTTTTTGTTTCAATTTACCATTTTTTTAAGCAAGAGAAGGCACAAAAGTGAAAGGGTAATCTGTGTTTTGACACTCTTACCCACCGCTTAAACAAATCTTTTGGTTGTATTGTAGCTGTACTAAAGTGTGGTTTTTGACATGTACGGTTCTGTTGGCTTTAAGTTTAACAAAATCTTTGCTTTCTCTCCTTAGGCCTTTGGCATCTTCAAATAATGTTATCAACATATGGACCACAGGATTCTTCTAGGTTTTGGGTGAATAGCTCTCAACCAGTTCTTAAACCCAGCAAAAAGCATCACAAAAACCCAAATAATTGTCCCAGTAGCTGTAATTAGTTGTGATCTATGATTGTATCTTAAACAAAATGAATGAGTTCATGTTATGGGGAAGTTAGAAAAGGCACGACCTCCTGGCCAAGGAAATGACCTCCTTTACTGCTGATTGTTTGGTCTGATTTGAAACATCTGTCTGTGTCACTGTCAGTGTGGAATGCTGAGCACTGCAAACCAATAGCAATAGCATTAAATAATATTATTGCCATCTTCCCGTCTTCAAAAAGCTTAGCACAGCATTTTACAGCATGGCACTCTGTCATATTTTCTAGATCTTGGTGTCTGCAATAACTTTGTCTGTTTTTAAAATATAAAAATAAAGGGAAAAAACTTTAATAATAAAACCCCATAATTATTAGCTGAAAACAAACTCTAATTCAGTAATTGGAAATAGGTTCAGCTGTATCTTCAACAGGTGCTGATTGTATAGACAGTCAGTAGTGCTGGATTGTCAATTCCATCTTAATTATTGTCAGTGTGTTTGCCGCTCAGTTGGTGAACATAATCCTCAGGAATGGTTTTTCCCTTTTGGAAAATGGAAGATTTAACCTAGTTTGCACATGGTCTCTTTTGTCTTGACAAATGCTTCAGTGAAGCAAAATTGAGTGAAGCATTGTTAGAATTTTAAAGAATGTGTAATAAAAAGAAAAACAACAGCCAACAAACAAACAAAAAAAGGGAGGGGGGGGGGGGGGGGGTGAGGGGTTGATTAACGTTAGGTTGGGTGGGGGCATTTTCCCACCTTGGTTTATAATGTAGAGAGAGGCCCAGAGGGGGGTGTTTTGGACACAGTTGGCAGTAGGGGTGGGGTGTTGTTGACATGGGGAATTTTTTTTTTAATCAAAAGTATCATGTTTTACATGATTTCTTCTTTTTTTTTTATTGAAAGGGTCACATTATCTGTTATGTCCATGTCAAATTATTTCTGATTTTGTCAAGAACAAAAAACCCTTAAGAAAAAGTTATTGTAGTTTGTCCCTCAATGTGTTTCTTTTTGGTGATATTGTTTGTTTCAGTTTGTTTTTAAAAATTTTTTTGGGTTTTATAAATTTTGTTTGCTGGTTTTGTTGTTTGTTTTAAAATTCTGTCTATATTACACTGCAGAAGAGGGTAATTTTGTGCACTTTATTCCAAGATCAAAAAGTAGGAAGTTTGTTGTTTTTTGCAGTTTGCTTTTTTGAGACAGATTTTGTCAGTATGAAATATCATGCCAACTTCTGTTTTGGAAGTATTATAAAAAGAGGGACTCATTTCCATTGTTCAGACAGGCAGGCAGGCAGGCAGGCAGACATCTACCACTGTAATCTGCGTTCCTGTATTGAATGAGCAAGATTCTCCCAAGAATTATTCTCAGATCTGTGATTGTAGAGGAAAATTACAGAACAGAAAGGACAATGCTACCATCGGTAGTGCTGAAGAGGTAGGAGCTGAAGATATTTTGATATATTTGCACTGTGTATGGTGGTGAGTGGACTGTTGATGGTAAATGGACTGTTCACCAAGCTCAAGATCATGTCTTGTGATTTTATCAACATTTGCTTGTTGTGAATTGCACTAGCGTAACTGCATCATTGGGTCATGAAAAGCAATTGATGTGAATCGGAAACATGATGTTCTCTGCCGGCAGACTTGACAGTACAAGAATGAATCTATCAAGTCAAATGTTGATGCACAGCGTGTGGCATTCTGGTGGCTTGGAACAAAGAGAAGATTTAAGGTATTGTCATGACAGCAGCATAAAGGTCTCGCTTGTTCAGAGCACGGATATCACGTAAGCTGGCGTAAAGGTCACAGTCTAATTTGGAAGCTAGGAAAGGAACATGATCTATACCAGCAAGGCTTATGGTTTAATTCTGTCGCAAGCAGCAAGTTATAAAGAAGCAGTTTTTGTTTGATTTTTTTACTTGTGTTTTGTGAGGTTTAGGGAATTACATGTAATTATTATATTTATATATGCATATTAAGGAGGATCAAAGAAGAAAACTTGGAGGGAAAATGGATAATTTATGGAGTGTACATGGATTATATGGGGTTAAATAGATCTTTGTTTTTGATTAGTAGTAAAACATTAGTATAACAGAATCTTATTTTTAAAATGTAGACAATTTTTTTTTAAAGCTGCGTCATTCTAACTTCTGTTGTCTTTATGCTGAAGGATATGTAAAAGAAAAGTTTGATATACATATGTATAGACGGCTAGACTGGAAAGGAATTTTTAAAAACAAATGTATTGCATAAAGAGTAAGGAGGAAAACAAATATTTGTTTACATTATACAGCCATAAATTCTTCTTCCTTTTTTGTCATGTTTCTCCCAGGGGAGGTTTGACATTGATGAGCCTTCTCCATCATTATACAGCCATAAATTTTAGAGATTGGTTTTAGAGATGAATTTTTTTTTTTCCGTTTAGACTTGCACCCCCAAGTGCTTTTTCCCATGTAGGTGTTTATCCTGCATATTTATTATACAGCCATAAATATGCAGGATAAACACCTACATGGGAAAAAGCACTTGGGGGTGCAAGTCTAAAAGAAGAAAAATCAAGACAACATGCTTTATACTGTTATAGATAGTATTTGCAGTCTTACAAAAGCTTCACAAGTTTGAACAACCAGAATTTTTTTTTTTCACCTTACAGAATTGTTGAAAATTAAAATTATTCTCAATTAAGTTTTGAACAATTAGAAACCAAATTGATTTAATCAGTGATGCTATTCATAAAAAAAAAGTAACCTACTGATAGCGTATTCTATTATTTTGAATTCCTAACATTTGAATTCATTGAGCTGATAATTTGTTATTTCTAATCACACATAGACATATCCACTCATCACTCTTACTCTTAGTTGTATAGTCATGCACATGCGCTTGCACACATGCACACGTGTTCCCTTGCACTTGTGCACACACATACACATGCACGCAGTGTTGATTCTAGAGTGCGCCCTTGCGGGATTCCCGCATTTTTTTCCCAAAATTGCCGCAAAACGATGTGGGCCGTGCGCCCTAACAGACGCAAAAAAATGATGGATGGCGCGTTTTTGAACAAACAATGCGCCATCGCAACTGCTGTTTGCATAATCTTTAAAGTTAAGCGCTACTTCTGCTGAAGTTCTCCAATGATGCTTCTGACTAAGGGCTTCACTTTTGACCAATCACAGAAACTGTAGTTAGTCCTTGATTTGAACCATTCTTCATTACAAAGCCGGCTTGACCTGCTCTGTTGTCCTCTCTGTTTATGTCATCTTCTAAGAAGCCTACTCCACAAATAAAGTGATGTGATTGGGACAGAAATCGTTAAGGAGATGGAAGCCCAGCAGGTTCCGAGCTGGTAGATCTGACGAGACAAGGACATGAAGCTTGAGAACATGGCATGTGGTAGGCTATGGGCTGTGTATCAAACATGGAAAGAATGATGCCTTTATTTATTTTTTTATTCTTTTATATCGAGGATAATGGAATAAGCACTCATGTGCTTTTTTACATCCAGACCCCGTGTGTATGCGGTTTTGTATAATGCCTACTCTTCCGAAAAGCGGAACAGGATTTAACATGTGTGCAAGATGTTCTGCATGCGTTCGAACATGGGGCCTCGGTTTATAGTCTCATCCGAAGGACTTCACTTAAGGAGATTTGCGCTAATTACAGAACAACACTTAAAGCATTACGCAAAAACACTGCCCATCACCAGGAGGCTGTACAAGATGAAACTCTTCAAAAAGACTTCCATCAAATAGGCAAAATAGCGGAAACTAAGAGTACTGAGGGTAAAAGGTAAAGGAGTCCCATAACCTATAAGGTCGTAGGGGAGCGAGGCGTCAGAGACCTCGCTTCTCTAGGGCCAGCATATTGAGGGCGGCGCCCTCTCCTCTCCCTCGCTGCTTTACCTTCCCTGACCCTAAAGAGGGCAGGTACCCATTTCAAGCTGGGGGAACTGTACTGAAGCCAAGGCGCGCAAACGGTCACCCATCCAACTGGTAACCACACTCGACGCTGCTTAATTTGGCTGGGGAAAGCGAGTGCTCCGACCACTGAGCTATCCTGTCCCCAGTACTGAGGGTACTGTAAGCATATACTTTGTGTCCCCTTTTTAATGGGGATTGGGGGGGGGGCAATGCCCCCTTTTTTTCATTTTTGGGGGCCCTTGGGCCCCTTATTTTGAAATCCTAGAATCAACACTATGCACACAACACACTCATGCACCCACGCATCGCGCGCACACAAGTAGTGAAGTACACAGGCTAAAAATCGCAAGCCTTTTTAAAAAAAGTAACTTTAAAGTGTATTAAATACTCAGATTATTATGGTAGAATTAGTTTGAAGGGAAAAAATTGGAACTTATTTCATTGATAGTATGCATTTTGCTTTTGAGTGGGGTTTACATAAGCATTTCTGCACACACTCCCTCTCTCCCTCTCTCCCCCTCTCTCTCTCTCTCTCTCTCTCTCTCTCTCTGTTTCCCCCTCCCTTTCTATCATCATCATGAGGAAAGGTTTGTGTGTGTGCATTTGAAGGGGGGAGGTCCATTTTTGAGGGTTTACTCTCATAAATGTGCCACACATGCACTTTATCCCCTATGCTCTCGTCTCTTTAGGAGCAGGGCTGGATTAATCAGTGACTAGAGCTATGCATGGCAGAGTATATGTATACCAGATATATTTTCTGTATGCAGTTTGAAAAACCAGGAAGGTCTTGATTTAGATGCTGGTAGTGGTACAGATGGGGGAAAAAAACAAACAAAAACTTCTGTGGTATGTTTGCGCAAGTGGTACATTTACTTAGTCATTGTATTGGAACAGTCATGATGTAACAAAAATTCTGTCAGCGTCTTTGAATCAATGAATTCCACATCAGTCACTGTCAGTAGCTTGAACATTCAGCAAGGTCTTTTTGCTTCGGTATTTGTTAATAGCAATAAACATGTACATAGTACTACATGTATGGTTAAGTAACTTATCTGTTACAGCAATACTGTTCTTACCCAAACTTGCTGTTATGGACTGATTAGCCAGTGTTACGTATTTATTTATTTATTCTTTTATTTCAAAGGATAACGGAATAAGCACTCCTATGCTTTTTGACATCCAGTCCCGTGTGTATGCAGTTTTTCTAAATTTTGTCATCGGTTCCCATGGGCACACAACAGCCTACTCTTCCGAAAAGTGGAACATGTTTCAACTTGTGCACAAGATCTGTGTGCGTTCACACACGGGACCTCGGCTTATAGTCTCATCCAAAGGACTTCTGGGGGGAATGGAGTCGGCACTGATGTTAACCCTAGAGGAAAAATCTTCGTGAGCGAGATTCAAACCCAGGTCAGCAGATCAAAAGCATAATGGGCATCACTCCTAACCACCAGGCTATCCCATCCCGAATGAATGTGTTGCCTGCAGTGAGATGATGATAACATGTGCTGTGGTTTCAGTCGGTGTCTGGCATGAGCCAGCTGTGGCGTACAGCCTATGGCAGACCAACCACAGTCCATGCCGGGGGGGTCGCGTCGCAGAAAACCTAAAAACACTGGAGCAGGCTTGCGGTCAGTACAGTGTTCTCTCTCTCTCTCTCTCTTCTCTCTCTCTCTCTCTCTCTCTTCTCTCTCTCTCTCTCTCTCTCTCTCTCTCTCTCTCTCTCTCTCTCTCTCTCTGTGGTCACAGGACAAGGAGCAAACCAGCAAGGTGCAATTGGAATCAGCTGTGAAGAAAAATCATTGTTTAGCTGTCACTATGCCAGTAACTGGACTGCCAGCTGCTGTGGAGTCTGCCTTGACTTCCCTGTTAACCCGCAGCTCTGTTTGGAGTTGGAAACTATCTGGTGAGGGCCAGAACACCTTTGTGATACTTAGCCTACAGCCAGTGAACCCTGCAGTATCAACAAATATGGTAGAACCCTTCTTGAACCGAAGTACACAGGTTCAGTACTTGAGGAAAAAAGCTCTAAGTCAATTACGATATGACCAAGGAAGAATCAGACTAAAGAGACTGGAAAAGGAAAAAGCAGATCACAGAGAGTGTGTGAATGATGTTGTCAAAGCACCACTCTTAGCTGATACTGTAGGAGAGAAACAACACTCTGCAGACAGAGGTACACAGTACACTATGGCACTCAACATAGAGCAGAATGAAGACATGTTAGGCATGTGAGGTGAGGTGAGGTTCTGGGTTTGATTCCCAGCCTCGCCCTTTCTTCCCAGTTTGACAAAAAAATCAAACTGAATGTCAAAGTCCTTCAGATGAGACTATAAACCGAGGCCCCGTGTGCAAACGCATGCAGAACATCTTGCGCACACGTTAAATCCTGTTCCGCTGTTTGAAAGAGTAGGCCATTGTGTGCCGTGAGAACAGATGACAAAATTTTAAAAACTGCATACACACCGCATACACACGCAAAAAAAAAAAAATCAATAAAACAAAAATCATCTGAGCACTTTGATTTGTTGCTTTACAAGATTCAGCGCTATATAAATTCCATACATTATTATTATTATGTCATTTTTGGGCCTAACCCTTGACAACAACACCGGTGTATCTCCTCAGCCACCAGACATGGACAGTAAGGAAACCCTTGACAAGCACTGTCACAGATCTTTTTGGTGTAGATTTAGTACAAGATTGTGTCAACCAGCTGACTGTTTTGTTTGGAGTCAACTGAGGAATTAGAAACAGAAACAAAACATTCCACAAACAAAACATTCCACAAAGTAAATATCCAACACTCAGATAGTGGAGATGTTGTGCTGTGCGATTCTGATGACATTGTGCCGGAGTACACCTGCGATCAGAACAATCTCTATTTTACCTACTGGCTGATCAAACAAAAACAGAACAACATGCTGCCTGAACAACGTGGGATGTTGTCCAGCCTTCAAAAGGTGAAACACATTCCGATGTCGGTATACAGGGAGACAAGGGTCTATGCACAGCATGATCTACAAGCCACCCCCCCCCCACTCCCGCTCCCCCACTTCCGTATAAGATCTCAGGAATATTAACTTCACTTTGAATAACTCCACCCCCCACCCCCTCCTATGCAACACCACACACAACATTTCTTTTGAATTTATTTCCCTTAACCACCTCCTGTCCTTCTCACACACACTTACGCACACACATGCATGCGTGCACTCACACATGAATACACACTCGCACACAAACACGCATGCGCACGCACACACACGGGGGATGGGATAGCCTAGTGGTCGGAACATTGCACTCGCAATCTGACAACCCGTCGATTCCCGTTCAAGGGGATATTTTCCCCTGGAGTTAACATCCGTGCAGACTCCACTCTCCCCAAAACTCCTTTGAATGAGACTATAAACTGAGGCCCCTTATGCGAACGCACGCAGAACATCTTGCGCACACGTTAAATCCTGTTCCACTTTTCGTAAGAGTAGGCCATTGTGTGCCGGTGGGAACAGATGACAGAATTCACAAAACCGCATGCACACGGGGACTGGATGTAAAAAAGCACATAAGTGCTAATTCCATTATCCTCAATATAAAAGAATAAAAAATTTAAAATAAAAAATGGCTTGATGGGGAAAAAAAGCATATATGCATTGCTTATTCAATGTACCATCTGGAGATAAAAATAATGACTTTGAGGAGGATGAACAGGGGTGTGTGTGTGTACCTGTAAAGGTTGTGAGGTGGTGGTGATTTTTAAGGTTAAAAAAGCCACAACTAAGAAAGGACTGATTAGTGGCAAGACCTCTGACAGTGAGTTTAACTGAACAATATGAAAAAGAGATTCGAGAGGTTTATTACGCAACACAATGTCCCCTCCTTTCTCTTTTGTATAGGTTTGGGGGGGGGGGGGGGGGGGGGTCATTGTCCCCTTCTATTTTAGGAAGCTCTCTTTCAAACCCTAGAATGGACACTGATGATATGCTTGTAGCCTTTGTTCTGTAATATTCGATTTGGTTTGGTGCTGAACAGTGTATTCCTGGTATGTATAGGGTAAGTGACTTTGACACTGGAGTTGAAGTCATTTCTGCGCCCAGTTTAATGGTTTGAGTATTACTAAAGAATTGAGAGGTTTTTCTTCATATGGCGCTTGCCAGTAGCCTGATCATTTATGAATATCTGAAATAGCCCATGACTCAGGTTTACAAACCACCACCCCCCTCCCCCACTTTGATTTTTCGCTGTGATTAAGTTGTGGGCTGTCATGTTGAAAGTACTGTCAATGAGGAGGCTGTTCTGCATCAAGTTTGCTTCAAAATCTGAAAAAGTAGCCATGTTCTTTTAATTTTGCATTTGTTGAGTACCATTAAGACAGTGTGTGGAATTTTTGCTTGCTTTCATTCATTGTTATAAGTTGTCTTAGTGTACAATTGTTTGGGTTTTGTCTTTTTTAGAACTTGATGGTTTAGCACTATCAGTAATTTTTGAATCCCCATATTTGTTATCATTGTTATCTATAGTTAACTTTCTTTTTCAAGTGGAACTTATTTCTCACTTAATAGCTGTTGAAACATGTGTATTATCATCAACAATTATCTGACTTGTCTTTCAGTGATAACTCGTACTTTGTTGTTCATCTTTCTGTCAGTCCTGAACAAAGTTAATGCCTCGAGATTGTTGACAATATTAACATTTTCTTTATCAGCATTTTGACTCTGTCTTTGGATCAGGGACGAAGTTGATGCTGCTCTCAGTAACACCAGCTCTACTACAAAACCAACCAAAAAATCAGGCTCAAGATCACGTGCCCGGCGTACTTCTGTGGATTGTAGCAGTACTGCTTCTGTGGACCCAACTCCCAGCAGCAGTGGCACCCGATCAGGCCGCAAGGCATCCAGAAAGCGCAAGGCTTCTGTGAAAGAACTGTCTACAGCCAACACTCCAGCGCAGGAGTGTGAAGCAGAGGGGGCAGTGGAGACTGCCCAGGTGGAAGCCGTCCAACCAGACACTTCTGCCCCAGCTCCTAGGGGAAAGAGGAGGAGGGGAAGAGGCCGAAAAACTGTGACTTCATCATCTAGTTCTTTCAGTTCAGGCGCATCTGTGTCCTCTACTTTGGTCAATCCTTTCCCTGAACAGTTGACACAGTCAGCATCAACCAACTCTGCAGCTGGACAGCCAGCAGAGGCACCCAGCGCCAAAGACGTTAAACCGAAAAGGAAGTCCTCTTCCAAGAGAAAACCCAAGGCAGAGGAGCCCCAGCCGCAGGGCACCTCAGCGAGAGGTCGAGGCCGAGCAGCAGGTCAGAAGCGTACTGCAGAGAAGCGTGATCGTTCAGGCACAAGCTTGGAGTCTGCCAGCTCGAGTGTAGTGGATCTACGCATTTCCTTGCCTGGCACTTCCACCGGGGAGGACCAGAGTCGAAGTGTTGGTAGTGACGCGCCTGTACCAGCCAAACGCCACTGTTTGCGGTCAGGCTCCTCTGATCGAGTGGAAGTGGACAGCAGCACACCAAGCACATCCGCAGCGGCGGACGGACAGGTGGAGGAGACCAGCAGGAAGAGAAAGAAAACAGCCAGTGAGAAGAAGGAGTCCGCATCTAAATCCAAGCGTAACTCCAGAAGCAAAAAGACGGGATCCTGCGCTAGCAGCAGGTGAGTTCTTTGGGGACAGTGCTTTCAGACCTTTTTATTTTTTGTGTTGTGTTGATTTTGATTCAGTTTATAGATATGACATAAAACTCTAAGCCTAATTTTAAGAAATTTTGTTCATTTTTGTATGGTGAAAGATATCCAGTTGCAGGGGTGATAGACCTATGATTCAGATCAGTAGCTGATGTTTGAAAAAAAAACCACCAAAAAAATACCTGTATGTGAAAAAATAAAACACAGCACAAAGAAATAGCACTGATCTGAGTTATGGAATAGAATTGTAATAGACAACTGTTTGTATCCTGTAAAAGCAGTTTGGAAATTGTAGGCTATGTTCTGTTGGACAGCTGCATTCTGATATTTCTTTGACTACTTGTAAACCAAGCCTGTTTAAATTAAAAGGGCTGAAAGGTGTTTGATACACCAAACATGGTTAGTTTGATGAAAAATAGATGCTGAACTTGTCTTCACTGACAACAGTTTTAATGTGAGTAATGTTCACTCAGACCTTTGATTAAAGGCCTGCACCCATCACAGGTAAACACTAAATCATGCATTCATTCATTCAGACTGCTAGTTAATTTTGGAAAGGCAAGGTGGTTTTTGTGTAATGCTAGAATTTTATATATCTATGCCAGAGACTTGCATTTCTGGGGTTATTATTGTCACTGTCCTTCTTCTGTCCATGCTTCTAAGTACGTGTTCTACTTTCATTGTCACCACCTTCACCACCACTATCACTAGATGAGCTACTGAAATTACTGTATATTGCAATCACATCTGTGACTCTATCACCACTTCTCAAGTGTTGCTTGCATTGTTAATTTTACTGAAAATTAAACAAAATATTGTAATGATATTGATACTACTGTTATTTTAGAGGGAAAAAAGAAAACCCACTCTTTCCAGTTGTCTTGTCATCATTCTCACCATATTTTCGGCTAGGTATCTGAAAAGGGCTCTTGATAATGATCACAAGACTGCTGGAGAGTATCAGTTAGACAACCTTTCATCACACGATATTTGTCTCCTTTTTTTCCTCCCATCTGAGCAGTGGTCGGCAAGCATCTGCAAGCGGCAGTAGACAAGGGCAGGCTGCAGTTTGCCTGGCGCGCAGTAGCTTGCTTTCCACGTCAAATCCGCAAGCGGCAGCGGAGAGAGAAGCCACTCCGAGACCATCCACCTCTCAAAGCCAACAGTCGCACTCAGAGTCCATGGCTTCCCAGGACGGTTGCAGTGGAGGTGGCGGCGGCAGCAGCGAGGGCAGTGGTGGGCCAGGGGGTGTCGGATCCAGTGGTGGTGGTGCCAGACCGAAGGAGGACTCTGGTGTAGCCGCAGGTAAAAAAAGTGGGTGGGTGGGAAGGGGTTGGCTTCTGACGGGCGGGAAGGCTAGTGGGGAAAGGGGTATATATATTTCAATAGGGGGAAAGAAAGTTTGAAGTAGGGGTTGGGTTTGTTTGTTTGTTTTTTTTTGTTCCTTGGCTAGAGTTCTGAAGTTTACCAATGGTGAGATTTTTGTGTCCACACACCCCCATTTAGGTAGCCACATTCCGACTTCAGGGATGGTGTATAAACGTGACACTTGTGTGCATGTGTATTTGAAATTTTTTAATCCATTCCTACTGGCATGAAATGTCCTACTCTTTCGAAAGGTGGAATGGGTTTTTAATGTGCACAAGATGTTCTGTGTGCATTTGCGCATGGGGCTTTGGTTTATAGTCTTATCCAAAGGATTTTGACACTGTTTGTCTTGTTAAACTGGGAATGCTGGGAATTCAACTCAGAGCTTCACGGTTTTCTTGTTAGGCAGGTGAACATTGACCGTCCTGTCACCTTTGTTCTTTTTTTAATAATTGATAGGAAAACTTATAGGGCATGGACTGTTGAAAGCAAGTCAGTTATCGAAGTGTGGTGGTCCTGTGTAGGTTTTTGAAACAGTTGTGGAAAACTAGCATTTACTGTTAAAAGGGTGTCACTTATCTGTGTATGACGGTCCTATGGAAGTAACAACACTTGGCTTAGAGATGAGAAAATCAGAGTGTTTGTTGGTTTGACGTATACCTCAATCACTATTTCTGGATAATTCTGTGCAAAAAAATAATTTTGATATTGTTTTATTGCCTCGTATATGTATGAAAAAACCAAAAACCACCAAAAAAGATATGTTCCACTGATGTATTTTTCTCGGGGAGAACAATCTAAATTTTATTTTGAAAAATCTGTTGTGACTGTAATTCAGTACAAAACAAGATGCTTGTGAAAAATCTGTTGTGACCGTAATTCAGTACAAAACAAGATACTGATAGATAGCACTTCTCAATATAACATGACACAACACACCTCAAGTTCAGGTTTTTAAAAACAAATCTTACTTGATAGTTATGTGACCAAGAGGGATAGGCATAAGAGGGTGACTCGCCATCACACCAGACGGTATCTAATTGGTATCAGATTTAGTTTAAAAATAGCGTACATACAGAATTTTGACTTGTTGTTGAAATGTTAAAACTCAGATCCTGCATTGTTGCTGCCCCCTGGAGGTGGGCCTGACAACGACAGCGATGAGAGTGACATGGGCAGGCTGCAAGGTGAGCTGGAGACTTTTATCTCCTCCATGTGTTGTAGTGGCTTTTTTCTTTATCTTTTCTTTGGATCAGATTTGTATTTTATAATGTGTGAATCACCATTATTTTTTAAAATTTTGATGTGAAAGATTGGTTGGTGAGTTTTTGTCTACATTTTTTGTTTGTTTGAAAAGAGATAAATAGATTTTGTATGTATGTTCATGGGCAGATTTACAACATTTGGTTTCGACTCTGTTCATTTTAGTTCTGCTTATTTGGTTGCAACCTTTTGCATTTTAGTTCTGCTTTTTGTATTGTGGTCAGCTTAAATCAGTGATGATACTCAGAAGCACACGTATGTATTTAGGAAGATTAATCAGAATCACATTGACAAATAGAATAAAGTTGTGTTTGTTACCAAATATTGTGAAACTGCCCCATCTGTATTTTATTTTAATTTGTAACTTTTTTAAACTCTGGATACTGGGGTTCACATAGTCTTCAGAAACAGAGTGCCATTTGAATTCAGTACATTTTCAAAAGCTGTTTGTAGTAGTTCCAGTACAGGTTGTTGTTGTTCTAGTGTTGTCCTAAATCGAGTTTATGTGCAATGTCCTTTGGTCAATATAATTTTTCCCTTCCTACCTTCAAATAAGAACATCAAAGAAGGGTCTTTGAAAGAGTAGACAGAAATGGTTCAGTGGCAGTGTTTTATTTCTCTAAATGCTTTTTTTTTCCTTGGTTAATAGTTTTTTCTCTTTGGAATGGAATTTTTGTACATCATTATAGATGTTTTAACTCTGGGGATGGGATAGCTCAGTGGTCAGAGCATTCGCTTTCCCCAGCTAAGGTTAAGCAGTATCGAGTGTGGTTACCGCTTGGAAGGGTGACCGGTTGCATGCCTTGGCTTCAGTACAGTCCCCCAGTTCACCCAGCTGTAAATGGGTACCTGCCTCTTTAGGGTCTGGGAAGATAAAGCAGCGAGGAAGAGGAGATGGGTGCCACCCTCAATGTGCTGGCCCCTTGAGAAGTTGAGGTCTCTGATGCTTCACTCCCCTACAACCACATAGGTTATTGGACACCTTTACCTTTTACTTAAAATTTGCCATAATTACTTGCCATTTAACGCCTACATTTACAAGTATTGCAGTTGTATCTTTACAAGTCATTTGAACAGTAGACAATTGCTGTCAAAAATCTACATTTAAAAGGTCATTCTGCAATGAAGCCTTTGTGAACCCTAAGCTGTCAGAGTGAGATTCTTTGAAAAAAAACCTGTTTTATGCTAACATGATTTTCATTGAGCACTAAACTAATTTTTTTGTAATCTACTTTTTGAAATTATTCATGTTTGATTTTGTTTCCCAACTAATTCTTTATAAGCGATTTGTTGGAGCGTCTTGTATTTAAGTATTATAGAGTTGGTTTTGGGTTTTTTGGAGGGTGGGGGGGATAGGTTTGATTTGTTTGCAGTGGTGCATACTTTTAACAGGTAAATCAGATTTCAGTGATGAAGAAAATCAGTGGTATAACCAGTGGTAGCTAGTTACAGACAGATGTGAAAGTTTTTTGGGGTTTTTCTTTTTACATCATTTTTGTTTAATCTTTGAGGATGATTTCATTTCTCTCAGATAACTTTTATAAAGGCCTGTTGTTGGGGTTTTTTTTCAGTGTAATGTTTTATAATTTTATCAACATTTTATTTCCATCATCAAAAATATATATGTTAAAAGTAAGTTTAGCTAGTAGTGACTTCGATATTTTTTATTGTTTGTGTGTTTTGGTACATAACGTTTTTTTCTGTTAGATATGTGTGTTTGTGTTAAATTGAAGCTTTTTGTGTGGCTAAATCCTCTGATTATATCAGAGGGTAATGCTTTATTTCAACATTAAGTGGTTTCTGTTTTAATGTCATCAGTTTCTGATCGTGCACTACTGTGTATTTTGATCTTGGAAACGTGAAAAGGATGCTTTTTTATTTTCAGGTGTGTGTGTGCCATGTTGGCATTTTCTTCTGACAAAATCGATAGTTCGTGACAGTGGAAGCTAAGTATTTGAGAGTTGCATTGACCTATGAAGATGGAATGTGGCAGGTGGTAATGTTGGGATTGTAATGGAATGTGTAACGTTTTCCTGTGGTAAACCTTAGGGCTGGGCATAGCAGATTTTTGTACTTTAAGGCAATTGTAGATGGCTCTTGATCAGTCATAGGTATTGTCTGACTCCCCTCCAGGTTCCTTTTCTCAGCCGATAGAAATTTGGATACATACAAGGACAGATAAAGTTTTTATTTCTTTAGACACCTGTGATCTTTTGGCTTGAGGTTGTATTGTTAGTGTAGATTTCAGGTTTTTACTGTTGGGGGGGGGGGGTGTTTTAGTAACGAAGATGTATGCCATTCTAGTGGATCACTTATCCTAACGCATATATATGTCGGAACCAAATAAAGCTTTACTCTGCACCCTCCCCCTCCTCAGTATATTTTCAGTTCATAGTGAACATATTGTGTGAAGAGTATGGTCAGATGTAAGAATATCATCAGTGGGATATTGTAGTATAATACGATTTATTTGAAGCAGCCTCTCACAAATGCTATTGTCTCAGAAGTAAGCCAAGATGGAATTTGAATCTGTATAAATACCTGTGTAAGATTTCTGTATTTATTGTAAATGATCAAGAGTGGAGTAGGGGGGGATTGGGGTGGTGGGGTGGTTAGTCATACCTAGTTTGAGTGTAGGAATGGGTTGGCTAGTTCTATCTTTAAAGTCCTTCTTTTGTGCAGTATAAACGTGGACCGAAGATCACATGATTGAAGTACCAGAATTGTGCAGATGCATTGCCCTATTGTACAGCTGTGTTTTTTTTCTGTTATCCTAAATCTCTGTGTCTGTCCCCCCCCCTCTCTCTCTATCTCTTTCAATATCTCTTTCCCTTGCAATAGCATTTAAGGTGAAGTGACAACATAGACAAACATGGGGTTCATACAGGGTCTTGGAGGTCTGGATAAAGTCCTGGGACAATGGGACTTTTTTTTTCATGCCTGAAAAGTTTTTACAACAATCAGTTTTGGTCTGAAAGGTCTGGAAAAGTCATGGAATTTTTTGGCAAGTTTATTTCTCAACTTTAAAAGCAAATAACCATAACACAAGCTAAAACAAAACTATAAAAAAAATTTTTTAAAGAGAGAGAGAGAAATTAAATCTAAAGTGAAAGTAAGGTCATGATCTCACATTTTCAGAAGTTGAGAAATTTAGAGCAGAGCTACCTCCGTTCTCTACAAAATGTAAACTTGGAATGGTAACTTTCCTGAGTGTAATTGTGGCAGGGGGAAAAGTTTGAAATTGGTTAGCTTATAATCACAAGTTGAACAGTATTAAAGTTGGACCTAGTCCTTTGAATCAAAGTAAACACGTGCAGAATATCTTGCGCACATGTTAAAAATCTGGTCCATATTTCAAAAGAGTAGGCCAGTCTTGTCCACTGGAACATTTTCAAACCTGAAGAATCATCTAGGTGGGCTTTCCTATGTAAGACCTGCTTGAAAGACGACTGACCAGCGTGAATATTTTATTTTAGCTGATGGTTTGATAGATCTTTCAGTTTTGCACCCCCTCAATTGTATGACAACAGACCTAGGAGAATATATTTTTGCAAGTATGAGTCTGGACAAAGTATTTTAGAGGTTCACGAAAAGGCCTGGAAAAAGTCTGGAATTTTATGTGGTTGAAATTAAGAACCCTGTGAAAATTCTACACATAAAGGTCACATAGAAAAATGTAAAAGGAGTGGAGAGGCTCCAGTAGTCATTTGGCAGGGGCACTGCGCCTGCCACACAGCAAGAGTTCATGTTGTGAAAGTTTACTAACCTTGGATATACCTACCAGTAGGCAGCCCCTGCTTGCTGCTGATGCCAGCAGGGCAGGTAACAACCATCGAGCGAATGCCTGTGAAAATGTCTGTTGATTCAATGCCATGCGTGGTTTCCTCAGCCTTGCTGGAATCTAGAGGGTTGCCATCCCATCTGTTTGGCGCGCTGGGTCCCCGAATGCATCAGTTACTCCATCGCACCATGAGTGGTGGCACAAGTATGTGGCCCATATCAGGCTTGTATCGTCTTTCTTTGTTTTGTGCAAGTTTTGGAACAAAACTTTTTAAGTCTGGCCTCTACCTCTTTGAAATTGTGGCTTATGTGGTAAAACATTCTGTGAGCAACAACCTCTGTCCGTCTCTGGCTTTTGTAGTACAGGTCTAAACTTTGGCTTTTCCAGTAGTAGCAGGATTTTTTTTTCCCAACAGGAAGGGAAAACTAGGCTCTTTTAGTACATAGAAATCCTATCTTTGTAATTTGTTTGACATTAGCTTTCTCCAGCAGCTGCAGTGGCTTAGTAGGTCTCATTTTTTAATAAAAGGATGAAGTACAATCCCCACTTTTCCCCCCTTCTTTTTCCATGGCTGCCTCTGACTCAAGAAGTGGCATTTTCCTCCCTTATTCTATTCAGCCTTGAAGAGGGGTCTGATTGTCAGTCTTTTGGATGAGACGCTAAACTGGTTTTATTATGCATTTCACACATTCATTTGCAAATACAAAGACCAAAGTGATAAGAGTTGTTTGTTGTAGCATTCTGTAGAAGAAGAATAACAACCCCATGCTGTGAGGTAAACCACACACACATTTATAGGATAAGGGGTAAAATGCTTTGATGACCACGTTTCTCGTAGGAGAGAGAGCAGCCTGAATTTCATGTGGAGAAATCTGCCTGAAAATCGGGCTTCTCTCCCCAAAGTACACAAAACCGGATGGTTCAGAGGAGGGTCAGTGTAGCTGGTGTGTGTGGTTCTCATACCTGACTCAAGTGGACTGCATTATGACATGAATCTAGTGTCTAGCTTCCTTGAAAACTGGGCAAGTCACATCTTCAGCTGTCATTTCTGGCATAAGCAAAAGTAAAGAATACATGTTTAGTGTTGTGACCGTTTATAACCAGCTTCATGGGGACCTTATTATGAATTTAGATTTCTGTTCCACATCTCTGCCCATCATGAGTTTGTGTCTAATCTTCAGAGCTGGTTATTGGGTAGGTTCATGGGAAACTTGTTGGAAGGATGCTGCTGTGGTGATGTCGATCTTGGAAGTGGCACATAAGTAGTTGTCGGTATCATTATCATGTGAATGAACTGGCACTAAAAGGAGAGAGAAGTGACAGTCTTTTGTAGATGGTTCCTTGTTGTGACTTGGCATCAAAGCTTCCAGCTCCCAGAATACCAGTGGCTCTGAGAAATGACAAAATAAATGGACATTATAAAAATCCCACTGTAATGATAACTGTACCCAAAGACAGAAAAAAGGGACACCCCACCCTCCCTTTTGTCTACATTTAACCAAGTAAACGGATATTTACAGGATGTGCACACATGTGTGCACGTACATATGCATGCCTGCACCCACACTTGCATGCATGCATCTCTTCCCCACCCAACACACACACACACACAACACTGCCTTTCTGATTGTAACCCAAGAAAAATGTTCTTGATCCCTGGGTCAACTGAAAGTATAATAAAAGCTTTCCATACTAGGGGATTAACGAGGGGGGGGGCAGGGGGGCGGAATGATCTCACAGATTTGAAATAACATTAATGGAATATATTTTTTCCCTTGACTGTGTGGCTAGCGAAGGCTTTTATTACTTCAGAGGTGCAAGTTGTCTTGCCAAAAAACAAAAGAAGTAAATTTTGATAATTTTCAGCTGGTGGAAATTGTGGGATAGTTCCGAAGATGACCTTTCTCTCTGGATATTCATTTATCATTTGAAAATTCAATTTTGAAAAAAGATTTGTAACAGATAACAGTGAGTTAAGTCAGGAAGCTTTCAAGATGGCAAAGAGAGAGAGAGAGATGGCAAAAATCTTCTGTTTGGTTCGTGGAAGCCAACCTGGATTCAAAACTAGCCCCCCCCCAAATCATAAAAAAGGAAAAAAGCAAACTTTCATTTATATGAAGATTCAGAGAGAACTCTACCCCAACACTTTCCTTTTCCCAGTTTAAACCAAAAAAGATTAAATGTTGACATAAATGCTTACAAAGGTAGGTGTGTCAGGGTCCAGCTTAAAAAAGATACACGACAGGCATTATGTGTGATGGCCGCTTGCACCTCTGCTGCCGGTAGGAGGAGTTGCTCACAGGGTGTTCCACCAGTACCGAGTCATTGGTAGGAGTGTTTGTTCTGGTGTGAAGCCAAATTGTTTCCTGATGTGTTAATGCAGTGGTTTTGAAGCGACATGTCATTGTTTCAGAAGACAATTTCATGGGGATTGTTTTAAGAACTAAACTGGAAATGTAGTGTGGTTGCAGTTATGGGAAGTTAAGAAGGAAATTATGTATGAAGAGTTGTTGAATAATGATAATTTTGATTGAAATAGCTTCATTTTTTCATGCTGATAATGAAAGTAATTAACACACAAGACTAGAAAACATGAGCATATTGGGGGGGAAAAAATGTGTGTAAAATGGTATTAGTAAGTACTGAGTTAGGGTTAGTGATTGAAAAGCATGATATGAAGTTTCTGTAACAACTGTATTGTTTAGTTAACTACGCATTAGAATTCATGTTGTGTTCATTCTGATTTTCTACATTGATGATCGATCATGTTAAGACTTTTGAGTACATTTTCCTTCAGCAGTCTTGAAAAATAATGTTGTTCATTGGAATAAAAAAAAAAATTATGTTGGGTTTATTTGAATATTTTGAAAGAAGCATTTGTTATTATTTTTGTGCTGATTATGTGATTTTTGAACAGGAAAGGTGAAATGCTTAGAAAAGCTGTAGGCTATTTTCTTTGTTTGAATTACCAGTTTCATTTTGTAGCTGCAACCATTTTCTTTGTATATGTAGAGCATGCCAGAATGATGATACAGTATTAACATTTTGTTTGAAATCTTTAAAAAAAAAATTATGTATGTATATTTTGAAATTTGGTGCATGAAGCTAAAAGCCACATATTTTAAACCGTTGTTTGTTGAAATTCTCTGCACATAGCTAAAAGCCACATTTTTTACTTCTTCTTAGGTGTGTGTGTGTGTGCGCTCGCGTGCATGTGTATGCCTGTGTATGTGTGTGTGTGTAGTTCACTGTGATCTTACTTTGTACAGCCATGCCAAGCCTTGCTTTGTTGCACCCTTGTTCCCACCCCTGGTCCCTAAACAAATGGTTCATCCGTCAGTGCTTGGCATTCATGAAATCAGCAGCTTGAAGAAGTCACACTTTGCTGCTGAATGGCGCTCTGTGGTTGTATTCTGATCAACCACACTCGGCACATGACTGTTGAACTCATTGCTGAAAACAGTAATCGCTTAGTTATGGAGCCTGACTAAGTGAGATGCCATCTTTTGAATGGTTGAAATCACCCCACCCTTACAGCAACAGTCCCCATGAACTTGATGACTAAAGCATACACTCACCAGCCTTCAGCATTTAAAGTGAAGAGAAGCCGAAACGGAGGTCACCAGTCAGTTTGGTCTCAAATGGCCTCTGAGCAAAGGTGGTTTTCTTAGTAGTGGGTGATCAGTGAAGATGTTAGCTGATTGTGCTATGCAGGTCTATGTAGGTGAGTGACAACTTGACAGAGTTGGATCCTATGCTTCCTTGGCATGATAGATTTGGGCATCACCCAGACCAGATAGATACACTAAGCCTGCTGCTGTCACCGTGCACGGCTCTGAAATCTCATCCTGTATAAAGACGAAACTTGACTGTGTGTGAGGTTCCAGGGGAGCTGTCACAGGGCTTTGGTAGAAGTTGGCCAGAGCCTGAAAATAACAAAAATGTGCCTCTGGTGAGGTTTGAACTGTCAGGAATCCAGAGCACTAACATCTGCAAAAAGATAGATGGTCATTAAAACTTTGGTGGTATTTATTGTGAGTGCTTTTATGTGAAACTGATGTTTAAGTCAAGGGAGGGGGGGGGGGGTGGGGGGAAGGAGCACACACCCACACTTAAACCTACACTTACACCTACACACGTGCATACACGCACGCACACACACACTCTCTCTGTGTGGCAAAACCATGATATAAGCAAGTGGACTTGGTTTCTAAAAATGTCTGTGCAGCAGAAGTTGGGTATTTGGGTCAGAGTGTCCTGTATCCGTTACAGTGGTGAAGGCTTCATGTGAGATGACCAGTGCCTGGTGTGTTTTTCAGCGTCCAAAGTGCAGCAGCTGCTTCAGGGACTGCAGGCCACTGGCAATGAAACGCAGCAGCTTTCTGCTGCCATGGAAATGTGTCAGGTATTGGGGGCACAAAAGGAACTCTGTCTGTGAGACTTGGGTAGTTGGAAAATGTAATCAGAAAAAGTATGGGAAAACAGGAGGTTTGGGACTGGAGGGGCTCCGGATCCTGAGCTTGTATGGGATTAGGAATGTGTGTGAGGCAGAATTGTGATGGTGTGAATGGTTATGTTAATGGGAAAGGAGGAGGAGGAGGAATACCTTAAACTGATGGTGAGCTTGTTCATTGGTTTTTGTTTTTTTTAATGCGATGCTCTGTAAGCTGTCAAGACTAGTTGGGTTGGTTGTTTTTTTTTGTTTTTTGCATCTGAATACATCTTTTGCATGATGGTGAGAACCGTGCTATCTACCAGCTTGTACCGATTCTGTGTACTTCATTTCTATTGTACATTACACCTACACTTTACATATGTTAATTCCCATATTTTTTTTCAGAATTTTAATGGGGTTTTTTATTATTTTATTAGACATTTTTTGTTTGTTTTTGCTTTATCTACATAGGTGGATGGATGGAATAAATCTTAAAAAAGATACAACTCGCACAAACTTTCAAAAACAGCCACCTCTGAGTTATATTGGTCATGTGTAGTTTTGTAATACATAATACACACATTGTCATTCTTCCTTTTTTCAGTCTCTTCCTAGAGATAAGTCTGTCTCTGTTCACATACATTGTCATTCATTTCTTCATCAGTCTCGATGTAACATTACAAGCACACAGTCATAATGATAGTGAAACAAATATAAAAGAACAACCAAGTATTTGGTGAGAAACTGTATTTACATACATGATACAAATATAAAAGAATAAAAAACATATTTGGTAGGAAGCTGAAGTTACATACATGATGCAAGAATTATGCAAAACAAACTTTTTATTAAAAAAAACCCACCAAATTTGGAGTTGCGTTCTGACTGACAAATGAAACTGTATTTATATATATGATAAAAATATAAAACAAAAAAAAGAAGAGAATATTTGGTGGGAAACTGAATTTACATACATGAACTATGCAAAACAAACTTAAAATAAACAAAAACCACCCCACATCAAAATTTGGAGTCACATTTTGACTGATAAATGAAACTATTAACAAAATATTTGGTGGGAAGCTGAATTTACATACATGATACACAAATTATGCAAATCAGACTTTTTTATATAAAAAAAAAACACCAACAAAAAGTTGGGAGTCGCGTTTTGGCTGACATATGTATGGCTCTTGCCTGGCAGCTGTTGGTGATGGGCACAGAGGACAGCCTGGTGGGGTTCCCCATCAAGCAAGTGGTGCCTGCCCTGATCACCTTGCTGCAGATGGAGCACAACTTTGACATCATGCACCACGCCGGCCGCGCCCTGACCTACATGATGGAGGCACTGCCCAGGTCCTCTGCCGTGGTCGTCGATGCTGTGCCTGCTTTCCTGGAGAAGGTAGGGGTCGATTAATTTGCTGTGGTGGACCTGGTGCAGATCCTACTGTGTCATTATTGCTTTCTTTCTTTCTTTTTGTTGTTGATGTTTGTTTGGTCAGAGTGTGTCTTCCTAGAAAGGTGGATGTTTTGAGGTTGTGGTGCAGAGCATCTTCTTATTCCTTATAGCTCCTAGCGGAGCATAGGGCCTCAACAGCGTCCCTCCACCTTCTCCTGTCTCTGGCAAGGGTCTTGGCCTCTTCCCATGTCAGGCTGGAGTCTCTCAGCTCACTATGCAGGCTTCTCCTCCAGGTCTGTTTGGGACGCCCTCTCTTCCTTTTCCCCTGCGGGTTCCACTCGAGCACTTGTCTGGTGATGTTGCAAGGCTCCTTCCGTAGGGTGTGGCCGACCCAACGCCACTTTCGCCGCCTTACTTGGACTTCCATAGGCTGTTGGTTCGCCCTCATCCACAGGTCGGTACTTGGCACTCTGTCGAACCATCTGAGATGAAGGATCTGCCGGAGACATCCGTTGATGAAGGTCTGGATCTTGGAGGAGCTGGTGTTGATGACCCGCCAAGTTTCTGACCCGTAGAGAAGCACAGACTTCACGTTGGAGTTGAAGATCCTGAGCTTGGTGGTTGTGGAGATCGCATTTGTTCTCCATACGGGTTTCAAGATGGCAAATGCTTGGCGTGCTTTCTTTATTCTTGCCTTGATGTCTTTGTCTGTGCCTCATGTCTGGCTGATCTTACTGCCCAGGTACACAAATTCACTGACATCCTCTACTGCTTTCCCAGAGATGGTGACGGGGGCCTCTTGCTGGTTGTTGGTACGCAGTAGCTTGGTCTTCTCTTGACTGATCCTGAGGCCAACACGTCTAGCTGTGGTATCTAGGGCAGTGACTTTGCTTTGGATGTGCTGCAGGCGGTGGGATAGCAGAGCCAGGTCATCGGCAAAATCGAGATCTTCCAGCTTTGTCATGAGGGTCCATTGGATACCTTTCCCGGAACTTGCGTTGGCCGTCCTTGTCACCCAGTCCAGCACCACAAGGAAGAGGAGTGGAGACAACAAGCAGCCGGTGCAGAGCATACTTAGCTTTTTTGTTGTTGTTGTTGTTGTTGCCTCTTTTCTTTGTGTGTGTGTGTGTTTGTTTTTAATTTCCTTTTTTTTTCTCTTTTTTTTAAATGTTGATGCTGTGCCTACTTCTCCAGAAAAAAGTAGGTGTTGTGTGTGGCTCTGTACCTGGTATGGAAGCCACTTGACTTTTAAAAATTCTTTTCTTTCTTTTAAAAATTTCTTTTTTTAAATCTGTATTGGCTAGTCGACAGTTACTTGGCATCAGCTGCAAGAAAAGTACATCAGCAGCTCTGAACTTCATGCATGCTTGAAATGTGTTCACTGCTTTTGACATGCAGCTGTGGGATGGGTATGTTTTACAGCTGTGTGGTTTTGTGTTGAGGTGGTTAGATCATTATATGTTGTGTTGCATTTTTTGTGTGTGGGGAGGAGTTCAAATGAGCTGCGAAGCTTTCATCTTGGGGAAAGAATTTTGGAGCGTTCATAGGTGTCTGTTACAGTATTTAGTTATTGCGGTTTTTGTTCTCTCTCTCTCTCTCTCTCTCTCTCTCTCTCTCTCTCTCTCTCTCTCTTATATATATATATATATATTATATATATATATATTCATTGCTGTTTTCAATGGTACAAGATTTGATAGCCACCAGTTAGATGAAGAAAAGTGAATCTCCATTGTTGGGCTGTTTTTAAAACTTTAAAAAAAAAGAAAGTTAAGTTAAATGAAGACAAGCTATGGGAGAAGGGTGACCAGTTTTGTGTTTCCTATTTTATGAGGTAACTGTATTTGTGCTGGAGAAAATGTAAAATTTAGATTCCACTGGACCACGGTGGAGTAGAAAGGTTGTGTGTTCCACTGACAGTTATCTTCAGCATGCCTGCATTGGGAAGAAAATCTGTTTGGCGTTTATGCCATTGTGCATCACGGTTTGAAAAAAGTTTTAGTCTTAAAAAGTTGTATATGTAATATGAGAAAGGTGCTAGGCTGTTTATATCTATGGTTAAGTTTGCTGTTATTGTTAAAGCGTAGTATGAATAAGCAAGTACAGGGTATTTTATTGTTTTTGGATATGCTGATAATGGTAATGATTTATCAAATGTGAAATATGTGTGCAGTTGGAAAAGATTGAATGTATGGACGTGGCAGAACAGGCATTGACAGCGCTGGAAATGTTATCAAGAAGACACAGCAAGCAGATCCTACAGTCTGTAAGTGTTCACTGGCTGACATATATAAATATAGTATCTCTAATTTTGTCCCTGTGTTGATTACCTTAACATAAGGAATAGCCTAAAGAAGGTTTATGGGTAGTAATGGGTGAATGGCAAACATATACATACACACACTCATATGCGTATACATACATGCATATGCACACACACACATCAGAATTGGGCAGAAGTTGAAGCAACAGAGAGGTGATGGGAATAGGGGAAGGTGTTTTCCTGTTTACTGTGTTTTATTTATGTATGGCTTCTAACCTACTTGGATTTCTCTGATTGTCAGATGATAAGGTATTCGTATAGAACATCATAGTTATTGATCTTGCAGTTACAGTTTGACATGTTATAATCATTTATACATTAGCATGTGTGTGTGCCTTCAGGTTATGTGTGTGCACGTGTGTCTGTCGGTGTGTTTGTATGTGCGTGTGAGCTTGTGTTTGTGAAATCTGATTTTTATTACTACCTGTGATAAAAAATATATAAAAAGTTCTGATTATTCTTATACAAGATTCAGCGCTATATAAATTTCATCCATTATTATTATTATTATTATACACGGCTCATAACCCATGTGAACTTCTCAGTTCGTTGAAATACCGGGAGTATTTGGTATTGATGGTTGAGATGATATCAGTTGACCTTTTGACACCGTTGATGGCAATGTGATTTCAGAAAGGAATCCAGGCCTGCCTGATGTTCCTGGACTTCTTCAGCGTGGGGGCGCAGCGCAACGCTCTGATGGTGACGGCCAACTGCGTGCAGAACATGACTCTGGAGGACTACCAGGGCATCAGAGACTCCCTGCCTGTCCTCAGTGGGCGACTCACTCACTCTGTGAGTGTTGGGGAAAGTGTGAGTGTGTGTTTGCATGTGTGTGTGAAGTCTCTGCGATGAATGAACTTCGTGAAGTTGGCAGTTGTGAATGAACTGATTGCTGTTGCTATACTGGCTCTGTGTGTAGTTGTTGGTTTGCATAGCCGTATTGGGTAGGATGTGTAGTGCCTGGTCTTCTCCTGTGCTCCCAACTTTGCAGGAGGTCTAGCCTGCTAGCCTCAGCTGACGTTCCAACTTCAGGGCAGTTCATCAGAAAGTTTATTAGAGAAAAAATTTCAGATTTGCATTTTTTTTTTTTAAAGGGCAGGAGAATGGGCTACCGCAGGAAATAACCATGAGAGGGAGAGGATAGAGAGCTGAGGAGAAAGACAAAAACTATAGGGAGTGATAGAAAAAGTTCCTAGCACAGAATATCCAGAAGGTGGGAATGCTGTTTATACTGAAAGGGCCCCCGGCATTCGCATAGGAGACTTGTGGCTGGTCAATAAATTTGCTGCAGTTGCCTTATGTCTCCGTCAGCCCGGTCTACCATCTGCCCTTTGTTTGCGATGAATTTATCTGTGTGATAATAATGTATTTGAATTGAATTGGTCTACTATTTGAGGATTTTTTTCCAGGGTTGTTGGGGTGTTTTATTTGGGGGGGTTAATTTGTACATTTTTTATGGGAAGTCCTGATCTTTTTGTATGAACTAAATCTATACTGTAGGTGAAAAGGCAGATGTGAGTAGGCAAGGGGGGCAAAAAATTCCATTATGTGTGTGTTTTATGTATATTCTCTTTTTTTCTTTTCTTTTCCCAGGACAAGAAGAGTGTGGAAAGTGTGTGCCTGTGCTTCTCTCGTCTGGTGGACAACTTCCAGTCTGACCAGCGCATTCTGAAGGAAATAGCTGTTCACGGCCTGCTGACCAATATCCAGCAGTTGGTTAGTCCCTGTCTTTTTTTTGTGTCTTTTTAAAATTTTTGTTTCACGTGCTTTTTTGTTTTAGAGTGTCAGATTGATTTATTTCTTAATGAATCTTTTTTTGTAGGTTTATTTGTATGTTTGACATCATGACAGAGACACTGCAAAACCACCACACTTCCATCTCCATTGGTGGAAGACCCCTTTGCAACCTCAGATTTGCAGATGACATTGACCTCATGGGTGGCAGCAAACAAGAACTGCAAAACCTCACAGTCTATCAGATCGAGCGAGCGCATACGGCATGGAGGTCAGAACAGAAAAATCAAAGATCATGGTCAACAGCGCAAGTAATGACAGCACGGAAATAAAGATGAATGGAGAAATACTGGAAGAGGTGAGCCAATTCAAGTACTTAGGCTCCATCCTAACAAAAGATGGCACATCAAACAATGAAGTGAAAGCTCGCATTGCAACAGCAGCATCTGCTCTAGCCAGACTCAAGAGGATCATCAGAAGCAACAACATCAGCTTCTGCACCAAATATCACCTCTACAAATCCCTCGTGATATCTATTCTCCTATATGGCTGTGAATCATGGACTCTGTCAGCAGAGCTAGAGAGGAGAATCCAAGCATTCGAGAACAAGTGCCACAGAAGACTCCTCAAAATATCATACAAAGAACACAAGACCAACAACTATGTGAAAGAAGAAATCAAAAAGCGTGTGGGCCCCCAAGAACCTCTGCTCTCCACCATAAAGAGGAGAAAACTGATGTGGTTTGGTCACACCACAAGACACAACACCTTAGCAAAAACCATCTTGCAGGGAATGGTTGAAGGCAAGAGAAGAGGCCGCCAAAAGAAATCATGGGTTGACAACATCAAAGACTGGACCGCCCAACCCTTGCAACACCTACTAGCCACACAGGATCGTGAAGCATGGAAAAAGATCTCTGTTGCGTCTTCTCTCATGTCCCCCCTACGTCCTTTGGGACATGGGACTGAGTGAGTGATTTGTATGTTTATTGAAAACGGATCAGTGTTAAAGGTACTGGTGCATGTGTGTGTGTGTGCGTGCGATGATGTGTGCATGTGTGTACTGTGCTGAGTGTGTATGTGTGTGGGTGTGTGTGTTTGTATGTGTGTGCATTATGAGATGATTCAAATGTTGAGAATTGTTCAATTTTGAGAACAAATGGCAAAAACCTGCAGCAGTACCCATTTGTACTGTTAAAAGTAGAAACAAAAATGTTTTTTTTTTAAAAGTTATCTACGGAATGTTTTCTCTTCTCGCTGCCTCTGCTCTAGCAGCATGTATTCTCTGTGAGTTTGTGTGTGTGATTCAGTCATGGTAGTTCCTCTGCGTTTGTGGGTTTGCACGCATGCATGCATGCACGCACTTCAGAGCAAAACAGTAGGGACATGGTGTGTAATATTTGCTGGTGTTTGCGGTGAGCTTCCTTTGGCTGTGCACATGCCCAGATATAGGTAGTGAACGCACATGTATATAAATGCTACAGAAGCGGTTTATGTAAGTGTAATAATGTATGTTTTGTTATTTTGTGTGTGTGTTGCAGGTGATGGTGAGTCCGCCAGTGATCAGCTGCAGTGTGTTTGTCATGGTGATCCGCATGCTGGCCATCATGTGTGCCAGTTGTCCTGACCTGGCTGTCCTCCTCCTCAAACAGAGTTAGTAAAACTCTCTGTCTGTCTGTCTGTCTGGGGGGACGGGATAGCCGAGTGGTCAGAACATTGCGCACGCAATCTGACGACCCGGGTTCAATTCACGTTCAAGGGGATGTTTTCCTCTGGAGTTAACATCAGTACAGACTCCACTTGCCCCCAGAGTCCTTCGGATGAGACTATAAACCGAGGTCCTGTGTGCGAACGCATGCAGAACATCTTGCGCACACGTTAAATCCTGTTCCGCTTTTCGTAAGAGTAGGCCTTTGTGTTGCCGGTGGGAACAGATGACAGAATTCGCAAATCCACATACACACGGGGACTGGGTGTTAAAAAAAAAAGCACATAAGTGCTTATTCCATTATCCTCGATATAAAAGAATTTTTTTTTTTTTAATCTCTTTGTCTCTCTCTCTGTCTCTCTGTTTTAAATGTTTCCTATCCCTCCTTGATAGATTTCGTGGGGAGTTGCAAAAGAGACGCATTTCTGGAAGGGGATAATATTTAGCAATATTTTGTTGTGCAGTTTGATTATTCTTTGTAACTTAGAGGGGAGGGGGGGCTGGGATTGTTGCAATTTTAGATTAGTTTTCCTGTTTAAAAGTGAATTTGAACATTATTTTGTTTCTGGCAAGATTATTTAGAAAGTGAGTTACATAGGTAGACAATTCTTAAGTTTTAACAGAGTTTGTAAAGTGAAATGGCTGCTGTGTTTTGTTGCTCAGTTTTTCATTTCTTGTCTGTAAAATGTTAAATCGTGTTCACTGAAATTAATAACAAAAATAAGGCAATAGAAAAAAAACAAAAAAACTTTGTGCTTTTTAAAATTTGTGTTTAGTGAATGTATTTTTTATGGGTTTTATGCTGTCATTTATCTTGGATAGTAATTTTCTGTTTATGTTGCAGAAATTGCTGAAACATTGTGCTTTTTACTGACCGGAACCTCTGTACAAAGCGGAACAAATATTGAAGTGAGCAAGAATTTCATGTACATTGTCTGTTCTTGAAAGATTGGACTGTTCTTCCCAAGATTTTTGTTCATTATTGTTTGGCCTGTGTTTCAGAGTGTTAAATTTGTCTTTGATAATTTTGAAGCAAAACGTTTATTTAAAATGAATTTTTTTTAAAAAGAAGAAAAAGCAGATAGATGATTATTTTTGAGAGTGGTCATTTTGAAGCAAACTACATAAAGAAGGAAACCTATGATAGATATTATGTAAAAGGTCTGTGTTTTTGCAACTGAATAAGTGAATGTTATCCATGATTTGATATTAGCTAATGCGCTGCAAGTGTCATACACTTTTTTAGACGTAAACTGTTAGTGAGACAATTGCAGATGAACATGGATTTTGTAGAAAGGACAATATGCACACTAACCATAAAGCTTTGTCATTGTACTGGGCTCGCTTTCAGAGTGACTTTCTTTACTGAAAGCAGAAATGGAAAAGAGAGGAAAAAAAAAAAAAAAAAGGTTACTGCAAACCAACACAGCTAGGGCTATTATTGAAGAAAAAAGAGTTACATGTGCTCCCTTCCTGCCCCATCTTCCTTTCCTGTCTCAACCTTCGATGAAAGCTTTAATAATGAGTTGGATGTGGTTATTGTGCATGCTTATCTATGTGACTGTGGGACGGGATAGCTCAGTGGTCGGAGCACTCGCTTTCCCCCAGCCAAGTTAAGCAGCGTCGAGCGTGGTTACCAGTTGGATGGGTGACCGTTTGGGCGCCTTGGCTTCAGTACAGTTTCCCCAGTTCACCCAGCTGTAAATGGGTACCTGCCCTCTTTAGGGGTCAGGGAAGGTAAAGCAGCGAGGGAGAGGAGATGGGCGCCGTCCTCAATATGCTGGCCCTAGAGAAGTGAGGTCTCTGACGCCTTGCTCCCCTACGACCTTATAGGTTATGGGACTCCTTTACCTTTTTTTTCCTTTTTATCTATGTGACTACAATCTAATACTCTGTGAAACAATGATTAGAAGGTATATTATTGTCATAAATTTAAAGTCTTGATGTCTGTGTGTTTCAGCTCATAGCAAGAACTCCACAAGAACTGTACGAAATCGTCTGTCTGATTGGGTAAGAGGCTGTCCTGTTGGCTTGTTGTGCATAAAGAAAGAAGGAATAGAGAATGTAGATCATTCTTCAACAGTGCCGTTGTGTAGCAGATGTCCGTGCTGGGTAGTATTAGTGGTGTGAAAAGAAAGAGTTCTGTGATTTTAGGGTGAGAGGAGAGTGCACATAACACTGCTGGCCATGGTGAACGAGTGTTCTGTAATTTTGTAGGAGGATTGGGGGGGGGGACATGTGCAGCTTAAACGTGTTATACTTTTTTTTTTCTTTTTTTTTTTTTTGGAGGGGGTGGTGATGGTTCAAATTTTTTTTTTTTAAAGATTTGCTTGGTTTTTGATTTGTCATACTAGCTACAAAAACATTGGGATTGTAACAAAAGATATCTTATGATTGTACAGAGTACGGACTTCAGCCAGATCCAACCTGTAAAAGATCTGACTTACATGTCCGGTATGTTAGTTTTGTAGATTTATGCTGTGCTAGCATGCGTTATTGTAGGTACAGTTATTTTGTGCCCTCGGCGATTGGATGCATTTATTCATTTTTTAAAAATTCTTTTTATCTCTAGGGAGCTGTTGCCCAAGCTTCCATCGGACGGAGTGTTTTCCATCGACGCCATGCTGCGGAAAGGCCCCAATCTGCACAATGAAGCAGTTGTGTGGCAGTGGCAAGACGACCGCTCCGTCTGGCACCCATACTCCTCCATTGACTGCAAGCTGATAGAGGTCAGTGTGGGCTGCCCAGTGTCCAGTCACTGCAGCAAAGGACAGACAGGCTTACAAACTGCTCTGTGATGTTCCCTCTGCTTTGGAATGGAGGTGTAGAATAAAGCAAGGCTTAAGGTGTATTTTGGAAGTGTTGCACTGATGTGTGGGGGCTAAGTAAGTCGTCATTGCTGGCTTTTGTTCTTCAGTTGTTGGGTTTTTTAAATAGTTTTTTTGATTGATAAGCTTTGCTTCATAGGGATGGATAGGTCTAAACTTGTTTCTGTAGTATTTTGTTAGATTTTCTTTTCAGCATACACCTTTACCTTAGATCTGATTAAGAAGTGTTTGGTTCAGTTGGTTTGGTTTGGTTTACTTTTTAAGAAAAAAACCCCCTATTTTTTCAGGGGGCTTATGTGCATTTAAAAAAAAAAAAGAATGAATGCTGCTTCCAGCCTGATTTAAAATAAAAATGTTCTTGTCAAAATTAAACAGAGGTAGTAACGTTGTATTGTGTTTTTGTAGTTGGTCCATTCAAGATGAAAAGCCATTCCAGTCTTAAATTGTGAATTTTTTGGTTTTCTGCCTCTAGTAGTGTCCATATTTATGGAGCAGTGGTGTATCTGAACACTTAAGTTTGATCTTCAGAAATCTTGTTTCTAGTACCGATTGCTTACTGTTGTGCTAGCGTCAGTAACAAAGTTCTTTCTCAGTTTAAACAAAAGTAACCTATTTTTGTTGCCCTGTGTGTTCAGTGTACATTTGTGCCTGTGTGATGTTCATTTCTTCCATTTGTTGTGTAGGGGTCATACCAGCAAGGAAAAGACGAGATAACCCTTTTTTTCTTTTTTTTGCCCTGTGTGTTAAGTGTCCATTTGTGTCCGAGTGATCTTCATTCCGTTTATTGTGTAGGGGTCGTACCAGCAAGGAGAAGATGAGATGACGCTGTCAGCCATGGGGCGTATGTACATTGTGGATTTCAACACGATGCAGCAGATCAACGAGGAAACAGGCACTGCCCGGCCAGTGCAGAGGAAGCTGAATACCGTGGCTGGAAATTCATCAGCATCAGGTATCATTATAGTCCTCCTCGTGTAGCAGGAGTGGTGTTGCTGATGCACTTTAGAGCATTGTCCTTGTCTTTGCTAGGCTGTGTGTGAGCAAACCTGTGTGTGTCTTGGACTTGTTAAAAAGGTGGTTATGGTGTAGTGAAAATCATCCGCCAATGTTTGTGATATGGTTTTAATAACCGGTAGTGTTATTGATGGGGTTGTGTGTGTGTGTGTGTGTTGATTGACAAGAACTGAATGTTTCCAAAATGGAGAGCCAAAGTTGTAACTGCCATTTCAGATTGCCAGTCTTAGATGATTTTAAATATTGATTGATTCTGCGTGGTGTTGAGCTTCAAGCCATATCAAGAGCAACATTTTGATCTATTCTAACTGCTGATAAAAGATACTGCTGTTCAATGAGAGCACTTGTTTCAATTTGAGATCAGTATCAGTTGGTGATGGTGCTAATAGGGCCACCTGAGGACACTGTAGCCAAAACTTCAATGTATCTTTACTGATTTTGGAGTCTTGGGGTGCATGGATGTGTGTTAGTATTAGCCCAGAAAGTAAACAATATACATTGCTTCCCCATAGCTCAAGAAATTTCAAGTCATTCGTCTTGAGTTATACTAATCTGCAATCAAAAGTGTCAGGAACTTAAGTATTTTTTCATTTTAAAGATATAGTCTTTTGACTATTTATAAGCCTGTCACAGAAAGTATCCTACTAACCAAACATACATTTTGGCAGGTGGAAAATGTAAACATTTTCTTTAAAGATATTAGAACTTCTCAGTGTGTGTACAGATTGTGTAGCGGAAGCTTGTGTGAAAGGTTTGTTCTCTTTATACCCAGCTGTGAATGCAGATCCTGATGTGGAGCGCTGTGACTCTCGGGCGGAGATCTTGAAGGAGGACTATGAACTGGCATCATCTTTCATCCAGACTCTCTTTGCCGTTCTGTATGAGGTCTACAGTTCCTCCGTAAGTTTGGTCTTTCGTGGCTCTGTTTTTTTTGTGTTGGTGCCAGATAAATAGTAGTTGGACTGCGCGTAAGTCCAGCATAACTTGGTCATGGGTCCAAGGCCCAGTGCTAAAATCAGTACGCCCCTTTCTTTTACCAAGCTTGAGTGGTCAGTTCCTGCTACAGGGTTCGTACAAATCTTAAAAAGCCCTAAAAGGCCCTGATTTTTGAAGATCCAAAATAAGGCCCCTAAAAAGCCCTAAAAATGATACCTATGGCCCTGGAGGCCCTAAAAAGCCCTAAAATTGGGAACCATGAGTGAGAGTTTCTGTTGAAATGTAGATTAAACAAATACACAAAAAACTTATGAGAAATGAAAGCAAGAAGGGTGTCCAAAGATCATATTATCGCCGATAGAGCCTGTCGTCTACTATTCATGTCGCGCCACCTATTTTGCCAAGGGAGGTAATTTGCCTCCATTGGAAGTGCATATTCCTTTGCTTTCACCAGATATTTTTTACATGCCGAAAACTACCTACCCCTATGGTATGCCCGTAATTTGCTTGGAAAATGATGTTTAACTATGAAACTGCAATCATGAGTCAAAAACATACCAGTTTTCTGTTTACTGCGCTACAGTCCTTCTCTACGAGATTTGTCAATTTTAGCACAGCTGCACTGTGAATAGCAAGGCCTATTGTTTCTCCTGTGGGCAGTTTACAAAATGGCAGTCAGTGATACAGTCGTGTGTCAGAATGGGAATACAATAAAACCTGTAGCCAGATCTATTCTTTATTTGAGGAGATTATCCCACAGATTTCCTGCAGAACGCATACAGAAACGAATCCAGTTCATAAGGCAAGTCACAAATGCCTGAATATTTACAAATGTACAGGAAAAATACAAATATTATTTGAATATTTTCCACCACTCAATGTAGTCGATTCATTGACTTTACTTTAAAATTCGCAGATTATTCAGTTATTGGCCAACTTGATTTGAAGATTCTTGCTTAAAAAGAAAAAACCTATGGGGAGAGGGTGTTGGCATCCTTTTCAAGCCAGTGTTAGGCCCACCTCTCTGTCTGCATTGACGATACGGGACTTGTGCATAGTGAAGAGAACTTGTGTCCAGCAGCCTCTCTCTCTGTCTTTCTGTCTCTCTTGTGCATGCATGCGTGTGCATGCATGCACGTGTGTGTGTGTGTGTGTGTGTGTGTGAATGCCTGCATGTAGGCATGTGTGAGATTGAAATAAAATAATAGAATTTGGAAGAGGCACTGTGACTGTGTGAGGGTATTGTTATTACAGTTCTAGTACCAGGCAACCATCTGCATCTTTGATAAGGCAAGGAGACTAGTTCACAAGTTTGAGGGATAGTGTCTTTTAAGTTCACTTTGCTAGCTGTTTGTGAAAAACATCTTAGAATCAGAGACACTTATTTCAGTTTTCACTTTACTTCGTATTTCAAGACATGGACACTTCCATCACACCATGGATGTTTTACTGTGTGAGGATTTTCATTCATTGTAGTATCTATGAGTGAAAGACATTTTATTCTAGAACTTCACTTGAATTTGTGTCAATAATCAATATCCAACATGCAGTTGTAGACAAGAAGACTTTGCTTACATGAGTTTGAGATTAGTTTATCAATGTAAACGTGTACACAGGTTGATAAAATGTACTTTGATACCCTGTGGCTAGGCCCTAAATTTGGAAATAATGGCCCCTAAAAAGGCCCTAAATTTTTTCCAACCAAGTCTGTATGAACCCTGTGCTATAATCAGCACCAGCTGGGATGGGAAAGGGTGGGTAGGAGCTGAGAGTAGCTGAAAGTGGGGAAAACATAACACCTGTGGTTATATACATTATGCTTTTGGATTTTATAATTACTATGTGTATGTATTTTCCTCCCCTCTGTTACAGAAAACACATTTGTAGCATTGTATTTTGTGCAGAATCGGTTATGAATAGCAGATTTTAAATTTTGAAAGCTTCATTTTTTTTTTTTAAACCCAAAAAAACCCGAAGAGTGTTGTGTAAAATTTGAGAAATGTTTTAAACCAGATAGTTATATGCGTGTATAAGATATGTCAATATGTTTCACTCTTGGTGTGGAGTTTATTTCATGTTCCTATTTAACTGCATTTTTGTTCTCCCTCAGTATTGAAGAAAGCAATTTCTTGTGAGAAGACTATGACATTTTTTCCCCTCTTAACTGTATGACAGTTGTGCCTTTGGAATGATGAATAAATGAATGCATGGTGTGTGTCATCAGGCTGGTCCCAACATTCGCCACAAGTGTCTTCAGACCATTCTGCGCATGATCTACTATGCATCCCCTGACCTGCTTCGCCAAGTGCTGAAAAATCAGCCTGTGTCTAGGTAATCTTTGGGAAAGATGATGCTTGGGATCTGCTTTGTTTGACTCTCTTTTTGTGTGTGTGTGAATGGAGGTATAGTTTGTAACATGTAGGACAGTCCCATACTGTACTGTTCGCTTGAGTAGAGGGTGAGGGGAGGCAGAGCCCAAGGAGATGGGTAATGTGGAGGAAAGGGGGATTAAGTAGGGCAACAAGCACGCATGCATCCATTCATACATCCATCCATCCATACATACATCCATACATACATCCATACATACAAACATACATCCATACATACATCCATACATTCATGTAATGTGCATGCACTTACATGCACACATGCAAGGAAATGCACATACCCACACAGAGATACACACTTTCATTTGCACGTATCCTTCTGGACAGAAGATTTACCCCCATCTTGATCTGTATCATGCTTGGGAGTTCTTTGTTTTATTCTGATAGTTTCTACCACCGAGTTATGCGCTACGCTGCAGTTTTGCCTGAAAAGTTGGTGTACATTTATACATTACTGTAAGCTTTAGCAGAAAGACAGTTGAGCCAGAAACATGCAGTGCATTACCCCAGTAATGACCCGCGTCTGCATGCAAATTCGTATTCTGTTTTCAGCGATGTCCAAAGCAGTTTGTGGGGTGGTGCAGTTTTGTCATAGTGTGCCTTGGTCCTTCAGCCCGTTATCTGTTTATTGGTAATTGTGTGTAAAAGTGACTTGGTTTTGCAGCCTGCTGTCTGTCACGTCAGTCAGCGTGTTAGGAGTTGCTGTGGAATGGGATCTGTTTGGCATGGAGAAAAGTGTTGTTTTGGCTTCAGTGTTATACATTGGATTATATTTTGCTTTTTTCTGTGTTTTTCCTGTGTATATAATTGTAGCGTGTTTGTGCGTGTGTGTGTGTGCATTTGGGTGTATGTACTTGTGTGCACATGTGCATGAAACAGTCACATAGCAGGTATGCTGGCGTCACCTGACCTGCGAGTGGTGGTGGGAGCCTTCCAGATGGCCGATATTTTGATGCAGAAACTACCTGATGTCTTCAACATCTTCTTCCGCCGAGAAGGTAAGCTGACCTCTGTTAAATCGCAGAACTTTCTGAAGAAGCCTCAATCTTTTTTCATCAGGATTTCCAAAATGAATTCCCTCCTTTCCTATGAAATAAGTCTTTGCACAAAATTGTACTGGTCAGAATTGTAGTAAGAGGTAGATTTTAACAACAGAAGGATGATAATGTTGGGAAGAAGCCACTGTGACAGGTCAGAAAGGATCTTTTGGTAAATATTGCTTGCTTTCTGTTGAAAATTGTTGTCATAAGGAAAATTTATGTTGATCCCTTCTTTTTGTCTCTCCACATCCGAGGAGTTTTCCGAATAAAATGGAATAATAGAGAGCAGTTTTTATGTAGATATTAAAAAATTTTGAAAGAAAATAGAATACTAACTTCCTTGTTGGTGGGTTTGTGTGTTGTTGTTGTTGGTTTTTTTTGGGGGGTTGCCCTTCTATCATAAGGAATAAAATGCAGGGTGTGATGTGATTTACTCAAATCTGAAATATGCCATGAAAAAGTCTCTAAATGAGCCTTTTGTGGCATTGATTCCACTGTTAAAGTTTTTCCCTCAGAAATATCCGATATTGATTGCAGTAATTACCTAATTCCATATTACAGTGTCTTCATTGTAACTTTCCTTCTCCTACTGTGACAAAATACATTTCTGACACCGAATTGATTGTATCCCGTTGTAAAGAAGTGTGATTTTTTTTTTTTTTTTTTTTTGGTGCTAATTTCTGTTTTCATGTCTGGCTAATATCCATGATGCAACATGTTCGAGAATAACAGGAGTGTATGTAAGATTTTTTTTTTTGGCCCCACCTGTAAGATAAAAAGAATTCTTGTGCCTTCGTTTTCAAAGAAACCAAATCCTTTCTGTGGTGTACAGGTGTGACGTATCAGATAGAGAACATCAAAACATCCTCCAGCATGGCAGTGACCCCCACGGCCCCTTCCCCTTCTTCTCCTTCCCCCACCCCTCCCATAGCCTCCGCCTCCTCCTCGGCCACGTCCTCGGCAGCTGTTGCTGCAGCGAAATCCTCACCAGTATTTGAAATGACGCCAATCATGGCCCCTCTCAACATGTCTGGGGCCACTCCCAGCGCTTCGTCCTCGGCACAGAGTCTGCACGGCGGTGACAATGCGGAGAGGAGAGACACGCCGGATTCGTCCTCTTCTGCTTTGCTGCTGATGGGGGCATCGCCGCAGGCGGAGGAGGCTGGATCCTCCTCACACATGTAGGTTGACTTGCAGCGATTCTTCTTCTTCTTGTTCCTTTTTTTGTCATGTTTCTTCCTGGGGAGGTTTGACATTGATGAGCCTTCTCCATCACTCTCTCTCTGTTTTGAGCTGACCTGCAGCGATTGCACTGGTGGTTTGGGAGATCGTCTCCATACTTGTTTTGTGGTGCAGTTGATAATGATAATGTATACAGCGCTGAATCTTGTAAAGTAAACAAATCAAAGCGCTTACATTCAAATCATTTACACGCATGCAATTATCCTTGAGGTTGACCTTTAACGAAAGGGATGGTGTTGGTCATCTCCATAAAAACAGCTTTTTCTGTCTTATCATGGTTTTTATGGCTGTGGTAGTTATCACCATGAATGGGTTCTTGTTTGGTAGATAGGTCTACATGTGGTGATAATGGCAGTCAATGGCCATGAATGGGTTCTCATTTAGTAGATAGATGATGATGATGTTGTGTGTCATCTCTTTCTCACGTGTAAGTTGACCTATACTGATGCTAGTTGTCTGTGTATCTATGTGGTGTGTCTTGTCACAGGTAAGGTATTTTGTTGTTGTTGTTGTTGAGAAAATGTGATTTTATTTTGTATCAGTATCCTATAAGCATTAACAAACTACTCAGAACACAAGAAAGAGGCAAGAACCCCCCTTGAACATTTATGAAAATGTACCATGTGCAAAAATATACAATCTAATAAGAGAGAATTATTCTGCATGGTACAATGTTGAGCCTCGTTTCTAATTATGCAGCACTACTCACACCTTGGTCTTTGTCAAAAGGTATACATGAATAAATAAGGATGGACATCTCGAGTCCTGCATGCAAGTTGACATGTAGCAGTACTAAAGGTGTTGAACTATTTCAGTAAATGGTTTGTCACAGTTTGGCTGACCGGTATCATTTATAGTGGTAGATTTAGTGGTCTCCATAAATGTATGTCAGTTTTTCTTTTTTTTTCTTTTTTTTTGGCATACCAAATGACGGGAATGTAGTTCACATTGAGTGCTCATTTATACATCCGCAAAACCTGCTTCCCTTTACTTTTCATATTTCAAAAGAAAAATCATGTAATAGCTACTTTTCATATTTCAATAGAAAGATCATTTAATAGTCAAACTGTTCTAGTTTGTAAGAGAGTAAAACCAAAACATATTGTGATCTATATGCCCTATCTGTCTGCTCTGTCAGTGTAAATTTATCAATTTATCACTAATTGTACTAACTTATTACTCATCTTTTCAGCCCATAATGATTTTTTTTCTTGCCAGTGATAGAACTTCAAGCAAGATTAGGCTTTATTGCATTCACCTCATGATATTACTGTCTGTGTGTGCAACACAGTATTGTAGTTTTATTTATTTATTTATTTTATTTTGTTCATTTATTTATTTTGAGGATAGTGGAATGCGCTCGTGTGCTTTTTTACATCCAGTCCCCGTGTGTATGCAGTCTTGTTAATTTTGTCATCCATTCCCACTGACACACAATGGCCTACTCTTTTGAAAAGCGGAACGGGTTTTAACATGTGCGCAAGATGTTCTGCAAGTTGAGTGTTACCAGGCAAGAGCGGTATCATCCGGTCATGTACGGTGCCATAGAAGAGTGTGTCATGGTGCACAGAGCTCATGAGGAAAGCTGTGCTGTTTGAGCACACAATTAGTATTGTCATAGCAAGCACACTAGGATAAAATGAAAAAGTACAGTGTAACACATCGCGATATTTTTTTAAGTCAGCGTGATTCATTATCACTGTTGTTTAAAGTACTTATTGTAGTAAGAGATTTTTGTAGTGTCTGTTTTAAGTCGGCGTGATTCATTATCACTGTTGTTTAAAGTACTTATTGTAGTAAGAGATTTTTGTAGTGTCTGGGGTCAGTACCAAGGTGTGTTTCCCCATTTCAGGCGTCTGAGTGACGTCCTAAAGAGGAAACGTCCACCAAAGCGAGGTCCCGCCAGAAAGGGAAAAGGGGAGGACAATGGAGCAGAAGCAGGAGGAAAGAACTCCACACCTACAAGTCGCAGCTCTTCAGGGAGGGGCAAATCAGCTTCAGGCAAGGGTTTGTTTTTCTATGCGTTGTCTGGTTTGTGGTGTGTGTGTGTGTGATGTTGACTTGTGTGCTCTAAATGCTGCATGTGTACTACAGTGATTGGTGTGAGAGAAAGTTAACTGTATTGCATGTATTGTGTACCACTTTTAAGTCACAGCAGATTTCTCTGTGTGAAATTCGGGCTGCTCTCCTCTCAGAGAGTATAATAATGATGATAATGTATGGAATTTATGTAGCGCTGAATCTTGTAAAGCAACAAATCAAAGCGCTCAGATGACTTTTTAAAAATTTTAAATATCGAGGATAATGGAATAAGCACTCATGTGCTTTTTTTACATCCAGTCCCGGGTTGTTTGCAGTTGTGTAAATTTTGTCATCTGTTCCCACTGGCACACAATGGCCTACTCTTTCGAAAAGCGGAACAGGGTTTAGCGTGTGCGCAAGATGTTCTGCATGCGTTCGCACACGGGGCCTCCTCGGTTTATAGTCTCATCCGAAGTATGTCGCTCTAAGAGCAGTGCTATCCCATTTTTTTGTTTTCCTTTTCCTGTCTGCAACTGTATTTTGTTTCCCAGAGTGGCTTTTTTTTCTACAGAATTTTGCTAGGGGCAACTCCCTTGTTGCAGTGGGTTCTTTAACATGTGCTGAGTAATTAATTATAGACTGTGATGTCCACAGGGAAAGAGCCCAAGTCCAGCAGCAGTGGGTCCAAGATGTCCTCGTTCCTGCCCAGCAGTCTCAACCCCAGAACTTGGGGCAGAAATTTGGGAGGCTCATCAGACAGACATGCTCAGGCTAAGGTCAGTATCTGTGAGAGAGAGTGTGAGTGTGTGTGTGTGCGTGCGTGTGTGTGTGTGCTTCTTGGTGCATGCGTGCATATAGGTGTGCCTCCGTGAGTGTGTGTGTATTTATTTTTTTTAATTTATTTTATTTTATTTATGTTATTCTTTTATATCGAGGATAATGGAATAAGCACTCATGTGCTTTTTTACACCCAGTCCCTGTGTGTATGTATTTTTGTAAATTCTGTCATCTGTTCCTACCGGCTCACAATGGCCTACTCTTCCAAAAAGTGGAACAGGATTTAACATGTGCATAATATGTTCTGCGTGCGATCGCACACGGGGCCTCGGTTTATAGTCTCATCCGAAAGACTTTTGGGGAGAGTGGAGTCTGCACTGATGATAACTCCAGGGGAAAATGATCCTCTTGATCAAGAATCGAACCCGGGTTGTCAGATTGCAAGCGCAATGTTCTAACCACTAGGCTATTCCATCCCCCTGTATGTGTGTGTGTGTGCGTGCACGCAAATGTGTTTAAGGGGGAAGGGAAGTGTGCATGTTGGATATGTGAGAGAGTTTGACAGTTTTGTTTACAGCATTTTTGGAAGAGAATAGAAAAGAGTTCAAGTGTGTTTTCACTTTTGTTGGCAACATTCAATCTGTGCCTTACTCGGCCTGGGATTATTTGTGTGTTCAAGTGCATTTGCGCGAGCGTGCATGTGCCCAGCTGCACAAAATGTGTGTTTGCCTGAGCAGTTGTGTGTGTTAACCCTTTGCTGGGCACAGTAAAATCATTTGTTCACTTCCTACTGGGCAAGCAAAATGGAGGTGGATGGCCTCTGAGTGGGTGGGTGTATTTAACATGCAATAACTCCACAATGGCTTAATGGATTGTAATGAAATAAAAACAGCAAAATGCAGAAATGAATAAAGAAACTGCTATTTGCTATTGTGTGTTTTTTTTATTTTTTTTTAAAAGAATTATAATGCATAAACACACAAGGTCATTGATCGGTTTGTATGTGTCACAGTTAGTGTTGCAATAGCTTTGGAATGCATGCATGGATTTTGATAAAATAAAAAGTAAAACATTCAGAAACAATTACAGAAGAAAAGTTTTCAACCTACTGTTGTGTTTTTAGTTTTTTTTATGAATGATGCACGAAAACATGAAACATTCCGACGGTCGCCATTTTGTTTGCCAACGATCGCCGACGATCGCGATGCATGTTAACTTTACAGTTCGAGCCGCTACCATAACAAAAGTCCCAAATAGCAATCAATTTACAAAATATATCAAGTTGTGAACCATTGCCAAACTCGAAATCCGAGATAATTTCCCCAATTCTATGAGCAGAATTCAAAACGCGCATCGGCCGAGTTAGATTTGACGATCGATTTACGTCTCAAACTTCGTTGTTGTCAAAGCCGGTCTTTCTCGCTTCAATCAACAAAGTCAGAAGCACACACACTACTCAGATCGCTTACATCGATATTTGAGCCTGGATACACATCTCACAGCGTCATATTTTCGGCATGAAAGCCATAAAAACAATCGTACATGTCGGATTCGAAGATAGCGTCCATCTTGGGAAAAATTGCGATTTTTTTCTTCCAAAACTTGCCACAAACACATTCCAACCGCTGCCATTTGCAATGTACATGCGGATGTCACGTGGGCAGTCTCGTTGCTTTTATTTTGACGAGATTTGAAGCGAGATTGGCGGGAATTTCGAATGTATGAACGCACTGAAGTGACGGTCACGACGCCGGCCGTTTTTGGCCGTTGTGCCCAAGGATAGGTTCGGACGTTTTGGGACGCTATGCCCAGCAAAGGGTTAAATGGAATTGGAAATGTGTATGAATTGTTTTGGTGTGTGACAAAAAAAAGAATAAATTTTATTTTTTTAAATGTATTTCGAATAAAGTAGATGATGTGTGTCTATATCACTTTTTTTTATTTAGAGCTCTCGATCTCCTTTCTCACCTGTTAATATCGCCAAATACTAGGATGACTCTCACTCCAAAAAAATGTGAATATTTTTATATTGATTTCTGTCTTTCAGCAAGATGTACTGACTCCCAAACCTGTAGTGAACCAGAATGCCCTGAACAAAGAGAAAGTTCGCACTTGGATCAGAGATCAAGGTAAGAATGCTTGAATTTTCCCTGACCCCCTTCAGTAGGATTTTGTGTAGTGGTCTAAAAGACAACATGACTGCCTTGGAAGTGTGGGATCCATGATTCCAAACCTGTCAGAAGCTGGACTTTTGACTTAGTCCAGGACTTGACATGTTTTTGCTAAGACTGGTAAGAATAACATATTTTGACGCTGGAGTGCTTATTTCTGCGTAGAGCTACTGAGTAATCGCTGTTCATTTTTGGCAAGTGCCATCTTGTGCTCTTTGGGGTTTTTTGTTTGTTTTATTTTTTAGATTATATGTCATATGTAACTTTGAAACAAAAGCATTTGTTAGATTTTCTGTTTCTGAAGTGAGTTTCATTTGACTTTTTAGAAAGGTTGCTCGTTTTGCTGTCTGAATTGGAGAGTTGATTGAGAGCTTGTTTGTGTGTTTTCAGCGGCCGGTTTTCTTCAGAAGTACTTCTCGGACAATGCCAACAGCCCTCACCCTGCCCTTGATGACCAGCGGGAACTGAAAGCGGCTTGCTCCGCTTTGTCCGTGGAGGTACAGTGATGCAACTCTCTGTCTGGGTTCTTACAGTATAGAACACATTCTTAGGAGCGTAGAATTTCCTCTTTAGAGTGAAGGATGCCCTCTCGTGGTGTAGAAAGCCTTCTTAACCCTCCTAGTAGCATGGTTCCCGGAACATTTTGGGATGACTTTGCAAAGCTGCATGGTAGATTCCGTAATGATGTAGGTGATCGTAATTGACTGTTCCATTTTCCCTTTCAAAGGTCACCCAATGAATGATACGGCGTTTGCAGGGCTGCAGAAAGGGTTGAAGGTTATTTAGTACACATCAGCAGCATAAATTTTGCTTGGTTTATAGGGTTATTGATTTTTTTTTTTTTTACCAGTCTCGATTGGCCATCTCTCATGCTCAAGAAAAATGATGTCCATATTTGTGCCAGAATTTCTTGAATCTTGTACACAAGCAGCAGCATTTTTCTAGTCAATTAACAAGTGTAGTGCACACATGCTCATCGCCATATAGTATACATGTGCAAATACACACACACACGCACACACAGACAGTTTGCAGTTGTAAGCTATGTTCATCTCATCCATGCTACCAGTTTATAACTGGCCAACCCTTCTGCGAAAGTTGGATGGGTTTTTGAGGTGTGCGCGAAATGTCATGCATGTGTTTGCGCATTGGATGTTGGTGCACAGTGTCGTCTGAAACCCTTGCACAGAGGAATGGAGTAGCAGCGCCTGTCTGACTCCAAGAGAGAAAAAAAAGTCCTCAGATGGAACCCTCAATCGAGAAGCGAACCTATGCCAATCATTACCGTTAGATCACAAAAAAGCTTTAGCTTCACCATACTTCCCATATCTGACTTATAATAATAATAATATATGGAATTTATAGAGCGTTATATCTTGCAATTACAAATCAGAGCGCTTCCATTCAATCTGCTCCCACACAAGTAACCAACAATGATTAACAATATTCTAACAAATTCAAATGTACACACATACACACACACACAGGTTGTACATTTCAGCAGGGTGATAGAATTTTGGCTTTTAAAGGCAGGGACAGATATGAGATGAAACGAGAGGGAAAAATCTTAGGTTTGAAATAGGTATGTTTTGAGGCTGGATTTAAAGCTGTCGTAAGTAGGCTTTTCACAAAGGGAAAGAGGGAGGTCATTCCAGATTGATGGACCAGAAATAGAGAAAGAGCAAAATAACGGCTCACAACTGCCGAAAATTCGTACAAGCTTGACTGTATAACCACTTACCTACCCCACCTTGGTGCCACCTGCATATGAAACATAATTCATCGGCTTTTCTCCTGTTTGTTTTTCTCTTTTTGTTCTGTCTTTTTAAAAAAAAGAAACAAAACGAACAGGAGGTCTTTTTTCCCCTTGTTTTCTCCACTTTGGTGTTCCTATTCAAACGGGGTCAAATTTCAGTTTGCTGTCGCGCAGGAGGAGGACAATTTGCCCCACCTGCAGACGATTGCCCGGCTGATGAAGGAGAGCGACGTGTGTCCCTTCGAGGTGCTGCACAGCGGCCTGATCACCTCCCTCCTCAACTTCCTCACCTCTCAGGATGGCCTTCTGGACAGGGACACCCGCCTGAGACAGTTCCTCCATGTCTTCTTGGCCTGTCCTGTGAGGGTGTATTATATATTATATATTGTGTGTAAGGGTGGGTGGGTAGAGGATTGTGAGGGGGGGGGGGGGGGGGGTGTAAGTGTATGTGTGGGTGAGTTTGGGTGGGTGTGTGGGTAAAGGTGGGTGGATGGTTTGTGAGGGCGAGTGGGTGAGTGTCTGTGTTGTTTTTTTTTTAATTCTTTTATTTCGAGGATAATGGAATAAGCACTCGCGTGCTTTTTTTACATCAGTCCCTGTGTGTATGCAGTTTTGTAAATTTTGTCATCCATTCCCACCGGCACACAATGGCTTACTCTTCTGAAAAGTGGAACGGGTTTTAATGTGTGCGCAAGATGTTTTGCGTGCGTGTGTGTGAGAGAGAGAGACCTGCATCTCAGAAGGGAGATGGATAAAGCGTGGTGTAGTGTTTGCAAAACGAAAGGAAAAAGTAAAAAACAGGTCTTTGTGGACATTAAAATAAGAATTTTGGGGCTCAAAAGTCGTCATTTGAACTAATAATAATAATAATAATATATGGAATTTATATAGTACTGAATCTCTAATGAAAGACACACAGTCAGGCTGACCGGTTGGGGTGACAAAACCAGCTGCCAATCTTGTGGCAGATCCAACAGGCCAGCCGTTGAAATACTGACCGACTGACTGACCAATTATGTGACAATTGTAGTAATAAAAAAAGAGAGAGAGATTTTTTCTGATTGTGAGACTTGACAATGTGTGTGTGTGTACGCGCATGTGTGTGTGCGTGCATGCGCGTGTGTGTGTGTGTGTATGAGCAGCCGTCAGAGGTGACTCACATGAAAGAACAGCCGTCCAGTTTAGACTCCGCTCCCCACCTGTCTCACCTGGTTACCAAGCTTATGGCCTGTCTGCATCAGCAAGAGCAGGTGAGTGTGTGTGTGTGTGTGTGTGTGTGTGTGTGTGTGTGTGTGTGTGTGTGGTGTGTGTGTTGTGTGTGTGTGTGTGTGTCCTGTCTGTTTTTGGGGTGGGTAGTCTTGCTGTCTTTCTTCCAGGCGGCTGTCTGTGTTTTTCCTATGTTCCAGCATTCTTGTTATAAAAGTATAAGTTGTTACGGTTGTTGTTTTTTGGGGGGGATGTGATGGTTATCAAATATTCATGTAATGCTGAAATGGATTACCGTGTTGGCCAAATGGAAACTGAAACTTTCAGTGTGTGTAAACTCTGTTAAATGTTCTGATTTTTTTTGGGGGGGGGGGGGGGGGGTGATAATAATGACTGCCTTTTCTTTTCTTTTTTTTCTTCTTTTTTTTAAATAACTTTTTATGGTGTGCTCAAATTTTGAGTTATGTATCTTGTCATCACTTGTGGCCCTACTCTTTTAGCTTTATTCTTGTTTTAGAAAAGGAAGTTGGGGGAGGGGGGGGGGGAGAGAGAACACAGAGAGAGAGCTTAAGGGGGACCGCGGCATACGTTTTGACAATTTTTTTAAAAAAATGACTTTTGGGATTATTGTTGCATTTGGTCAAGTAATGTCTCAACTTTACATTTCTGTTACTCATTTTGTTTATTCTGATCGATATCATACCTAATAAAATCATTTTCTGACGTGGGTGTGTGTGAAATTTGAGCGAATGTGGCCAAAAACCGCGAAAATTGCATCGGTTTTGAGATCGTAGCGCTCGCAACCTATTTCTGTACCCCCCCCCTTCCATGGTATCAATGTGAAGGTCATTCACTGACCTACTTTCTGACAACACTTGTCAATGGATAACTTCACTCACGGAAACACACGAAGAGCGAATCCGAAGGAACCCGAGAGGCATTTACTGATGGCATACGGTTGAGTCGAAGTCTCTGATTGGCTCCTTTCCGTAAAAAAATAGCTGATTGGTTCTAAGAGTCAAGTGACTTTTATCCAAGACGGCGGTTGTTTTCTTCCTGAGTTCGATCAACACTCGAGTCGGACCGGTTTTTTAGCCAAAGTTTTTTACTGAAAGTGCCAAAATATGCCGAAAACAAGTGTTGGACTGTCAATGCCTTCAGCAGACAGAATAGAAAATGGAGGAAACGGAAAATAGACTGACGATCGCCAGCTGAAATGGTGACCGACTTTTGCCGTGCTGTGCACATCAACTTGCGACGTCGTCAATAGGCCTAGCTACTCGCTTACTTCTCTGATGTGATAATTGGAAAATTTTCTCCATAAAACGTGTATCAATGGCTGGCATTGACACTAGTTATGATAAAGACCCGTTACGCAAGAAAAATTAACCGATCCGCGAGCCGCAACTTTTCAAACGATCGCAGAATATCGTCATTGATGTGTCAACCATAGAAAGTTTGGTGACAACGTAACTGTGCACAAAGTGTTATAAACTGGGAGCCGAAGGTAGACAAACTTGAATAGCTACATTTTCCATCGATTTATATATGTTTTGGGAATGTAGCTGACGATGCTTTTCCTATCAAGTTATGTGTTGTTGGAACTTAGAAAGCATACAGTAGTTTATTTTTACTAGGGCTATTCAGTATTCACTCCCCCCCCCCCCCCCCCCCCCAGATTCTTTCACTGTTTTATTTTTTATTCAGTTGTCTGTATTTTCAGAGGCACTTTATAATTTACTGATAATTCTCATAGAAATTTTTACTGTGTTTAACACAGTGTGTGTTAGAAAAGAAAAACATTTTTGTTTGCTGTCACCATCAAACAGAATGTGTGTGCATTCTGTGTGTACACTTTGAGTGTGTGTGTGCATGCATTCAAATTGGCTATATGTATGTTTTTTTTCAATTGATATGCAATAAATTTGTTTCTTATTTGAATATCTAGTAAGTAGTATAATAAATTTTATAAACATGCAGATATGGCATGTCCGCTCACTCGCACATACACAAACACTGCATAAAAGAACACACATTTCTGATGTTTTCACATCATTAGTCCATCAGCATACATTATTTTAATTGGCTGCAGAAAGAGGCCAAGGACTGAATACTTTGTATTGCCTTCTGGAGTCCTGTTCCACCACCATCTCTTTCCACACACATATTTCTTCCCTGCCTCTTTTCTTTTTAGCTCACTTTCCAACTCTCCTGTACTTTCCATTTTCACACAGTTTATTGTTTTGCATTCTGCTTTGTATTCTCACACATTTTATTATTTTTATCTATCTCACTTTATAATATATATTGATATTTATATAAAGATCTACATTCAAAGCTGAGATGAACATATAACAAGGAAAGAGTCGGCATGCAGTTGGAGGTGAGGTACTTTTCCTGCAACAAAGTGCTTGCTGGTCTGGATTTTGTGGCAGGGAGCAATGCAGAAGTGTTTGTAGAGAAATCAGACATTCTCAGAGTGAAAACAGCCACTAGAAAATCCTCTGATAGGGCCAGAGAAAAGAGGGGGGGAAAATAGAAACTGTAAGGCATGCGGAACGTGAACATAGCCAGGCAGACAAGGGGGGGTGTATGCCCCAGGAACCTCCTGAAAAATTTATTCTATAAGAAAAACTGTCTGTAATCACTCAGTAGTGTTGGCCTAATGTTATTTTACCATGCAAAATTTATTTGGAATGTTTAATCATGAGTTTTATTGATTAAATTGTTAACTAAATCTTTACGGGCGTTTTTCTCAAAACTGTTTTTTTCGGCTGGGTCAGTCGTTTGGCCCACCTGTAACTTCTGACCTAATGGAAATAATCTAATCAAATTTGGCATGCTGGTTTAGAAACATCTGCTGAGTGCAATGAGAGTGTTTGAGCTCTGTAGCTGTTATAGTTTTTAAATACCAAATGATATAAACAAAAAAATGGGAATGAAAATTTTGGGGCATATTTGGAGAAGACAGAAAACACCATTTTATTAACTAAAACATAACTTTTTTGTGATCATTGCACACAGTGATATCAAATCAAACTGGAAAAATTATAAAAACCATTATGTAATGCATATTTTGAAAGTAGCAGATGGGCTAAATAGCGACCCATATTTTTTTGGAAAAATTATCACATTATCATATCTGTTTGACTTACATATTTCAAACTTGGCACAGGTAGCCATATTAATGCACTTAGTATGTGTACCTCATTTCATTGAGATATCTTTACTAGTTCCTGAGAAACGAAAATTTGCAAAAAGTGACGCAGTGGTCCACCTTAAAAAGGGAAGGAAGGAGAGGAAAAGATTTTCAGTTGGTTCTTTTTTAGGGTGTGTTTTTTTTCTTCTTTCGTTCAGACACAAAGCTTCATCAACCTTAATGTTTCAGGCCTTTTTTTTCCAGAGGATTCTTCCACAACTTGTTTATTATCCCCCAGATGATTTTTCGTGAACAGTTTTTTCAGTGTGAGGATTAAACAGTAAATGGCTTATGTGTGTGTGCATGTGTCGATCAGTTCCAGGTGAAGGTCCATGATATTCCTGGAGGGAGCAGTGTCAGTGGCCGGGGTACCACTGCTCTCAAGTTCTTCAGTACACATCAGCTCAAGGTAGTCAACACTCTTCTTTCTGTCTTCTTTTCTTTTCTTGTGTTTGTTTTTTGGGGGTTTTGTTTGTCACCTAGAGCTCGGGAGGTTCACCAATGATGAGGTCTTGTGTATTTGACCGTTTTTGCCCACCATTTAGGTAGTCACAATCTGATTTGAGGGCATAATCGGCATTCTGCTCTGTCCTTGTAAATATTTCTTGGCCTGTCACCTCTGATAAACTGCTTATTGACCAAGCACGTCTACAAGCAGAGACACACGCATGTGCTTACACACTCATGCTGGTATGCATACCCCTGCTGGTGTGCGTGCACATACTTATAGGTAATACATGCATATGGCAGATTGTTATAACATGTTTAATAAAACTAATATTCATTAATGTAATTCTCTATTCTATTAAAATATTAAACAGTTTAAGAAAAAAATAAAAAGAAGCCATTCCTTGTGCATTTGCCCCTCCCCCTTCCCCCACAAAAAAAACACACAATACTTTATTATCTCAAAATAACGAGAAATTCTTGTGGGTCCATATGTGTGTGTGTGTGCTTAAAATACACAAGCACTGGAAGTTTTGTGACCCTTGCCCCCTTCCTTCCCTTCCCCAGCACACACACCACAACAACACACACACACACACACACACACACACCAGAATCGTTATAACATGTTGTACAATAGGATACATCATATGGCTGAAGTCCTATATTTCATTAAAAAGCACTGGCTGCCCCCTGTGAGGCACCCTGCCACAACTCACACCTTGCATTGCTAGCATCCTTGCTCACACACACACACTACTCACACATGCATGCATACCCATGCTGGTATGTCTGCACATACATATAGGTAATACATGCATAAGCCAAATTGTTATAACATTTTTAAAAACTAATATTAATTAATCACACACAGAGCTCTCACTTTCTCTTCTCCCTTGCTTTCTCTCCTCCTTTTGCTCTCTTTCTCCCATCTGTCCTTTGTCTTTCCCTCTGTTGTCCTCTGTGTCATATACTAAAAAGGTTGTTGTTGGGGTTTTTTTTTTGGGGGGGGTTCTTTGGTTTTGGTTTGGGGGGGGGGGGGGGATTGCTGCCTCATCTTCTGTGACGTTCCTGTCCTGCTGTTCCCACGCCGCTCATTTCAATCTCTCCGCCCCAGCCATACCCAGATTCATGATCTTGCATCCTCAGGATTGGAAGTCAACAGGGAGTCCATCAATGTCAGGCCGCTGTAGGGCCACCAGCCAGAGGGGGCTCCTCACTGCTGCTTGGCCACATTGGTGTTCAGTGGTTCTTATCTAACATACGCAGGGGTACCACGTACTATTATACATCCCGGCATCAACTGGGCCTGAGAGATGCAGACACCTGCTGTGTTGCTCAGATAATTTGAGCAACACTCGTTGCATCCATAAAGTGGATGAAGCTCGACTGTGTGGTCCCAGTCTTCCCTATGAGCCCACAGCTTACTCACCGAGAGCAGTCTGGGTTGCAGACAAATCAAATTTGGTTATGAATGCCACTGATTAAAAGGCGGTATACAACTTGTCAGAATTAACATTATATTATGTATCGTATATATTTGTGTAAGGTGTCCCATAACCTATAAGGTAGTAGGGGAGTGAGGCGTCAGAGACCTCACTTCTCTAGGGGCCAGCATATTGAGGGCGGCGCCCATCTCCTCTCCCTCGCTGCTTTACCTTCCTGACCCTAAAGAGGCAGGTACCCATTTACAGCTGGGTACTGTACTGAAGCCAAGGCGTGCAAACGATCACCCTTCCAACTGGATAACCACGCTCTCGATGCTGCTTAACCTTGGCTGAGGGAAAGTAAGTGCTTAGACTACTGAGCTATTCCGTCTCCTATAGTGTGTGTGTGTATTATATGTTTGTATTTTTTTTGTTTTCATACTAATGCCTGTTGTGCCACTTACCCAACAGCATTGGTGTGTTTGTGTCTGTGCCTTTCAGTGCCAGTTACAGAGACATCCATCCTGCTCAAATTTGAAGCAGTGGAAGGGAGGTCCAGTGAAGATTGACCCCTTGGCTCTGGTACAGGCCATCGAGCGCTACCTTGTCATGAGGGGCTACGGTCACACCAAGGTCATTTATCTCCTTTGTTTGGATAATTCTGCAATCACCATATGAGACTCAGAATCTGTTTTGCAAAACAGCCATGCGGATGAATTTTTGCAGATTTTTAACATTGTTTATACCAAGTCAGGCCCAGCACATCCGACTTCAGCATGGGAGCGAATTGTTTATCTTTTAAGTCTTTCTGGAAAAAGGCAGGAGAATGGACCAAGAAGGCAGAAAATAGACGAGAAGGAGGTGATAAGAAGACAAGGGACAAGGCAGAAACAAAGTAAAGAGGGAATCGCTAGCGCAGAATTTCCAGAAGGTTGGGATGCTATCTATACTGACAGGCCCCCTGGCATCCCCATGAGAAAGATCTATCCCATTTTCACGAAAATGGCAGCTTTTTGTCACATCTTTCATGCAAGTGGCAGATATTTTTTGTTTTGTTTATATCTGTCATGAAAATGGCAAAGAGTTTTATGGTATCTTTGATGAAAATGGCATCTTTTATCTGGTATCTGCCAGGGGTTTTTTGTTCTTTTTCAAGGGCATTATGGAAGATGACCAGTGGTTTTGGAGTGTTTGATGATAAACAGTCTTGAAGTTCAAGGACTGATTCAGCTAGTGCTCTGTTGGTGGTGGTGGTGGTGGTAGTTATTTTTGCCCGGAGGTCACCCACAATATGCAGTTTATTATTGTCACAACTTTGGGTAGACAGCTCTTTGGGACTGGTTGTGTTCTTGTCACAACTTCTTTGAGACTGTCTTTATTCTTGTCACAACTTTGGCTAGACAGCTCTTTGGGGACTGGCTGTGTTCTTGTCACACTTCTTGAGACTGTCTTTATTCTTGTCACAACTTTAGGGGGGGGGGGGGGGGGCAAGCTTTTTTGGATTGCATGTGTTTTTGACCCAACTTTGGATGGAAAGTCTGTCAGATTTTCAGTTTTTCCATTGTGCAACTACGAAGTGATGAGATAACATTCGTAGACTCCTTAGAGTACCGAAGTGGGAACCTTTGCTTTTCTATTGCTATTGTGATTGACATGAATTGAGCATGCATTACTCTCTCTCTCTTTTGTTGGGTAGTCTTCTGGCTTTTCTTTGGTGTTCCCCTTCTTCTGGATTTTGGTGGTGGTGGTGGTGTGGTGCCGTTGGTTCTTGTATGTTCCATCTGGGTAGAAAGGCTGTCAGTGTGTGCGAAAACAGCATGCCAGAGACAGCAGGCTATCTTGACAGTTTCTTGCAGGCAGTGTCATACACTTTGCAATTTGAGAAGGGACGATGTCAAAAGCGCAGTTTACTCACAGTTGTAGTATCTGTGACTTTGGTGGCTTTGAACCGAGTTTGTTGCAGCTGCTGTGGCAACACGTGTTGGTGCAGAAAGTTTTCAAAATCCTGCACTCTTTATTATGAAGAGCTAGCTCCTGAAAGGCTTTGGGCTCAAGCAGGGCCTTTGGAATCCCTGGACCTTCATCTTTCCAGTACTTTTTTTTTAAAACTATCCCTGATTTTCATGATGGCAATCCAATGATGCACACCACACGTAGTAAGAGGGCAGAGAGCCAGGCTGCTAATTTGAAGGTTGTGATGACAAGTTACTTTAGACGATAACAGTTTTCTAATGCATATATGCAGGAAGTATTTATAGAGATTAAGGCTTGCGAAAATGTTGTTGAATGGTTTGGCTTTAATTCTTCATGTGTTTATTTACAGGATGGGGAAGAGGATATCAGTGATGATGATAATTCTGACGATGAAATGCAAGAAACTTTGGTGAGTTCACGTAATTGTATGCAGAAAACTGCCTTTTTGATTTTGTTGCATGTTTAAGCGGTTCTTTTATGTATTGAGGGTTTTCTTATAACTTTGGGAGTGTACACCTTGTGCGTGTGTGTGTGAAAGATGTGTCTTTCCTAGGAAGAAAGAAATAGCAATGGTAGATCTATTTTTATAATGGAAGAAAACTAAATCAGGTCTTTTTTTTCTGGTATTCTTTTTTTTTCTTTTTTTTAATTGAAGAATTGTTATTTTACAAAGTTTCAACTTTATAAAAAAAATTGTAATATTTGATGGTGCATCAAAGATTTCTGGTAAGTGTAGAGTATAATTGTACATGCTAGCTGCTGGTTTCAGGAGGGCAGACAGTCCAGCAGTTACTGTGTTGTACTCACGATCTGATAAGTAAATGAGGGCACAGGTTTGAGTCTTGGTTCAGATTTGTTTATTTATTTATTCTTTAATATCGAGGATATTGGAATAAGATTTGGCCTGTTGAGTGGATATTTCCTCCAAAATTAATATTGGTACTGACCCTATGAAAGACACAACAAAGTATCAACCCTTGTTGAATACCTGTTGTGTCGTAAAGTGGCAGTGGTTGTCGTGAAGTGGACAGTGGAGATAAGGACTGCTCTGATCTGGATACTTCCTTTGGAAAATGACCTTCTCCTTTTCTTCACCAGGGAGGGCTGCCAATGCACAGACTGCAAGTCGCAAGACAAAGGGATTCCAAATATGACAATTCGTGTTGCCTCTGAGCGTGCTAATCAGTAAAATAAGAGATCTGTTTTAGGGAAAGGCTTATCATTCCCTTTTGTTATTTGAGTGAGAAATGATAACTGTGCGCGTCTTTCAGAATCTGAATTTGTTTTGCAGGCGGCTATGAGCTTAACTCAGGGTTCAACACGACACCGTCTGGAGTTTTTGATAGGGGACAGAGTATTGCCATACAACATGACGGTGTATCAGGCGATTCGGCAGTACACGCCGACCGGGGATCGGGATCCGGCAGACACTGATCAGGATTCGGACAATCCTCTGGGTCACACGGGTATCTGGGTCCAGACCCACACAATCAAGTAAGGAGGAGAAGTTGCTTTTTCTTGTTTTGTTTGTTTGTCAGTTTTGTTTTGTTTTTAACTAGAATTATGAATTAAGTTCATATGTCTGTGTATACTTTGTAGACCAGAGTATCAGAAGTAGGTACTGTTTAATATGTGCTTTGTCCAGTTTCTAAGAGGTGAATGTGAATAATGGTTTATCTGTAACTCAAACTTGCCATGAAATATTTTTTTAGGCAAATACGTATTGCATGCATGAATGGTAAAATGTTATGATTTTGTCTTGTCATTTTCCCTTTGTTTTCTAAGTGTCTTATGTAGTGGAGGTGTGGAGTCAGCCAAAAACCCAAACCATAATGCCGTGTGTTCAGGTACCGGCAAGCGTCTGACCAGGACACCAGCACAGCCACCAGTCCTAAGAAAACCAAATCCGAAGCCAAGAGTTCACGGTCTTCCAAAAAGAAAGGACAGGGTAAGTACAGCAGCCTGGGCCTCCCTCAGAATACTACTCCGTTGTGAATGTGTGCATTGTCTTTGTGAGTGAGGAGTGTGGCAAGTCTGACCAAATGTCAGGACGAAATGATAAGGATGAAATGATAATGTCACTGGCTCATATAGATAGCCCTGTCTCTAATCTTTCTAATGGGGATGAAGACACAGAACTATGTATCACAAGAAATTCAGTAAAATACATTATGATTCTTATTTATAAAAAGGAACCAAAGTTGTCACGTGTATACCAACTAACAAGACTTGGTGTTGTGGTGGTTTTCAACTTCAAAGAATATTGAAAAGATGCCAATAAACAGAAAACTTGTTGAGGGCATTATGGGATGTCACAAAGAGAAACTAGCCTTACTTATGGGTACAAGACATTCACATTGACTATGTCTTGTGTATAGTAGGCCACACAGCCTGCAAATCCAACATAAGTTAGTCCAGGGCCCAGCGCAAAAATTAGCCCCTTCCTTATACCAAGTCAAGTGTTGTTATTTCTTCTCTAATATAGCACCATCTGGGATGGAATGGATTGCAGCTGAGAGCAGCTGAAAATAAGGAAAACGGACAGCTGTGGCCATGAATTTGAGCTGATTGCCATGTCTTTTTTTATTTGATTTTTTTTTTTTAAAGAAGTATGACAGATCAATTGAAGTATGTGACAGGACTTATTTGATTCTTGGAGAAACATTCTAAAAACTTTAATCCCATATTCAGTCAAATTTATGGCAAAGATTATGTGATGTGTGCAGTTTTTGTGTCTGTTCACTGCAACGGTTCTTTCTTGGAAACAGTGTGGAAAACTTTGTCAGTGAAATTGGCAGTATAGGGTGATTTTACTCTTTGTTCTGAATTGGAGCGTTGTTTCCAGGTCGTAGAATCAGTGCTGGCTCAAACAGCTCCAGTGAAAGTTTGTGTGAGTGGCAAATGTTCAGAGTTAACCATTTGTTCCTTGGTGTGTTTTGTTGATATGAGGATATGTTGCCTTGAGGTTTGTTGTTTTTTTCCTGTTGATTTTGTTACTCTTTATTTTGTGTTTGATATGCTGCTGTTTGTTTTTCTTCTATCTGTTGTTTTGAAATTGGTTGATAGGATTTTTTCGGGGGAGGGGGGGTTCTTTTCAAGTTACGAGCATGTTCTATGTTTTGGACTTTGTTATATTATATGCATTTGTGTAAGAATGTTATGTAATGATGTGGCTCTGCTTATAACTTAAAACTGTATTTCTTAGTTGTCGTAATATTGCAGGCATATATTTCTTAATTGTCTTAATATTGCAGGCACATTTTTTAGAGTGTTCCACTTGATAAAAAATTTTCCTGTCCAAAATTTTGGAAGTTACACAGAGAGAAAAGCAAGCATTACCTTTTCTTTCTTTTTTTTTTTTTTTAAATAGTCAGGGGAAAAGCAAACAAATTAAAATACACACGCATGCGCACACACACACACACACCTCTGCAGACACAACACGAATATATGTGTATTTACTTGTTACCCTCACTCATTCTTAAAAACCGCCAAACAAAACTGCCTGTAATCAGTAACTAACAAATGTACCACGTTTGTGTGACACACACACACCCTTCCCTCACCCCTGTCTGTGTGTGTGTGTGTGTTTGTACAGATGGAGGGTGCCCCAGTCCCATCACTGTGCCTGTACTGACCATTTACCTGACGGATCACCTGCCAGCGTTTGTCAACGTGTCCGACCCCTCCTTAGCCATTGTGGCATTACTGCGGGTGCTTCATGCCCTCAACAGGCACTGGGCCTCGCTGTACGATGTGAGTCGCCACACTGTGTGTGTGTGTGTGTGTTTGTTGGTTGGGTGGTGGCTGTGGGCTTGTTAGTGTGTGGGGTGTGGGTTTCGTTTTGGGATTTTACGGTTGTTTGTTGTTGTTGGTTTTATTTGGGTTGGGCTTTCTTTTTCTTTGGGAGGGGTTGGGGGGGGGGGGTAGATTTGTGTGTGTGGTGGATGTGAGTATTTATTTAGGAAATAGTTTGTGTGTGTGTATGAATGAGGGGTGTGTGTAAGTGAATGTATGTGTTCATGAATGATGTGTGGGTGTATGAATGGGGGGGGGGGGGGAGAGAATGGTGTGTGTGTGTGTATACATGTACATTCTGACCTCTTTTTTTTTTTTTATAGTTTCATGTACCACAAGCAAAACATGAGCATAGCGCAAGTAGGTGCTAATGCAGGATTTTGCTCAATAGGATTCGTTGTTCTATGGTTTGTGTGTGTGTATGTTGGCTTGAGTCTTTATTTGTATGGTAGGGCTGCTTTCAGCGCTTTTTTCTTGTTCAGTATGCTGAATCAACCAAGTATCAGTTATAAAACCACTAGCGATATCAACCTGGTTTTTTTGAGAGTTGCTCAGAAAATAACTCATCACAAAACGAGTCATCTTGAACCTTGTGGTCTCAGCCTTGAGCCTATTGCATGCTCTCAACTCTTTTGCTGAAGTTGGCCAGATACCTTGAGGAAAGATAAAATGTTACACTTCTGATGGAAGTGAACCTCTTAATTTCCCATTGTGCATCCACTCTGCTGGGGTCACTATCAATTAAGGGAATGGCTTTGATGCAGATCACACAAGCAACCTCCCAGTCAGTGAAACAAGTGTCCATCTGGCTAGATTGTTTTTTACTACAGTGCGTTTTACACTTACTCAGTTCACAAACTGTTTGTAGATGGAATTACATGTGGTGATTCTATATCTACCTAGCATTGACCCTCAGTCTCAAAAGGTCACAGTCAAATGGGTGTAGTGTTGCATTGTTGGCTTGTCAGACGAATGTGAGCATTTTAAATGTTTGATATGTCTGAGGTTAACATGCTGAAGATGCCCAAAATGTCTGGCTGTTTTCAGGTGTCCTAAATGTTTGATATGTCTAAGGTTAACATGCTGAAGATGCCATTGTGTCTGGCTGTTTTCAAGTGTCCTAAATGTTTGATATGTCTAAGGTTAACATGCTGAAGATGCCATTGTGTCTGGCTGTTTTCAAGTGTCCTAAATGTTTGATATGTCTAAGGTTAACATGCTGAAGATGCCATTGTGTCTGGCTGTTTTTCAGGTGTCCTAAATGTTTGATATGTCTAAGGTTAACATGCTGAAGATGCCCAAAATGTCTGGCTGTTTTTCAAGTGTCCTAAATGTTTGATATGTCTGAGGTTAACATGCTGAAGATGCCCAAAATGTCTGGCTGTTTTCAAGTGTCCTAAATGTTTGATATGTCTACGGTTAACATGCTGAAGATGCCCAAAATGTCTGGCTGTTTTCAAGTGTCCTAAATGTTTGATATGTCTGAGGTTAACATGCTGAAGATGCCCAAAATGTCTGGCTGTTTTCAAGTGTCCTAAATGTTTGATATGTCTGAGGTTAACATGCTGAAGATGCCCAAAATGTCTGGCTGTTTTCAAGTGTCCTAAATGTTTGATATGTCTAAGGTTAACATGCTGAAGATGCCATTGTGTCTGGCTGTTTTCAAGTGTCCTAAATGTTTGATATGTCTGAGGTTAACATGCTGAAGATGCCCAAAATGTCTGGCTGTTTTTCAGGTGTCCTTCTTCCCCCAGTCGCTTGTCCCTTCAACAGAGTTTGCCAGCAGCAAACTGACGGCGAAGGCAACGCGGCAGTTGCAGGATCCTCTGATGATCATGACCGGCAACCTGCCTGCCTGGCTGGGTCAGGTTGGCAATGCTGCGTAAGTCGCTCACACTTCTTTGGTTTTCAGGTTTCGCCTCTAACACCATTTTGTGCTCTTTGGTCGATGGGGCAGTCGTTTGCAGAGAACAAGAAATGGGGAGGAGTTATGTGTAGACATAGCAAGAGTTTATTTCTGAACTAAATGCGTGCTGATATCAAATTAAGTTGGACATTGTAAGGCATCACCCAAACCTCACTAAAATATGTGAAATTAGACTCTAAGCCAGTGGTTGCCATGGAAATTATTCAGGATGGCCAGCAAATACAAAAAATTGAAATCAATAAAACTTGAAAACTTTTACATTTACTTTGCTTTTTTTTCTCTGTCAGTTGATTTATTACACATCAGTTTTACGTTTTGACAAGTTTATATCTCAAAAAGAAATGACATTTTTTAACAATTTTCAGAAAATTGGGCTGATACTGTTTACACTCTTCGACAAATAAGCAACCATAGCACAAAAAACGTGGAAGTTTCTTAAATGTAAGGATGAGATATGGTCTCTGTAAAATGAGCTTGCAGTGTTTCTAGTTTGCATATGTGTTCACTCCAAAGCCATATTGATGAATGCATAATCACTCTACTGCAGGGGGGGGGGTAATAACTGGACAAAAATCAACAAAAATTACACACTTTTTGTTCATATGCAAACTTTAATCATCATTTACGCATAAAAAGCAGTATTTTGTGAAAAAAATATGTGTTGGATGAAGCAGACACTGGAGTGCCAAAAACAGCAAAAATCCCCAATCACAAAAAAAACAAAACAATCTTGGCTCTTAAGTCTGGCCTCGATATGGGCAGTGAAAATGGAATGTGTGTGTGTAAGGTTGGGAGGTGCGTCTGGAAAGGGTGGGGGGGCAAGAAGGGGTAGACAACCGCGCAACAAGTCTGGCATTTTGCCAAGGAGTGTCCGTTTGCTATCATGGCTCTATAATCCTTGTTGTGATGGTGTGTTGCAGACCTTTCCTGTTTCCTTTTGATACCCGTCAGCTGTTGTTCTTCGCCACAACGTTTGACCGCGAACGTGCCATGATGCGTCTCCAGCAGGAAAACACTGGAGACAGCAATACCCAGGAGAACGAGAGAGTGGCCCCTCGTCTTCAGAGGCAGAGGGTAAGGGCAGCAAGAACAGTTTTATTATTACTTACTTTTTTCTCTTTATATTTCTTTTCTATTTTTCTTCTATCCTCTTCCTATCCCCCCTTTATCACTCCTAGCCCATTTAGTTCACTGGTCCCGTAACCCGCCAGGGTCAGTAGGGGCGCTGCATGGTGGACGAACGGTGGACCAGCTGGCTCCACTTAGCGCGGTCGTGGGCGAGTGCCTGGGTGACACTGAAGTCCTCCCCTGTCCAATCACGGATATCGTCGGCCCACTTTCTCCTCTGTCTGCCCCGTCTTCTCTTCCCCTGGACTGTTCCTTGCAGGATGGTCTTTGCAAGTCCTTCTAAGCGTGTTACGTGCCCATACCATCTGAGTTTCCTCTTTTTTGCCGTGGTCAGTAGGTCTTCATAGTCCCGCACTTGTTGAGTGATCATTCTGCGGACTTCATTGTTGGTGACATGGTCCTTGTATGAGATGCCAAGGAGCCTTCTGAGGCATCTCATTTCTACTGCTTGGATCCTCCTTTGTAGGTCTGCGTTCAGTGCCATGCCTCACATGCGTAAAGCATGATTGAGGTGACTAGCGCGTTTAGTAACTTTACCTTGGTTCCGAGAGGGATGTTTCTGTCTCTCCATATGGTCTTCAGTCTTGCCATTGCTGCTGCTGTTTGTGCCGCTCTTGCTAGGATTTCGGTCTTCGATCCCTCCTCACTTATGATGGCTCCAAGGTACTTGAAATGGTCAACTGTCTCCAGTTCTTTTCCGCTGAGAGTGATCTTGGTGGTGATTGGCTGGGCACTGTTTGTCATGAGCTTGGTTTTCTCGGCGCTGATTTAGTAGGCGAGCCCTAATCCTCTTTGGGGATACTAAAGACAATAGGAATAAGTCTAGGGTTCCATTTCTAGTGCCGGGTCAGGTGGTGCTAGGAATTGGAGTGGCGACCTAAAGAATTCCTGCTTAGGACTCTCTACATGTTTTGCGTGTTGAGTTGTGTGTTTGTATGTATACACGTGTGGTGATGGTTGGTGTGAAATGGAAGTGTTGAGTGTGTTGGAATGTGTGCAGTACTGCTGGTAATGGGATAGCCTTGTGGTTAGAACATTGCGCTCACAATCTGACGACCCGGGTTTGATTCCCGTTTGAGGGGATATTTTCCCCTGGAGTTAACATCAGTGCAGACTCCACTCTCCCCAAAGTCCTTTGGATGAGACTATAAACCGAGGCCTCGTGTGCGAACGCACGCTGAACATCTTGCGCACACGTTCAATCCTGTTCCGCTTTTCGTAAGAGTAGGCCATTGTGTGCGGTAGGAACAGATGACAGAATTGACAAAACTGCATACACACGGGGACTGGATGTAAAAAAAATCGCATAAGTGCTTATTCCATTATCCTCGATATAAAAGAATAAAATAAATAAAATGGATAGAGAGTTTTGTCTTTGCTCTGTGTATGTGAGAGAAACACCTCCTCCCCTTGAACTCTCCTTGTGTGAGAGCGTGTGGGTGGGTGGGTGAACGTGCATGCGAAGTTTGTTGCTATTTCTTTTCAAGTTTTAGTGACTCTTTAATTGAAAAAAAAAAACCCACATTGAAACCCAACCTATTTTTAGCATATGTACAAGAGATACGCAAGTAAATAGATCCATAAGAGAAACGGGGATCTTCCAAGTTCAGCTTGCCCCCACGCCACACTGCTTGAAAAATTCCATGTGAAGCCTACAAGACGAGTTGAGGAAAAAATGGGTAATGTGGGCCGTTTGAAGGCACAGGAGAGAAGAGTTCTTGAGGTGTGATTTGTTGGTTTTGTGGGGTTTTCAGAAAACGGTGAGCCGAGTGGACCTGATGAAGCAGGCTGAGAAAGTGATGGAGGATGCTGGACATCACCACACCTTGTTGGAAATTCAGTACGAGAATGAGGTGAGAGAGACCAAGACTTTCTTACCTACATACCTACCTGATCTTGTTTGCAGTGTGTCTGTGTCTTGTCTATTGTCGCTGTGTCAGGTGTCATTCTTTTTCCCGCCCGCCCCTGCTATGTTTGTCTGTGTGTCTCATTCTTCTCTGTGTGCAGTGCACCTACCTACTTATGAAAACATACACTGGGGATCTTGAAATAAGTTCTTGAAGTCTGAAGCTTAAACAGTTATGCGCATGTGCAGACTCGCATTCACACACACACACACACACACTGCTTATTCAATGTACCATGTGAAAATAAAAGTTTGACTTTCACACACACACACACACACACACACACACACACACTCTCTCTCTCTCTCTCTCTCTCTCTCTCTCTCTCTCTCTCTCTCTCTCTCTCTCTCTCTCTCTCTCTCTCTCTCTCTCTCCTCACACACACACACACTCATATACACAGATGAATGTATTAGCTAATTTCTTCAGTTTATTCCAGGGACACATGATGATAAAAAGCGTTATTTTCCCCTCCTCCCTACAGGTTGGTACAGGTCTGGGTCCTACCCTGGAGTTCTATGCCCTGGTGTCCAAAGAGCTGCAGCGGGCAGACTTGGAGCTGTGGCGGGGAGAGGAGGTGGCCACTGCCAGTCAGATGGGTCAGTTGCTCTTCTGCTTCTTCTTCTTCTGTTTGGTTCTGCTGCTGCTGCTGCTGTTGTGAAATCGCTACAATACTTTAAAAAAAGGAGAATAAAACTGTGAGTATTTGTGGCTTGGTGGTACAGAAGTTTAATCATTCATTTGGAATGTTCAGAGTATGAATATGGTTTTAACCCTAGTAGCGCTAAATAGACAGCAACAAGCCTCACTTCTATTGGCTGAATTAACATTGGCTAGCATTGTTTTGGAGCAGGGTGGGCTCAAACAACCCTTGATATTGATATATAAAACTGAATTAAATGTGTTAAGCTATAAATCACTGGAAAGAACAGATAATATGCTTTTAAATGAGTGTAATTTTATAATAGTGTGTAGTGTTTATGATTATGTAAAAAAATCAACAACAACAAAATCATGTGCGCACTACCGATCACTGTTCCACCGTCAGGACCCCGGATCGATTTTAACACGATAAGCAAAGTTCTTGCGGTGCATAAATGTCATGATTAGGTAAACACTATTTCTTGACATTAGTTTTGAAAAAATGAGTTTGTATCGCTTTATCGGTCACCAAATACTCGGAAAAGTTTAGCGACAGGATCGACGCCATCGCGACCGTCATGGTGGAATGTGCGAAGTGGTGGCTTTCTATGACAAAAATACAATGATAGCTTGATTTCATGTGATGCAAAGTACTCAGCAGCATAGCGATTTGACTCAACAACAGTTATTTCGAAGCCTCGTTGTGTCAAAATAAAGTAAAACAATCCGTGACGTCGAAATCGCCGAGTAGCGAAGAAGTCCATCCAGCAAAACTAGCACCGCTCGATTCAGTCCAATCGCGATCGATTTTTACCAAGTTTTTCAAAAATATTCCACAATCCTTACCTCATTGTCTCTCTCATTGTTTATTTCAACCAAATCCAGCCTCTAAAACTCCTCCTCGCTGTCAATTTTGTAAAAAAGCTAGAAAAACGCTTGAAGAAATTATGGTGCAAACGCTGGCCGCCATTTTTAAATACACTCTTAACCAATCAGATTCTTCGTTGCTTGTGTGTGTCAAACGACCTTCACCCCTTTCTGCGGGCCTACAACGGCCTTAACATTCATTGGCTGACCTTTGAAAGCGAAAGTAAGCTTTCAGCTATGATCACCCACGTCATCCCGGAATATTCCGGGATCCGCCACACAGCTTAGACCGCCTTTACCAGAATATTCCGGGAACCGCGCTACTAGGGTTAAGGTAAGATTCCCCCTCCCCTGTCTTTTCCCTTTATATTTTACCAGATTTCCTTTTTTACCAGATAGTGGCAGTTGTACTATTAACCGAATACGCTAGAGGGTTAACAGAATACGGGACTGTAATTTTATTTTCATAAGCAAGAATTGAAATATATACATGTGTTTGTGTTTCTGACTGCATGTGTTTGATTGTCTTTGGGGCAGAGTCGGTGTATATTTTAGAGCTCTGCTTTGTCAGTGTAACTGTGAAGCCCATTGATCATCCCCTGGCTGCGTGTTTGCAGAACCCGACTCCAAAGTGAGCTACATGCACAACTCTGGAGGTCTCTTCCCTGCCCCTCTTGCTCGCAACGCCAAAGCTGCTCAGGTCAACAAGGTCAAGGCCAAGTTCAGGTTCCTTGGAAAGTTCATAGCCAAGGCGTTGATGGACTCCAGAATGGTGAGTTGCATTTGAAAATGAGGAGATGAATTTAAAAAGTGATGCCATGATTTTTGTTGTTGGATTGTGTTTCAAGTTAAACTGTGGAAGGCTTGCTTGTGGGGGGTTTTTTGGACTGGTTTTGAAATTTTGCTTGTGGTTTTCTTTATTAGGGAAAATAGCAATTTATCCATAAGATCAACTCTTCTTTCTTTGCAATCTGTCAGCCCAAGCTGTATTTAAGAATCAGAAGCAGAGACACTTTTTATTATCTCAAATCCAGGTGGTGGTGGTGTTGTTTTTTTATGATGGCTCCTGTACCAACATTGTCTTTAAGCTCCATGTGGATTTATTGTGGTTTCACATACTGACACCTGACATAAGGCATGAATTTACCTGTTTAGGCTTAACAGTCTTTTTTTTCTGAATGATGGTGTGTGATTGTGTGTTGGGGAGACATATAGCTAAAGAACAATTTTGAAGTCCATTTTTTTCAGTATGAACAAGTCTGCCCTGCTTGTTATAGTTTTATCTTTTTCTTCTTTTTTTAACAAAATGGGGGGGGGGTAACAATCGTTCTTTCCTCTATTCTCCTAGCCTTATATCTTGATTTCTTTTTTTCTTTCTTTCCCACATTTCCTCACCGCCTCTCTATAAACCCCCCTACTGCTTACTGACAGTTAATTGCATCACAACGTACATACATCGATATCTAGCCGAGAACAGAAAAAGCAAAACCAACCAAAAATACTGCATACAAAAACCTAACGTTTTGGTGCATTTCTTCCTGTCTTGCGTTCAGATCGACATCCCCCTGAGCCCCGTGTTCTACAAGTGGATGCTGTCTCAGGAGAACAGCCTGAGCTCGGCAGACCTTCACCACATCGACCCGGTCCTGGCCAAGTCCTTCCAGCAGCTGGAGGAAGTCGTCCACCAGAAGAAGCAAATCTACGCCGATAGGTCACACGTGAGTGCTGGTGGCTCGCCTTCCTCCTGTGAACCCTGAGATCATCATGGAGATGAGGGGATCAACAAATGTGTGTGTGCTGTGTCGGGAGATAATGGTGGAAGTAGTGGGTGGGTGGGTGGATGGGATGTGAAGATGACAGCAGATACGAGGGAAAGTTGGTGGTGGAGGATGGTGGCTGGAACTGTTGAAGATTTATGTGGTGGGGGGGAGGGTTTCTGGACAGGGTGTCGGGGATGTGAAGACTTAGGAGAAGTTTTGGAGATATAGGGCAAGTATTCGGCATATAGGGGATTCTGGAGAAGTTATGGGGATTATGGAGAAGTTTGGGGGCTATATAAATTCCATACATTATTATTATATGGGGATTATGGAGAAGTTTTGGGGATATGGGGATTCTGGAGAAGTTATGGGGATTATGGAGAAGTTTGGGGGATATGGGGATTATGGAGAAGTTGTGGGGATTCTGGAGAAGAGGGAGATTTCAGAAAGAAAAAAGGAAAAGAAAACACTGTGAATGATTGAGTGCAGTGCCTCATCGACTCTCCAGCGAGTTGAGAAGAGAAGTTCAGTTAAGCCCAGTCCACCAGTGAATGACTTACCACTACTACTACTACTAACACACTATGGATCTTCACGCTTGTTGCAGACGGAAGAGAGTCGTCATCAGGCGTTGCAGAAACTGCTGATTGACGGAGTGACCATAGAAGACCTGGGCCTGTACTTCCAGCTGCCGGGCTCCTCCATAGAGCTGAAGAAAGGTGGCAAGGACATCCCCGTCACTCTCCACAACTTGCAGGAGTACTTACAGGTGGGCCCCTGTCTCTGCTGTACAAAGCAAAAATGCTCATGAACGAAATTGTCGTGTAATCTGTTGTTTTGTGCGCAGTTTTGAGGAGGGATGCTGTGTTGAATTTGGTGTTATACAAGGGTTTGGGTTTTTTGGTCTGTTACTTTTTTTTTGGGGGGGGGGTTAAGGAGTAGCTGAGAAAATGCCAAGGAAGGTGATTTTTTTCTTGACATTGTACCTGCACAGTAAGTCACAAGTTGTTCAAAAAGGTCATATGTTAAGTGTGCGATATGCACATGGACTACCATGGCTTTCAGCATTTTTCTTGGTTAAAGACTGGTTCAGTCTAAAAATCTATTTTCTTCTTGTAGTAAGTAGACTAACCAATGCCCTGAGCCATGAACATTTTTGCTGCTATCAGGCTGATACAAAGACAAATGCCTCAGCCCAAAGTGATAAGAAAGTAAACTACCCTTGAAAGCAAGAAAAAAGAAAAAATCCCAAAGCAAAAAAGACATTAGCTGAAAGAAAAAGGAAAAATATTAAGGGAAAAGTTTGCAAAGGCTGCCTGTTAACCACTAGACTGCCTTACCCCGGAAATTTTTCCGGGGCTAAACGTGCACCCTATACTCGTACAACCCGGAATATTTCCGGGGTGTCGAACCGAAGTAAACAAGCCTGCTTCCTTGACTACAGTTAAAGGGAAAGAACTCCAAAATTAATGGAGATCACTCTCCTGTTGCTTGGCAACATACAGCTGCAAAAACCATGGCAAAAAATTATCGTTTTTTTAGCTCGTATTTTGTGTTTTTATGCATGACTGCTTGGGACGTTCTTGTTCAAAATGGCTGACACTTCTTGTTGAAGACATCAATAACTTAACACAGCTGTAAAAGTGACAAATAAAACTGTAGATTTACCTAACAGTGATGAAAACGATCGTGTATGATTCAGGAGATTGTGTACTTAAAAAACAATGAATGAGATTTGGCCTAGACTTATGTTTGACGTTATTGAGATGGGGGATACTCAGAATGACAGTGGTGATGAAGAAATCATATTTTTGGTCGATTTTTTTATATTTTAAATATATTTTTGCAGTGAAATATCATGCTAACTAATTTGAGCTTGCCTCGAAGTAATCTACGATATATATACTGTCATTGGGTAGACTATCAGGAATATTCATGTAGTAGTTTCTGAGTAAGAGGGATATGAACATAGCAGTGGTACATAGAATTTTATTCCCCGGCATATAGGGTGCACTTGCACTGGGCAGTTAAGAGGTTAAGAATGATCTGAATTTAACTCTCCTACTACCGTCGGCGGGTTGACCCGCCCTCTTACTACTTGGTCCGCGAAGCCGCGGGCGGGTGTGCCCGCCGAATACCTGGGGACACCCAGTGTCTCCCTTTGCGCTATTTATATACCATGGTCTCACACCCCTTATCGCTTTAGACATGGGCAGTGAGCTCCCAGATAGTGTAGCTGCCGCCATTTGCAATTTTGGCTTCAGTTGGTCGATTTTGGTGCCGATTTTTTCGATTTTACGGCGATGTCATCGAGTAACAATTTTTGGAGGGAGCTGCATCAATATGGCGACTGCTTCAACGAACTTTTTGGAGGATTTTCTGTGAAAATAATGGCAGAATCTGAACTTATGTGGACTGAAATGGACTTAGAAGCTGAACAGAGGATTCAAGAGTTGCAGAGTGGAATCGATGTGCTGTGTTTATTGGTGATTCGAGTGATGAAGATGACTATGACAGTGGTGTAAACAACGATCCTGCCGAGGGAGGCATATGACTGTGACTGGCTTAAAATGAAAGAATTTCGTGAAAATTGTGGCTCCAGAAACTTGCAAAATGATGCTAGTGACTCGTGGGTAGTATGATGGGTTTTTTCTTCTGTTTTTCACTGACGAAGTGCAAAATAAAATTGGAACAAACCGTGACCTGATTTCAATGGCTGTTTGTTCGTCAGCCTGTATGCTTGTTTGTGAGTGTGATTGCATGTTATTCTAATATTATCTGAACATTATTACTTATTTTGCATGTTTGATTTTATTTCACTTCATCTTTACAATTGTTTACCTCTTGAAATAGTCATATTTTAAAAATTATTGCATAACCACCTTAGCCAACAACAACCGCAACATCATCGCCATCAGCATTCCACAACAACAAGTCACACAAGAGTCAAACGAAGAAATATTGAATTTTTATTCACAACTTAACAAGTACAGAAAGTTTCATGTAGATCTGTCTTTATTTCGATTTTTTATTATTTTTTAAAGTCAGTAGGTGTGAAACTGAAAGACACTGCAGAAAATACTTGGTATACAGTGGTAAGTAAGAGAAACGGAACGCGGTAGTAGAAGAGTTAAAAAAGAAAAAGAAAAAAGAAATTGTATGTTGATCTTGTACTTATGTTTGCACCACCAATAAATGTTTCAGCATCATATCTTACATATGTTAACACGTGGTTCCAGCTGGTGATTCACTGGACACTGGTGGAAGGAGTGTCACGGCAGTTTGAAGCCTTCAGGGAAGGGTTTGAGACCATCTTTCCCTTGTCCTCCCTGCAGTGTTTCTACCCTGAAGAGGTCAGTGGGATGATGAGTGGTTGTGTGAGAGAGAGAGAGAGTGTGTGTGTGTGTTAATGTGTGTGCTACTCTTCATGTGTATTGTGTTCAATTGGAGCGGTTGTTTTATTTTCTGTAACGGTGGTGAATGTCACTGTTGAATGTGTGTGTGTGTGTGTAATGTTCAGCTGGAGCAGGTGTTAGTTTGTTTTCTGTGATAGAAATATGAATACAAATTATCCAAATGGGATAGATTCATGTTGGTTTCCAGCTAGGAATGAGACATGTATCAAAGAACAAAAAGAAGAAATAGCAAGCATGTCACCAAAGAGCTCATAGTACTATATACAGAAATGAACACATTGCGTCCTCTGTGCAAACTAACACATAGTACATGACATACTTGCACACACGGTTTTTTACAACACAGATACACCTGACACTCTATGCAACCCAACAGAGATGCACCACAGGACAGCACAAAACACACAACAATCATTCCATCAGTTGGTAAACTGCAACACCGTAATGAATGCTGACGGATAGCCTGGTGGATAGAGTGATGCACATTGCGCTCGTGATCCGCTGACCCGGGTTTGAATCTCGTTCAAGAGGATTTTTCCTCTGGAGTTGATATCGGTGCCGACTCCGCTCTCCCTAGAAGTTTTTTCAGATGAGACTATAAACTGAGGTCCTGTGTGTGAATGCACACAGAACATCGTGCATACACGTTAAAACCTGTTCCTTTTTTTGGAAGAGTATTCTTTTGTGCACCAGTGGGAACGAATGACAAAATTTACACAACTGCATACACACAGGGACTGGATGTAAAAAAGCACATGAGTGCTTATTCCATTGTCCTCAAAATAAAAGAATAAGTAAATAAATGATAGATAAATAAATATCACGTGTTGTTCAGTTGGAGCAGCTGTTCTGCGGAAGCCAGTGGGGTCCGTGGGACGTGAAGATGCTGATGGAGAACTGCCGCCCAGACCACGGCTACACCCACGACTCCAAAGCCGTGGTCTTCCTCTACCAGCTCCTGGCCTCCTTCGATCTGCAGCAGCAGAGAGACTTCCTGCAGTTCGTCACTGGGTCACCTAGGCTGCCTGTTGGAGGTAGGGTTGAGTGAAAAAGTATCTGGTCTGTTTTGAAAGGCTGTTGAGTGTTTTGTGGTTTTAAGTGTGTGTTTTGTGTGTCAGTGATGTGTTTTATGTATGAGAGAGAGAGCATTTGTTAACTCTTTTACTTTACTGTGACATGCCGAAGCTTAAGAATCAGCAGACTTACGCATTTTAAAAAAACCAAAAGTGATGGTTAACTCAAGGGAAAGTACTCTGGCCTGTAGGGCAATCCTTTTTCTAAACACAGTTGCTTTCCTTGACCAAAAGCTTGCCTAGTTTTTGTCTGTTGGCCAATTTTGTTTGACATGTCAACAAGTGATATCTTTGGGATTTCAGGCACTCCAGTGTTATGATTCATTTTTTTTCTAAATCTGTTGTACAAAAAGTGACATCACATGGATTCAGCCAGCTTCAGGGAACTTTACTTTGGTGAAAAATCATCACATTGCTTCAAGGGGACTAGTTGATGAATAGTTCAAGCCATTTAAGATACCAGCCCTAATTTTCAAAACTTTTTATTTTTCAGCATTCAGTGACATATTTTGAAAATTTGTAAAAAATAAATACAGTCATCTATTAAAAAAACTGAAACAATCTCAAAAGAAGACATTATAAACTTTTCAATGATGTATAATGTGTATGTCATTATTATGTTGGGTAAGTCTGCTGAATTTTTCAAATATAGCCAAAATCACGCGTCACTACAAAATGGCAGGATCCATTTCACTGCGACTCCAATGAGTTAATAGCTTCTTTTTTATTTTCAACATTTAATGTCTTTTAATACAAAGGGAGGTGTAAGACTACAATTGAGACAAAAATGACAATAGAAAAGAGGTGTCTTAAATAGAAAATATTATTAGAATATGAATATGTTATATTGGAATATGATTTGATGACGTGAATGATTACAATGCACGCGCTTTGATTTGTTTGCTTTACAAGATTCAGCGCTGTATAATTCCACACATCATCATTATTATTATTTGGTAGGCACAGTGGCAGGCAGCCTTTGATGACTATCATTTTTCATTTTAACGGCTGAAACATCAAAGCATGTTAAATCACTCTGAAAACGTTCAGGGGTTTGGGGCCCAAGGAGAGAGTTTGGTTGGGTTTTTTTCCTTTTCTTTTAGTCGTGAAGACTGGGTGCATGTTGCTTCTTGTGGTGTTGCAGGTTTCCGCAGTCTGTCCCCGCCTCTGACGATCGTGCGCAAAGCGTTTGAAGCTGGAGAGAACGCGGACGACTTCCTGCCTTCAGTCATGACCTGCGTCAACTACCTGAAGCTGCCAGACTACTCTTCTCTGGAGATCATGAGGGACAAACTGCAAATCGCCTCACGAGAGGGCCAGCTGTCCTTCCATTTGTCATAGTGGACACTTGAGTCTCATGGACTCGGGTGTGTTTGTGTGTGTGTGTTAGTATACATGTGAGGGTGCCAGGGTCTTGTCTCTGAGTGTGTAGGGGCACGAGTGTGGTGTACCTTTAATGTGTGCGTTAGTTCACGCAGAGAGGTTGACGTTTTGTGTATCGAGGACTTTTGAAGTTTTGAGTTGTGTAATTGTTTTCAACATGTGGTGTGTCTCTGAAGGGAAGAGAGTATATGCTCAGAGTTGGTAGCGTATGTGTTTGTTACAAATTCAACAAAAGATGTACGTAAAAAGGCTAAATATGGGTGGGTGTGTGCGTGCGTGTGTATATCTGTGCCAATAAGGATCTTTTTGCTAACGGAAAAGAGAAGGTTATTTTGTTATTCACACGGGGACTCGCTGCCCTGCGGAAAGAAGCTGATTTTCCAAGCCACATTCACTCCCACTACACACCTACACATACACTCTCCCATCTAGACTGGAAAATGTGGAGCACAGAGAAAGAGAGAGAGAGAGAGCATTGTGTCAAAACTGGTGTCCAGTGCTGTTTGGAGGCATTTTTCCACGTGAAGTCTGGATCTAGGCGGTTGGGATGTGAGAGGAGATGCGCTGTCGGCCTTAATGTTGGGTGTGTGTGTGTGGTCACCGCACAGTGTATTGCCACTGCCGTGATAATTCAAAGATACTGAAAGCCTTCTTCCCCTTGTGCTTTTGTTGGTCCGATGCATCGTTTTATCATTTTCGTCCTTAATAATAATAATCACACTTCTTTTTTTTTTTTTATAGAAAGTGTCCTTTTTTTGTGTGTACCATTTTCTTCGTTCTTGTTTTTTTTGTGGGTTTTTTTTTTATAGGCATTCTCTTAATTTTTGTCCCTTTTATTTGGATGTATACTTGTATGTGTGATGTATCATTTATTCATTGGTGTTTTTTTGTTTTTTGGTTGTTGTTTTTTTTTTAATTTCAGAGTTGTAATTGTATGTATGGGGCATCCTTTATTCCTTTTTTCCCTTCTTTTTTAAGATGTATAAGCGTATGTGTGGTGCATCATTTATTCATTGTTTTGTTTGGGGGTTTTTTGTTTCTTTTTTTGATTCAGATGTATAACTCTTGTGTGTGCAACATCATTATTCATTTAGAAACTAACTTAGTTATTGATGTATATATGTGCTATTATTTTGAAATTGTTTCGTCTTTTTTTTTTCCATTTATTTTGTAAGTAATGTTGAAGTTTAGTTTACATGTTCACAGATCAATGAGAGTTAAAAACACAAGTACCAGCTGAATATAATGTGAACCAGCTGTTTGGAAATAGATCATGATTGCAAATGAATAAATCTTTTAGTTTTAATTTGAGTTTTCCTCTTGTATTTTTTTCGATCATTTTATGAAAGCTGACACATGCTCACTTTTTCCACAGCTCACCCTAAACCACATGTAACTGCAGAAAGACTGTGGTCTACAACCAATATATCATCATCTTGGAACAAAATGCATACACATGATATATATATGATATATTTGCTGCAACACATTTGTCAGCTAGCATGGAGGTACTCAAGTGTGTCAGCACCTGGGCTTTATCACAGTTCTTGATTAAACCATTGATGCTGGGGCAACAGCAAAGTGAGAGGCTGTATGACCAGTGGCTTTTCTACTCATGGAATTCCACTTTACAGCTTAGTCTTTAGTGATCGACTATGACTCTCTGACTAGGAGGCTTGACTTGCACAGTCCTTATGTGCTGCAGCCCTGGGGGCTAGTTCGCCTTTGGAGAACATCTCCAACACTGACTGTCCTTATGCCCACTTGGCCAAGAGAGTGGGGATGTACTGTGGGCAAGGCATCTCCACTATAATCAAATTTCTGCCCAATTTCCGAAACAGCAGCTGCCTCCTCTGCTGTTTTGGAGGTCATCGTCGAAAACAACGGACTAACATACTCAAGTGTGTGCATACATACAAACATGCACACTTCATGTACACTTAGACACACATGCATCAACACATGCTCACATACACCCTTTCTGTCTATGATAATGTTTTAACTTGTGCTCATCAATAAAAGCTTTTCCATGGTGCAAACGTATTCATGATGGAAAAAAACAACAACTTTATGTCGCTAAGAAAATGGGACTATCTATTCTCCAAACTGTCCTGACTTTAAGTACATCAGTGCACATGTCAACTTTAAATTCTCCCCAAAGTCAGAATGCGGCTGCCTAAATCGTGAATAAACAGTCGCATATGCAAAATCTCAACATTGGTTAACCTTGAAGCTGTAGCAGAGGAATGGGGGGGGGAGCCCATGAAATTGGTAACGTATCCAAACGTCCTTATACAACAGACTTGCACTGAAATGTCTGTCTGATCCCCAAAGAAGGAAAATCCTCTTTTACTATTCATCATACAGGGGAAAGAGAAATAGCACTGCATCATCAAAGAAGACGGTTTGTATCTACTTAACAAAGCGTGAAACAGTAAGCAAACATTGGAGTAACTTCACCAGGAGAAGATGGTGTAAGGTGTGTGATAACGCATTGTGACTGGCAATTACTTTCAAATAAACAGTTTACATGTTGTGGTTTTTAATTCGTCAAGCAGTTCACCTGATGGATTTTTTTTGTTTTAGAGGTTTCGAAGTCACACATGTACAGCGAACTATTTGAATCGACACTGCGTTTGCTTTCATTTGAATAGTTCAACCTGCTGTGTCAACAACATTGGTTAATTTTGATGGGTTTGATTTGATTGTGAATGCATGTTTGTTGGATGTTGTTCTGGCCTTCTTTCTACCCAAATTTTTCCATCCCTTCCAGTCTTTTTATCCCCTCTCTCTCTCTTCTCTCTCTCTCTCTCTCTGGCTCTGACACGGCATCTTGACTGCAATAACAAATTGTGACCATGCTTTTCAGTGAAGTATTTTCAACCCACCCATGACCAAAATTATAAGAGCACATTGTTGTCTAAACCTTAACAGCTGGCCAGGCCATCATAGTACATCCATTTCTTTTGGTAGCAGTGTCAGATAGTAGTTATGCATTGCAAACAGCTAGCATATACAAGACACATAAGCAATGATTAAAACAATCACTCTTTATCATTATGAAACATTTGCGCGTGTGATTTATTGATGAAGAGCAGAGTTGAAGTGTGTTTTTGATACTGGCAGGTTTTAGGTTTTTTTTACAGAAGAAACTGTGCTGTTTGCAAAACCAGAATGTGGCTATCTGAATGAAGGGATGATGAAATACATGCACAAATCTCACTCAACCACGTTTTTAGAAATGGACTGAAGAAGTTTTCATCAAAGAGATGATCTTTTTGAGACCCTAGCTTTAGATCTGCTTTGGTTGTACACCAATGAAAGTATTTCACAAGGAATTAAACAAATGAGGTTTTGTTAAAACACAGACATGAATGATCAGAAAACGTTAATTAGAATGAAGATTTTGAGCAAGACGGGTTACAAGAGGATAATTTTTTTTTTAGGGAAGGTGTGTGTGCGCTTGACTGTTAATCCTCTTTACTATTCTTTTCTCACTATTGACAATCTGTGCTGGGGTGGATGGGTTTTGGGGTTTGTTTTTTTTGGTTTTAGTTTTGCATGTTATTGATATGTTTATTTGTAGACACATTTTTTCGTTTGCTGCATCTGAGTTTCTCTGCTTATAGCAAAATAACTCCTAGGGAGAAAGAATTTAAAAAATGATAATAATAATATATATATATATATATAAATGTCTTAGAGCTGTTGTTTGTCCGTCCTTGAAAGATGATTGAGCTGAAGCCGTTACCAAAGGTGAGCAATAAAAACTTGACGTGTGCGTGTGTGCATGCATGTGTGTGTGTAATAGATATCACACCCATTCTGTTTTCTGTTCTACTTCTACAGCAAGATGTTGTCAGGAAGAAAGCATTGGAACAAAAGGGATCAGCAAGATTTTTATTTTCCTCACCTATGGTAGTAAATGTAGCAGTAGAAGTAGTCATCCATTTTCATTGTGGTAGATGTTTCTTGAGTATGTTTCGTTTTTATCGCTCTCGTAAAGCTCAAGCAGGTTTTGTTTTGTTTTTGTTTCTTACATAACACTGACTCAAAACAAAGAGATGTGATGAATGGGGTTTTGGTGTTGGTTTGGGTTTTTTCCTTTTTTGCTTTTTTTGTTGTTGTTCTTATATTGCCCTTTTGATGTGTATAATTTGTTTTGATACTTTTTTTTCGTGTAGTAGTGATGTTGTGTATTATGTATGCATGTGCGAAAGAAACTTCTGACGTCTGCTGTTGGAAAAGAAATCTCTTGAGCTGTGTGCGTCACTCCTGCTCACCCTCCCTCCCCTTCTGTCACTCTCTCTCTCTCTCTCTCTCTCTCTCTCTCTCTCTCTCTCTCCCTCCCTCCCTCTCTCTCTCTCTCTCTCTCTCTCTCACACACACACACACACACACACTCTATCTCTCTCTCAGGCTAATATTATCACGAGTTGGTATTTGCTGATTTTATGTACTTTCTGAATTCACCTAACCAACCTATGCCACTGCCTGTTTAACACACGACTCCTATAGTTGTTTAACTAGTCACAGATCATTAGAAATAATTTTTTGGTTTTGTCTGTGGGCATTGTATACACCAGTTATGTTCAGAAAAAAGAGTTTGGTCTGTATTACAGACAGCCTCACTTCCTTTTTTTGTTCTTTTCTTCTTTTAACTGGTGTCGATGGAAATCCAAGTGGGCACATATCGCATTAAATACAGTGACCTTTTTAAAGGGATTTAGAAGTGTATAAGCACAGTATCTTTCAGAGTCAGTAGGGGCTATAAACAGTAACATTGGATTAAATCTTTTCATACACTCAAACTTCTCATCCAGTGTACTTCCTATCTCACAGTGATTCCCAGGTGGGATGAGTGAGTCAAGAGTGCGTATTCTGGGTAACCTCCAGGGTGTTAAAGGGAGGCACCGTGGTCGAGTGGTTTAAGCGGTCAACTCGTGATCCAGAGGTCGCGGGTTCGATCCCCGCTCGGCTCATCCTTGGGAAAGACACTTTACTCCTATTTTCCTCACTCCACCCAGGTGTACAAGTGGGTACCAGCTCTGCTGGGGAAGTATCTGGCGACAGACTAGCGTCCTGTCACAGGGATGGTGAAAAACCATCAGTTCGCTTAACGCTACAGAAACCGGGATAAGCTCCGGCTCTATGGGCCTTCTGGCTCGAAAGAACACTTTTTCCAGGGTGTTAAGCTGGGGAATGCACAACAACAACAACAAATCTTTTCAGAGTCCATGATATCACCATTATATTGAGAATCATTTTGACAAAGGAGTAGGACAAGAATCGTAATCTCGTCAAATAAAACAACCACCTGCCAAGTTAACTGCAATGCAGAGCAAGAAGATGGAATTTTGATTTCGGTTGGTTAGGTTTCAGAGACTTGGTAGAACATTTTCCCTGAAGTCCGAATGCAGCTACCTTAATGATGAACAAAAACGGTCACATTGCAAAATGTCACCATTGGTGAACCACAGAGGAACAAAGGAGAAGGGAAAAAAAGGAAAGAATTTAGAAATTGCAACAAAGGAAGAAAACGTATATCAACCATAACTTTTATTAATCAAATCTTGACTTTTCATCTCCATGTCATCAAATATTGTATGATCAGTTCAAAAAGTAACCAATATTGAAGCATTCCACTGAACTGCCTGCCATCCGGATTACACCCTAAAGAGTTTTGTGGCTAACAGTGTGTAGATAATGTAAAATGAGCCACCGTGGCAGTAGACGATAGGACCTGTTGCACATTGCTGTCCTGGTCAAGGTGACTTGTCTTTGAATGGTCGGCATACTGTGGTCATAGAGGGATTAATTACAAGCGAACACTTCCCATGTGTAAAGCTTTGCTTTATCGGAGTGAATTCTTTATATATCTGTTTTGTACCATTCAGTGTCATTCCTTTTGGCATGGAAAGGCATAAGAAAAATGGCAGAGTGCTTTAGTTTATCACAACAGCGTATTGGTGACAGAATTGTTTGAAATGTTCAACACTACAAATCACTTCATTTTCTGGGTGTGGGAAAACAACGTTCTTCTCCCCCCTGCCCCTCCCCCCACCCCCCCCACCCTTTCCTTATTTTTGTTTGTTCACTTTCACATTTGGAGAGAAAACCAAGAGCTAGCATCAAAGGTGCAGCTTTTGAGTTTTGTAGTGTGTTCCATTGTTTCACCTTTTCTGCGTAAACCAGTTGTTGACTTTTGCATCTTTTATCATTTGAGCACATACATGGGTAAATGTTTACGAATTATGTGTGTAGGTTTTTCTCAGTAGACTTGACTGCATTAAAACTGACTTAACATGACTGCATTCAAAGTAACTTGAGTGCATCCAGAGTGACTTGGCTGCATCAAAAAAGACTTAATGGCATGAATTTTGTAAGGACAGCAGGTTTATCCAGTGAAAGGAGAGAGGGAGGAATCATCGGATTTCTCAAAAGTGTCTCCGAATCTTGTGTGCACATGTTGTAAAAGTTTGGTTTTGGCAATTTTTCTTCTTTTTTTGGTTTGATCATGTTGGGGTTTTTTTTCTTTTCGAGTGTCGAGGAACTTGGGGTTTGCCCCCAGAATAGACCAGGAGCTAGACGTTAACTTTTTTTCTGAAGAACAAGGGGGCAGTAACTGAAAGAGGACAGTGCCTGAAAATCAGGGGAGTTAACGAACACTCGCTCCGCAGATTAGGAAGTGATCGTGTGGCGAGCGTGCTGTGGATGTCGTATGTTTGTTTTTCTTTGTATGATCTAAAGAACTTGTAACCGCTGTATACTTTTTAAAAGAAGAAAAGTGTGATGATGATGATGATTATTATTATGATGTCATGATCAATAAATTTTGTCAACCATTGGTTCTGAAACCTTTTGAAGTGGATGGTGATCATTATTTGACTTGGCTGCTTGGGTCCTGTGAATTTCAGTAGTGTGGTTGAAGTGCACCTCCCTACATTTTTTTTACCCTTTGCCTTACAGTTGTTTTGTTTGGTTGGTTGGGTTAAATTCTTTTTTGTTTTGTTTTCCCCTGTTTGTCCTATTATTCACTGGGATAGGCCGTCATGCTTGCTTGCATGCTTTTATATATTCTGTTTATACTAGTGTGTGTTTGTAGTACCTCACTTGCATTCTTAGTGACTTTACTCCCAGGCCACTCGTTCTGACATGTATACTACATGCAGACACATCTCAGCTTTTTTTTCCCTACACCTGCCTTCTCAGAGCTAGCATTTAACATGTCAGAGTTAGCTAATGAAAGACTGCCATAAGGACACCTATCGGAAGAGAACCTGCCTTGTTATGGTCTTTCAGTTGGTTTCTGCAGCTAGCGGTGAAATTTTGGGCCAGATTGGAATCAAGACTTCCCAGATTCCTGGAGGAATCCGTTCACCTGATTTTTTTTTCAGGCAGTGTGTGTGTGTGTGTAAGTAAGTCTTCAATTATAACATCTTTCCACTTTAAGTGATACCAGACGGCCCTAAAATAGGAGACTGAATGAAAGAGATGGATGGATGGATAGATAGATAGATAGATCTACTCTGTGGTGCGTGAGTGAGTGTGTGTAATAAAGAGTAATAACAAGGGAAATACACAAATAGTATTCTTAACATAAACAGATCAAGAACAACATTTTTCAACACAAAAAAATTCGAAGAGAACTACAACTACAATAAGTGCCCTATAGGACTTAACAATAAACCTTTAGCAATGTCAAACGTTAGCTTTACATTGTTCAAAACTTCGTCAATGGTATTCTCAGAAAAGGCAGGGTGTGTGTGTAACAAGTAATGAAAATACCACAAAATAAACAATCAAAACGACACTTGTTTTACTTCGCACTCACCTACTTCTACCTGGGCATGTGACAATATTTTGCACACACCCTAGGACCTGACCTCTACGCATTCTAAACTTGGTTGTTTTTTTCATCTGTAAGATTGTGATGGTCTGGTTTGTGCCACATGCTGCTTGGAAACGATCATGTGGTTTGTGTGTGTGTATGTTCAAAGTATTTCTTGCTCCTCTGTGTAAGACTTCCCAACACACTTCACTGCATAGAAGCCTTGCACACTGAAAAGGCAATACTCATCTTCCTCCCTTAACTCCTTGAGGAGTTGTTGGGGCACTGTCCTGAAGTTTTCAGGCGTGTATTGTGTCGTTAAATGAAAGTTATGGTAAAGTGAATTTTATTTATTTATTTATTATTTTTTATATCGAGGATAATGGAATAAGCACTTATGTGCTTTTTTACATCCAGTCCCCGTGTGTATGCGGTTTTGTAAATTTTGTCATCCGTTCCCACCGGCACACAATGGCCTACTCTTACGAAAAGCGGAACAGGAATTAACGTGTGCCCAAGGTGTCCTGCGTGCGTTCGCACACGGGGCCTCGGTTTATAGTCTCATCCGAAGGACTTTGACATTCAGTTCGACTTTTTTGTCAAACTGGGAAGAAAGGGCGAGGCTGGGAATCGAACCCACAACCTCACGGTTTACTTGTTGGCAGGCGAACATCTTAACCATCCTGCCACCTTCCTGCAGCTTAGGCTCAACAGAGATAAGAACTCCCTGGGTCTGGAAACTAACTGTTGTAAAAAAAAGAAAATATTTTTAATCTGCTTGCCATCACCATGTGGGCTGCCAATACAAAGGCTGCGAATCACAAAGACAATTCCAAATCTGACAATGTCTGTTGTGTTTGTGAGTGTGCGAGGTTCAACAACAGATTTTCCCTAGGAAGTTAAAGGGTACTCGTAAATTACGTTGGTAGTCTTAACTGAGTTTGCATTTATGTGATTTTTTTAAAAATTGCCATTATTTTAGGTCGTGTTTTTACGTGTGTTGACTTGATAGAAAACAATGAACTAACCAATCTTAAAAAAATAATTTCAAATTGCTTTTTGACCCGAGTTCGCGCAGTTGAAAGTCTTAATCCAGTTAACAAGGAATCCCATTTAACGACACCACAGGCGTATGTCACGAAGAAAGTGAACCTTGCCAAGTCCATACCTGTCCAGGTAGCAGGGGCCCGTGCATAAGGGGACTGTTTGTGCCATCCTCCATCTCTCAGGCCTGCTCTTCTACAAAGGGCAAATAGGTTTTGAACCTGTGTGTAACATGTTCTTCTGCATGTCTTGGTGCCTCGATCTCAGTTTATAGTTTCATCCTGAGGACTTGGGGGATGGAGTTGAATTGAATCAGTACCCATGTGAAATCGGGAAACTAAAATGTTGAGAGGACACCTCAGATTTGAAAACCTGCATCCTCAGTTGCCTGCAGATCTCGAATACAGTGATCTAACCACTTGCATTTTCTACCGGGCGTGCACACACACTCTCTCTCTCTCTCTCTCTGTCTGTCTGAACTGAACAGGTGTGCTGTTAGTAAGCTGCTGCAAATTTTTGCATTTTAGCTTCAAAATGTCAGTTACTGGCCTTCCAGCAACTGTAATAACAACTTTAAACGCCCTGCTGATCGACAACGTCGTATCGAGTTGGAAAGTCACGGGGGAGAGCGGCAGCGTTGTGTTGTCTTGCGAATGAAGCCAGCTGACAAGTCAGTGTCAACAGAAATGGCGGACCTGGTGCTGAACAGTAACCCGTGTTCAGTACTATCGCAAGAAACCCCCTTGTCAAATACGTCGCGATGTCCAAAGAAGCAGACAACACCAAGAAAGACAGGCAAGTCGCCAATGTGACAGTAACAGTGTCTTGGAAGAGCCGGTCTTGTGTAACATTGACTCCCTGCTCGATGTGGAAGCAGAAGAAAAACAAACCAGTAAGTACACAGAACTGTGTGTCAGCAGTGAATTGAATGCCACCAGATTCACTTGATCTACTGTGTGATCCAGCAACAGACAGCAAGATTGGTGTGTCTTCTGAGGCGTCTGATGTGCAGGAAGAGCTGACAGTTGGCTGCACAGTGGATGACTCTGATACTGGTATTGTGAAACAGTATGTGTCTACTCTAACTGACAAATGTGTGCAGCGTGGATTAAGGGACAGCAAGAGAAACACACGGTTTCGAAAGGTGGTGGTACATAGTTCAGGGGATCAAAACATTGTGATGTGTGAATCAGATGACATCACCCTGGAATACTCTTGGAATGGAGATCCTGGCGAGGAATCTAAGTGTGTGTTCTGGTACATCAAACAAGAAGAGAAAAACATGTTGCCAGAAGAACGTGTCAGGCTTGCCAGACTTTGTAAAGGGAAGCAGTGTACTAACACACAACACGCAGCTACAGTGGCGAGTGCTGAGCGGGAATTACATCATCTTCGGGACCTGATCTGGTCTTACATGGGCTGACTTCGCTGGCTGTAGACTGGAAAAGGAAAGGCTGTTTTAAAATTGAGACACTTGAGACACAGACAATAATGTATGGAATCTTGATGTACATACCACTACTGGGATGGTTTCCATGTCATTGTAATCGCTTAGCCGATATCGTTGTTACCGCACCGCAGCACTATAATTATGGCTTGATTGCTAAATAGCAATAAATTTTGTCAATTGTCAATTTTGTCAATTCTCTCCTCTCTCTCTCTCTCTCCTCTCTCTCTCTCTCTCTCTCCTCTCTCTCTCTCTCTCTCTCTCTCTCTCTCTCTCTCTCTCTCTCTCTCTCTCTCTCTCTCTTACTGAAAGACAATTCCTTTCTTATACCACAGTAAGTAAAGGTAAAGGTGTCCCATAACCTATAAGGTCGTAGGGGAGCGAAGCGTCAGAGACCTCACTTCTTTAGCATATTGAGGGTGGCGCCCATCTCCTTTCCCTCACTGCTTTACCTTCCCTGACCCTAAAGAGGCAGGTACCCATTTACAGCTGGGGGACTGTACTGAAGCCAAAGCGGGCAAACGGTCACCATCCAAGTGGTAATCACGCTGGATGCTGCTTAACCTTGGCTGGGGGAAAGGAGTTCTCTGACCACTGAACTATCCCAACTGCAGCCAGGTTTTAAAAAAACCAAAAATAACCCAAGAGTATTTCTACACTAAGTGTACAAGAAGCCTATGTAAGAATGCAATGTCCATCACAAAATTACAACAACAAAAAAGAGTCAGGCAGTCATGTCAAAGACAGTGTCCGACTCCAAGCACCATGTATTGTAAAAAAAAAAAAAAATGTAGGCATTCCTTATTTAACAATGTCAATTCGGGGTATGGCTAAAAGCTTGAGACTATACATGGAATGGCTGAGATAACGAATTTCTTATAATACGCTTGGTATCATGTTATCAAGCTTGATTTGACTTTGATGTCCCTTAATATTTTTTTGGCTTTTGTTCCTCGGCTAGAGTTCTGAGGCTCACCAATGATAAGATTTGCACATGCGACCGTTGTTACTGACCGTTATGGTAGCCCCATTCTGATTTTGGGGATGGGATCTCCCTTACTTGAACCCTTTTAAGGAGAGGAAGGGGCAGTGCAGGACATTTTTTTCATGCAGTGATTTCAGATTCATAATATTTTATGGCCATTTAAGTCAAGTAGACATTTGACACAACAACAAAACAAACATCAGTTATAATTATCTATTTGGGCTCAAAATGATGTACACTGAAAGTGTGTTATAGGCAGTTTGGACCTATTGAAGCCCATTTCTCAGACAGGGACCACACAGTCGAGCTTCATCCACTTTACGTATGCAAGTTTAGGAGCATTGCTCAAAATTACCTGACAGTGACCAATCTCTCGGGCCCGTTTGACACCGGGATATATTATGATAGTAAGCATAGAGTACAACCTCGTCAAGTAGTCTCAAAGCACATGCACTTCCACAGCAGCAGCATTACGCCATCCTCATTATCATTGATCATCATGCAATAAAAAAAATTTTTAAAAGAGAAAGAATTACATCTAATCTGTGGTCCCACTTGCTCTGGTCTCATGGTGACCTCAGATTCGGTTTCCCTATACACTTCTATACTTGTGGTGAGTTTGTGTCAAAGCCCTTGGGGTTGGAGGCTCAGGGGGGAAGGGGGGGGGGGGGCGGTCGTTGGAAGGACGTTGTGGTGGTTGCCACCTCAGGTGGGCAACTCACTCAGTCTGGCTCCGCGACTGAACTAATACTGTCGTTAGCAGGGGGTTTAGTAGGTGGTGTCCTGCCTATATTAGCTCAGAACAGGCACCACTGGACACCGCCAAAGTGACCCAGCAGCAGTGCAGGGCCCCACGGCGGCCTGATAGTGATGGGCTCCCTGTGGACTTCCCGACCCTGGGGATGAGACGTAACGAATCTGGGTATGGCTGTGGCGGGGAGATTGGAATGATCGGCGTGGGAACAGCAGGACGGGGGGCGTCGCAGAAGATGAAACAGCAAAAACAAAAGTTAGCCCTAGCTAGAGGGTGAGGTAGACCAGCCTCTGTGGCAAGTGGTGTGTCTATGTATGTATGTTACATGTATGTATGTCTGTATGTATGCCTGTCTGTCTGTCTGTATGTTTGTATGTGTGTGTCTGTAGGTATGTGTGTCTGCGTGTCTGTGTGTCTACCTACTTATCTATCTATCTCTCAGTCTGTCTGTCTGTCATCTATCTGTCTGTCTCTCTGTTTATATATCGTATGGATTTTTGTGTTCTTGTCTTTTTTGGTTACTTCTTGTGTTATATATGCATTTTTCGTCTGTTTCTTTTCATTGTTTGGTTGATTGGTTGACTCATTCATTCGTACATTTACCTCAAATTTCTGTTTTTGTTTGGGTTTTTGGTTGTTGGTGGGTTTTTGGGGTTAATTTGTTAACATTATAGCACAGCCGCTGAGGATTAAATTGGACATGAAGAGTGACAACAAGCCAGTTTGCATAGTGAGAGCATTATTAGTGTGGGAATCAACGAATCCTGCCCCTCAAGGAGTCATGGTATATTTTTTAAAAAACATCCCCCTCTCTCTCTTTTCCCTACCTGTATCCCTCCTCCATCTGCCCTCCCTCCTCTTCCCTACCTATATCCCTCCTCCCTATAGCCTATGCCTCCTCTCTCCCCGCCTCCCTCTTTATATCCCTCTCTCTCTTTCTATTCCCTTCCTCTATACATATCCCTTCTCCTATACCATCCCTCCTTGTCCCTACGTATATGCCTCCTACGTATCATACGTATATGCCTCCTACCTCCCCGTCCATCCTATCCTTCCCACCCCATTCCTGCTGTAAATTAAAAGAAAACGAGAACAGAAAATCCGGCACAATCATGGAAAGATAGACCACACATCTCCTCCAAACTTGGGAGGATCAGAAGTTAGTGTGTTATCCCTGTAGAGATCACAAAGTCCTAACTCACAGCTAAGGCTGTAACCTTAATAGTTTTACAACATATTATGAAAATAACAAGACCAAACTTTTAAAGGTGTTTTTCCTATTTCTGTTCAGAAATTGGAAAAAAGAGCTTATTCTAAACCATATTCCCTTTTTCACCATGTCATTGTGTCAGATAGGTAAACAGTAGAGTCTACAATTTTATATAAAAATTGATGCTTCATTTCCATTACATACAAACTTTTATCTGGACTTTTCAACGATTTCAAACAATAAAAAAGGAATATAACTGTTTATGATAGCCTTTGAAGGGGAGGTAATATTGCCATAAAGTAGAATGAAAGTTTAATCAAGCACATATAATGTGTCAAAAACTCAATACTGTATCTTGCACAGACATATCAAAGCCTTGCACTCAACTCATTCTTACACAGTCATGCAACCAATAGCAAGTAATAGTTCTAACAAGTCCACATGCCTGTGCACACACACACACACACACACACACAGAGGTTATACACTTTGGCAGGGTGATGGAATTTTTGGCTGTTGAAAAGCAGGGATAGCTATGAAATGAAACAGGAGAGGAAAATCTTAGGTTTGAAACAAATATGTCTTGAGGCCGGATTTAAAAGTGTCACAAGAAGGCCTTTGGCGAAGAGAGATAGGGAGGCCATTCCAAATGGATGGACCAGAAACAGAGAAAGAGCAAGGGCTGAGGGTGGACTGGCTGAATCTAGGTATTTGTAAGCACAAGGAATCTGCAGCAGAGCGAAGGGAACGAGAAGGAGTGTACAGGTGAAGACATTCACAGAGGTAGGAGGGTGCTGTTTTGTGGAGACATTTGTAACAAAGAGTACTGATCTTATAGTTTATTCTTTGTGGCACAGGCAGCCAGTGGAGAGATCGCAAGAGAGGGGTAATGTGCTCAGATTTATTCTTTCTGAGGACTAGTCGAGCTGTAGGGTTTTGAATACGTTGAAGGGAGTGGATAGATGATGCTGGCAGACCAGCCAAAAGAGAATTGCAACAGTCCAGACCTCAAAGAATGAGAGATGCCACCAGTTTGGATGTTGGGTCTGTGGACAGGTACTTTCGAATTGCACTAATACGCTGGAATTGGTAGTTGCAGGACTGGCAGGTCTGGGTGATGAATTTTTGCATAGAGAGTGTGTTGTCAATAATGACCCCTAGATACTTCACAGCAGTGGATAGAGGGACTGATGCATTGCCGAATTCTATTGAAGCTGTTTTAATGGAAGAGAGTTTGTGTTTGGTCCCTACAAGCATGGCATCAGCGTTTAGTTGTAACTTGTACTCCATCATCCAGTTTTGGATATCTTGAAAGCAGTAGGCCATATTTGTCAAGAGAGAAGGCAGATTTTCAGTAGTGTCACTGCTGCGAATCTGAGAGTCATCTGCATAAAAGTGATGGTTGATAATTATATGTGACAGTGGAGTGGTGTTTTTAAGGTACCTAAGTATAGGGAGTGCAGTGTGGCATAACTAATTATAATGAATTAAGAAGACCCACGTCACAAACGTGATATGGGAGTTTTAAAAACAACATTATTTTGTTAACTAGGTTATTGGTAAGCAAAAAAACCAAAACACTAGGTAAACTTTGTGGAAAGGATTATCCAACAAAATTTACACATGGCAACAACAAAATATAGCTTTCAGATAAGCTGATTAAAAGTAAGGTGTGTTTTGTTTTGTTTCGTTTTGTTTGTAATGAGGGATGATAAAGTTTTGGAGACCCACAACTTACAATGAAGCTGCAAGACTCAGGCTTGGAGCAGATCCTATCGATTATCGTGTAGATTTGAAAAAAAAATTAGAGCTATTTTGTCAATCTATTTATCTTAAAAATTTCTTTTATTGCTGTTGTTGCTAATGTTACAACTTTCACTACACTTCTCTCTGTCTTCTTTATATTTTTGACGATATCTGAGTACCATATAAATGGAAACTTGACCCTGGAAAGATGAGGTTTGTAGTAGTTATCTCCCATGCCTCATTTTCCGACCACCACTTCCTACCGTAAAAATGGCGTCCAACAAGAAAAAGCAGGATGAAAAACATCTCAAGATGTTGAGAGAAATGGTTGCTTTACCAAGCAACAAAACATGTTTTGACTGCCACCAAAGAGGCCCAACATATGTCAACATGACGATTGGCTCATTTGTCTGCACATCGTGTAGCGGCATATTGTAAGTTTATCGCTTAATGCTATTGTAACTAACTAGACTAAGGTTGAAGTTCGTCAGTTATGATACGGTTGCGACTTGTGAGTCAGTAGTGGATAGATCTACAGTGTTTATTGAGACTGTCATATTCTTTAAACACACTGACAGCAGAGCTTGTGGGAGTTTATTGTAAACGGGTACAAGCTCTGTGGAGAACACAGAGCTCGTATTCGTGATAAGCCGATAACGTTCGACCCATTTGATGGCAATGAATTTGTCATGCCATTGTGCAGTGGTAACTAGCACCGGCTTTCGCTTTCCCCCAAGAGAATACATTGAAAATGGTTCCAAAACTGCAAGTTTTGCTCGTGTACATATGATATGTGTACAGTTTTGTTAGTCATGCATGTTGTTTTATAGTAAATTTATTGAAGAGATGGTGGGACATAATTGTTATGATTCTAGATAACAGGCTCAGCATAATCAAAACAAATTTTGCAACTTATTATGAAGTGGTCAACATCACAAATAGTATTGTACAAAGTTGACTTTTTAAGATATCCAACAGAATGACTGTCAATCATTGGTTGTGATTACAAAAACTTGATATCAAACAGAATGACTGTCAATAGTGTCATTACTCATTACGACATTAGTGTCAATCATTGGTTGTGATTACAAAAACTGACCAAGCGACAACCTTGGTTTGGATTTTGACTTTGCCAGACCATGAGACATGCATCTTCTCTGTTCTTTAACTATCACTTGGGAATTTTTATTCTTATCCTACCGTAGTGTACATTATAAATCACTTTTCATCTAAATAAAGTAAATTATAACAGAGCACAGGCTAACCTCCTGTCATCATTATCATGACCAACTGTAAGTGGCTTTCAGTTTCACTTTCATGAAACTTACAAAAACAAAACAGGTGAACATAGAGGCCTACATCATCTAAATGTGCATGAGCTATGCCAGTATACATGTGTGCATTATTTATACTTTTTTCTATTTAAGTTATAGGACATCTTAAGGATATGCAGAAGCTATTTTTACTTCAGAGGTAAAGGGGAGTGGTGGGATGGTGGAGGGGGTTCCGGGTCAACCCATTCTGGCGTTCATGAAATAATTTGGGTGACTACCTGCATCCTCCAGATCACAAACTCAGATCTATAGCAGAGATCTGCTTATAGTTAAATCACCAAGCTATTGCACTGTAATGTGGTTTGCTGACCAAAAAGCACTTTGTAACAAATTTGTTTGTTTGTTAATGTTCCAATAAGAAAAAAAATGCTTTCATGCTTTCTTCAAAATCTAGTCTTTTTTCAGCATCACCTTCATTCTCATCTAAGTCAAGCCTACATAGAATCTTGGCGTCACTCAAACATTTTTCATTAGATATTTTTCTTGCTAAAGACACGAACAAATTTCAATTAAAAAAAAATCTACACGATAAGTCCCCCAGAAGGCAAGTAACTCTTAAGTCAAAAAGACTCAAAACTGAAATAAGAAACAGAGTATTGTATCTTGTGCAGTTGAATCTTTGATTGAAAGATCTTGACCATGGGGAATGTTTTGCAAAACCTTCAATCGAAGGGTCTGCGTTTGAAAGTGTTGGCTGTATAGCATATCGTGTACTCACACACAGACAGACAGTGAGACAGACAGACACACATGCAGACATGCACACATGCATGTACACATGCATGTACACGCACATACATGCATGCACGCACGCACGTACGCACACACACACCACATTGTGTGCCTAACATGCAGCATTTTTTATAATACTTGTACTCCTAGATACTTTGTACCATTTCTATTGGAGATTCAGCATGATTTTTTCCAAGGTCTAAAAATATGCACAAGTTACTTTTTTAACAAGTGAAAGAAAATTGTTGAAAATACTCCTGACTTTTTAATTCTTTTTTAGGGATTGTGTGTGTTTTGTTTTTGTTTTTGTTTTTATTTATTTATTTATTAATTTTTTGCTGGTTTCTGTATTTTGTATTCTAACCTGTTTGGGTAAAAAAATGAAAACAAAAATTAAAAACTTGTAAAATATAAAATAATACATGTATAATAGTTTGATACATTTCATTTAACTTTGGAGAAGTGGCTGAAGTATGTAAACAGCCTGAATCACTGAGTCAGCAGCAAGGATTTAAGACTGTACCAAAGTGTTTTATACTATCTTGGGTGTTTTTTGTTGTTTTTTGTTGTTGTTTGTTTTTGTTTGTTTCCTTGTTTGTTTGTTTAGAATGTTTTTATGTTTGTTGTTTTCTTGTTTGGTTGTTTTTTGCTTGAAAAAGTCTTCAGATTCAGGGGGCATTGTCCTCAGAGTCCCAACAAGGGCATTGCCCCTGGATGCCCTGGGGGCACACAGTGTCCAGCAGAGGCCTGCCCTACTTCAGAAAAGTTTTTCTTTTTAGGAATCTCATTTCTGCATAGGGAGGCTTGCTAGAGGTAGACAAAACTATTTTCCTTGAATAGAAATTTTTGTGATTTGTAGTACTTACCGAATTCTTCTTCTTCTTCCTTTTTTGTCATGTTTCTCCCAGGGGAGGTTTGACATTGATGAGCCTTCTCCATCTCTCTCTGTTTTGAGCTTCCTCACTATTTATGCCCCTCTCTCCAAGATCATCTGCAATACAGGCAGCCCAGGTTTTGCTAGGTCTTCCCCTTGGTCTCTCTCCATCCACTACGAAGTTCATTGCTCTTTTTATGATGTGGTGGTCTGCTTTCCGTTGAACAGGCCCAAACCAGTGCAGTCTATTGGTACTAGCTACAGACTTCAGATCATCAACTTTGCACATTCTCCATAGTTCTTCATTCGTGATCCTGTCTTCCCATTTGATCTTTGTCATGTAGCAGTAGTACTTACCGAATGGGTTTTAAAAATATTTATTTTTTGGGGGTGGGGGGGAGTGGATGTGGGTTTACTTTCATTAGATGGATAGTCAGTCTCTGTGTTGAAGCAGATGATTGCTGCAGGTTCTCTAGTTCCAATTCTCCATTGAGCTTCTTGGCCCCTGGGGTGGGGGGTGGTTTTGGGGGTGAGGCCAGATCCTCTTTCAGAGTGCCTCGTGTATTGATGTAGCAGGCAGGAGTTCAGGACATGATCTGTTGTCTGACTGCAATGACATTTTATGAAACAAGTTGCATTTTTAATTGGATGAAATCATATGAGCACAAGATTGTTGCTGCCCTTGTTATTGTTGTTGTCTTTGTTTTTGTTTTTTTTGTTTTTTTGCTGGTCTGTAAGAAATGAAACAGACAAAAGACAAAGTACGTAGCAAGTATGATGCACTGATATGTATCCAAAACAATGAAGCTTGTGGGAGGTGGTATGAAGAAAAGAACAAACCTTTTCCACAAAGCTGCTGACTTTTGTGGAAACGGGGCAGACTTTGTGTGTTGCATCACATGCAAGGCAAGACTTGTGCACATGACAGATGAAGTGATTGCCAGCAGGCTGCAGATCTATATTACTATTAGTTTGCGTCAAGATTTGTTCAGTGTATGTTTTCCAGAACTAAGATTGTAATGTGTATGTTCTAGAAACTCAACTGCACTTCATCAACAGAACACCAATGGCAGTGCAAAAGTTGTGGTAGCATAGGATTTTGTTGTGAACTGAAACTAATCTAGAGCGTTGTATTCAGACTCCAGCACAAAGTTCTAAATTTGTGATGTGTATCGGTGTATGGTAAAATCATGTTACTAGTCGTTATCATTTAAAACCACCCCACCTTATTGATCACTCCACCCTCCCTGTACAGGCTGTAGCTAGCCGTCTGTTAATGCTGTGTAATAACATTTTTAATGTGTATAAATTGCTGTGTAAAACCAGATTTTGTCAAGTTTGCCATACTGGTCTTCACTTTTGACAGAACATCAGGTGTATTGGTGTGTGTGGTGTGTGCACACATGAGTGTGCTTGTGGCAAGTTTACATTGACCTTGTAGAATCTTGGAACATGGGGTGTAGTTGCATCAAAAATAACCTGTCTTCTGGAATATATATATTTTTTTAATCCTTTTTTTTCTCTCAGTGAGAATGTCAAAACCAGCATTTTGTCACGACAATCATTTTTGGTTCTACATTTGTGCCAAGGATTATTTTGTGTTAACATAATTCATTTTTTAAAAGAGGATACAAATCAACCAGATAGGGATCCATATTTGTGTTACATTGAGTCAGTTAAGTATAGGGATCCATATTGTGTTACATTGAGTCAGTTAAGTATAGGGATCCATATCTGTGTTACATTGAGTCAGTTAAGTATAGGGATCCATATCTGTGTTACATTGAGTCAGTTAAGTATAGGGATCTATATTTGTGTTACATTGAGTCAGATAAGTACTCTAGTGTCACACACACACACACACACACACACACACACACACACACACACACACACACACACACACACACACACATACATACACACAACAACATACATACATACATACATACATACATACATACATACATATATGCATGCATGCACGCACACATGCATGCACGCACATGTACACACATGTACACACACACACACACACACGCGCGCAGCACACACGCACACGCACGCACGCACGCACACACACACACACACACACACACACTCTCTCACTCTCTCTCTGACACAGAGAGACAGAAACGGTGAGACAGTCAGACAGTTGTCTGAATTTCAAGGGAAACATCCATTGTATTTTTCTGGGTCAGTGGACAAATTGTGTGGAATGGAAACTTGACTACCATGTTGTGTTGAGTGTAATTCAGTGTGGCTGACCCAGCGAGTGTGCCATTTGCATAGAATGGACTGAGTGGGCCTAGGTGTGCTGCTAATGAAAGAGTCAGGTGGCCTGTGCCCACCCATCGAATTTAGGGTACATAAGGTGTGGGTGGAATGAACAACAGAGGTACTCGGATAGACATATCCCCGGTAATGAGCTGTAACCTGTTGACTGTCACAGTGTTACAGTGTTACAGCTCTACAAAGTATTAGTACAGTTTGTTGTAAACTAGTACAGTTTCTTGTGAACTAGCAATAGCACTGCAGGAACTGACCCCTGAGGGGTACATTACTAGTATTGATCAATAAACACCTTTGTTTCTTTTGGGTTTTGCCCTCTTTCTGGCATTTTGTTTGTGTGATACCCTGAACATGATCTTTCCATATCTTTAGCCAGAACTGCAGACATTCTAAAACAAAATCCATGACAATTAAGCCACTGTCATTTGTTTTCATGAGAATATCTGAAGACTTGATTTTACCAAGTC
>CM054155.1:34908136-35015636 GCA_028751875.1 Rapana venosa | reverse complement strand
GAAACTCACTAACTGTAAGAAAAGAGGCCAGGATGATGACAGGGGTGACATACATACAAACAAACAGCCAGCCAGCCAGCCAGCCAGCCAGACAGGCAGACAGACAGGCAGACAGACAGACATATCTATAGACATGCAGGCAGGCAGGCAGGCAGGCAGACAGACAGACATACAGACAGACAGACAGACAGCCAGACAGCCAGCCAGCCAGCTAGGCAGACGAGACAGATAGGAGTGAGAGTGGTGGTGACGTCTGAGTGAGGCTGAGACTGAGTAGGGTTTACTAGTGTTATAGTACTCGTCCTTCACTGGCCCAGAGTTTGAGTGCCTCTGCCCTGGTTTGGAGAGGCAGAGGATACAACAAATATGTATCTAGAGTTACTAGCCTGCTGCATTCCTTGAATGATTTGCCTGGCCGGTTTTCATAGTTTGCTTGCTTGTTTGTTTGTTTGTTTGTTTGTTTGCTTGTGTGTGGTGTGTGTGTGTGTGTGTGTGTGTGTGTGTGTGGTTGTGTGTGTGTTTTGTGTTAATGTGGCTGGTTGATTAGGGAGGGTTGATAAAGTTTGTGTTTATGTTAATATGTGCATGTGTGTGTGTGTGTGTGTGTGTGTGTAGGGTGTGTGTGTTTGTGAGTGTGTATGTGTGTGATATTTGTTTCTCTATTCGTACATGCATGCACACACACAAACACACACTTGCACTCACTCACTCACCCACCCACCCACATTAACAAAGATATATATATATATATATAGAGAGAGAGAGGGAGTGAGTTAGTAAGTTAGTTCATTTGGTATGGGTTTTATTTGGTCTTGTTTGCTTGGGTTTTTAATTTGTAAATGTTTGTTGTTGGGTGGTTGTTTTTGTTTGCTTGTTTCAAGTTGTTCGTATGGTTTTCTGGGGGGTGGGGGTGGGGGGCTGTCTTGCTCATTGGTGATACATTTAAGTCCTTTGAATGAGACTATAAACCGAGGCCCCGTGTTCGAACGCATGCAGAACACCTTGCGCACAAGTTAAATCCTGTTCCGCTTTTTAGAAGAGTAAGCCATTGTGTGCCGGTGGAAACAGATGACAAAATTTACAAAGCCGCATACACACGGGGACTGGATGTAAAAAAACACATGAGTGCTTATTCCATTATCCTCGATATAAAAGAATAAATAAATAAATAAAAAATAAATTATATAAACCTCTGTGATTGTAAAGAAGTGGAACATTGTGCACAGTCACCATGGTGCTGTGTTTATGATAGAAGTTGGTGGTTTGGAATTTTTGCAAGCAGTAGGATCTAGTCGTACCAGTGAGTTTACAAAAACTAAACACGAACAGATTGAAAATAGCAGGAACATTTTGTTTATCTGTCATTGGGTTTCTTTCTTCTTTGTGTTTGTCTGATGGACAGGCAGTTCTGTCTCTGCAATGTGTTTTTGTGTGCGTGGTTAAAAAAACAAACACCCATTATGTGGGTGAATGTATTTCACAGTTTGCCTGTTTTATTATAAACATTGGTTCAGATGAGACGATAAACTGAGGTCCCGTGTGTTACACATAACTATTTAGCGCACATAAAAGATCCCACAGCAAGAAAGGAGTTGTCCCTGGCAAAATTATGTATAAAAAAAGCCACTCTGATAGGAAACAAATACAGTTGCAGACAGGAAAAAGAACAAAATAATGGGTGGTGCCGCTCTTGTGGAGACACAGTCTCCCCAGGGAGAACAGCCCGAATTTCACGCCGAGAAATCTGCCATGACTTAAAAAGTGGTATGAAAATGAAAAATGAAGGCAGCAGTTTACTGGAGGTCCCTCCAAGTCACCACAGAGCTGCTTGGCCTCTGGAGTTGGGTTAGGCAAGAACCTCCTCTGGAGTGCCTTTGTAGTGGACAGCACAGTAGCTCATGTTCTTGTTGTCTGGCTGCCAGTCTTGAAGGGCACAGCTCTGTATTGCATATATATAATGCAGAGGTTTATAATATATATGTATGGTGATTCAGGCAGTTAATTTGGCTTGTAAGGCAGAATTATATTACTTAACTTATGATATCTATAGAAACAAGTGACATTGGCACTGCTTATTAACCAATGTCAAGTCATTGTTTAGCATTTAAAATTTTTATTTCCAGTGCCAAAGGTCAGGGTTCAGCTGTGATGTAACCAGAAGAAGAACAAAATGGTTTTAGCATTTTAATAATTTTTATCATATATTTCTGTTCTCATATTACAGTACACTCTGTGCTCCAGTTTTACCATGGAGTTAACATTAGTGTTGCATGAAAAGTTGATTACAAATATTTTGTCGCTTGACCAACACAGTGAAACTGAGATTAATTAATGAGCTGAATACTGAAGAGTAAAAAGATCCTTCAGTCAGTTTGTGCTTTGAAGCATAACTTGGCCAGTGGGCGGGCTTACTATCTTTGTTGGAATCCAATGTATGTGTAACATTTGATTGTTTGCTGTAACTTGACCAGTTAAATCCATTGTAACTTTTCATTTGTCTAGGAACAACAATATTGATTCATTCAGCATTGTTTGGTTTGCTAGTAAATGCTAATAATGTAATATTGCTGTCACACTGCATGTGGGGTGGGTCATAGTATATAAAAACAGAATGAATTCTTCACAACCTGATCAGTCTGATTCTCTGAATCCTCAAAAGTTTCTGCTTGGATGTCAGTACAACACTAACACTAGCAGCAGCAGTAATAGTAACAGTAACCATTCTCTTGTTCCTTCAGCACCAAAGGTCAGTAGGTTCTGTTTTAATTACAAGTGTATTTCATTGTTGTTTTTTCATCTTTTTATTCTGTTATGTATTTATTTTATCTATTTGATTTATTCATTCATTTTATTGCTTGATCTGACGTTTCCTCATAGTCATAGTGTGCTGACTGGCACTGGTTATTAACCAATGTCATGTCAAGTCAGTGTTTAACATTTACAATTTTTATTTCCAGTGCCAGTGGTCAGGATTCATCTATGATGTAGCCAGAAGAAGAACAAAGTGGTTTCAGCATTTTATCATTTATTTCTGTTTTCATAGTACAGTACACTCTGTGCTCCAATTTTACCCTGGAGTTAACATTAGTACTGACTTCACTCCCCCCAAAAGTCCTTCAGAGGAGAGGCCCCGTGTACCACGCCAGTGCATGCACAACATCTTGCGCGCATGTTGAACACCCATTTTGCCTTTTGGAAGTGTAGGCCATTTCATGCATACACGGATGTCCAAGTTGAGATACCATTCCAGTTCAGACACCATTCCTGAAGTCAAAATGTGTTTTCCTTAATGGTGGGTAAAACTGGTTGCATATATTATATATAATACACAAAATCTCACCATTGGTTAACCTTGGAGCTCTAGCAGAAGAGCAAGTAAAAAAAAGAAGCAAAAAACAAAAACAAGAAACAAACCACTCGCACACACAGAAAAAGGCCAGGTAAACCAAATAAAAAAGGAGTATCAGGAAAGTATTTTCTAACAATGTATTGTACGTAATTCTCAATGGCTGCTAACTCCTACATATTTTTTTTTTAGTTTGTTTTTAGGCTGGATGGGAATGAAAGCAGATAGAGAATGTGTTTGTGGGTGTGTGTGCACGTGTGTTATTACACCCAAAACCTTCCATATGTATTCTCACTACATGCACAGTCAACAAGTTGTTGCTGCTGTGGGGTTTTGTTGTTGTTGTTTTGTTTTGTTTAATATCTTTTACATGAAGAGAGGGAAAAACAATGCAAAGCATGGCATTAAGCTGGATTGACGCCAATCATTAGACTGATTGCCACTGTCTGTGTGTATGTCCACTTCATTTGCAATCTTGACACAGCACTTGGTCTAGAGTGTCTGCACATGTGCGTAGCACTTCAACAGAGTGTCAGTATGATTTGATAACTGGAGGGGACATAGTTAAGTTATCCAACTAGTTTGGTGGTAGGCCAGGATGGACACAGTGATTGCTTTCAGTATGCTGTAGATTGTCTGATCTGTATGAAGCTGGGGGTTTGCATAAGAGGAGAGAGGTTCAGTGGGTTGGGGTAGGAGAGATAATGATCGGGCTTCCTAGTCTGTAGTCCTGTTTGGGAAGTGGATGGATTGGCAATGGCTTGATGGGGAGTGGCAGGCACTCTTCCACTGTCCCTGTAGTGTAGAACCTTGTGTACCAGGTTGCTGTGCTCAGCAGATATTTGTGGTGATTCCTGTAGTACTATTATTCAATTTTATTGGTATGGGGTGGTTGGTGGTACAGCAGATTTTATGTTACCAGACAGTTCTGTAACTTATTTGAGGGAATAGTGTCAGGAAATTAGTTGATATAAGTGTAAATTTTCTGTCTTGAGGGTTTGTGTTGAGAGTGTGTGTGTGTGTTGTGTTGTGTTGTGTTGAAAGTGTGTGTGTGTGTGTGTGTGTGTGTGTGTGTGTGTGTTTTGCACATCATGCAGAAATATGTGTGCATAATCATGCTCAGTGCAGCCTCCTGGCTTTATGAATTGTCAGTCTGTATCACTTAGCAAAACTTAAACCTTTATTCATTGTGCCTGTCCTGTGTTTTCTATGCCCCCCCCCCCCCCCCCCCCCCCCCCATCTCTCTTTTTTCTCTCTCTCTTGCCCTTCCTCTCTCTGTCTCTGTCTCTCTTTCTGCTCTGTGTGTGTGCACGTGCATGCGTGCGTGCTTGCGTGCGTGCGTGCATGTAATTTCTAACTTCGGAATCCAGCAGCAAGGTCATTGGTTGTCTGAAGGAGAAAAAAGAAGTATGTTAATAAGCTGTAATCTTTCATCCATGATACACTCACCACCATCTGGTTTATTCACCTGTCTATAGATGCAAATGTTGACTTCATCCTACAGCTACAGATAGACTATAGATCTACTCTCTGGACTCTTGCCCCCACAGGATCTTGTGCACAGCCACTGAATCCCCTCCCACTTAATTCTGCTATTGGGCTGTACAGTCAGTAGTGTGCTTAGGATTGTTTAGACAGACTGATGAAGTGACTTTCTTCGTTCTGACTGTATACTGAAGCCACTGAAACTGAATGAGGTGACAGCCTTGATAAAGGGCTTTTGTGGTCGGTAGGGGCTATAAACAATATGGAACGGAATAAAATGGATGTGACTGTATTTTTGTTTATTATTATTTTATTTTTTTGTGTTTTTGTTTTTTTTGATGTGACTATTGTAATATGCTTTTCATGATGAAGGGATTTTTGTGGGTTTTTTGTTGTTGTTTTGTTTCGTTTTTTATTCTTCAGCTAAAGCTCTGAGGTTTGCCAATTAGGCAATAGTGAGATTTTGTGTATGCGATCGTTTTTATCCCACCATTAAGGTAGCTGCATTCCGACTTTGGGGATTGTGTTCTGTTTGTTGTTGCGGGGTTGGTCATGGAGCAAGTCAAATGCACCGCGGTCAGTTTTTTTCATTTTTAGAGCCGAGTGTTTTTCTTGTGAGGACTTTAAAAGGTGAGCTCTTGTTATACTGTGTAAGTAGGGAAATAAATGAATGCTTGAAATAATTTGAAATAAAAAGAAAATGAACAGTTTATATGCAACATGAAATAAAGCAAAATAAAATAAGGTAATAAATGATCAAATGTGTGAGAGAGACAAATATCAAAATGTCATTATTTTTTAGTATAGGTCAGAAGTCTAACCATTTCTCATATATTACACCTCATAATGTACAAATTCAACCCCTGTATCGACATTTACGAAACTTGGTAACACTCTTCCTGATTTCAAAACACTATAACCCTGTATCAACCGAGCTGAAGGCTTTATCAGTGACCGACCCACTGACAGAAGACTAGGGGACTGACAGAAGACTAGGGGGCGGGGTGCTGTAATCAGAGTGGTGACATGCCCATGCTTTTCAGGATGGGAATGAGGTCAGTGCATTTGTGTAACCTCGACACTAATTAGCCTGCAACTTCACAGCCAAATGCTCTCACACTCACTGACTCAGTCACTCCTCTCTCTCTCTCTCTCTTACTGGTCAAGTAGCACTTGGCTCTTCCCTCTTGATGTGGAGGTGCATGGTTGGTTGGTGGGGAGTTGGTGGCAGGATATAAAAATGTAAGTGTCTGTGCTGGGAGACTGGGTCAGTGAGAAGTTGGTGCAGCTTTTGTGGTTTTTCTCCTTTTCTGCTGCTGCTAGGGAGCACAGAAAGGGAGAGTCTGGGTTTTGTGTGTGTCTATATCAGTGGCGTTTATGTGTATTTGAGATTTGTTTGTTTGGGTTTTTTTTTTGCTTCAAAGGATGTTTATAGGGCAGCTTTACTAGCTTTACTAGTGTTAATATCAGTGTAGGGCAATTTTTCTCTCTCCAGAATTGAAGTTTTTATGACAAATCTTACAGTTGTCTTCTCTAACACACTTAAAAAAAAAAACCCGAAGGAGAGGTGTCATGTAAATCAGTGTAGGGCAATCTTCCAAAATTGAACTTTTAAAGTTCTTGTGATAAATCTTACAGCTCTCTTCTCTAACACACTTCCAACAAAAGATTAAGAAGAAGAAGAAGACGAAAAAGAAGAAGGGAAGGAGCAGATAGAGAGAGATCTGCTCTGCTGGTTTGGTTTGAATTCCTTTTCTGATTGTGTTTCCCACAAACGATGACGACCTGTGAGATCATGATGTTCTCTCGGCCCAGGCCAGTGCCATCAACTGGGCCAGTGCCATCGGTAGGTAGTCTGCATGATAGCCAAGTGTCAGAGTTGACACTGTTGTTGTCATCCCCATCCCATTGGGGTTTAGCTGCCTACAGTAGGGAGTTACCATCTTACTGTAGTGTTGACCTAAGTTACTAGCAGTAGTACTGAAGTTATTTTCATACCTTTTTTTTTCTCCTGTGTATAATAATAATAATAATAATGTATGGAATTTATATAGCGCTGAATCTTGTAAAGCAACAAATCAAAGAAGTCTGATAGATTTGACCGGCTGTTACATAAGTTTTCTATATCGTTGTGTTAAAAGATTAGTTTGTGTGTAAAGTTTGAAAAAGAAAATATTGTTGTCAAGTTTGAAAAAGAAAATATTTTTATTTGACAAAGAGTTTTTGTGTCCAATGGAAGCTTTTTCTGCAAGGCAAAGTATGGTTGCCTTTTTGGTGGTTTGGAAACAAACGCTATTTTACAAAAATCCACTTCCAAATGTGCTAGTGTGCTATGAATTGTTTTTAAACCTTGATTTTGGCCTTTTGAGGAGTTAGACTATTCTATTCTGTTATTTTGAGGATAATGGAATAAGCACTCATTGCTTTTTTTACATCCAGTCCCCGTGTGAATGCAGTTTGTAAATTTTTTGTCATCCGTTCCCACCGGCACACAATGGCCTACTCTTCTGAAAAGCGGAATGGGTTTTAACGTGTGCGCAAGATGTTCTGATTTAGACTTTGAGGCGTATAACATTTATATATCATACAGAAGTAATTAGATTGTGTTATTCTTTTTATTTCAATTCATTTTGGGTAGAAACTAGAAACTCATAGTCTAACATGAATAAAAGTAACAGATTTATGAAGTGGTTTTGTTGGTTCTGCATGAAAGGAATCCCATGGTTAAGACTTGAAAGTTGTGATTGTTTACTTTTGTTAATGTCAGCATTAAACAAAAAAAGGGTGCAATTTTTTAAATGATCATATTGCATTGTGTGTTTTCTTCCTTATTTTTGTTCTTCTTTCTTCTTTCTTTCCTTTCTTCCTTCCTTCATTTTTGTTGTTTGTAACACTTACTTAGCTGACCTCAAGGACTAAGTGGGTGCTGACACTAAGTACTGGGAATAATGATAGTGATGACACAGTTTCAAAAATCGGTCAGTGATAACTTAAAGCATATAATTTATCAACCACCCTATCTTGACGTTGATTCTCACTGGCCACGATTTGGTCAGTCAGTTAGGGTCAAGTCAAGGGTGATGGTTGTTATGTTGTAATGTGTCGTCATCATTTTGGATGATCATGAATGATTGTGATTATTGGACAAGCATCGTTGTCAGCACTCGGCTTGTCAGAACTGCTTTGGATTGATTATTGTGGCTGATATGTGCAAGGATGTCTTAAGTCGGGGCATATATATGTAGATGTTAATGGACATGATGCTGAAAAAAGCCCACAGACATGGCCTTGGCTGTGATTAACTATGGAATGGTATAATAAACTTGACAAATAATTAACAGTTGAAATTGCTCTGTCTGTCTGTCTGTCACGCATGCATGTGTGTGCACACACTACACACACACACACACACACACACACACACACACACACACACACACACACACACACTCACACACACACACTCACACACACACTCACACACACACACACTCACACTCACACACACACACTCACACACACACACACACACACACTCACACACTCACACACACACACTCACACACAGAGAGAAGAGTGCTAATGTATACATGAATTTATTTACGGGCGTTTTGTTCGACACATAAGTATTCAACACAACATGCATATTTTAATTGGCATGTTTGCACACACACATTCATGTAGTATATATATAAAGATGCATGCATGCATACACTCATTACATACTGTAAACATATGCATTTTCTTTTTCAAAAAGAAAATAGGGAGGCACTGTTCTTGTGTCATGATTAAAGACAGCACGTCAAAACAAAACAAAGCACCCCACAAACAAAACCCCTGATTGAAGTCATGATCTATTTTTCATCATCCTACCTCACACTGTGAACCTCAACTGCTTATGTGCTCTAAATATTGACAGAAACTTGTTTTGTGTAATATTTAAAGGGCACATGTCGGCTGTGCTTGTTTTGAATTTCCCAGCTCTTGTCACTTCACACAGGCTTGCTAACGTTTTTAATCCATGATGTTACCACTTGTGTGTGTTGCTCGGAACGGTGTTAGGGTTCCGTTCATCCACGACCTGCTTCGCAGTCTGAAGGAAAGTTGATAGGCAGGCAGGCTGGGATCAGGGAGGCAGAGAGTGATGGGGGTTCTGTATGGCAGTGGTATTGATTGGTACGGTGTGCTTGCTACACCTGCTGGGGGTTTATGATATTGTTTTGTTGCAGTGAACCAAGAATTGAAAATAATGAGAAAATTGGCATGAGGGAGTGAGGGAATGAGTTAACTAGGAATGAACAAAGTGGTACAATGAGTGAATCGTGAATTTGAATTAGTGAGTGAATGGGTAAAGAAACTGTCAGTTGCTTGCAATCCTTGCGTTTGTTTATTTATAAAGGAGGAAGTCGATAAACTTCATGTCTTTGAGAGTGACTGCTTAACAGTCTCATCATGCGCTTTCCTGCAAATATGTGTTTTGAAGCTTTTCCATTCCTTGTCTTGTCTCTGGAAGTTAGTGGAGGAGTTCGGTGGTCAGGGTGTCGAACTTGCAATTTGATGATAACTGAGTGTGTGGGTTAAGTTCACATTGAGGTGTCCATTTGAGGTGTGTCCATTGTCCACTGAAGTGTCCATGAAGCAGATATTGGTCCTGACTCTGTGGCCCTGCTAGTCCTTCTGAGGAGACTATAACCTTAGGTTCTGTGTATAAACGCACGCATAACATCTTTTGCACAGGTTAAGAACCCATCCTTATTTCGCTTTTGCTCACTGAAGTGAGGTACACAGGGCCTGACTTGTCAGGCGCCAAGGAAAAAACAGACATGCAAAAATATCTCACCTTTGGTGAACCTCAGAGCTCTAGCTGAGGAGCAAAAAATATCCCCCCCCCAAAAAAAAAAAAAAAAAAAAATTCAGTTGTATACCAAAGCCTATGTAAACAAGTTAGTAACAAATCAATTTGGATTCATACACACTAGTCCATTCTGTAATGTTTCTGGTCTTATCATTTTATTCAGAGAATGCTGTGCTGAAAATGACTCTTTTGACGTCTGTTGTGAGTGTGAGTGAGGAGGGTACAGAATCGGTACTGGTTTTGTTGTTGCTGTTGTTGTTTTCCCCCCCTCTCTCATGGTGTATCAGATGCCTGCCTGATTGTTTTTCCAGTGTTCACATGATGCAGAAATCAATTAAGTTGTTTGTACTAGTATGAAACTAACGGTGACAGGCATGTGCAAAAGATGATAAATTGTTACAGGTTGTCCACTTCAACTGTTGTGCTCTGTAGGGAGGGGAGCAAGTGGTGGGAGAGTAGGGAAGGGGGAGGGTGGTGGTGGTTAGGGATCCGATGGAGAATGCATCTCTGCCCTGAGCTTACCTGCTCTTTTTACGTTCCGAGCATTGATTTGCATGTTTATGTCGCGCACATATTTTACCGTCATAAAATGCTTTTCTTTTTTAAAAAAAAGCTTTCTTTTAAAAAAAAAAAATTCCCAAGCACTGCAGCATGTGCGTATGCTTATAATGTGGGCTTTGACAGCAGCACGATCTGTTGCTGGGGTGGTTCCCCCCCCCCCGCTACAATTGATGTGAGTAGTGACAGTATTTACATTTTTGTTTTGGTTTGAATGCTGAATGGATACTAAGCGCTCCTGTCCTGTGTGGACAAAGTAATGGGATGGGTGCATTGGTGTGAAGTGCTGAGAGATGCTGTGTTGATTAATCAGCAGGTTAAGCAGCTCTTAGAACTGAAGTATTAAGTGTGATGACTTGACTGCATTGTCAGAATCTTCCCATGGGTCTCGTTGCATTCTCATCTCATGGTGCTTTTGAATAGAACTTGTAAATTTCCCTCATGAAATATCAAAAACTTCTGATGAGGTTTGAACTCCCAACTTTGCTGGTAGCGGTCCACAGTACAAACCTTTGTACCAAGATAGCTGGAGTATAGTATACAAAAATACACTTAACTCTTAGTCTTAGTAGAAGCTGACATTGGATGATTTTGAAATAAAAAACAGACTTCTAACTAAGCCTCTGTGATGAGGTTTGAATCTGTGACCTTTCAGCTGAGAGTGCACTACACTGGCCATAGCACCATGACAGTGTATGTGTATTCATAACATATAATGTTACATGATCATAATGACTCATCCCGCTCTCTTTGGCTGTCCTTCAGTTGTCTTTGAACGATATTGGAAAAGGGCTGCGTTAACCGATTTAGAATCAAATTTCCTGCCATTGTCAACATCGTACGCACAATCATGATAGTTGATACGCTGTGGAGGTGTAAGCATTTTTGATGCTGCCAAACAAGGGCTGAATTAATTAGTCTGTTGATTTAAATAAATCCTGTCTCGTTGAGTGATTTTTTGTGTGTGTGTGTATGTGTGTTGTGTGTGTGTGTGTGTGCTAATGAGAGAGAGAGAGTGTGTAATTATATTGAATAGATACATGAACGCATGATTTTGTGTGCATCTGCAAATTAAAGAGCGTATATGAACCCATGATTTTGTGTGCATCTGCAGATAAAAGAGCGTATGCGTTTTATCAATACATTTTATCAATATATGTAATGTCCATGTGTTTCATGCTTGTATCTGACAGATGAGGGAGTGAAAATTAAATAATAAAATGAATGAACAATTGATTTGTAGAGCCCATGAAATGCCACATTTTTTGTGTAATCGTAAGACTGGAAAGAGAGAGAGAGAGAAAGTTGATACCGCTCCTTCATTAAATAAACCGCTCCTTCATTAAAATAATCCCCCCCAAAAAAACAAAAAACAAAAACACTCAAAATAACAATGAAAACATCCCCATAACTGATAGTCCTTTTATGACTGATAGTGTTGTTTTTTCCCTCCAAAACTATAAACTTTCACAGAAACAACTATATAAAAGGCAGAAACTTAAACAACAACTATAAAGAAAAAGAAAAAAACCCAAACACCACCCTCCTCCCCCCCAAAAAAAAACCCAACAAAAACCCAACGCCCAAAAAGAAAACTACAAAAAACCTACCCCCCCAAAAAAAAACAACAAAAAACCAACTACAACAAAAAAACCCAAGTAAACCTGAATACTTTGATATAGAAAATTCAGACATGTTTATTGTTTTATTGGTTTCGCAATCTTTCAGTCATGAATTCATCGTTTGGCCCCCGGCAGTTCTCGTCCTCTAACCGTGTCCTCTACTCGCTCTCCTGTGTGCAGCTCAACCGCAAAGTCTACCTGGGACTGTTCGACAACCGCCAATGGCCGGAGCCAGACTCGCGGGACGAGCAGCGTGTGCGTGACTTTATGGTGCAGAAGTATGAAAACAAGCGGTTTTACGTGGCCCCCACCGAGTCGTTGCGAGAGGAGGCTCGGCGCATGAACGACACTGCCCTGAGCAAGCAGCCACAGACCAAGCCCCTGCGTTCCTTGCTGGGAGAAGGTGCCACGCGTCTGGTTGTCGGCAATAATCAGGTGAACTCCCTTCTTTAAAAAAAAAGAAAAAAAAGTATTTATTTAAATTGAAAAAAATATTTTATACCACTTTTAAGTCATGGCGCCAACGGCCATACCACGCTGAAAGCACCGGTTCTCGTCCGATCACCGAAGTTAAGCAGCGTCGGGCCCGGTTAGTACTTGGATGGGTGACCGCCTGGGAACACCGGGTGCTGTTGGCAATCTGAAGGAGGCACCGTGGTCGAGTGGTTTAGGCGGTCAACTCGTGATCCAGAGGTCACGGGTTCGATCCCCGCTCGGCTCGGTGTTGTGTCCTTGGGAAAGACACTTTACTCCTATTTTCCTCACTCCACCCAGGTGTACAAGTGGGTACCAGCTCTGCTGGGGAAGTATCTGGCGACAGACTAGCGTCCTGTCACAGGGGTGGTGAAAAACCATCAGTTCGCTTAATGCTACAGAAACCGGGATAAGCTCCGGCTCTATGGGCCTTCTGGCTCGAAAGAACATACTACTACTTAAGTCATGGCAGATTTCTCTTTGCGTGAAATTTGAGCTGCTCTTCCCGGGTAGAGCGTGTTGCCACGAGAGCAGCGCCACCCATTATTTTTGTTGGTGTCTTTCCCTGTCTACAGCTGTATTTGTTTTCCCTATCAAGAGTGGCTTTTTTTTCTACAGAATTTTGCCAGGGACAGCTCTTTTGTTGCCGTGGGTTCTTTTATGTCGTTAAAGTATTATGTGTAACACATGGGGCCTCAGTTTATCGTCTCATCTGAAAGACTAGCACCCAGACCACGGTCTAATGGATGGGGGAAAAGTTTGGGGCTCAAACAGGGATCGAACCACCACACACTTCCAACCCAGACTCTTTGCTTTCTAGGCAGGCGTGTTACCTCTTGACCACCGATCCACATACTTATGCACACGCTTAATGATAGCCTTGTGGCAAGAGCCTTGAACTTTGTGATCAGCAGATAAATTAAGAATTCAGGTTCAAATCGTTGTTGAGTTGATCGGATTTTCCCCCTCAGGAGTTAAATAAATAATTAACATTGGTGCTGATTCCACTCACCAGGAAGTTCTTCAGGTGAGAAGTTAAACGGAGGTCCTGCGTGCAAAAAAACAAACACGCAGAACATCTTTTGCTCACATCAATACATCCTCCTCCAAGCTGTTGTAGAAGAATATAGTCCAGCTTTGGCCAGTGGCATGGATGAGCCCCCCCCCCAGTCGACAGTGGGGTAGCGCTGTGAGTGTTGGTCTTCTTCTTCTTTGCGTTGCCTGGGGTGAGTGTTGGTGGTGTTGAAGCTGCTGTCCAGGTCAGCCAGGGCCGCGTACTTGTCGCTGATGGCGGAGAAGCTGGTCTGGGAGGGTTCTTATCAGTTGAAAAAAGAGATGAACTGATGAAAAAAGCATTCTTGACAAAAAGAGAGAGTGAGAGAGAGGGAGAGAGAGCTAGAGAGGGGAGGGATGGAGGGAGGGATGGAGGGTAGGGGGAGGGAGGGAGGGAGGGAGACAGACAGACAGACACACACACACACACACACAGATCATACACCCACACACAGATCATACACCCACACCCACACCCACCCACACTAAATCCGTCTAAATCACTAAATGTTAATAGACATTAAACTGAAAATATCACACACACAAAACACACACACACAAAACCCACACAACTCCCCCCCCCACCCCTTACCCCCCCACACACACACTACAAAATCAAACCTGATTGTAACAAACTTATTGATTGGTGGTGGTTTTTTTTTTTGTAACAATGGCCAGACCAGCACAGCCAATCAGAACAACACACAGAGCTCGGCAGCCACAGCCAGCATGGCGGCCCCGACCAAATCCTCCCTGCCCCCTCCAGTCACCGCTCAGCCCCATCAGCCCGCCAGACCTGCCGCTGCAGGGGGCTTCGATCTCCTGGGGGAGCTGGGTTCGGATCCCTTCGCTTCCTCTGCCCCCACCTCCGCCACTGCCAGCTCAGGTGAGGCGTGTCAGGAGTGTACACAGCGGCAGTACAAGTCATAGTCATTTTCATTTTTGGTTTTCATGCCACTTTTTTTAGTTAGTCCTGGCAGATTTCTCTGTGGTGAAATTCAGGCTGCTGTCCTCTCTCCTGGGAGAGTGTATTGTCACAAGAGCAGCGCCACCCATTACTTCTTAAATTTTTTTTTTTTTAAACCTGTCTGCAACAGTATTTGTTTCTGTGTCAGAGTGGCTTTTTTTCTACAGAATTTTGCCAGGCACAACTCTCTTGTTGCCGTGTGTTCTTTTACGTACGCTAAAAAATTTTGTGTAACACGGGATCTCGGTTTATCCCGTCTCATCCGAAAGACTAGAATCCAGACCACCACTCATGGTTTAATAGACGGGGGAAAAGTTTTGGGACCAAACAGGGATCGAACCACCGCACACTTCTGACCCGGGCTTTCATGCTTTCTAGGCAGGTGCGTTACCTCTAGACCACGGATCCAGGGCCCAGTGCTAAAATTAGCCCACCTCTTCCTTTCACCAAGTGTGGTCAGTTCCTGCTATATATTTAGCAAAGCTGGGATGGGATGGATTAGCAGCTGAGAGAGGAGCTGAAAGTGGGGGGACTGACAGCTGTGAGTAGTAGGGGATTAGGTGTTGCTTTTTTGCTGTTGCTGTTTTTAGGTTTTTTGTTGTTTTTTTTTGTAAGGGAAGGGGAAAGAGGAGTAAGGGCAATGAATTGTCCAAAGACTTTGAGAAATGGGGGTGTGGGGGGGGAGGGGGGTTGAGAAAGAAGTTGCAGAAATAAGTTTGAAAAAAAGAAGAGAAAAGGGATTGAAATGCTAGACTTTAGGAAGTGACAAAAGTGAGGAATTGAGTAACTTTGCATCGTAATAGGTGGTTAGGATGAGGGGGAGAGTGTTGTTATAACGCGTTTGTGAAGCGAAAAGAAACAAAATTACGCCTTTATTAATATTTCAGTACAAGGTAGAGGAAAGCTTATATATAGAATTTTTTTAATAATCAATTAAAATCTCAAAATGACAACTCAAAGGCTCAAGACTCAAGAATACTTCAATGTCTCAAGTCAAGTCAAATCAAGTCAAAAACACTTAAATCATCCCATGAAGGGCAATTACAATCAGTAGAGAGTGTCGCCACTCAAGCAGCGCCACCTACTATCTAGAAAAATTATGAATGGTATTTTTTAACCACCTGCTTAAAAACACTCCGGTCAGAAAAGTAGGTCAGGTGCAGTGCGACTCATTTCGTCGCGGAGTGTCATATATACTGTACAATAACCTCTTTGATTTGAGTCTCTCCTATTGTTAATCTGTGTTGGTTTTTGTTCCCCGACAGGAGGCTTTGCTGACTTCAGTAACTTTGGGTCGGCTCCAATGGCAGCCCCTGCCCAGCCCCCAGCACAGTCGTCTGCCCCTTCTGCTTTCCCTCCCATGTCCTCTGGTAGGTTTGTGTATGTGGGTGTGTGTGTGTGTGGGGGGGGGGGGTGGATGGTGGTGGTGTGTGTGGAGGGGGGGTGGGGGTGGTGGGGGGGTGGTGGTGGGTGTGGGTGGAGGGGGGGGTGGTGGTGGGGGGATGGTGGTGGTGTGTGGTGGGGGGGGGTGGTGGTGGTGTGTGTGTGGAGGGTGGTGGTGGGAGGTGGTGGTGGTGTGTGTGGGGGGTGGGTGTGGTGGTGTGGTGGGGTGGTGTTTGATGATGGTGATGGTGTGTGTGTGGGGTGTGTGGTGTGTGTGGGTGGTTATGTATGTGGGAGATTGAGAGAGAGAATGTGTGTGTATATCTGTGTGTGTGTGTGTGTGTGTGTGGCATGTATATGTGTGTGCTTGCCTGTGCCTGCACCTGTATCTATATGTATGTGGAAGCAAGGCCATCTAAGAATTCTGCAGTTGTATGTCACCTAAGAACAAGTCATGTGAAGTATGTAACAACCTTGAGAAACAAAACATGGCGGGTGAATACTCTAACAACATAGTTTGTCATACTGTTTATCATTATCATCTTACCTGCAGCAAAAGTCAAGGACAAAGTCAGCCAGTATGATGATTCAAGAGATGGGCATCAGGATTAAAAACCAAAAAAAATTCTCAGGTTCTTTTTATCGTGAATTCATTTTGGATTTTGTCCTGTGTTTGACGTTTTTATATGTTGTGATTACACATCTCTGACAGTATTGGAGAAACAGATGTTCTCTGATAAAATTTAGTGCGCCTATACCTGATCTGAAAAAAACCAACCCAATAAACTTATACTGTGGTTTTAAAGTTAGCTATAAAGATCGTTGTAGTCAGTGGGATTTGTTTTTTTTTAAAGTATTTTTTTAACTTAAAAAATAGACTTACATCAAGTTACAGTTTTGGCATCTGAAATTCTGCCAAACCGATCCATGACCAAGTGTCACAAAAATGAGCAACAGGTTTAAAATATAGGCTCTGAATCGACAGTCCATCACAAGCAAAATATTAAAATTTGTCAAAACCAGGAATGATATGATTCATGATGAACTCAAGTTTTTTCCCCCTTGCAATTGGATTTAAAAAAAAAAAGAATTTCAGATAAGTAGAACAGATGGTTAGTGAGCTAAGGAATATGAATACACTGTCGATTCTAGGCTACATACAACATTGAGAGACCCCTACATGTTTTGTCATCTGTCCACATCAAATTTTGAGTAGTAATCCTCATCAGGCTTACAAGATGGAAAAAAAAAGGCTTCGTCACTGATCAGCAGATGGTGTAATTCTTTTACAGTGAGGATAGTGTAAGAAGTGCCATATCTGTTTGTGTTTCTGACTGTCTGAACACTTCAGCTCAGATCACTCACTCTCTGTTTTACCTACATTACTTTTCCCTTTTTCCCTTCTCATTCCTTAGCTAGAGCTCCAAGATTCACTAGAGTTGAGATTTTGCACTTGCAAACATGTTTACCCACCATTAAGGTAGCCACATTCTGACTTCATGGATGGTGCCTTTTCACTTACAAAATGAGATTGCAAGCCATACAGTGTCAGAGGTAGGATTCAGAAAACTAAAAGCTGATACAAAAAAACCAGTGACAGTTCTAAACATTACCAGATTCTTTGATCTTGTCAACTGCCAAGACCTTTTTTTGTTTGTTTTTTTATCACCTCACCAAGAAAGTGTGTTCACTTTGTTCACCGGTTGCTCTGATATAAAATACTGCAAAGAGTGCCTGCCTCTTCCACTTTTGGCAGATTCTGAACGCTGTTGTAGAAAAAAAAAGAAAAAAAGTAACAGCATCAGAGATACACTAACTCTTGCACATAGCAAAGAATACTAGTGAGCGCACATGTTGTTTTATTACGGAAGCCAACATGACTTAGCAAATGCTTCTAGGTGAGAGAACAAGTAAATCAGGTAGAGTGGCCAGTGGTCGTTCTTTGACAGTTGAGGAAGGGGAGGCAGATTCCTCATTTCTATTCAACTTTTACTTGAGCCCCAATTCTTTGAACTCGTACAATCAAGCTTTATAGCTGTAAAAAAAAGAAAGAAAGGAAAGCAGATGAGTGACGACCTTGTCGCAAACATATACAAAGTAACAGATAAATACTCCCCTAACAGACAGAACAATAAAATAAAATAATAATAAAATCTTAACAGGATAAAAACTCTTGTCAGAAAAACACTCTCCTAACAAAGAAAAAACAACAATTCTCTAAACAAAACAAATTTTCTCTCTCTCTCTCTCCCTCTCTCCCTCCTCCTCTCTCTCCCCCTCTCTCCCCCTCTCCCTCCCCCCCCCTCCCTCCCCCCTCCCCCCCCCCCCCCCCCCCCCCCCCTCTCCCTCCTCTCTCTCCCTCTCTCCATTCCAGCCCCTCTCCAACCGTTCGGCAGCAGCAGCAGCAGCGGGGGAGGAGGCGGCGGCGGCGGCCTCCAGCCTCAGCCGCTGAACGCCACCCCGGCCGGCTCGGCCCTGCCCTCCTCCTCCACCACCCCCACCCAGCATCCACCCTCCTCCTCCGCCCACACCAGCTTCTCGGCCATCAGCGACAAGTACGCGGCCCTGGCCGACCTGGACAGCAGCTTCAACACCACCACCACCAACACCAGCACCCAGAGCGGCCCCACCACCGTCAACTGGGGGGGCTCCTCCGACTCCTCTGCCGGCTCCTCCCTCAACTGGGGCGGGTCAGACTCTGGCGGGGGGTCTGGCATCAACTGGGGAGGGTCGTCGTCGACCGGGTCCGGGGACGGAGGTGCTTTGCACTGGGGGGGTGGTGGGGGGCAGGCCGGCAGCGGAGGGAGTGGAGGTGTGAACTGGAACGGCGGCGGAGGTGGTGTGGGTGTGGGTGGTGCTACCACCACGATGGCCGGTGGTGTGTTTGGTGGAGCGCCTTGTACAGGTGAGAGAGATTTTTTGGTTTTTCCAGTTTTTTTTTTTCTTCTTTCTTTTTTTAAAATAAATTTTTGGTTTTTCCTTTTCCCTTCTTTATTTTTGTGATGTTTTCTTTGTATTTTTCTTTTTCTTCTTTGTGTGTGTGGGGGGGATATGTAGGGTGGAATTCACACAGATATAATCTAATGCATGTCAGTGGGGGTTATCTGTGTTTGCTTGCTTGGTGGGTTTTTTTGGTGGTTGTTTTTATTTCGTTTGTTTGCTCTGGCACTTTGTGTGAGTGTGTGTGTGTTTGAGTGAGTGGACATGGTGGATCTGGTTGTCTAAAGGTAAATACATCTGTGTAGAAATTAAAAAAAGTGCAGGTTTAATCTCTCGTCTCATACTTTTTCTTCCATCTGTTAGATCTTTGCACTAGTCTTTCGGATGAAACAACAAGAAAAAGTGAGTTCCCTTGTGCATTACACATTTGGCGCACATAAAAGAGCCCATGGCAATAAGTTGTCCCCGGCAACATTCTGTAGAAAAAGCCACTCTGATAGGAAAACACGCACATATACAAACAGGAAAATGCAAAAAACCAAAAAACCCAACAAAAAAAACTCCCAAAAGGGTGGCACTGCTCTTGTGGTGTTGCGCCTGCATGCAGAGAAATCTGCCATGACTGAAAGTTGTTTAGAGTAGTTATATGCAATATTCTGTGTGTATGCGTGTTTATATGTGTGTTGTCATGTCTGTTTATGGTCGTACATGCATCTGTGTGGCTGAATGTATATTTGCAAGTTGTATTCTATCTTTTTGGGAGTTCTGTATTTTAAAGTTTCCATTTTCTGTTGTTCTGTTATTATTGTTCATTGTGCATTTTGTGTGTGTGTATATGTGTTTAGTTTTTGTTGTTGTTTACCTTACTTTGTGACAGTATTCTGTTATGTGCTTCTGATAATTCTCTTTTTTGAGAACTAACAATTGTTGGGAGTGGGGGGGGGGCTATTGTCTGGCACTTCTAAACATCAGCCGCTCATGGGTAGATTGTTCTTTTAGGAGGAGTGGGTGGGGAGGATATATATATATATATATATATATATATCTCTCTCTCTCTCTCTCTCTCTCTCTATATATATATTATATATATACATATGTAAAGCTAGGGAGAATTAAGAAAAATGAAAAAAAAATGTTCATTAATTTTAGTATAGAAAAAAAAGTTCATAAAGAGTTAAGTAAATATAAACAAAAACAAACTAACAAAAATGTACAGTACAAAAACATAACAAAAACAACAAAAAACATACAATACATGATGTCAGAATATTGTCTGGCAGTTGCAGCAGTGATGTTGCCAGTTACTGTTCTCTGTGAACCTTTGATGTGTGCCTGTGTTCGAACCAATGTGAATTTTTCCTTTGCTCTTACATCTGGGAGATAAAAAAACATTCTGGAAGTTTCATGAAGTTAGGAGAGTATAAACATTGTCTGCTGTATTGCACTTAACCCTTGTCATATGGGAAAGTGAAAGTAAAAGCTTTTAAACGTTAGATTAAAAAATCTTTTAACACAAACCCCCCCCTTCCCCCCCCCCCAAAAAAAAAAAAAAAGCCTACAAAGGCTAAACTCCCTTTCCCCCTACCAAGTAGCCCCCTTGCACCCTCCCCCAACTCCCCTCCCCCTGCCTTCCAAACAAATCCCCCCCCCAAAAAAAAACACCCAACAAAACAAAACAAACAAAAAAACCAAAAAAAACAAAACAAAAAAAAAACAGGAAAAGACAGAAGAAGATTTGCACACCATGTCTAAGATGAGTTCATGAGTTGGTTCACTTTCTTCTTCTTTTTTTCTGTTTCTGTCGTTGATTTCTTTGCACCCTTCTTGTATGTTCACTTTCCAAGTGTCTTGATCACATGCATGAACACACTGTAGTGTGTGGAGCAAGAATGGAAGCGAGAGAAAGGAAGGGAAGAAGGGAAAATGTTGTTTGTGGTTTAATCATATTGTTCAGTGTGTTGAATATATTTTGTCATGTTTTTGGCGCGATTTGGTGGTTCGTGAATGGGAAGAAAGAGGCTGCAGGGGGAAGGGAGGGAGTGGAGGGGGAGAGAGAGAGAGAAACACACACTGACACAGACACACACTCACACAGACACACACTCACACAGGGAGGGGAGGGGGGGAGAGAGAGAGAGAGAGAGAGAGAGAGAGAGAGAGAGAGAGAGAGAGAGAGAGAGAGAGAGAAACACACACTGACACAGACACACACTCACACAGGGAGGGGAAGAGAGAGAGAGAGAGAGAGAGAGAGAGAGAGAGAGAGAGAGAGGAGAGAGAGAGAGAGAGAGAGAGAGAGAGAGAGAAACACACACTGGCGCAGACACACACTCACACAGGGAGGGGAGGGGGAGAGAGAGAGAGAGAGAGAGAGAGAGAGAGAGAGAGAGAGAGAGAGAGAGAGAGAGAGAGAGACTGACACACACACACAGGGAGGGGAGGGGGGGGGGGGAGGAGAGAGAGAGAGAGAGAGAGAGAGAGAGAAACACACATTGACACAGACACACACACAGGGAGGGGAGTGGGTGGGTGGGGGGGGGGGAGAGAGAGAGAGAGAGAGAGACACTGACATAGACACACACTCACACAGGGAGGGGAGGGGGAGAGGAGAGAGAGAGAGAGAGAGAGAGAGAGAGAGAGAGAGAGGAGAGAGAGAGAGAGAGAGAGAGAAAACACTGACACAGACACACACACAGGGAGGGGAGGAGGGGGGGGGGGAGAGAGAGAGAGAGAGAGAGAGAGAGAGAGAGAGAGAGAGAAAAATACACACTGACACAGACACACACTCACACATACACTCTGTAAGTGTTGACGTGTGTGCTGTAATTGTAATTGTATGCAGAGCTTGTTGAGGTTTATGATTAAGGTTGGGGTTTTTATGATCTCCCAGGTCAACTTCAAGTGCTGACCTGCCTTTTGTCTTAATTCACTTCATGTATACACAGGCAGAATATCAAATATGCATGTTAAAGATCCTGTAATTCATGTCGGTGTGTTTGGTGGGTTACGGAAACATGAACATACCCAGCATGCAACCTGTACAATGAAATGAACTGCTCTGAAGTTGGGATGTGTTCCAAGGCTGAGGCCAGCAGGCAAAACTCCTTCAAAGTTACATGCACAGGAGAAGACCAAAGCACTATACGCCCTGCCCTGTAAAGGACAACAGAGTGAGAGTGAGTGAGTAGTGAGAGAGACAGAGAGCGAGCGAGAGAGAATCAAAGTGTATTGATAAAGTGGCTGTCAAGATATACATGCCTTGGAGGAGTGTACAGAGTGTGTTTTTTAGGCATGTTAGTATGTTAGTGAATTCTGAAGTTTTTATTGTTTTTTTAAAAGTCTTTTGAAGTGTTTTAAGTGTTAGATGAAGGAGTTCACAGAGTGTGTTACCTGTAAATGAGGCACAGTTGTGTTGCTGAGGTGTGCTGTTGATGTGCATCCAGGGGGGATGCTCAGAATGGTTTTAGATATAAATAGTATGTGGTTGTTCAGAGTGTGTTATGAAGAAGATCACAAGCATATAATAGAGATGTGTCGTCAAGTCTGTTATGAATGAGGTCACAGTCTTAGCATAATTATGTTCTTGAGGTAGGGTAGTGAGGCATTGTTGATTGCTTAAAGATGTGTTATTGAGACACACTGTGTTATTGAGGTGTGTATGGAGACATAGTGTGTTAGTGAAGTGTGTTGTTGAAGTACATGTTGATGTTGACATGTGTTATTGAGATAGTATGATTTTGGTGAAGCACAGTTTATTGTTCTTGAGGTGACACAGTGTGGTATTGAGGTGTAATGTCGAAGCACAGTTTATTCTTGAGGTGTGTTATTGAGACAGCGTGCTATTGAGGTGTGTTATGGAGACATAAGTGTGTTGTTGACTTTTGATGCACAATGTATTGTTGAGGTGTGTTATTGAGACACAGTGTGCTGTTTAGGTGTGATTGTTGAGGTGTGTTATTCATTGACACAGTGTGCTATTGAGGTGTGATTGTTGAGGTGTGTTATTCATAGACACAGTGTACTATTGAGGCGTGATTGTTGAGGTGTGTTATTCATAGACACAGTGTGCTATTGAGGTGTGATGTCGGAACACAGTTTACTGTTGAGGTGCGTTGTTTGAGACAACGGCACGTTACTGAGGCGTGTTGTTGAGGACTGTGTGTCGGTCGACAGACCCGTGGCAGACGGGCAGGGTGATAGGCACGCCCGGCAATCCCTTCGTTGTTCACTCGCCTGGTAAACCACACCGCACCGCATGGTACTGCATGGCATGGCATGACATGACACGACACATGACATGACACGACATGTCTCCTTGCATGAGTTGGCACCCATACGCTCCTGCCTCAGTTCTCTGCTGCTGCCTCCTCCTCCTTTTTTTCTTTTTTAAATTGTGTTTTTGTTCGTCTTCTGTCTTGTTTATATCTCTCACACACGGCAGTATCTGTCCTGCAGTAATAATGAAAATAATTTTTGCATGTTGTGTTTCCATATTCTCTGGCCGGCCATCTGTGAGCAGTCTTTGAATTTAGCATGCGCTTGTGTCGTTTAAAGTTGTGTTGATTGTAATGCGTTGGTGATTTTGTTTGGAATTTTGTTTTGGTCTTAAAAAAAAAAAAAAAAATGTATGGAATTTGTATAGTGCTGAATCTTGTCAAGCAACAAATCAAAGCGCTCAGATGACATTTTAAAAATATATATATTTTTTTATATCGAGGATAATGGAATAAGCACTCATGTGCTCCCCCTTTTTTTCCCACATCCAGTCCCCGCGTGTATGCGGTTTTGTAAATTTTGTCATCTGTTCCCACCGGCACACAATGGCCTACTCTTTCGAAAAGCGGAACAGGATTTAACATGTGCGCAAGATGTTCTGCATGCGTTCGCACACGGGGCCTCTGTTTATAGTCTCATCTGAAGGACTTTGACATTCAGTTTGATTTTTTTTGTCAAACTGGGAAGAAAGGGCAAGGCTGGGAATCGAATCCAGAACCTCACGGTTTACTTGTTGGCAGGCAAACGTCTTAACCATCCTGCCACCTTCCTTTTGGCGTGAATCTGTCAGTAGCAGCAGCCCTTGATGTGTGAGCAAGGGGGAAAGGTGGTGGCGGGGTGGGGTGGGGGGGGGGGGGGAAGGACAAAAGGCAGTGCTGCTGCACAGGTATTAGAGGGATAGATGAAATCTGAGGCTGTAGTTTTGGAATGTTCAAGCCTTTGGCAGAGTTCGTATGTTTGCTAGTGTTCACACACAATTTTTCAAGGTGAGAAAGAAAAGATTATTGATTTATTCCCTGTGCTGTTCATATTTGAAGGGGAACCTAAAACACCCAGTGACACACACACACACACACACACACACACACCACACACACACACACACACACACACACACACACACACACACACACAGAGTGACACACGCACGCACGCACGCATGCACGCACGCACGCACACACGCGCGCACACACACACACACACACACACACACACACAAAGTCCCAGAGCGAACAGGTAGCCACATTCTGACTTCGGGGATGCCCTTAACGTACTGCAGTGTCTCGAACAACTCCTTGGGGAGTTTAAGGGAGTCGTGTTCAGTTTTTTTTGTCCACAGTTTTCAAAGGTAATGAGGCGATTGAACTCTTCTTGTACTGTGCTGGAACTGCAGGACTTTTGGGGAGGGGTGGGGGGGGGGGGGGGAGATTTCTCTTTGTCTGTGCTCTGTGCCTGTTGCTTTAGGGTCACAAGGAGGGTCTGTGGCATTGCGGAGAGCATCCACTACTGCATGGTATACATTGGGGGAATTTCCAGTAACTGCATGCTATAGAGGAGTTGATTAACTAGCTCTGGCATGCATCTTGAAATAGCACACTCCTATGCGTGCAGGCACGCTTGCACTCACGCGAGTGTGAGTGCACGCACACACACACTCACACGCACATGTACACACACAGAGATGTAAACACACATGTACACATACACACACACACACACATCTGTCTAATAACACTAACAGACGTTAAATTGAAGACAACAATAATAATAACACCAAACACAAGCACGCACACACGCACTTCAGCCTCCAAAACATCTCCCAAGCATTGAAGACTGGGAAACATTGCTTCTAACAGCTCACTTAGGCCAGACAAGGTTAGCTCTAGTCTGTGCTCTACATGCAAAGCTGTTGATTTCTTCTGTATATTGCCGCTACCAGCATACAGTGGCCATTCTTTCTTGCCTCAGCTGTGCTGGTCTGGACAGAACATGAGTTACTGCCTTGGTTTGCGGTTTGTTTGTTTTTTTGTGTGTGGTAGCCCATCATCAACAATACTGATATTGTAACCAAAGCTGGCTTATGCTTTGACAGTGTATTTTCTTTTTGAGTCACAGTTTTTTTGATATAGTGACTGTTGAGACTGTACTTTGCTTTATTGTTGTAATGTAGTCACAAAATTCTTTTTTTTTTGGACCCATTTTTATCTCGGTTTTCCCCAAGAGGTGTCACTATGTGTGGAACACTCCATGGTACATTTCTATCACATCTGCCAAAAATGCCACTCTGCAGATTCCTGACCAGAATCATTCGCAAATAGAATGGTGAAAACTTGGGGTGCATGCTGGGTTTTTAAAATATTTTTTTTATAGTGTGCTTCTGCAAGTCGCTGAACAACTCTTGATTACATGAGATATTAGATTTTTAACATGCATTCTTGTTGTGCATATGCGTCAACACACTCACAAAAAAGAGCAAGGCACTGGCAGATCTGCATATATTGACTTGGGGGACTGTAAAAATGATAACCTGTGATCCACCATGCACTTCTGAGGTTCGACCATAGTACTCATTATGTCAGGACTAGTAATATGATTTAGAAGCCGGTGGTAGGACTCATTTGGCTGTTCATTCCATGAAAACTGATGCCAACCAACAATTGTAGCTTTTCTTTGTTTTGTGATGTTAGCAGCTCCGTGGGTATCTGATGTATCAGACACAAGAGAGTTTGCAGTAGTAGTAGTACTGAAAATTCTGGAGCATGATAGTGACAGTTAAAAAACACACCCCCCAAAAAATGAATGTTGGTTGTGTTAGCTGAGAGAACAAGTTAATGTTTGATTACTTTATGTTCATGCTCCGCCTTGCTGTTCCATGTTATTTTCAGTTCTGTTGTTATTTGAGATGCTTGTTTAGCTTGTGAAGGAAAATGAGTTGATTGAATAAAGCTAAGATTTGGAATGATAGCAGGAAAGTGCAGTGACTTTGTAACAAATTGCAGCATGTTAACTGCAATTGTCATTTGTCTTTTTTCCAATAGGGCAGCATGCCCCCATATCCTTTTAAAATGTGAACATTTTTTCCTCCCCCAGTTGAAGTTCTGCAAGTGTTGCATGCATTACAGCGTTTCCTCTCTTGAAGTAAATGATGCACTTTTAAATTTAAAATGTATAGGTATTATTAGTTTTAGAAAAAAAATAATGGCAGTTACATTGTGTGTGCGTCAATTTGATAAAAATCATCCTGCTAAAAAAAAAAAGAATTAAAGTCACCAACTCAGTATTTAATTTTTTAATCAGACAAGCATTGGTGCAGAATTGCCTGTTGTAAAATAAATACATTATAATTACCTCTGCCTTCTTCAATGAAAAAAAAAAAATCTTGTTGGATTACATGTTTCAAAAAGAGTGTTTGACAGAAATAATGATAGCTGGTTAACAGGAGTAATGATTTCTGCAGTATGTCTGAGAGACGTGTGAAAATTATGAGAATAGATATTGTGTGGTATGTGAACTTTATAATCTGCAAGTTGTGGTATTGTTAAATTTCATGTACCCCTGGGTGTGGTGGGGGTGGGGGGGGGAGAGTGTCTTTAAAATATTGAATCTTGTGATCTATGATTCTTGTACATTTAAATGAGTGTAAAAGGTTTGATAGTCTGAAAACATGCGCGCATGAGCTCATTCGGTGAATGAGTCAACCATGTTGGTATACTTTTGTTACTTCTGTGCTCATCATCTAAACGAGACAAATCTGTTGGTATCTTAATTAATATATATCATTTACCTGTCTCTTGCTCGCGCTCATCGGCTGGGCAGGGACAGTCATGTCACACTAAATTCACCCATTCCCCAAAAAGACAAAACTCATTCTGAATCTTGCTACGACGGTCTGTTGCATTTGTGGTTATTGCCAACACATCACACATTCCTCAGTCATTTTTATTTTTTAAATTCTTTTATATCGAAGATAATGGAACAAGCGCTTACGTGCTCTTTTTTTTTTCTTTCCACATCCAGTCCCCCTGTGTGTATGCGGTATATATAGAAAGTCAGTCGACCCGCTACATGTTGTCTTGTTGGGTTGTCGCAGCTGCCAATCCTTTCGGGGGCAGCAGCAGCGCGGCGGGCATGCCGTCAGGAGGAGCCATGCCCGGCCAGGCCAACCCTTTCGGAACCTCCACGCACCCAACCGGCTTCGGCGTCCCGGCCACGGCAGTCGGCAGCGGCTTCGGCCAGGCTCCGGCGGTCTCCAGCACGGGCGGCTTCGGCTTTCAGCCGTTCCCGGTGCAGAACGGCGGCTTTGGCATGGCCACCACGGCGGGCGGCTTCGTGCCCTTCAGTGGGGCGCCCCCTAGCACGGCGCCGCCTTCCTACGGCATGGCTCAGCAGCAGCAGGGGTTCCAGGCCCAGCCTGGCGGGGTTCCGGGGTTCCCTCCGCAGCCCGGCATGGGAGGGGGCTGGGGTCAGATGGGAGGGGGTGCCCCGCAGGCAACCTCGGCCAACCCTTTCATGGTGGGTAGTAGTGCTCCTCAACCTCCTCAACCTCCTCCTCCTTCTTCTTCTTCTTTTTCTGGTAGTGGTAACCCTTTTGGGCTGTCTTAATAAGGGCAGCTAGCGGCTCCTGTCTTTCTGTCTTGTGTGTCTCTGTATGTGTCTGTGGGTTTTGTTTTGTTTTGTTTCCCTTGCCCCCTCCCTCTCTTACTTTCATGTTAGCTGCTTCTTTCTTTCTGTCTTGTCTCTTTATGTCTGTGGGTTTTGTTTTGTTTTGTTTACCCCCTGCCCCCCCTCTCTTACTTTCATGTTAGCTGCTTCTTTCTTTCTGTCTTGTCTCTTTATGTCTGTGGGTTTTGTTTTGTTTTGTTTACCCCCTGCCCCCTCCCCCCTTCTCTTACTTTCATGTTCCTTGTTTTGTGTCTTGTTCGTTTATCTACTGGCTGTCTGTGTGTGTCTTTACTTTCTTGCCAATGACATTTTTTGTTTGTGTGTCTCTTTATGTCTGTGGGTTTTGTTTTGTTTACCCCTGCCCCCCTCCCTTCTCTTACTTTCATGTTCCTTGTTTTGTGTCTTGTTCGTTTATCTACTGGCTGTCTGTGTGTTGTGTTTTGTTTTGTTTTGTCTTGTTTTGTTTTGTTTGTTTCATTTTTTGGGGAGTTGTTTTGAAGATAAGGTTTACATTTTCCTTCTGTCTACCCCCACCCCCTTTTTCTTTATTTTATTATTATTATTTTAAAAATTATTTTTAAAAAAAGAAGTTTTTAGTTCTTTTTATGATTGAGAGTGCAAGGATATTAAAAGAGAGAAAAAAAAGGGGGGGGGGGGGGGGGGGTTTAGGGGTGTTACATTTCCCAATATTCCTTCCATGGTTTTTGGAGCCTTCTTTACTTTCTTGCCAATGACATTTTTTTGTTTTTAAAAACCGTAATTGATTGTAACACTTCTTTTTTTTCCTTCTTTTTTTGTTTTGTTTTGGTAGGATTATTGATTGATAAATGACATCGTATTTAAATTTCTAAGCACAAACTTTTGCTTTTAGAGCAAGATTGGGATGGATCTCACTCTGAAATGAGTTTACGCCTACATATAACAAAAATGTTCTCATTATTTAGAAATTAAATCTCTCTCTCTCTGTAGTTGTTAACTTAATGCGCATCTGGTCACATATACAAAAACATATGAAGACTTAAAAAGCATGTTTAATGTATTGTCGCGTCACAAGCAAAGTACTTGGATTATTCAGAAAAGGGGGAAAAGAAAAAGAGATAATGGATATGTTCGATACTCTTTGTTATTCAAAACAGTGCACGTATGCTTTCTGTAAGCAGTGTCTGATTTCCCTCTCTTGAGTCACATAGTATTGTATATAACGCGCAAATACGCACACAATCCACGCACGCATGCAGGCGCACACACACCACACACACACTCTCTCTGTCTTTCTGTCTCTGTCTGTCTGTCTGTCAGTCTGTCTCTTTCTCTCTCTCTGTCTCCCCCTCCTCCTTCCCCCCCCCCCCCCTGGTATATGCATCTACATGCTGGAAATAATGTGTACACTGATAGGAGCACATTATTTCGCTCAGTCCCTCATTTACAAACATCAGTTTTCATTTAAAAAAAAACCCACCCCCAAAACAGCACCAGCAACAACAACCATACTTCTTCATAGCTGTTTGACAATGTACTGCAATAAATTGAAACATGTTTTAAATGAATTGGGAACAGCATTTGTAACATCCTCAGTCTGTATGTCATGTAGGAAAGTCATTAGACATAGTTTTGCTTTACAGCAGACGAGAATAATGAACACCGTTATGTAAATTTTATCTGACAGTGTAGATAACCTCAGGATTTTGGTGTTTTTGTTGTGTTTTTTTTAGGGGGGGGGGGGGGGGGGGGGGGGTTCTGTACGTAAAAGAGGTAGACAGAAGTTTCATAGCAGAAGAGAACAGTGTTCAGTGATGTAAATCTTTATTTAACTGTGTAGATTATCACACTTTTTGGGTGTTTTTTTTTCAGTCTATAGAATAATAGATAGACAAAAGTTTCACAGCAGAGGCAAACATAGTGTTCAGTGACTAACAGCATGTATTCATCCCAATTTTCGTTTTTCTTTTATGTAGTCTGGCTTTATGGCTTTTTTTCTTGCCTTATGGGTAGCTGTGAGATGCTCTGTTTTTATTTCTGGTGTGAATTAAGTCTGTCTTTGATGTTTGTCACCATTCTATTATTACTAGAAAATGCATGAACTTTCTGATGCATGCGCATGTGCTTGTACCTGGATATGTATGTACTCGGCTTGTAGTTTAGTTTGATGCATGTTGCTTGTATGTCACTTTTTGTGTGCATTTTTTTGGTTTTTGGTTTTTGGAATGTATATATGATAAATGCAAGGTTAAAATTTTTTTATTTAAAATGTGGTTTACTTTATTTACTGGTAATACTCGTGTGTTGTAGGAAAGCGAGATGGTGTGTGTGTGTGTGTGTGCAAACAAGCAAATGCACTTGTGTTTCCCTGTCAATCGGAGCAGTATTGCAAATTGGACTCTGTATGTCTTCTGCATTTTCCTCCCTACTCCTCCAAATCATATGGGTTGATGGAGATGGGGGGCAGAGTAGCCTAGTGGTTAGGGCGTTGAGCTTGTGATCTGATGGCCACGGTTCAAGCCACCACTCAGACACCTGTTCAAGGGGACTTTTCCCTGGGACTTAACTAACATCAGAACTAACTCCACACCCCCTAAAGTCTTTCAGATAAAATTGTAAACCTAGGTCCTTTGTGTAAATGCATGCAAAGAATCTTGTGCACACGTTAAAATTTTGTTCCACCTTTTGGAAGAGTAGACCATTATTTGCCAGTAGGAACGGATGACCACCACATGCGTACTGGTGTCATGTCATGTTTAAACGTCATCCCCAAAGTCGGAATGTGGCTTCCTTTATAGTAGGCAAACGGTCACATACACAAAATCTCACCTTTTGTGGAGCTGGGAGTTTTAGCTGAGGAAGGAAAAGAAAAAAAAACGTATTATGATTTTGTACATGCATTCGTTGTAAATATATTCAAGCGCATAGTGGTCAGCCTAAGTTTGCTGACTTTGGGGACAGGTCGCAAAAGGAAAAAAAAGGAATTGAGAGGAAAAAAAGAGACTTCAGTTGAAGTTTGGAAGAATTTGATATTTATGGTAAAAGGTGGCTGCAGTATTAATCGCATCCTCTTTGGGGAAAAAAGATAATGTTTTCAAAAGTAAAACCATCTAACTAATAGTCCCAGTTGTTTTTCATAATTAAATGATATACTTGTTATGATAAATGAATAAATATATAGAAATATTTTTCAAGAAATTATATTGGAAAAAGTCAGAAAAAGTTATGGGATGTGAAATTTAAAAAAAACAACAAAAAACTGAATTGTATTTTCACTTATAAAACTATATTTGGCATGTTCAGAATATACACTGAAAAAAAAGGGTCAGACCTAGCTGTCAAGGAATTTAAAAAAAAAAAATGCTGAGAAGGAAAAGAGCAAATGAAGATCAGAAGAGAAAAAAACAACAACAAACCAAGTGATGGTTATGCTGAGCCTCTGCCAGGCTTGTACTGCAATGATGACAGTGATGTTGTTGACAGTTCTACTGATGGAGAGAGAGGAGGGGTGAGTGGTATGGGTGAAGGGGGTTGGGGGGGGGGGTGGGGGTGGGGGGCTGCTGTGTGTTGAAGCGTGTGTGGGCAGGTGACATATTAACTGTGTGCCTTTGTTCGCACATATTGACTTGTATGAATGTATACATAGTACCTGTGGTGTCAATACTCGCGTCCACCTTTCTGTCAGTTGTGGAATGAATAAAGGTCGTTTGGACTGTTAGGTTTACTAAACTTTTAACTGTTTTCGGTTGCATTGACTTTTACTGGTTTGGTGCAGGTTTAGGGTAATTGTTGGTCAGATTATTAACACAAACGTTTTTAAAGCTCATTTATTTATTTTGTATTCACTTGTTTATTTGTTTTATCTTTCTGACCAATTTTATAGCCTGAGAGCTCTAATGATTTATAAATGTTTGTGTTAAAAGAATACTGGTATTATTCAATTGTTTTTTAAGCTCAAATGAATTGTATGATATATGTAAGCTTTAAAAGAATAACTGTGTTATTGATTTCTTGTTATTAATAATTTTTGCATCAATATTATATTTTTTGTTGTTGTTGGTAGTAGTATTGCTGTGAGTGATGTTCATATTTTAGAATGTTACTTTCTAGGGGAAAAAAAGCCACTTGTTATTGTATTTTCTCCTCTATTGTGTATGTATATATATATTGCCAGTAACACTAACATGTTGCAAGTTGTATCATAACAGATATTGTGTGGTGATGGTGCATGCTCTGTTCTTGCATGGTTTTGGTCTGGAAAATAACGTGTAATCCAGTTTCATATTGTACATCAGTTGCACTTTACCATTTCAGTGCATACTTGCATTTGCTTGGGGAATTGTTGTTGTTCTTTTGCTTTATTGCTAACGAGAATGGAATACTGATAGAAGTGCGAGGGTCAGTTTACGTTTAGTACAAATTATTCGTAAGATTGTGATGAAATGCTAGCAGGTGAAATTAAAAAAAATTCTTAATGTAGCTCTTTTAGAGAAATGGTTTGCAGAGAAATGTAGCATCGGTTGTCACTTTTCGTAGATTGATTGGAACAGTGGTAGCATCATTGCAAGGGTATGCATCGCAATGCCAGCCTTTTCCTAAATGCCATTTGGTGCATGAATAGTTAATGAACGTGCAATACCGAACGTTAAATTTCTCTTTTCAGTTTCCGGGATTAAAAAAAAAAAAATCGATAAACCTTGCAAAACTGAAATATGTCACCCTCCAAACCCATGTTTCTAAAAGTTTTTAAGAGCACAAGGCAACTTAGAGAAGAGAATAAAAAGATTAGAACCCCCCCCCCCAGCAAAAAGCGCAGTCCCATAAACAAGAGTGTTAGAACAGCAATGGCACCAAGAGAAACCGTCTTGGGTTTCTTTCATGTCTGGTACCTAAGATTGTACTTGTGGCTTCATCAGAAGTAAGATTGTACTTGTGACTGAATCAGAAGCCAGTGTAGATGTTGGGAATATGTTTTAACGTGGCCAGATTGTGCTTTTCATCCCAGTCTACATGATTCATTGATATTCCTGCCCTTGTGTCAGTGCAATAAGGCTTGAGCTTTGTTGTTCATGCTCAGTCAGAGAAAAGTCCTTTTTTTTTCTCTCATCCATAATTTCTGATTGTGTGGGATTATGGATTATGATTTTATTGTTGGTAGTTGGAGATAAAACATTTGATTGCATTGCATTGCATTTGGATTGACAGTATATACAGAGACGATTATGCATTGTTTTGATTGTCAGAATACCGTGACAATATATGCAGAGAGGATAATGAATTCTTGTTTTGATTGTCAGAATACAGAGACAGTATATACAGAGATGATCATGCATTCTGTTTTGATTGTAAGAATACAGAGACAATCTTAAGTAGGCATTCTGTGTGAGTCCAGTGTAAAGAAATGAATCAGACTTCTGTTTCGATTGTCAGAATACAGAGACAGTCTTAGCATTCTGCTACAGTCCAATGTACAGAAAAGTGATCTTGCCTGAGCTCTTTGATTTTCACAGTGTACATGTATATTATGCCCATGTCATAGTGGTAGACAATCTTGCATTCCATTTGTGGTCGTCAGTAGTCCCATCCAGCCTTGCATTCTGTTATTCTTGTTTGTATTCAGCATTGCTAGTTTTGCTTGCCTTTTTGCCTAACATGTCTTCGCATTATGCATGTGCATGTTAATTAACTACAGTTGATTTTACCGTTTTCCGTTTCAGTATTGATGTTTGCATGTATATTTATAAAGTGTTATTTTTGATGTGGCATTTGTCTGTTAAGTAAATTTTGTCCTAAATAGTACTGGTTGTTTTTTTTCTCACAAGATATGGGAATTTTCTAAGAAGCCATTTTGCAGGCAAAACTACATGAAGATGATAAACAGCTGAAATTTTAATGATAACAAACTTGCTTCATGGTTTTAGCAAGAAAGTTTGGCACCTGCATTGGACAGATTATTTTGCATGGGAAGGTTTAATTTGTTTGTTTGTTTTTTTCCCCCGTGGATATTGGAGTCCATCATGCATTTTTTTCCATCTTCACTCCCTTCACAGTAAAGTGAGTAAAGACACATGCAGACAAGAGATCAGATGGAGTAGTGGAGGGAGGTACTACATTTAGCAGAAATAAAGGGAAAAGAAAGGGGGTGGGAGGGAGAAAGATAGATTTGAAGATTGTGTGACTGTGTGTGGTTGTGTGGTTGTGGTGTGTGTGTGGGGGTTGTGGTGTGTGGTTGTGGTGTGTGGTTGTGCATGCGTGCATATTGAGTGTGCGTGTGGTGCGTGCGTGCGTGCGTGCATGCGTGCGTGTGTGTGTGTGTGTGTGTGCGTGCGCTTGTAAAGGGGAGGGTGAAGGAAAGGGAAGGGGCGTGGGGTGGGGGGGGGGGGGGGGGGGGGGGGGGGATCTCTTCATTGGTTAGAAGGAAGAAAAAGAAGGGTTGGAAGAGCAGAACAGTATGTAGGAGCACACCTCTACTCATTATGTTGCCATCTGTGTACGTACCTGTTATGTTTCAGTACTGTGTGTTTAACAACAAACGAATCGTAGTTGATTCCTAGTATAATGCGCTATCTGTTTGTTTATTTATTCATTCTTTCATTCGTTTGATCTTTTTTTGCTAGTGGAGCTAACTAGTCAGCACAGGCTTATTTCCATGACACATTGCATGAATAATGATTTTCGAATGGTTTTACATGACTAACCTGTTTGTTGCACTGTGTAATATATATATATATATATATAAGGCAAGTCTTGTTGTGATTAAACTCTGTGCTTCATTCATTCATTTGGTGTTTGGCTGATTTTTCTTTTATATTAAACCGGTGCTTTTGGTTTGCATGCGGAACTTTTACTAACAAACTAACATTTTTTAAAATCGTGTATGCTTTTCTCTCTCAGTCCTGATCTGTGTAAACTTTAACACTGTGTTTCTAGAAAAATTATGACAGCATTTTTTAGATTTAAAAACAAAGTCATTCTTTTCTTTTTACTTATTCCTTTTTTTTCAAGTGAAAAAAAAAGTTTTTACTTTGTGTATTTTGTGAATTCCTCTTACCCGGTGCATGACTTTTGGCCGTTGTGATGTTTTCTGTCAAAAGTAAAATCAAGAGAAGAAGGAAACTGAGGTATAAAGCAAATTTCCTGTTATTGCTATCACAATAAAAAAAAAAAAGAAGCCTATTAATCATACAACCAGTTATTGAAAGACACAGGTAAGATATATGGAAGGAAACATTGTGTATAGAATTGACTAAATATAAAACGGATTGATTGAACAGGTAAGATATATGAAAGGAAATGTTCTGTGTAGAATTGACTAAATATAAAACAATTTCATTTCCATGTGTTGTATTATATCTTTAGTTGTATAGTACACGCAGATGTAGGCTGTAAGTTGGTGATTTTGTTTGTTGTTACATATATATACTCACAGTTTATACTAGCTCTCAGCTGTCATATTGATTCAGTAAGAAATATTCTTGGGGGGCGGGATGTGATCTTTTGTAGGAACTTGAAAAATGTCTGAGAATTTTTAATCATGTAGAGGGGAAATATTACCTTTTTGTCCCACAACTTAGCGGTGAATAAATTCTAAAAGTAATATCTCCCTGTTCCGAAACAATCCTGCAATAGGTTATTGGGAAGGGGGGGGGGGGGGGGTATTTTGTTTTCCTCCTAGGTTAGGTCTCTCAGTTGAAGTCTTCCAAGATGTCAGTAAAAAGGTAAAGGTGTCCCATAACCTAAGTGGTCGTAGAGGAGCGAGGCATCAGAGACCTCAGCTTCTCGAGAGGCGCCCTTCTCCTCACCCTCGCTCCTTTACCTATCCTGACCCTAAAAGAGGCTGGTACCCATTTACAGCTGGGTGAACTGGGGGACTGTACTGAAGCCAAGGTGCGCAAATGGTCACCCATCCAATCGGTAACCACGCTCGACCTTGCTTAACTTTGTCTGGGGAAAAGCGAGTGCTGTGACCACTGAGCTATCCCGTCACGTCAGTACATGTAGAAATAATTCACAAATACAAAATAATGAATTGTTACAGACATCTGTTGCATTGGAGAGAAAAAATACACTCAAAAATGAATTTTTTTAAAAAGTAGAGACTGGAAATAGGGACGGTGAAGGGAGGGAGGGAGGAGGGGGAGAAAAAATATAGAAACAAATGGTGGTGGTGGTGGTGGTGGTGGCTGATGCATTCAGGTCAGGACACACAAAGAACACAATGTAAAATGTCTGCACTGGGGTTTCATTATCTCCTCTTTATTCATTATTATTATCATTATTATTGCTAGCTAAAAGGGGAGTTAGCTGGCAGAGTTGATTGTTATTGGCACAAAGGGACTCTTGCAGCGTTTGTATTTTATAGAATACAGTTCGTGATTATAAGACATCATGCACAGTACCATCAGTGCCCTTGTAAGCATAAGGCACTTCGTGCGGCATGCTCATGTCATGCGCACAGGGCTCTTATACTGCAGTGTGTAAACTTTCAATATACACATTGGCACATACACACACACACTTATGCACACACACACACACACACACACTATGCCGGCGCACACACACACACACACACACTTATGCACACACACACTAATATCACTCAATGTGAGTAGATGTTAAATTGAAGAAGAACAACAACACACACTCAGTGTATCATCATCATCATCATCATCATCATCATGATGACATTGCCATTTCATAGATATTATCATTTGTTGTCATCACAGTCACCATATTCTTTCGTAGTCATTATCATCATTAAGTTTTATTGTTAGATTAACTTGATGTTGTAATTATCACCATAATTAATTATTCATTGTTAGATTAACTTGATATTATACTCTCACTCACACACACACACACACACACATGGACGCAACAGATTAACTTAATATACTCTCATTCATAAACACGCATGGATGCATGCACACCACACACACGTGCGCGCAAGTGAGCGCTTGCTGTGCATGCACACCACACACACACACATGTGCACACACACACTCAGAAAACACTTTCCTCACAAAGACGTATCGAGTGTGGAATATTCCAGGTAAGTTACACCAAATCTACCCTAAAATCCACCCAACAAATTTTTTACCAGTATTGTAAACAAGTGAAACCTTGGGGTGCATGGTGGGTATAGTCATGTTGTCACAACTGAACTCACTGAATCCTAAAAAGAATAAGATTTCCATTGTGCATACCTGATCTTCTGCCTACTTATACATGTATACAATGGGTCTGCTAGATGGTGGATCGGTGGTCTAGAGGTAACGCGCCTGTCTAGAAAGCGAAAAGTCCGGGTCTGAAGTGTGCGGCGGTTCATACCCCGTTTGGACTGGAAAATTTTCCCCCATCCATTAGACTGATTGGTTAGGCGATACTTTCGATATGTAAAACCAAACACCGACGTCCCGTGTGTTACAGTAATTATTAGTGCAGTAAAGAGAGAACCCACGGCACAAGAGGTGTCCCTGCAAATTCTTAGAAAAGCCATCTGATAGAAACAAACTACAGTTGCACGACATGAACAAGAAAAAATTGTAGGCGCTGCGACTGTGGGATGCGCTCTCCCGGGGAGAGCAGCCCGAAATTTACCACAGAGTTAATCGTATGTAACTAAGTGGTATGGAATTGGGTGATACGCTTGTTTTTGTTCACAAGATGATTCAAGCTATAAAATTTCCATCATTATTATTATTATTATTATTAGATGCACACTTTCTTTTGCCTAGAATAACACTTTTGTTGCAAAATAGTGAGAGGTCTGCTGACTGAGAGATCAGTAGAGTCAGCTTTCTCACTCTCTATCCTCTCTCTCTCTCTCTCTCTCTCTCTCTCTCTCTCTCTCTCTCTCTCTCTCTCTCTCTCTCTCCTCTCTCTCTCTCTTCTCCCATCTCCCCTCTCTCTCTCACCTTAAAGAACAACACAGAATACAAATGCATGTTCAGATGTATGTTTGTCTGTCGTGTCCAACGATGACCTCCAAAACAGTAGAGGAGGCAGCTGCTGTTTTGGAAACTGGGCAGAAATTTGATTATAGTGGAGATGCCTTGCCCACAGTACATCCCCACTCTCTCGGCCAAGTGGGCATAAGGACAGTCAGCGTTGGAGATGTTCTCCAAAGGCCAACCAGCCCCCAGGGCTGCTGCAGCACATTAAGGACTGTGCAAGTCAAGCCTCCTAGTCATAGTCGATCACTAAAGACTAAGCTGTAAAGTGGAATTCCATAAGTGGGAAAGCCACTGGTCATACATACAGCCTCTCACTTTGCTGTTGCCCCCAGCGTCAATGGTTTAATCAAGAACTGTTATAAAGCCCAGGCGCTGACGGCACATGTTCAGATAAGCTGGAACAATGCCCATTCTGATGGATACTGAATTAAAATGAAGCCCAGCCTGACCTTGTTCAGATTATCCTCCTATACATCATTCCTTGCCTGCAAAAGGGGAACACTATGAACGAATCATAAGACACAACATCAAATCATGACTGGCCAGGCAACTCGGGGGCACTGCATCGTATTGTGTTGTGTTGTGTTGTGTTCCACTTTCAGTCACGGCAGATTCTCTGCAAGAAATTAACACGCTTCTTGGGGAAGAGCACATTTTAAATTTTTTTTTTTTTGTTTTATTCATTTATATCGAGGATAATGGAATAAGCACTTATGTAGCACTCGGTTGTCTGTGCAAGATACAGCGCTATATAAGTTCCATTTATTATTATTATTATTATTATTATTCTAATTATTATTATTATTATTATGTGCTTTTTTACATCCAGTCCCCATGTGTATGCGGTTTTGTAAATTCTGTCATCCGTTCCCACCGGCACACAATGGCCTACTCTTACGAAAAGCGGAACAGGATTTAACGTGTGCGCAAGATGTTCTGCGTGCGTTTGCACACGGAGCCTCGGTTTATAGTTTCATCCAAAGGACTTTTGGGGAGAGTGGAGTCTGCACTGATGTTAACTCCAAGGGAAAATATCCCCTTGAACGGGAATCGAACCTGGGTCGTCAGATTGCGAGCGCAGTGTTCTAACCACTAGGCTATCCCGTCCCCACATTACTATAAGAGCAGTGTTACCCTTTTGAAAAAATAAAAAAGAAAGAAAGAAAGAAAATCCGGTCTGTAAGTGTAACTTTTTGTATTTGTTCACCCCACAAGATGATAGCTTTTTTTTTCCCTACAGAAATTTGCCAGGGACAACTTTCTTGTCACAAGGGTTTTTGTTTGTTTGGTTTTTTTTTTTACATGTGATTTTCACACACAGGACCTGGGTTTATTGTCTTATTCAAAAGACTACATGTCTTGTGTGTTAAGTGTGTGCTTCTGAATGCTAACCCCCCCAAAAAAACCCCACAACAACAAAACCAAACAAAAAACAACAACAACCCAACCAACAACAACCCAAAAACAGAAGGCGAAAAGAAAGCAAAATACACCCACACCCAAAAATACAATCCCACATTTCAGGTAACTTTTTGCTTGAAAGTTCAAGCATGTCTGTTGTTAATGGCAGGATAAAATGAATAGATATATAAAGAAAAAAAATCTTCCCTAAAAAAAGTAGAGAAGATAGGTCTGTTGTGCATATACGTGCATGCTAAGTGGTGTACGTACGATCTGAATGCATGCAAATATAAAAGCAGCAGCATAAGAAGAGCTGAAGAAATTTGGAAGTTTGCAGACTAAATCTAAAGCAATGAAGAATAAGTGGATACTCATTGCAAAAAAAACTGTTTTCCTTAAAAAAACAACCACAATGTAGAAATTAGAAACAGGAAGGCTATACAGATGATATGCTTCATTCTCCTCAAAACTATTTTCTCTTCACAAAGTGCCAAAAACAAAAACCCAAAGAAAACTAGGTAAATAAACATACAGTGGTGGTTTACATGAATGCAACTTCATTTCAAGCTCCTTGCATTTCATAGTGCGCCAAAAGTACTTCAGAAAAATGCATTGACACAAGACAATGTGTACACACGCACACACACAGGCGCGCACACACACACACACACACTCAATGACTTGCACACTCACACCCACTCACTTACACACTTATGTGCAAGGATGTGCACACTCACATACACATAATTTCACACACTCATGCATACACACATGTGCACATACACACACACAACTTTTCAACACACAAAGGAGTTTAAAAAGTTACTGTGACATGAAAAGGATGTAAATGTTGCAAGCTTTATTGACGTGCATGGCAGTTTGACTTTGCATGTGCTTCAGGTGAAACTGCGATCGATCAGTGAGTTTGTTGGCTTTTTTTTTTCTCTCTGTCTTTTTTCCCCCCCTCCCCAGAGACATTCAACTATTGATGAGACACGACAGTATTCATAATCTGCATTGTTCAGTCCAGGAATAGCATCACACACACACAAGTTTGTATGTGTGTTGTGTGTGTGTTCTGTGTGTGTGTGTGCGATTGCCCTCCTAATAAGAAGATATGACATTTCCTTTTTTTTTTTTTGAGCACTGCTCTGAATTTCTCATGTCCTCTGAAGTTGGAGTATGGCTGCCTATACGGCGAGGTGCTTGAAAAGAGTCATGCATGCAAACTTCTCATCCAGTGTACTTCCTATCTCACAGTGATTCCCAGGTGGGATGAGTGAGTCAAGAGTGCATGTTCAGGGTGACCCCTAGGGTGTAAAGCTTGGGAACACACAACAACAATTTCCCAGGCAATATGTCATTGACAAGTTGAACTCTGGTGGAGTCCATCCCTCTCCAGGTAGCAGGGTGCATGCTGGGTTGGCCTGTGTTGTCCATTTTCCTTTGGATGAGACTATAAACTGAGGTCCTGTGTGAGAAATGCGCACAGAACATCTTCTTTCGCACACATTTTAAGCTGTTTTGCCGTTGGGAAGAGTAGACTGTTGTGTGCCGGTGGAAATGGATGACAGAATGTACAAAACTGCATGTACATGGGGACAGGATGTATAAAAAGCACATGAGTTCTTATTCCATTATGCTCAAAAGAAAAGAATGAAAACAAACCCTGGCCATATCTAGCCTATTTTGAAATAAAAGGTGTATGGGTGTTTAACATGTATATAAAATGTACATACCAAAACAAAAAAATCCTGTAACCTGGTGGAGCCCATCACCAGGCATGCATGCTGGGTATGCGTATGTCATATCAATCCCACCGGCCATAGCTGCCCTAGTTATCTATGAAAGGTGCATGGTGTTTTCACACATGTACAAAATGTACGTATCAAAAAACATCAACATCTTTTGCGCAGTTTTTTGGTCTTATTCACCGAATCCTGATAAGATTCTGAGATGGATTTGATGAGAAGAATTCCAGGGAAGTTGATGTGAAAGCATTTTTTTCTATTTGTGTAATTCATATTTTAGCTGCTCCAGGCATTTTCTCTTTAGTGTAAGTCATATTTTAGTCGCTCCAAGCATTTTCTCTATGAGCGTAATTCATATTTTAGCCACTTCATATTTTAGCTGCATCAGGCATTTTCTCTATTAGTGTAAGTCATATTTTAGTCGCTCCAAGCATTTTCTCTATTAGTGTAATTCATATTTTAACCACACCATACTTGGCATACATATCTGGCTTAAGCAACCCTAGCTTACTGCCACCTCCAGCAGCCGTGAAATGGTATTGCTTTAATTAAGTCAGATTCAGTATGTATGTTTAGATAAAAGGGGATTTATTTTGTTTAGTTTATAAAAAATTTATACTATGGCCATAGCTTCAAGGTAAAGTTGAGATTTGTGTGGATGCGACCATTTTTTTCTCCCCACCATGAAGTTATTTTGACGTGTGCACAGGTCAGTCAGCACACAGGTCCGACTGGTTTAGCGTCTCCTCCGAGATACTTAACATTCCGTTCATATTTTTTCTTTCAAACTGGGAAGGAAGGGCAAGGCTGGTAATCAAAGCCAGAATCTCACGGTTTACTTGTTAAGCAGGTGAATGTCTTAACCATGTTGCTACCTTCCTTTCTTAGCACTGTTCGTATGTTAATGTAAAGAGCCCCTCTTTCCCGGTAAACGTGCACTGTGCACATTTGTATACTACCGTAACCCAGTAGTAGTGGGTGATACAGAGGGAAGGGTTGGTAGATAGTTGGTTACCCTGCAGCGGGTTACCCTTAGGGAAAAGGTCAAACTGGCGTTTAGAACACAAACGTTCCTGTTTGTCTGTATGCCCATGTGATTATGCAGACGCCTTGTTTTGCTGTATGTGTCCCACAGAGTGCAGCGGCCCAGCAGGCAATGCCCCCACGAGGAAAGTCCACCAATCCTTTCTTGTGACGACACTCCTGTCAGCGTCTTTCTCCTCCTCCTCCTCCTCCCTTCACCCAGCCCAGGCCTCGCGGCCTCGATGATGATGATTCTTCTTCTTTTATTCCTGGACGGCCATGGGCACTACATTTCCATGGTGACTGTGGAACAGCTGTAACCCTTCTCCTTGCCATTTATCCCCCCCCCTGTTTCTCCTTTGGCTTTTGAATCAGCGCCACTGTGTTACGTGTTAATTTCTGCCTTTCTTTTTTGGTTTTTTAAAAATATACATATTGGGTTATGACTTCTCCATTTTTTTTTTTTTTTTGAGCTCTGCGAGTGTATACTATGTCTACAACATTGGATGCAGACAGTGGTCATTGATGGGTAGGTCATTGTGATATTTGTACGGAATAATTAATGGCTTGATGGTATATAGTAGCTGTAGCTTAAATAAAACACTTGTGTGTAGCAGGTTGGATCAAAATTGATTGTCTTCTTTGTTAATTAACTTGGTTGGCCTGTTTGTGTGGATTGTTGGTGTGGCTTTGGCTGAATCGCTGGTCTTGAAACGGAATGTTTATAGAGGTCAAAGATCTTTTTTCTTTTGGGAGGGGTGGGGGAGGGGGTAAGAAATAAAAGACTGGCTGTTATTTTAGCTTATGAACAGCATACACATGTTTGGGGTTGTTAAGAGGAGAGAGGGACCAGAGAGGAGAGAGAGGAGAGAGAGAGAGAGAGAGAGAGAGAGAGAGAGAGAGAGAGAGAAAATGACGTGTGGGAAGAGGCCTCAGGAATGATAGTGCAGAAGGAAAAACCCCACCACATTTTTGTCACAACTATTGTCTAGTGGTTTATAGAAATTTGAAAGAGTATGACTGACAGGAATCGACCACCAAGAGACAGCAAATTGATTAATTGTAGTCATATTATCAGCTAGCTGCAAAGAGATGAAAACCATACTGGTATAAATACTGGTGGGTAAGTGGTATTGACCAAAATTTTTTTAAATTTTTTTTTTTACTAAGATGGAAAGAATAAAAAAAAGAATCTTGTGTTAGCAGTGGGCTTCTGATTTTGTTTATATGTATGTGAATGGCCAAGGATTGTGTAAAAAAAAAAATCACTGGAAGCTTGACATGAAAATGACCATAAAGCTTGGGGCACTGGGTGCATGTATTTATATGGATAACGCTCTTGTCAAACCAGTTTTGTTGCTGTGGATTTTTTAAACGGTCTCCGAATGTGTAGCCCTCTGAGGGTCAGTTGGTAATGTCTGTGGAAATGCTTGTTCTAAAGGAAGAATTTATTCAATCTAGCTGCATTGTTGATTTGACTAGGTACTGACAGTTGATTTATGTCTGTTCGAATGTTTGTTTTAAGGGAAGAATTCAATTTAGCTGCAGTGTTAATTTTGACTTGATACAAAGGAGTTGGACAAAAAAAAAACCAACAACAACAACACCAACACCCAAAAAAATGTGAAAGGAGGAAGAAGACAGGGGGTTTTGGGCACAGAAAATTAAAGTGAATTTTATATAGTTTGTAAACAAAGAACACAAGAGTTTGTTTATTATGTCAGGATTGGTGCATGCAAACATCATTTAGATGTATGCAATCATTGCATTGCATGATTGAATATTTAATCTTTGTTTTATCATTGTTTTTACATTATATAAATTCATGCTGTCTGCAACTTTTTTTGGTTATTGTTCAGCTTAATTTTGTAAGGCTCTTTTTTTTTTATCTCAAGTCAAAAATGGAAGTAAATAGACAAAATACAAATGACAGCAATAAGAAAGTGGTCTTTTGTTCTTTTCCTTTAGGGCAGGGTGTAGGGAGAGGAAGGTGGGGAAGAAGTATATAGATATGACCATGATTTACAATAGGCATATATGTAATTTGGTGTGTGTGTGTGTGAGAGAGAGCGACAGAGAGAGAGAGAGAGAGAGTGCGACAGAGACAGAGAGACAGAGAGAGAGGGACATGCACTTATACATATATACACACATATATATATTTATGTTTTCACCGGCGCTGATACAGCTTTTGTGGTTGGTTAACTGGACTGTACACCATTTTTGTTGTTTAACCTGGTATGTGAGAGGACTTACTTAAAAAGCATCTGCACTCGCGCTTCTGCATCAGCCCAGCATTTTTCATTACTTTCTATTCACAGTTTTTGTTTTTGTTTTTCTCCCTTTTGAAGGTTCAAGTACTTTTTTGCAAGTACAGTTTGCATACCGTATTGCTGTTATTTTATTTTGTAATTCTTACTGCAACGTTTTAATCAGTTATCGTTTGATGAAGCAATCGTTAAATCATCTTAATTCAACAAAAAGTTTACTTCAGTGTTTTAATGAAATCTTGTTGGTAGGTTCTAACCCCCCAATAACCCCCAATTGTAAAATGACCTTGATGAATGGCTTCAGTATCAAATGATTAAAATTTGTGTTGAATGGTACATGGATACGTTTGTTTGCTCTTGTTTTGTTTAAAAAAAAAACACTTTTAAATCTTAAACAGAGATGTCTAAGGTTAAAGGATAAGTACAGATATAGATCGAGACGGGAATCATTGAAGGAAAGGCGCATACCATCGACGAATGTAATTTGGTTTTTGTGTCGTTGAGTGTGCTCATGTACGCACACAGCTAAGCTGTCTTTTTTTTATATATATATTTTTTTTATATGACAAGGAGATGGATTTACATCAGATGAAATAATCTTTCCCCTTTGAGTGTGTGTGTGTCTGTGTATAGTGCACATGCTGTCCTTCGTTTTGTGAATGTAGTTTGCAGATGGCATATACCGTACAGCACTGAATGAATAAGCTTCATCCTCATATATCGTATTATGTCACAGTCTGAATTGTCCCATACCACATCCCAAGCTTGGCATTCTTTCTCTCTCTCAGTTTTTTTCCCCCCTCATTTTTCCTCTTGTTTTTAATGTTTAATCAACACTTGGTGCTATAAGCTGCATGCTTCTGCCCCTTCTCTCGTTTTTTGTTTTATTGTAGTGTGTGTTTTTTGTTTGTTTTGTTTGTTCATTCCTTCAGTCTGTCGTGTTTTTTTTTGTTTGTTCTGTGTGTGGAGCAGTTAGTTATTGATGTGCCACTGTAACATTTCTGTCTGTAAAAAAAACCTGCCCAACAAAACTGTGACCGAACAAAGATGTGGTGGATGTGTTTTCCCTTCTCTCGGCATACGTATACGTGTGTTTACCACATCAGGACATTGAAGTCGTATGATGTTGTATTGTTTTATGTGTTAATAATTAATGTTGGTGAAAGGCATAAAAGAGACCTCAGGCGAATATATATCCCTCCTCCCTCTCTTTCCCTTACCCCCCCCAAACATACACACACACATGCATGCCTCGCCTCGCCCTTTCTTCCCAGTTTGACAAAAAAATCGAACTGAATGTCAAAGTCCTTCGGATGAGACTATAAACCGAGGCCTTGTGTTCAAACGCATGCAGAACATCTTGTGCACACGTTAAATCCTGTTCCGCTTTTCGGAAGAGTAGACCATTGTGTGCCGGTGGAAACAGATGACAAAATTTACAAAACCGCATACACACGGAGACTGGATGTAAAAAAGCACATGATTGCTTATTCCATTATCCTCGATATAAAAGAATAAATAAATAAATGCACCCACACTCACACATTGCCCTTTAAAAGTGGAATCTTTTTTTTTTTTAAATGTACCCCCCCAAAAACAAACACACCCCCCCCCCCCCCCCCAAAAAAAAAATATATCCTGGGGTGGGGTGTGGGGGGGGGGGGGGGGGAGCGTACTGTTGAAATAGGAGAGATGGTGACAGAAAGTAGTGGTTTATTAAAAATAGTTAAAAAAAGAAAACAACAACAAACGTCCCCCCCCTCCCCCTCCAACTTCTGAGAGAAATTCATGAAATAAAATCTGACTTCCCAAGGAATCAATGTGATGTAGGTATTGCAGTCTGGATCCTCCCATCTTTTTGTCCACACATCACGCGAAGTACATAGAAAGGTCAGCATTTTATATGTATACATTGTAGTCTGTATACACGTAGCATATCAGTGATCATCTGCTTTTTGTGTTATTATGTCAGCTCACTGTGCAATATAGCGTTGTTTTGGGTAGCAACTTTTGATGTGTGTGGTTTTTGTTTTGTTTTGTTTGTATACTATGCCCCGATGTATTACTTGTGACTCGTGAGAATTCTTGGTAACAAAAGATCTGGTTACCTATGAACTTTTATGTTTGTCGTTTCATCAGTACCTCTCCACTTTTATGTTAAGCGCTTTGATTTGTTTTCTGCAAGATATAGCGCTATATAAATTCCATGTATTATTATTATCATTTTGTTTGTAGCTTCATCTGTTCTTGTGTTTTTCTCCCCCCCCCCCCCCCCCCCCCCCTTTTTATGGGGGGGTGGGGGGTACTTTCAGTAAATGGACTTTTGGTGAGTCGTCTGTCATATTGTGTATTTGGCTGTATGGGACTTAATACGGAAGTATTTATCATTTTGGCTCACTGTGTAACAACGCCTCTACTGTTTCAGCATTTATTACAGTGTATCTTATGGTCGTACAGTGTAGCAACTGTCCTTGTTTGTAAGTTGACAGCATGGTGGCTATCATGCTCTCTCGACATATAATGTGTTTGCTAGTTTTGAGACATATCCCCTTAGCCCCACAACAAAGTCTGTTGTGACGGTTGGTTTTGAGACCTACAGGAGAACATAGGGCATTAGTGACACTTTTTCCTCAATCTTGGCTTGGAGGTCTCCTTCCTTTCTGCCCCTCTTCATCTGATATCAGCCTCAGAGTCCCATCTCTAGCGCTTTCTAGATCGTCTTTTATCATTCTGGAAGTGGTCTGTCAGTGCCTGGAGCGAGTATTGCGTGGATGCCGTCTTCTGTCCTGTGCCCAGTGTGTCTTCACTCTCTCTCCAGAACTTTTCAAGAGGGACGAGCCCTGGCAGGTTGAACATGCTGAAGAAAGCAGACTGCCCTGCCTGAAAACTTAAGAGTGGTACCCCCCCCTCCCCCCAAAAAAAAGATTCTTCAAGGAGTTACGGGAGAAGTGTTTTGTGTCGGATCTTAGAAGCTGGCTCCTGTCCAGTTTTTCAGTTTCTGCCATAGGTGGTCATTGCAGATGTTTGTTTGTTGGTGGGGTCTTTTGTTTTTGGTCAGTCCAGTAGGTGTTCTTCATGTGTAAAGTTCTTCATTTGTAACCCTGCCGTTTATTGGGTTATCAATAGACATGAATATGATTTTAGTACCAGTGTATTCTACGTTCGTTGGCAACAGATTTCAGTGTGTAAGATCAGCTTACTGTTTAGTGGGTTGGTTCTCTTTGTGCGCACTGTCATTTGAAATATTTCTTGACATAGCATGGATGTATGTGTGTCTGGCTTAGACGTGTGTGTGTATACATGTACATTCTGTGTGTATATATCTATGTGCGTGTATATGTGTGTTCATCATTTTTACCTTTTTGTGTGGTTTGTTTTATCTCCTCTCCCATTTGCTGTTATGGCACCAATGAGGATGGAGATTGTTAAAACATTTGGCATCCATTGATTGTGTGTGCCTGTGTGTGTGTGTGCGCGCACATGTATACATACCATCAAGACAGAATGGTAGAAGTATGATCGTAGTGTATCATTGCTACCATCGTGAGTGTAATCTGAGCCTCTCTCTGTGTACTCAAAGCTGGCCTACAGTATAGCATATAAAATGGGACATCTTGCTGGGGTGCTAGCTTGCTCTGCTGATATAGCTGGTTTTGACATATGGACTTTTGAGCTGTGAATAATAAAAGGTAATGAAAGCGTACTTTTTAGTGTGTATCAACTGGCACAAGCATGTGAAGGTTTTGTAGGTTCAGTATGGCTTATAGCTGACTTGTTTCCACGGCCCCAATATCTGTAATGTAAACTTGTATTTCTTTGATGATTCCAGCATTAATATCAAGAATATATTTGGCAAACCTGAAAATTATTGTGTGTGTGTGCGTGCGCGCGCTTATGAGCGTGATTGGACTGGTCTTGGCATAGCACTGTTGCTGTAAAAGGCTGAGGACAGATCAGCCTGGAGTAATTTATTGACCAATGCAGCGTGTGTGTCCCCCCCAACAATTATCTTCAAGGGGCTGCTGATGCTAATGAGCATGAATATTATTATTATTATAGCGCTTTTGTTTGTTTTTTTACGCTGGATACACCTTTTTATGTTGTAACTGATAATTGTAGTAGTGTTTACTATGTTTTTTCCTTTTGTTTTACCTGGTGAAAAAATGGTAAGGAAAACCTCCAAAGGACATATCCTGAAGTTATTTGAGAGGTTTTAAAAAAAATTTAAAATGATCAAGTGTGTTCAGTTTTCTTTTCTACCTTTTCTTCAGATGTAACAGTATTGTTATTTATTTCAAGATAGCCTGGTATCTTCAGCTAGAGCTCTCATTCATTATTAGTCAACAGCTTTCGAATTTGTGGTTGATTTTGGTTTCGTTGTTGTGTCCTAAACATTCATATGACCCTCATGGTTAGGTAAGGTTAGGTTTTAAACATGGATTCGCCATTTTGTCCTGTCAGCGTGCTGTTGTACCCATGATGACTCGCTGTCGTAGTGTGTACCCATTGTTCACATCTTAGATATATATGGCGTCTTCAGCAGAAGTTCTTATATGATGGCATCTTCAGCAGAAGTTCACTGTATTGTGAATTCATCCTACATCTACTGTTGTGTTTCTGTTGGAAACTTGTGTTGGTCGCAAGCTGGTAACCTGTGTGTCAACGTGCAGAGATGTGCATCTCCCGGCCTGCTTATATACCTATTGTCAGTATATCAACATGTCGGTTTTGTATTTGTCATGTAGCGTGTGTAAGCTGTGTCGGTTTTCTGTGTATCTGTCCTGTGGGTTCTGTACTTGTGTACACTACAGTTGCTCTGTATTGAACTGCTCCACACTTGTTATTGTTCGTTTTTTTTTGGGTAGTGATTTTTTATTTTGTGTGTGTGTAGTATTCAATGTCCAATAACCCCCTAAAACTTGCAAGATTTTGGTTTGTATTTAGTCTTGCTTTTTTTTGTGTTTTTTGTTGCCTCCCCTTCACTCCTTATGCTGCCTGTCATTCAATCCCAGAGACCAAAGTCATCTGTCTGTAGCTGCTGCACATTTCGCATTTAGCTTTATACTTTTGCAGTTGTCATCTGCCTGCACATCACAGTTTGACCATTTTGTACTGATATAAATGTGTATGCACCGATGATGTATGTTTTTGTACGGGTGGTTGATATGCTTGGTTTCCTTGCGGTCAGGGGTGTGCTTTTGTTCTGAAGGTTGAAAATTATTTTTTTTCTGTTTTTGGTTATTCCCTGCTTGGAGATTCCACCGTTGTCAGTTTTTGAATCGTAAAGTATGTCGGTCATGTTTTGTCAGTGTTGAAAAGCCCCTCCACCCCCTATGTTTTTTTTTTTCTTTTTAAAAGAATCAACTGCACTATTTAATAATAAAATATCATAACATGCATTCGTGGATATCAGTTCAGGAATTTGAAACTGAACTCTTTGTACAGTATTCTGTTTGTTTTTTTCTTTACGTGTGGAAAAAGAACAAATAACTTTATGCCGCATTTCTTCCCCATCATCGTCATCATCATCATCACCATCCCTAAGCTTTTTTCTTTTCTGTGTGTGTGTGCGTGTGAACACCTTTGTCATTTCGTTTCTGTTTGCACAAAATTCTACAGATGAATTTGGCTGTTCCATCTGTGTGTAATACACCATTGTACACTGATCCTCCTTTCTTTTAGACATAAAAGTATGTGTACTCAGCGTGTATGCATTCGTTTATTACAGCCAAGTTCAGCACTGTCAATAACGGTTGTGAGAGCTAAAGGACAGAGTTTTTAGTATTCTTTTACGCTGCTCAAAAGGGTGATCAAGACAATTTTCAGGAAGTGAGAGAGAGAGCTTTGCATCTAGATCTTGTGTCGTCTGTGTACAGAATACCAGTTGAGGTCAGATTTCAGAGAGAAAGTGTCACATAATAAGTTTCTTTCCCTGGGGATTCTGGCTACTACCAGTTGAGATCAAACCATTGTATGGAATCATTATGGAAATTGCTGTGTACATTCGCTGTAAACATTCCTGTGGTATTTTATTCTGCGACTCTTGTATTTTGGGGTACTCTCGTCAGTAAGTTTAGCAGGGGTTGTTTGAAGTGTGTGTTTAAATGTACTTGTAAGCGTTTGACTGAGTGTGTGTTTACTTGCATGGAATCAGCAAGTGCTGTGTGTTTTTCACTCTGTGGCATGTGTGTGTGAGAGAGAATGTGTGTGTGTAAGAATCTTGGAAATTCATACTCTAAGAGTTTTGAAAGACAGAGAGGCTGTGGTAAGTGTCACATCAAGAAACATGTTACTGTTACAATAGTTCGTTCCCTCCAAGCTTTCAAGTGTGGTTTTTTTCCCCCCTTTTTTTCTTTCTTTTTTTGGTGTTAGCCATTGCTGAACTGTGAGAAACTTGTTCTGAGTTACGTCTTCTGCTATATATACTTCTTGCTCTTTCAGTTTTGTGGTCTTGTTGCTAAAACTTCACTAGCATCATTCTTCATGGGGAAATATATCATTAGTCAAACAATTATGGAGCTGTTGGCTTTGTGTGTGTGTGTGTGGATCCTTTGGCTTTGTGTGTAAATGTGTCTATAGAAGAGAGAGAGGGGGAACAAGAGAGATAGAGAATGTTTTCACCATTTGTTTTTCTTACAAATGACGTGCTAAAATGACTCTAAACCCTAAAAGCCAATGTTTCTGAAGATTATTTTGTTGGACAATCAGTCATGACCAACAGTGGAGTACAATACAATATACAACACTACGCTACACTACATTACACTGCACTTCACTACATGACAGACACTCCACTATGACGGGACATAATGGCAGCAAGTAGAAATTAAACAATTGGTTTTCCCTAAAGTCAGAATGCAGCTACCTTTAATGATGGGCAAACACGGTCGCATGCGCAAAATTCTCACCACTGGAGAACCTCGGAGGAATAGAAAAACATTTGCCACTACTCATATACTTAACACACACAAGAGCACATCTTTTTGCTTCTTCCATACAGAGAGAGAGAGAGAGAGAGAGAGAGAGAGAGAGAAACACATTACACATTAAGTTAACACAATTATTACCTTATACATTATCTGCTAACAAACACAGAACATTAAATGAAGAAAAGAAATTTTAAACCCACAAACTACCCAAGACCACCCGATAGAAGATAATTCTTCTTGCATACAATCTGTTTACTTCAACTTTTAATGTAAATGCATATTATGTCACAAGTATACTTGCAATGATTGATCCATACTCAATTAAAATGGGGAGTTCAAATGAGTGGAGGTGAATTTGATCAGATGGCAGACGACAACAGCAGCAGCAGCATTTTTTGCTCCTAAACACTGCCAAAAGAAAATAATGTCTCAATTCTCAATGCTGTCTATCCTATGCTCAATGAGAGTGCAGCCACTTGGGTCAGAAAAGAAAGGACAGGCGTCTTATGTCATGTCTTTGGTGCCCACATTTCTCTTCAACTCTTGAGTTGTTGGGGGTACTGCACTGATTTTTTTTCAGGCAGTGTCTGTTTGGCAAGTAGAAGAATCTGGCAGGAGCCTATCTGTCTATGGATATGTTTGCAATAACAACCATCACCTTGATTTGCGAAGTGTATATTGGATGTCTGGTACTGTAGGTATATTAGCCAAGTGGATAACTTGAGGAAATGTTAACTGATTTGACTCACGGTATGTAAAACTACAATCACTACTCATGCTACTAATAATAGCATTCATCATTCATGGGCAGGTACTTCGTTTTGTAAAATATCACTCATTTGAAAAAAAAAATTGAAACAAATGAATTAAAAGGAGTAATATCTACAAAAACAAGGCTTGGGAAAGAGGGTATACAGGGTTTTTTTAAGAGTTAAAGGGGAATGTCTTCATACACATACTACTAAATATGTCCATGTGCATGTTGTGTATAATTGTGCAGTGTGTGTGCGCCTTCATGTGCATAAATGGATGTAAGCTAGCATTTCTCTCTCCGAGTGTGTGAGCGAGTATCGAGTATGAGTATGTGTGAAGTGGCATATGGATGCCCACTCAAACTTGATTTCATGGAAGCTGAAAAGTAACAGGGTAACTCAACAGCAGAAAAATGAAGATTATATCACCTGTATACAATTACAGATACTGTGTAAGATTTGCTCTGCTGGAACAGGTGGGCGGGTAATAGGTAAAGATGGAATGTGGAGCATGCACAACAAAGCAGTGAATTCATCCAGGTCCATTTTTCCTGCCTAGGAGTCTTTGCCTATGACCCAGAATTTCGCACGACATTCTTTCTAGATGCTCTGAAAAGTACAAAGTCCTTCAACATGCAGATTGTCATCTTTTTTTAAAAATATGTATTTAAGACATCGTCCTATTGCCCTTGACTGGTACAGAAGAAGCAGACATTTTTCTCCAGGCTAAAAGAAAGTCACCTTTTCTACACCTGAAAAACAACTTGCCTGCAATTTTTTTTTAAAGGCAGATCTATTGCCCAATCTCATTCAAACATCACACAGCATTCCTTTCCGATCTCTAATCTGAAGACATAATGACATTGCGTTCACATGTTTTACTTCTCTCAAGTCATTTTTATCTTTCTCTCACGTTTAGTTTGCAGCACACAAATGACTAATAACTCTTAACATGAAAATTGGGATCTAAATTAAGACATTTCAAGCCATGTTTGCTCTCCCCTCCCTGTCCATGTTTTCTCAGAACCAGTACTTCTCAAAACATTTTTTCTTCTTCTGAAAACTGCTGATACAAAAACAAGCTGAGAAAAGAAGGGGGGCTGGCTGAAAAGATAATACCCAAAATAACATACAATTCAGACAAGAAACTTGCTTTGCACAGAATAGCAATGTTTGCATTGGGGACTGTGAAAGTATAAAATGTCCATCAATAAAGAAGTTCTACACTAAAAAGTGTGTGTGATTGATCTATTCAGAAATCTGGGAGCGCTCTTCCTTAGTAAGCAGCAAAATGACACGTCAAATCAGATCCCTGGGTCTCTGTCCTCGTCACCCAACTGTCATTGTGACAAACACCCAAAGCCAAAAACCTTGGCAGGAAGAAAACAAAACTGTTCTTGTTATTCAGTTACTCTCAAGTATCGGAATGCTGAAAACAGTTAAGGCCATTCTTTACAAAATGCGGAGAAAACACTGGTATAACATTCATTTACGTTAGAAAAAAGAAAAAAAGCAAAGAAAGAAAGACACCCCGCCCCCTCCGAACATCAAGAAATCAAGAAACTGAAAAGTGTGAACAAAATGTTTAATGGACATGCATGCTATGTTATAGTGTACTTGAATGTAGGCATATGTGAATAACAATCATCACGGGAAAAAAAAAAAATCAAAGAGTGATATGTATGAATGATATTCATTTTCTGTCAAGTATACAAAATTATTAGTAGCAATTCTTTTCATCTTTATAAAATATGTACACAAAAACTCTTGAAAGAAAAAAATAAATCCAATATTGATAATCACTCTCCACACAAAACGATAATTGATTTCCAAATATAAAAGACGACATTCATATAAGTATTTAACTTATCAAAATAAAGATTCACAGATTTCGTTAAAATGATTATCATCAATGGACTGCTAAAATGTCAAGTTTTACACAATACTAATCCATTTACACTTTTTTTCTCAAGCCACTGATAAAAATGTACTATGATGAATCGAATAATGAAACTGTCTTAGCATACTGCAGACTGAATTACCTGCAATAACTTATTACATCAGTCTTACAGAACTTGGTTCCATGCCTACAAACCCCTTTTGTTCAAATGATACTTTACACTCATCAGAAATCAAAGCACTTATCTGCACCATACACTTTCAACCTTATCACAAAGCAGATCTTGGGGGAAAAATTAACAAAAATAATAAAACAACCTCTCACCCATCACTTTTTATATCCTGTTCAACTTGTTTAAAAAAAAGTTAAAGATATTTGCATCTCGTTATACACTTTTCATTCAGATATTCAACTGCATACCTTTTTAAGAGGTGGAAAACAAAACAAACATCCCGAATAATTCCTCAACCCTACATTCCCTCCACCCCTGGAAAAAAAAGAGACCAAAACAACAACAGCAAAAAAAGCCCTAAAACATAATAAACAAAAAACAAGCAAACCCAAACATAACAAATCAAACATAGAATCCCAACGAAAAACGAACAGTAACACATCCCAGACTTTGAAAAAAAAAAACAAGAAGAAAAGAATAGAGCATTCATTTAAAAATCTAAGCCTATCTACAGTTCACGATAAAAAGGCAATTGGACATTGCAAGTTAAATAAAGGGAAAACTTGACCAAACATCTAAAAATGAGTGAGTTTTCTCTCTCTCTCTCTGTGGTGAAAAATAAGGCCGTACCAAACAGTGGCGATATTTCCATCAGTACTACGGCATCAGAACTGGTAGAAAAACCACACACACACACATACACACAGAAAGGCCTAAGAGCTGGAAAGGCAACAGCAGAGAACACTGAACCAACCACAGCAAAACAAAGATAAATCAACACTCCAGCTGCTCATTTCATAACCCTTCCTGCCTATATACTTGACACAAATCAAAACATCGACTAGGATTATAAAAATATCAAACGCTATAGCCCCTGAAACTAAACGCTGTCCCAAATCATAGAGCATTTGTGACAAGAAATTCAGTGGATCTAATCCCCCCAATGACTCACATATTTAGGTGATCAAATCTACTCTATCAATACAATTTTCCCCCACAACACAACTACAAAAATTTGGTCCACTGAACTGTTGTTTGGATTCATACTACATAAGTACCACTTACACTACAAACCATACCCCACTCGCTTACCCCCCTAATTTTTTTTCTATCCTAAAGTCATGGGAAGACTGCAAACGGTCATAAAATTAATGTAAGACCTATTCTCTTTTTCAAACAGAGGGGTAAGGATGGGGTAAAACACATATGTGACTTGTACAGATCTCTTCCATCAAGCTGGTATTAAAAAACCCAACAAAAACAAAAAAAGAAAAAAAAAGAAAGATAACTATCTATCATACAAGTGCTCACACACCAACTTGCTCAGTTTCAAAATAAATCCTTAGAAATACCACACCCAAATCATTCGTGCCTTCCCCTTCTACAAAAAACCCAACAAACCACCAAAAAAACCCCAAACCAACCAAACAACTAATCTTGTCTTTCTTTCTTACCAAAAAAAAAAAATCCAAACAAAACTAAACAAAACTGATAAAGAAACAAACAAATAGCTTTAAATACAAAAATAAACCAATTCATCCATAAACAAAATAAAACAAACAAAAACAAAGCCAAAACGAGAAAGACGGCATCCTATCGCCCCAGATGACAGCTGACAAGGCCAACAACACAAGGAACAGGAGCGAGCACTGATTGATGCGTCCTCAACAAACCAGGAGCAGTTAAAAAGGTTTAGGGACAGGGGGTGGGGGGGTAGTGGGGGGAACAAAGGTGGAAGGAAGGAGGAGGGGGGAGGGTAGGGGGAGGGGGAGGGAGGAGATGTGGTCCTGGAGACCTCAGCAGACGTCCTGCTTGACTGTCTTGAGGATGAGGTTGGTCTGCTGCACCAGGTGGTTGGCGCTGAGGAACACACTCTGGTTTCTGGAGGAAAACAGAAAAATGACATACATAGACATGTGTCAAAGTCAAAGTCAAAATTTTATTTCCAGATGGTACATTGAGTAAGCAATGCATTTGCTTTTTTTCATCAAGCCATCTATCTAAGAACAAATTTCTTAATGATTATACTGAAATACTACAAATATACTGTGTGTGTGTGTTCGTTTGTTCTTGTATTTAACGTCTGTTCACTATAAGTGATATTAGAAGGGTGTGTGTGTGTGTGTGTGTGTGTGTGTGTGTTTTGTGTGTGTGGTGTGTGTGGTGTGTGTGTGTGGTGTGTGTGTGTGGTGTGTGTGTGTGTGTGGAGTGTGTGTTACATCTATATATTCTATAATATACATTGTAGAGCAAAAAGCTTTCTTTTTCTTCCTCTTCATCTCTCATGTACATTGTCTACACACACACACACACACCACCACACACACACACACACACACACACACACACACACACACACACACACACCACACACACACACACACACACACTCAATACACACACATACTAACAAACATCGAACACGCACAAACACAGTCACACACACATTCCAGTAACTTCACAATCCAGAAACTTACAGAGTCGGGTCTCTGAAATATTCTTTCAGTGTATTGCTGAACTTCTTGGAGTAGCGAACAAACTCCTTCTTTCGGTCTTCCAGCACCTGAAAGACAGATTCGCTACAGTTAGCTTCGTCATCACTCGTATCAGTGCTGTCAAATGTATTTGACATCACCAAAATATCTTTCAGACTATGTTACCAATCAGAGCAAAGAAGAAAAACAAAAAATAACATGGCAAGAAAAAAAAACAACCTCCAAAACTGCCGATCAGGTTTGAAGAACACAAACACACAGAGAGTCAAACACACACACACACACAGAGTCAAACACACACACACAGAGTTACACACACACACACAGAGTCACACATACACAGAGTCACACACACACACACACACACAAGAGAAAAAGAGATCTGTGTGGAAGAAAACTATAAAGCATTAAAAATCTTGAGTTAAAAATGACACCCCCCCCCCCCAAAAAAAAAAGCAAACAAAAAACACAACATTTTTTTTTTTAAAGGAAAAAAAAAAGGCTAACAAAAAAGTACAAAAATCCATCCCACCCAAATGAACAAATGTTAATCCTAGTAGCGCTGAATATGCAGCAACAAGCCTCACTTCTATTGGCTGAATTAACATTGGCTAGCATTGTTTTGGAGCAGGGTGGGCTCAAACAACCCTTGATATTGATATATAAAACTGAATTAAATGTGTTAAGCTATATATCACTGGAAAGAACAGATAATATGCTTTTAAATGAGTGTAATTTTATAATAGTGTGTAGTGATTATGATTATGTAAAAAAAATCCACAAAAAAAAAATTGTGTGCGCACTACTGATCACTGTTCCATCGTCAGGGCCCCGGATCGATTTTAACACGATAAGCAAAGTTCTTGCGGTGCATAAATATCATGAATAGGTAAACACTATTTCTTGACATTAGTTTTCAAAAAATAAGGAGTTTGTATCGCTTTATCGGTCACCAAATACTCGGAAAAGTTCAGCGAAAGGATCGACGCGGAATGTGCGAAGTGGTGGCTTTCTATGACAAAAATACAAAGATCGCTTGTTTTCATGTGATGCAAAGTATTCAGCAGCATAGCGATTTGACTCAACAACAGTTATTTCGAAGCCTCGTTGCGTCAAAATAAAGTAAAACAATCTGTGACGTCGAAATCGCCGAGTAGCGAAGAAGTCCATCCAGCAAAACTAGCACCGCTCGATTCAGTCCGATCGCGATCGATTTTTACCAAGTTTTTCAAAAATATTCCACAATCCTTACCTCATCGTCTCTCTCATTGTTTATTTCAACCAAATCCAGCCTCTAAAACTCCTCCTCGCTGTCAATATTGTAACAAAGCTCGAAAAATGCTTGAAGAAATTCTAGTGCAAACACTGGCCGCCATTTTTGTTGAAGACGATCTCAGCTGGTCCGAGAAAAAAAAAAACAAAACACTCTTAACCAATCAGATTCTTCGTTGCTTGTGTGTGTCAAACGACCTTCACCCCTTTCTGCGGGCCTACAACGGCCTTAACATTCATTGGCTGACCTTTGAAAGCGAAAGTAAGCTTTCAACTATGATCACCCACGTCATCCCGGAATATTCCGGGATCCGCCACACAGCTTAGACCCACCTTTACCGGAATATTCCGGGAACCGCGCTACTAGGGTTAACACAGGCCATACCTGTTTGGTCCCATTCTCTGTCATATGAGGGGGCAGTTCAGAGATGACTCTGTTCACAGCATCCAGCAGGGTCTTGATGGAACTGGCTATTTCTCTGTGGAAAACAACAACTCATAATGACGGAACTGGCTATTTCTCTGAGGAAAACAACTCATAATGATAAAACTGGCTATTTTTCTGAGGAAAGCAACAACTCATAATGACGGAACTGGCTATTTCTCTGTGGAAAACAACAACAAATAATGATGGAACTGGCTATTTCTCTGAGGAAAACAACAACTCATAATGACGGAACTGGTTATTTCTCTGTGGAAAACAACAACTCATAATGATAAAACTGGCTATTTCTCTGAGGAAAATAACAACTCATAATGATGGAACTGGCTATTTCTCTGAGGAAAACAACAACTCACAATGACGGAACTAGCTATTTCTCTGAGGAAAGCAACAACTCATAATGATAGAACTGGCTATTTCTCTGAGGAAAACAACAACTCATAATGATAGAACTGGCTATTTCTCTGAGGAAAACAACTCATAATGATGGAACTAGTAAAACTGGCTATTCCTCTGCGGAAAACAACTCATAATGATGGAACTGGCTATTTCTCTGAGGAAAACAACAACTCATAATGATAGAACTGGCTATTTCTTTGCGGAAAACAACAACTCATAATGATGGAACTGGCTATTTCTCTGTGGAAAACAAGAACTCGTAATGATAAAACTGGCTATTCCTCTGCGGAAAACAAGAACTCATAATGATAAAACTGGATATTTCTTTGAGGAAAACAACTTATAATCCTGTGTTGTGACCATGACACACACACTTAACACAATTCACATAAACTATATGACTGAGGGTGGAATAGTTGTGGGTAGGGCATCAGACTTGAAATCTGAGGGTGAAGGTTTAAGTACCTGCTAAGAAATCTATTGGAAATTTGAGGGCGAGGTTTGAGTAGCTGCTGAGATGTCTACTGGAAAGCATTTTTCACTCAAGATTAACACTGCTTCCGACTCCATTTCCAAGCAAGATCTTTGGATGAGACTGTAAATCAAGAATCCCTGTGCAAAAGTATGCATGATATCTTGTGCACATGGTTTTTGGGGGGGAGTTGTTTGTTTCATTCCTTGGCTAGAGCTCCAATGTTCATCAATTTTGTGAATGTGACTGTTAGTTTGCAACATGTCATAGATTCCCTACTAATGATAATGATGACTTAAAAATTGCCTTTGTAATATTGCTACAAACAATGTAGCAAAATGAAATCTTTTTGCGAGAATCATCTTCCATCTGACAGCACTAAAACACTCTTCCTGCACAAGCAGTCGTTCAACTCCTGGGAGTCCTCCCTCTCTACCACACACACACATACACAAAATGTAGGCCTACACTAACATGTAACCTAGGAGTGGAAAGTGAATGGCAACTTCAAGATGAATACCTTGTTTGATTTCATTGTTTCTTTTCAAATAATTTTATCTTAAAGCCAGTCTTACGTATCTTAAACAAGACACTTGAACACAAGTTTTTCTACAGAAGAATGCAAAATAAAAACAAGTTATATATTGACAGAAAAAACAACAACTCTTTTGCGGAAAACGCTGTACCCCTCAAAAATGTCATTCTTTAAGGTCAGCCAAACTGACCACAAAGGAAAGCCAGAGAAAGACTGACAGCAAAATGAAAAGAATAAAAAGAAACTCTATGGACAACAGGACAGCAGAAGGCTTTGTGAGAAGAAAGCTATGACGCTGATCCTATAACTGTGGCCTGACCTAACTATGCACTACTGGTCCTACACGCAGTATCACAACCTACTTACTTGATGGTCTCTAGAAACTGCTTGCGGTCAGCTATTTGGTCAGGGATTCGTCCCAGGATCTTTTTCAGGTCTACTGCGCATGTGTTCAGCTCTCTGAATGTGGACTCTGATCTTGGTATCCGTATCTCTGCACACATGAAAAAAATCAAATAGTTATAAACAGCAACAAAGTACAGTGCATTAGGATGCATCATGGACATGCCAATTTACAAACAAAACCCTCAAATCAACTGTCTCCATCGCCACTGTAGTCAGTAAGAGCTCCAAGCAATACCACTAGGGTTCGCCATCTCTCTCTGTCTCTGCTGAGTTCTAGGATCTCCTATAGCCCTCCCAGACCACAGATCTCAGTGATGTTGGCAATGTTGGATGTTGTCTATTGATTATTGATTTACAGAGGAACCCCCCCCCCCCCGAAAGAGAAGCCATAAGTATGGTATATGTTAATAACAGTCAGAGACAGATTCAGATGTAAAGAAATATATAAAAGTAAACATCAGCATAACTTAGGTTTAGAAGATTAAACTTCTACTGCCATTAAGTTTTGTTGTTTTGTTTCACCTTTTCATAAAGATTGCCCCAAACAATCAAACATCCATCCAAAAGCAAAACACATTGGAATTAGCACAAACGCTGGCTTAGAAAGAAACCTGATTATCACGCAACTGCTGTGGGTGGGCTTTGAGCATGAGCACTTGACTCATAGAACAACTCAGCCAAAAGGCCCAGAATGAATATCAAATATAAAAAAGAAGAAAGAAAAAAAAGATGCTTTCAATAAAATTTTAGTGTGTAAACTTTCAACACAACCCTTCCCTCCCTTAATTTCCCCTGTTCATCATGCACTCCACTCTCCCAAAATCCTTACTTAAACACCTTTCAAACACCAGTTTGCGCACAGAAAATCCTGTTCCCTTTTCGAGTGCCACGCTGCCGGGGACAGATGACAATTTACAAACCTCTACACGGACTGTAAAAAAAGCACTGCACCATATCCTCATTAAATACTTCTTTCACTTTCTTCATGCAGCGCAAAAGAACGACCACTGTCTTGCTCACCCTCTGTTTCTGTCTGCCCCCCTAGCCGCAGCAGGACTTGGCAGAGGTCAGTCTTGTCTGCCAACTCTGCACGCTGTAGCAAGTGACGCACCAGATCATAGGCCAGACCTGGCATACGTCGCTCCGCCTGGGAAATAGAATGATAATCTGTTAAACTCACGAGTCACTGGGTTTTTGTTTGTCATCCTCAAAGCCAAAAGCATACTGATGAAATACTTACCACGATACATAATCATGATGATGATTTGATGTAATATTAGAAAAACTGCATTGGAAAGACATGATGATCAACATGATGATGACAATACTGACCATAATACCTAATCACGGTGATGATTTTGATGTGCGAGAAAACTGCAAAGGAAACATAGGGCTGCTGCTGGAACTTTTTATTATTTTGTTCTTGGCAGCAACTACAAATGTTTAAAATGAGAATAGTTTAAATTTCTTCTTCTTCTTCTTCTTTTTAAAAAGACTCTAGGCCCTTTTCAGGCTTTGTTTTTGGTTCTTTTCTGAGGAAGTACATAATGATTCAACCCTCCACTATGAAATGAGTCACAATGCACCTGACCCACTTTTCTGCTAGGAGCCGTTTTTAGGCAGGTGGGGTCAGGGTTGTCAATTCTGAGATTTTGAGTAATTACAAAACGATAAACTTTCCTCTACCTTGTACTGAAGTATCAAGACGTAATCTTGTTTCCTTATGCTTTTAAGATGTGCTTAAAAGCACTTAAACACTCTTCCTGACAACCTTTCACAATGCAACATTTGTCACTTTCTCATTTGGTCATTTCCTGAAGTCTAGTGTTGCATTTTGAAATAAGTTTTTCATAGAAAGGTCCAAGCCTTTTCTTTTATTTCTAAAAAGTTTTTATTGCATATTAATACCATGTTAACAACTAAAAATTGACCTCTGGTGCAATGTGACTCATTATATTGTGGAGGGTCATAAATCACATCTGCTCACAGAAGCTCAGAAAATAAAGTCATTTAAAGAGGGAGAGAGCGAGAGAGAGAGAGACAGGGGTGGGGGGTGGGGAATGAGAGGGAAGTGTACATGCATGTGTGCGTGTATGTGTGTATAGTTGTGTGGGTATGGGTGGGAGTATGTGTGGGTGTGTGTGCATTAAATATGTGCACACATGTACATGATGTACATATGTGGGTGTAAGAATAGGTGTGTGTGTGTCTCTGTGCTTACAGATGTTATATGCTTCTCTCACCTTGCTAATCGCTGATCGCAGTGTCTGTGCTGCTGAGATGTCTGTTTTCTCCAACTGGGGAGAGAAAATGAAGAACATCTCATGATTAATCATTTCATTAATACTGTGTAACAGTCGACTTACCTTAAACTAAAAATAAAATCTTCATCTGAACTGTTTTACATAAATTTTACATTTCCAGCAAGTGGAATCAGGAAGACATAAAAATTAATGATGAATGGTGAGTGTGCTGGTGCTAGCTCTGGAACTTGATCAAGTGAATCAATAATGGCTGATGAAAACAGAACCTAACACTAGACACAAAACCTCATGTGTATGCAGACATACATGTCTCTTTTAAGTTTTAATCTTTTATGGATACCTATAGTCTATACAGACAGGGATAGGTACCCACATACACAAATATAATATCCAATTATCCATACACAATATCATTAGTTACTACACCACATGATCAGAAAGACTTCTCATGACATATCATGAATATAAAATCAATATATTTTAAGTGAAACTGTATGAGGAGTGTATCTTCTAGTTCTGTGTAATGTAGTCACTGAGTGTCAAACTTGCAACTTTCAAATATATACCAGTCCATTACATAATTTACACTGCACAAGTCAACCAATGGCAATTTACAAAGCTAGGAAGACAAACCACTATACACATATAAGTATTTTCTCTTTTATTCAGTTATTCTATACATTTGATCTATATGATAGTGAATCTCAATTCATACTTAAATTTATATTAAGTACTAACTGTTCATAATAAAAGCAAAAACAACAGATATTGTATAGCACCACCAGCACATCACAACCACACACTGACAGTGACACATTGATTGAATCAGTGATCTCAACAACACATAAGAAATTGGTACATACCTTTTCTAGAACAGGGCCGATGACCACATCCACAATCAGTTTACCATACAAATTCTTGTCCCCCATTGTCATGCTCTGCTTCTGGTTCCGTTCTCACCCCTCACCACTCTCCTGAGCTTTTATCTTTTTCACGCGTGCAGTCCCACAATTAAACTGCAATGGCCCTATAAAATATGAGACAATCATCATTTTTAGGGAAAAAGCAATGGCTGACTAATCTCTTTTTAAACTGGCCAAGACTAAAGTCTTAAAGAGAAGTTTCCAGATTTTCATTTTAAAGAAATTTACTTCTTGTTGGGTTGCTTTTTGTGTGTGGTTTTGTTGTTCCTTGGCTAAGCCTAAACCTCCATGGTTCACCAATGGCGAGATCTTTTGTGTACATGTGACTATTTTGCCCACCACTGTCATTGAGGTAGAGCTCTGCATTTTTACTTCAGGAAGAAAAAGAAATAATAATCATAATAACCCCTCTAAAAAAACCCAAAACAATCAACCACCACCAAACATAAAAAAGCAAAACTTCACCAACCAACCAACATAAAAAACAACAACTTCTGAACAACTACATCCCCCCCCCCCCCCCCAACCTAATCAAAACAAAGTAACTAAACAAAATACTAAAGTTATAAAGCTTTCTATCAAAATAGTTCTGCAACAACCAATCTAAAATTCTAGTTTAATGAATCATTATATAGCAATCTAATATTCTAGTCTACTGATAAGTGATATAGCAAAAAGTATTACAGAGGCTGCATTTGGACACTCTGAATAAATTTGATTTGCATATATATTTAATAAATATAACTTTACCCAATAAACAATTAAATTGAAATAATGCATGAACAACATTCAAGGCACAAGTGTATGTAATATGTACATGTACACTACAATACAAATATTATATAATTTATTACTTCATAGCATACAGACATCAACAACTGAGTCACTGACACAGATATGCCAATAAAATTTACATGCAAATGTAGGGAAAGAAAATTATGCACCAGTGCAAAGAATTAAACATGTGTGAACTGAAGCTACTTTTGAAACTAAGCCTTTGGTTTGGTTTGACACAGTAAACACTGCCTGGTAACACTAACACTGTAGTGTAACAGTCCCAGCAGAGCCATCCTATTGTGGCACAGTACCCCATCAAAGTGCACCACTACCCCCCCCCCCCCCCCCCCCCCCCCCCCATCAACCATCCCCATTTGCTTTAAACTAAGCATAAAATATCGCTTGTTTACAACTGATACTATACTATGATATCGTTGATAACCTGTTGTGATTATAAACTGGCAGTTATCGCTGATTTAATTAGCCCTATTACTATTAGTATTACTAGTTTAAGGCCTAGAATGGCTAGATCGGTATTTTTCGGCATTTTTACAACACATTATATATAACATCTATGCGTTTATTTGCAATAGGTGAGTACTCACTACCTCAGTTCATATGACAGTGGTCGAATACAGGAGTGATTTGAAACTATTTCTTCCTAATTTTCTACTGGTGTCCGAAGTGATTTAACAATTCCTAGACAACTGGACTGGGAAAAAATTAGCAGACTATTTTCATCAATTCCGTGTCTTTTGACTCCAAAAACACAGCAAAAGAAAAGGAAGAATACCTTAAGTTAATGGTAGATATAGGTAGAACTCTGGCCCATGCAGTACCTCAGGAAAATTGAACAAGTAAAGAACTTAAAACAAGGAAGTTTTCCTAAAAAGATCTACTGCTATCACTATCCAAGGCGTCAACCATTTAAGATAGCCATTCATGTTTCTTTAGTGAAGAGCATTTTTGCTTGTGCTTATCTCCCCTGCTTCATCCATGGCTAAAGTACGTGAAATATTTTGCTTTTGCCTTTGGTTTTACAAATGGTAGGCTTACATAATGTAGTATAGCGGACTAGATGAAGGTTTATAAGTTTTTACGCCAAGAACATAGCATTGTATACATTTTTAGGTAGTGAATAACGATAAATAAGAAATGAGTGCCAGTTCATGTTGCAGACACACTGTGAGGATCTGATTGGTATAAATTGTTAAATTGGTCTAACTCCAGATTCCAATTATTCTAAAATGGATTAGACTTGCATTCACAACAGAAAATTTGTTTTCACAAAAATGAAAAGAAAAGGAACAAAGATAGCTTTGTGCAGTATTATGTATATAGACTGTAAAATCTCCCATTATTGTCAGATGGCGCCATAGCTCAGTTGGTTAGAGCGTCTGCCTAGTAAGCAGAAGGTCGAGGGTTCGAATCCCCCTGGTGCCTTTTTTTTTTCTCTTTTTTTTTTTTCCACCTCTTCTTCCCTTTTATAAGAAAATAATTTTTGACCAACTGTGTTTAATATTCAAAGGTAATGATTGCCAAAAACTTATTTTGTGGCTTTGCAGTTGTTGATTGTCTTATGTTGTCTGTCTTATGTTGTTCCCCAGCTTAACACTCTGGGGGTTACCCAAAATGTGCACTCACTCATCCCACCAAGGAATCACTGAGATTGAAATTGTACTCTGAATGAGATGTTTGCTTCTTACGTCTTTCTTGTTCTTCTTTTGTCTCAAAAATCATCTTCATCATCAGCATTATTATATTACTTTTATCATCATCATCAGGATCATTATCATCATGATAATCATGATGATGCTGATGATGATTATCATCATCATTGTTGTTGTTGTTGTTGTGCGTCGTCATTGTCATCATCATCGTTGTTGTTGTCGTCGTCGTCGTCCTCCTCCTCTTCCTCCTCATCGTTATCATCATTATTGTAATAATAATCATCATTGTCCATCGTCGTCATCATCATCGTCGCCGTGGTCATCGTCACCATCATCATTATCGTCGTCGTCGTCATCATCGTCGTCATCATCATCATCATCGTCGTCATCATTAAAAACAATTTTTTTTCTTTCTCGTTCTTCTTTTTCTTACTCTGTTTCCTCTCCTGCTTTTTTCTCCAATTTTTTATTTCTATCAATTTTATTTTTGATCATCATCATCATCATCATCATATTATCTATCATTCATTCTTCTTTTTCTTTCTTTCTTTCTTCTCTTTGTCTTACTCCTCCCCTTTCTTATCTGTGTGGGGGCTCATAGGGACACCATTGTGTTCGTGCAATTTCGCTGTCTTTTATGACAGTAGAGTTACGTGGAAAAATTCAGTGGTCTTAAGAATGATTATTTTTCCCATCCATTGGAGCTCCATGTTGTTAGTCTGTTGATTTTTATTCTTTTTTTTTTTTATAGCTTTTATTATGCTATTTTAAAAAAAAATCTTTTCTTCTATTCTTTTCTATTTATTTTATTCTTTTATTTTTAAAATAATAGAATAAACACTTATGTTGTATTTTTTACGACCAGTTCCCGTGTGCATGCGGTTTTATCAATATTAATTTTGTCGTCCGTTTCCACCAGCACACAATGGTTACTCTTTTGAAAAACGGAATAGGTTTCAATGTGTGTGAAAGCTGTTCTGCACCCATTCACACACAAGACCTTGGTTTATAGTCTCCTCTGAAGGAGAATCCCTTTGAACGGGATTTGAACCTTGGTTAGCAGATTGCGAGTGCAATGCACCGCATTCTATCCTGTCCCCACGCGCACGTGTGTGTGTGTGTGCGCATGTGGTGGGGGAGGGTGGTGGTGGATGTGTATGTATGTGCGTACTTGCGTGTGTGTGTGCGTGTGCTTTCTTTAATTTAATGTCTTTTCAACCAAAGTCATATTGCTGCAGTTTACAAAAGAGTGTGACATTAAAGGAGTGTGTGTGTGTGTGTGTGTGTGTGTGCGAGAGAGAGAGAGAGAGAGAGAGAGAGAGAGAGAGAGAGAGAGAGAGCGTGTGTGTGTGTGTGTGTGTGTGTGCGAGAGAGAGAGAGAGAGAGAGAGAGAGAGAGAGAGAGAGAGAGAGAGAGAGAGAGCGTGTGTGTGTGTGTGCGTGCGTGTGTGTGTGTGTGCGTGCGCGCGTGCGCACGCGCTCTGTGTGTGTATGCATGTGTGCACATGTGCTGTGCATGTGTGCATGTGCATGCGTGCGTGCTGTGTGTGTGTATACATACTTGCGTGCATGCATGCATGCATGCGTACATGCTTACACACTTACATACTGTGTCCGTGTGTGTGTGTTTGTTTCAGGAGGAACAGAAAACAAATTTTTACCAGGACAAGAAAGAAGGACACTAGGAGCACGTAGCAGACTTGCAATGGCGGGAAAGAAAGAGATTGTGGTTCTGGATGGGGGAACAGGCACATCGCTGGTTGCTATGGGGTGTCAGGAGGTGGATGTAAGTAGTCAGCATGTATGAATGTAAGGTTCAAGTCCAGTCAAGTCAAGTCCAAAACACTTGAATCATCCCCTGAAGGACAATTACAATACTGACAGGCAGAGGTTCTTGTAGATCATTGTGTTGTTTTCATTCTGGTGTGTATGTGTGTGTGTGTGTGTGTGTGTTTGCGTGTGTGTGTGTATGTGTATGTGTATGTGTGACAATGACAATGACAAATTCTTTTATTTCGAGGATAATGAATAAGCACCTATGTGCTTTTGTGTGTGTGTGTGTGTATGTGTATGTGTGTGTGGTGTGTGTGTGTATGTGTGTGTGTGAGAGAGAGAGAGAGAGAGAGAGAGAGAGAGAGAGAGAGAGAGAGAGAGAGAGAGAGAGAGAGAGAGATAGATTGAGATAGTTGAGATACTGTGGTGAATGCATGAAATCATGTGTGGACATTCATATGGAGTGTGTGTGTTGGGGGAGGGGGGGGGAGGGTACGCGCGCCCATGTGTGTATGTTGGTGGGGGGGGGGGGGGGGGGATATGTGTGTCTGTGTGGAGGAGGGGTGTCGTTGAGGGAGGTGTGTGTGTGTGTGCGTGCGCATGCATGTGTATATTTTGCCATGACATAATATCATCTGGTATTGATTCATCAAGTGTGTGTTTTCAGAATGATCCACTGTGGTCGGCCCTGCTAGTCAAAACTCGTCCAGAGGCCATCGTGCAACTACATAAACAGTAACCATGTCTTTCTGTCTCTCTACGTCCTGTCTGTCTGACTTGTCTGTCATAATATGTTGGTATTGGTTTCATTGAGTTATTCCTTTAGTTTCCTTGTTTGAAATCTGAATTTTAGTTCTTTAATCTCCTGTGAGGGTGTCAGGCAGGGGAAGCCAGGAGGCCCTGTCAGTATAAATAGCATCCTTCTGGAAATTCTGTGCTAGGAATTCCTTCTTTTCTATCCCTCTTTTCATTTCTGCCTTGTTTCTTGTTCCTTTTTTTTTACATTTTTAATCTGAGTTTCAGTTCTTTACTCTCCCATGAGATGTGTGTTGTATGTGTGTGTGTGTGTGTGTGGGGGGGGGGGGGGGGGGGGGGGGGGGGGGGGTGTGTTCAGTATAAATAGCATCCCCACCTTCTGGAAATTCTATGCTAGGAATTCCCCCTCTTTCCTATTCCTCTTTTTGTTTCTGCCTTGTTCCTTGTTTCTTTTTTAAAAAAAATTCTTTAAAGAAACAAACCCTTTTATATTGAGGATAAGGGAATAAGCACTTAGGTGCTTTTTTACATCCAGTCCCCCTGTGTATGCGGTTTTGCACATTCTGTCATCCGTTCCCACCAGCATACAATGGCCTACTGTTACGAAAAGCGGAACAGGATTTAACGTGTGCGCAAGATGTTCTGTGTGCGTTCGCACACGGGACCTCGGTTTATAGTCTCATCCGAATGACTTTTGGTCACATGTGTGATCATTTGTCTTCATGTATTGCAGGTTTTATGAAAGCGGCGCGGATGTGGTTGTGAGTGCCACATATCAGGCGTCTATCGAGGGCTATGTCAAGAAGTTTGGAATACCAGTGTCAGAAGCCTCCCAGCTTGTGTCAGAAGGTGTCAGACTGGCAAGACAGGCCCGGGACCAAATGCACAAACAGACAGGTTTGGGAATACAGTGTGTGTGTGTGTGTGTGTGTGTGTGTGTGTGTGTGTGAGTGTGTGTGTATGCACACACGTTATGAATTTCTGCTGAAAGGCTTGTTGCTTAAGTTAACCTCACCACGGGGGGCGGGATAGCCTAGTGGTTAGAGCATTGTGCTCATGATCTGACGGCCCCGGGATCGAGCCACCATGGAGGAGCCCGTTTTAGAGAATGTTACCCTGGACTTATCATTAGTACTGACTCCACTCACCCACAAAAGTCCTTCAGATGAGACTGTAAACTGAGGCCCTGTGTGTATAAATGTAATCAGAACATCTTCTGCGCATGTTCAAAACCTGTTCCGCCTTTTGGAAGAGCAGGCCATTTTGTGCCGATAGGAACAGATGACAATTTAAAAAACCAAACCAAACAAAATCACATGCACACAGATGTTGTGTTTAGACACTATTCCAGGAGTCGAAATGCGGATACCTTAATGGTGGAGCAAAAATAGTCGCATACGCAAAATTTCACTATTGTTGAACCTCGAAGCTCCAGCCGAGGAACGGACCCCCCTCCCCTCCCCCCCCCCTCCCTACCCCCCCTCCCCCCTCCCCTCCCCTCCTCCCCTCCCCCCCCTCCCTCCTAGAACCCTCATCTGTTCACCTGCCTCCATTGCCGCTTTCAACAGTAGGAGCTCCATATACTGCCACCACGGTTTACCATCTTTATCTCCATCTCTGCTGAGTTCTGCGATTTTCTGTAGCCTTCCCAGTTCACTAACCTCAGTGCCCGCAATCTTGCCTTGGAGAACTGTCATCATCAGATGTGTCTGCATGTTTTACCCCTCTTGTCCCCGATCCGGCCGCAGCCGACAGTAACGGCAGCTGCTGCTAGATTCCAATACGACCGCAGCCGACCGTTGGTGCTGCCCACGTGGGCAGTACTTTTCCATCGCACACAGACCTCGTGGTTTTCACACTATGTGTCTGAAAATTGGTGGGGCGATGCAGGGAGGGTGTCAGAGGGTGCTGGTGATAAATTTAGACCACTAACATGCGTGTAGTGGGGAGGGAAGGAAGAAATAACAGCCAGCGACCAGAACGCTTTTCAATGGTGCAGGGTGGTGAAAAAAAATGGCGTTTTCTTTTAGTAGCAGACGATTCAACTGATTAGCAAGACGATAAATTGAATGTTATTGTCTTGGAAGTAGAAACATTTGAACGAGAATTGGTAAGTGAGTCCGATATTAAACGCTTACGAGGAAGAGGAGGAAGGAAAAGCTGCAGTTAGGGAGAAGAGTGATCCTGAAAATAATGTGTTACGGGGCACATTCCTGACCTGTGCTACATACACCAACTGTGGAGAAATTTGACCTCCCGGCTGGTCCGCAGCATAGACGCCTGAAAATGATGTCTTTTGACTGTTTTCTCATTATTACCACACTTCTGCTTTGAAACTGCAATGGCAGAAACGAACAGATATGCCAATAATGAAAATAGCAAGAAGGAAAATAAAATAGGTCTCCAGTCTGCCAAGGTTCGACAGGTGAGAGCAATGGGTACACCCACCCCCCCCCCCCCCCACACACACACACATCCATAATTTGTGCTTTTTGTGATGTGATGTGACCCTGTGCCAACACTACGACTACTTTAGAGACTACCAACATTAAAATTTTGTAGGGTTACAGAAGTTCTGTGTTGTTTCGAATTTGCCACACCTGTGCTGTGACACTGGTGACAGTGTGACAGTCCTGTACAATAATACACTTCTGTACACTTAACAAACATGTGGTAGCACACGCAGATATGAACTGCAGTATAAAGGTCACATGTTGATTGATTATGACTTGTTTTCAAAAGAAAAAATAGTTAAACAAAACTTCTGTCTCCTCGAGACATACCATAAAACAACAGGTGCTATGGAGACATTGTGTGACACATCCTTGAAGTACTATTACACATAACTATTGGTAAACACATCAACTGGGTATCACTTCCTTGTTCGACACTAATATGCTTGAACTATTGTCAAATCCATGCAGGATTTGCTGTTTTATCATATATACCATATTTTTACCTATGATTGGTGACAAATAAGGTGACAATGACAAGACATCTGGTGACCAGACACATAAACTTGTGCCTAAATGCAAGTACAAAGACATACCTAGCTTGTGACAAAATTTCAGCTTGATAACTTATCATGCACACACACAATTGTCTTAGGAATAAAGTAAGTCAAATGGAGGTAGAAAACCTTCAAAGAATTCAAAATCTACAGGCAGTTTAGCTCTGTAGAATCCAACAACAAGAGGGTTAAAAACAGAAATATGCTTGAGTTGAAACGCCACGTAAAGAATAAGCTTTTGAAAATACTGGCATCTCTGGAATGTATTTGCTACCCTTTGTGTCATCATGTTTTCAGTTTAAGTGATACCAGATGAAAATTGTATATGTCAGTGTGTGTGTGTGTGTGCTTGTGTGTGTGCATGTGTGTGTGCTTGTGTGTTTGCTTGTGTGTGTGCATGTTGTGTGTGTGTGTGTGTGTGGTGTGTGTGCGCGCGTGTGTGTGTGTGTGTATTTTTCAGGCAAGCAGTATTATGTAGCAGGGAGTGTCGGACCTATGGAGCCACCCTGTGTGATATGTCGGAATATCACGGTAACTACGCAGAGAAAATGTCATCCCGCGTAAGGACAATAATATAACATGCTGTTATATGAATTGAAAATGACTGCCTCTCTCTCTCTCTCTCTCTCTCTCTCTCGATATTGTTTCCTAAGTTTATATTTTTGTACTGACTTTTTTTGTTTTTATACAGTACCATGTTGTTGTTACTATGCTTTTTAGCCCACCAAATACTAAGCAGTTCGGCAACCCCCTTCATGTATATCTCTCTGTCTCTCTCTTGTCTCTGTTCTCTCTCCTCTCTCTCTCTCTCTCTCTCTCTCTCTCTCTCTCTCTCTCTCTCTCTCGCTTTCTCTCTGTCTCTGTCTTTTTTCCTGTCTCTGTCTCTGTCTCCTCTCTCTCTCTTTCTCTCTCTCTTCTCTCTCTCCCCTCTCTCTCTCTCTCTCTCCTCTCTCTCTCTTTCTTTCTTTCTTTCTCTCTCTCTCTCTCTTTTCTCTCTCTCTCTCTCTCTCTCTCTCTCTCTCTCTCTCTCTTCTCTCTCTCTCTGTCTGTCTCTCTCTCTCTTCTCTCTCTCTCTCTCTGTCTCTCTCTCTCTTTCTTCTCTCTCTTTTCTCTGTCTCTCTCTCTCTTCTCTCTCTCTCTCTCCCCCACCCTCGCTCTCTCTCTGGATTTTGTTTGTTTTTATTTGTTGCTGTTGGGGGTTTTGTTGTTGTTTTTTTTAAAAAGTCTTGGACACACTGAACTTGAAATTTTTTTTTTTTCATTCTTCGCCTCAAACTCTTTGAGATTCACCAGTGGTGAGACTTTTGCATATGTGACTGGGTTTTTCTTCTGTTTGTTGTTGTTGTTGTCCAGGGATGATGTCTAAACACAACACCAGTATGCATACATGTGTATTTTTTCAAAATGGTGCCATCTGTTCCTACCGGCACCTCAATGGCCTACTTGAACAAACTGCACATAGAAGAACATACATGCACAGTCCTCATCCCATTGCATCGCTACTCCTTCTTCTGTCGTTACAACTACTACTACTACTGCTGCTGCTGCTGCTACTACTACTACTACTACTGCTATCGCTGCTGCTGCTGTTGCTACTACTACTACTACTACTGCTGCTGCTGCTGCTGCTGCTGCTGCTGCTGCTACTGCTGCTCCTTCAACTACTACTATACTACTACCACCACCACCACCCACTTTACCACCACCACCACCACCCCCTCCACCACCACCACCACCCCTCCTCCTCCTCTTTCCCTGGATTAAAACATGAAAAAAAAACCCAAAACCCTGTTAACTTGAAATAGTGTATTCGCGAAAAGCGCTTCGATTTGTTTGTTTTTACAAAATTCGCGCTACATAAATTCCTAGATAAAAGATGATGATGATGATATTGAGGGGGGATTATTTATGATGTGTTTTTTCTGTGATGTATTGATATCATGTGATGATGGTGTCATGATGATAATTTTATGATGAGGATTTATGATGATGATGCGAGACGCGACGACGACGTGATGTGATTGCAGGAGCTGGGCAGGTGGCCAAGAGAGACTGTGGCCTCGTTGAGGGGACCCTGACCCGCTGGCTGTGGAGACCATTCCCGTGGTGAAGGAGGCTGAAGCCATCCTGGAAAGTCTGAAAGCCTTCCCTCAGTGTCGTGCCTGGGTCTCCTTTCAATGCAAGGTAGGCTGTGTGTGTGTGTGTGTGTGTGTGTGTGTGTGTCTGTCTATCTATCTGTCTGTCTGTCTATTTATCTATCTATCTATCTATCTATCTATCTATCTATCTATCTATCTATCTATCTATCTATCTATCTATCTATTTATCTATCTATCTATCTATCTATATGTCCTTCGGATGAGACTATAAACCGAGGCCCTGTGTTCGAACGCATGCAGAACATCTTGTGCACACGTTAAATCCTGTTCTGTTTTTCGGAAGAGTAGGTCATTGTGTGCCGGTGGAAACAGATGACAAAATTGACAAAACCGCATACACACGGGGACTGGATGTAAACTATCTATCTATCTATCTATTTATATCGGCTAAGCTCATACTCTAGTTCTTTGATTTTTCCGCACTGGTAGAGTGTACGGACGTTCCATGTACCAATGGTGATTTGTTCTCTAGGGAGCTTAAGTAATGTTTTAACTCCAGTAGCTGACTTGTCACTTCCACCCTGGTGTTGATCAATGGAAAGCGCGGTCGTTGGTAACCCGGGCCTCGACCGATCCGGTATCATTTCGGCTTTGCATTTGTCTTTCATGTTTTTTCTGTGGGCTTAGGATATTCCTTGGTGGCGCCAATCTCCTCTCCAAGTCTCCATATGTTTTGGGTTTTTTCTATTGGGGTTTCCTCCCCCACATGCGACAGGTTGTACTGGGTTACATGGATACCAGTAGCAGTAGCAGAGAACTTCTCTGACTGACCTGACCCTGACCCAGGATTTGGTGAGACATTGACTGAAGAAGGCAACAAGATCTGGTACAGTGGCCAAGAGAAACATCACCAACATGGAGTGGCATTTATTGTCAGAAAGGAAGTAGTGGGGTGCATTATCAGCTGTACACCGGCTTCCAGCAGGATTATCAGCATCCGGGTGTCGGCCAAGCCCAAGAACATCACCATCATACAAATCTATGCACCATCATCTGACCATACAGATGAAGAAGTAAAGAATTTTATGAAGATCTTGAAGTGACCATTAAAAAAATACCCAAGAAGGACATCATCATCATCCAAGGGATTTTAACGCCAAAGTAGGTCCTGACTCTTACAACCAATGGGCCGGAAACAGTTGTCAGTTTGGGAACTGGGGAGACCAACGACAGGGTACTACGTCTACTGGAGTTTGCCTGCACCCACAGACTTACCATTGCCAATACCCTCTATCCCCACAAGCAGTCAAGGAGACAACCTGGCATGCGCCAAACGGCAAAGATCCATAACCAAATAGATTTTATCTTAACACCACGGCGCTTCAAATCCAGTATCAACAGAGCCAGAACAAGAACCTACCCTGGAGCTGACATAGGCAGTGACCACGACCTTGTGCTGCTGGTATTCAAAATGAAGCTGAAGAAAAACAAACAGCCTGCAAACCCACGTATCAAATTTGACGTGGACAAACTAAAAGATCCAGATGTTGAGGAGATCTTCCAAGCTAAGCTTGGCGGACGTTTTGCGGCATTAACCCTCCTGGACAATGACATCAATGACCTCACCAACAACTTCAATGAGGCAGTCCGAGAAACAGCAGAGGAGGTACTCGGTCGTCAGAGGAATAAACACCAGCCATGGACTACCAATGACATCTTGGACCTCTGCGATACAAGAAGAGCACTGAAACCAACCAGGTCTTCCAACCCTAAAGAATACCGGGAGGCCAACAATCTCGTGAAGAAGTCAATGTTAAAGGCCAGAGAGAAGTGGATCAGTGATCAATGTGATGAGATCGAAAAAAACATGAAATGGGCAACAGTAAAAAGGCATACGACACCCTGAAGAAACTCACAAAACCACTTCAAACCAAATCATCAGTCATTGAAGACAGCTCCGGAAACCTCCTCACAGAAAGCTCAGCTGCATTGAACAGGTGGTCTGAATATTGTCAAGAACTGTACAACTACCAATACAACCTGACAAGAGCATAATAGAAGAGAAAGCAGCAACATCAAGAACACCCTCGCCATTACCTATAACTGGGGGAAGAAGTGGAAGAAGCCATCCGCAGCTTACCAGTAGAAAGTCCCCAGGAGCAGACAATATACCACAGAGCTGCTCAAGCATGGTGCGAAACAGTCATCACATATGTTACAGCTATCTGTCAGAAGATTTGGGAGACAAAACAGTGGCCAACAGACTGGACACAATCACTCATCATACCCCTGCCCAAGAAGGGGAATTTACCCAATGCCAAAACTATAGAACAATCAGCCTCATCAGCCACGCCAGCAAGATCATGCTCAAAGTTATTTTGAATTGACTCAAGAAGGAGGCAGAAGAACACCTTGCAGAGGAACAAGCTGGGTTCAGGGCCAGGCAGGAGCACAATCGAACAGATTTTTTAACTGCCACATCATGATGGAAAAACATCTTCAACATCAGAGAGACCTGTTCCACAACTTCATCGACTTCAAGAAAGGGTTTTGACAGAGTATGGGACGAAGGCCTGTGGCAGGTCCTCAGAATGTTTGGCATTGAAGAAGGACTAGTGCAAACATTCAAGCACTATACAACACTGCAAGCAGTGCAGTCCTTCTGAACAATCAGGTCGGAGACTACTTCAAAACCACAGTTGGGGTCCGACAAGGATGCCTGTTATCTCCAGTCCTGTTCAATCTGTTTTTGGAAAACATCATGAGAGAGACCCTCCATGACTTCCACCCTACCATCTCCATTTTGGGGCAGACCCCTTAACAACTTACGGTTTTTCCGATGACATTGACCTCATGGGCGGAAGTAACACAGAGCTGCAAGATCTTACGACCAGACTTGAGAACAGAGCTGGAGCATATGGGATGGAGGTGAGCTCGGAGAAAAGTAAAGTACTTGTGAACAGCACGAGCAATGCCCCGCTAAAATTTTACATGAACGGCCAACAACTGGAGGAGGTAGACGCTTTTAAATACCTCGGCGCTACACTCACAAGGACGGGCGATCGACGACAGAAATCAAAGTCGAAATAGCCATGGCAACATCTTCCATGACAAAACTCCCACCATATGGAAAAGTAAAGAGATCAGTTTCCAATCAAACTAAAGCTCTACAAAGCCCTAATTCAGTCGATCCTGCTGTACGGAAGTGAAACCTGGACATTGACTGCTGAAACAGCAAAGCGAATCCAGTCATTCGAAACAAAATGCCATAAGAAAACTACTGGGCAATATCCTGGAGAGAACGAAAGACCAACGAATTTGTCAAGAGTCAAATAACACGGCTGGCAGGTCCACAGGAACCCCTTCTCACCATCGTCAAGAAGAAAAAGCTGACATGGTTCGGCCACGTCACCCGCCACAACACTCTGCCCAAAACAGTACTGCAGGAACACTCGAAGGTGCAGAAGGAGGGAAGACAGAACAAGTCATGGATGGACAACATCAGAGAATGGACCAGGATGAATGACTCGGCACTACTGCGCAGAGCCGAGGACCGCGATGGATGGAAGAGGCTTACCACGGCATCGTCTTTCATGTCTCCCCCACGACCGCCAAGGTCACGGGTCTGATGATGATGATGATCTATCTATCTCTCTATCTATCTATCTATCTATCTATCTATCTATCTATCTATCTATCTATCTATCTATCTATCTATCTATCTATCTATCTATCTATCTATTATCTATCTCTCTATCTATCTATTTATCTATCTATCTCTCTATCTCTCTATCTATCTATCTATCTATCTATCTATCTATCTATCTATCTATCTATCTATCTATCTATACCACACAGAGTGAAAGCATAACAACAACCAACATGTATAGATGTTCCCCAATATTTCGGCTTTCGCCTTCCTGGGGGGGTGGGGGTGGGGGGTGTTTATTATAATGACGTGAGCTCATGATTTGATGGCCCGGAATCGAGCCGCCTCAGAGGGGATTTTACCCTGGAGTTAATATCGTACTGACCCCATTGCACACCAAATCCTTTAGAGGTAGGTCCCATGTGAAAACATGTGCTGAACTTCTTGCGTACATGTTAAAGTATGTTCCCGCCTTTCAGAGGATAGGTTATTCATGGCAGAAAGAATGGATCACAAAAAATAAAAAATTTTAAAAACCCTAAAGAAACAACAGTCCCCCCCCCCCTCCCCCGACCCCCTGCGCGCCCACTGGTGTCCTGTGTAGACATCATCCTCAAAGCCGGAATACCACTACCTTAATGATGGGCAAAAACTGTGGCATTTAACATGTGCACAAGATGTTCTGCATGTGTTCGGACAATGGCTTTAGTTTGATAGTCTGATCCAAGTACACATGGAGACAGGAAAATAAAAGATTAAAAATAAAAATGATCAAAAATGGGTAGCGCTACTCTCATGGTGACCGGGGAAGCAGCCCCAAATCTCATGCTGAGAAATCTGAAGTAACTGAAAATAGCATCAATCAATTAATCAATCAATTAATCAATCAATCAACCAATCAACCAACCAATCAATCAACCAATCAATCAATCAATCAATCAACCCATCCATCCATCCATCCATCCATCCATCAATCCATCCATCCATCCATCCATCCATCCATCCATCCATCCATCCAACCATCCATCAATCAATTCCACCACTACTGCGATTTGTCTGTTCTAAACGGTTTCCAACATTTCCAAGGTTTCTCCTCCTCCTCCTCCTCGCCACCACCACCACCACCACTTGTAGTCATTAATTTCAATCTTGTCTCTCCCCCCTCCTAAAACAGGACGATTTACACACGGGCCACGGGGAGAAACTGAGCGATGCCATACGCCTGTCTCTGCAGTATGACAACGTGATAGCAGTGGGTGTCAACTGCACCCAGGTACAGTACATCACCCCTCTACTGCAGAGCCTCTCTCACCTGGACATCAAAGTACCCGTCTTGGTCAAACCCAACAGAGGAGGCGTTGATGGGTTTGTCCTATGCCTTTTTTTGTTTTGTGTTTTGTTTTTGTTGTTGGTGATTAAAGGTAAAGTTGTTCCATAAGCTAAAGTATACGACCTGTGTGAGTGTGTGTGTGTGCTTTTGAAAAACATTTGACTGTTGAAATTTTATTTCATAGATTTTGTCTGCAGCGCACACCATGTTTGTAAATGTCTGTTTGTTTAAACTATTGATTATTTATCATTGATTGCATGACTGTGTAAGATTAGGTTGAATGCATGCGCTTTGATTTGTCTTTGTAAGATATAGCGCTATATAAGTTCCATTTATTATTATAATTATTATTATTATTGTTGTTATTATTATTATTATTATTATTATTATTATTATAATGTAGTCGCAGGAGAGTGAGGCATCAGAGACCTTATCTTCTCAAGGGGCCAGCATTGTGAGGGCGGCGCCCATCTCCTCTCCTTCACTGCTGTGTTGTTGATAAATTGGTTTTATTTTCGCGAATCATAATCGGTGTGGATCGGTGGTCTAGAGGTAACGCGCCTGCCTAGAAAGCTGAAAAAGTCTGGGTCGGAAGTGTGCAGTGGCTCGATCCCCGTTTGGACTCCAAAATGTCCCCCCCCCCCTCAATCCATTAGACCATGAGTGGTGGTCTGGGTGCTAGTCTTTTGGATGAGAGGATAAACCGAGGTCTCCCCAGGGTGGAGGGGGGGGGGGGGGCAGCAGCTAGAGCTCTGAGGTTTACCAGTGGTGAGATTTTGCATGTAGGACCGTTTTTACCTAACTCACTACATTTAAATCAGATCTTGATTTTTGTTCCCCATTTCATGACCACCTTCTCTTGTCTTTTATGTCCAGCAGTCTCTGTCTGTCTGTCTTTATCTCTCTGTCTATCTGTCTGTCTGTCTGTCTGTCTGTCTCTGTCTGTCTGTCTGTCTGTCCTCTCTCTTCTCTCTCTCTCTCTCTCTCTCTCTCTCTCTCTCTCTCTCTCATCTCTCTCTCTCTCTCTCTCTCTGTCTCTCTCTGTTATAACCATAATTATGTTTGTTCTGTTTCATTTTCAAAACCAGTCCCTAATAATAAGGTTGGGGACTGGATGTAAACAAGCACCTCAGTATTTGTCTATAATCTTCAGAATACAGAAATTTTGCCTTGCCTCGCCTTAAGTTGTCTGTCTGTCTCTGTCTGTCTGTCTCTGTCTCTGTCTGTCTGTCTGTCTGTCCTCTCTCTCTCTCTCTCTCTCTCTCTCTCTCTCTCTCTCTCTCTCTCTCTCTGTGCTTTCTTTTTGTTTCTCTTCCTCTCATCTAATGTTTTTCTTTCTTTCTCTCTTTTCTTTTTGTTTCTCATCTTTCTTTCTTTTTTTCTTTCTCTCCCCTACCCAGACTGCCCTTATCGGAAGCTGTTCTAGAATCCAGGGTCAGGGAATGGATTCAGCATGGCGCCACGTGGATAGGTGGATGCTGCTGCTATGAACCCCAGGACATCTCTGGCCTTCGTCGTTACCTGGACAGTCAACCAGATCTGATTCTACCTGGGTTAAGTCTTTGATAATCGTTGGGTTCTTCTACCTGTCGCAACTGTCAGTGTCCCCCACTCTCAGCTGCTATCTATCCCATCCCAGCTGGTGCTAATTATAGCAGAAACTGACCCGCACTTGGACTTGGGAAAAGGAGGAGGGGGGGGGGTGGGGGGCTAATCTTAGTATTGGGCCCTGGACCCTTTGAGATGAGTTGTGCTGGATTTGTGGTGTGGAGTGTCAACGTTGAGATTGTGGGTGTGGGGGGATATGTGGATATGGCTGGCAATAATGATTCGATTTTTTTTTAGTGGGTGTTTTTTTGTTTTGTTTGATTTGGGTTGTTGGTCATTGCCCTTTTCAGTTTATTTTTTAAAATATGTTTATTTTGTTTTTGGGTGATTTTTCCTGAATTTGTTTTTGTTACCAGTCCTTGTTGGTGGTGAGTTTTCTTTTTTTTAATTCTTTTTTTTAATAACTTTTTCTTGTTAGCCATTTTTTTATGCATTTGTGTACCCTGTATTTAAAATAAAAAGATTTTTTGGGTAAGCCTAGTCAGTTGAGGCTGTCAGCACCAGACAGGTAGGGCAAGCTTCTTTGTGCAATAAGTAATGTGAAAGATTAGATTTACATTTGATTACAATTGCAGAAGGAGTGTAAAGTTTCATAAATTAATGTCTGAAAATAGAACTGGTGACAGGGGTCAGATTTGTAAGTTACTCTGTGAAAAAACACCCCTAATAAACAGAAGACGCAGCTTCTCAGAATATATATATATATATATATATATATATATATATATATATATATATATATATATACTTAACAATTATAATTATTTCATTTTTTTCTTTGCTTTATGGGAAAACTATTATTAAAAAAGTGAGCTTTTATATTCTCCACATGGGTCACTACACAGTCTTCCCCCCCCTGACATTTATGTAGAATTTTTATTTGCTCTTTTTTTTTGCTTCCTCAATGTTATTGTGATATACAGTACTTGTTGTGTGGTGTTCTCAAGCCTCTCATTCCAGTCTTGTCAGATACAGCTACACCCAGGCTTGCTCTGCCACTCTCCCAAAGCCAGAAGCTCACAAGTAGCCATCAGTATTGAATCACGATAGAGCCACTTGCCAGAAGAAACCCTGCCCTACCCTGCTGCTGAGTCATTGTGATGATGTTCTTTGGGTGCCTGTCTTGCCTCAATACACCCAAAAACCAAATATTAAACCCTCTACTGACAACAACACGGCTCAGCTCAGTCTCAAAGTCAATACAGAGTCAAACACCTGGTGTTTGAAGTTTTACCACTATCACATTCTTTCAAGAACAGCCTCTCATGAAGTTCTTGTTCCAAGAATCACTTGATAGCTCATCCGCCAAGGATCAAATTCTGACGTGAAGAGTGACAGCTAGCCAGTTTTCATACACACATACACTCAACGATCGTAGTGAACGATATTAGCGTGGGAAACAATGAATCTGTGGCCCCTGGGGGTTATGGTAAGACAGTAAAGTTATGCAAGACTCATGGAAATGTGCAATTTTGATACTTTAAATCCAGATAAATACAAGCATATTGGGAACAACCTGCATACCTCCCTAACCCCACTCCTCCTTAACTTACCCCCTCCTCACCCTACACCTCCCCTAACTACCCATCCCCCTACCTATCCCTGCTCCTCCCCCTACCTATCCCCCTCTCTATATCCCTCCTCCCCTTCCTCACCCATACCCCCTATCTAACCCCTTCCCCCTACCTATTCCCTCCTCCCCCCCTCTTCCCCTCCCGCCCCCTCTTCTCCCCTATCTGTTGTTTGAAATCGCTCGGAAGTCCAGATAAAAGTTTGTATCTAATGGAAATGAAGCAGCAATTTTTATATAAAATTGTAGACTGTGCTGTTTTTCCTGTCTAAAACAAGGAAATGGTTGAAACAAAATAATTTAGAAGAAGCGTTTTAAAAAATTTTTCTGAACAGATATAGGAAAAGACACCGTTATAGTTTGGAATTGTTTGTTTTTAATGATATGTTGTAAAACTATGAAGGCAACAGCTTTAGCTGTGAGTTAGGAATTTGATCCCCTAACCTCTAATCCTCCAAAGTTTGGAGGAGATGTGTTGTCTATGTTCATGCTGGTTTATAGGTAGGGGGAGGAAGGGAGAGAGGAATGTCATAGGGGAGGGGTTAGGTAGGGAGGGGTGAGGTTGAGGGGATGGAGGAGAGGGATAAGTAGGGAGAGGGAGGGAGGGAAGAAGGAGGGGGAGGAAGCAGATAGGAGAATTAAGGGGTGAGAAAGGGTGGTAGAGGGAGACAAAGTAGGTAGGGAGGGATGAGGTTCGAAGGGGTTAGGGAAGAGGGGGATAGGTAGGGAGGAGGGGTGGGCTATGACGTAAACTCAAGAAGCCAGAGGGAGTGTGGTGTGTGTGTGTGTGTGTGTGTGTGTGTGTGTGTGTGTTGTACTCCATATAATCAGTTTTCATACTCAAGATTAAAGCTTTCTCTGAGTAATTTCTTCCTTGTTTTGCTGTTTCAGCATTGCTTGCTGACTGACTTCAGAAGAACGGATAAAATTTAATGTCTAAGGATAATGCTACTAGTCGTCCACTTCAGTTGACAGAGTAAGCATTGCTTTTATGATTCATTTTTTATTTTTTTTTATTAAAAAAAAAAAATTTTATATCGAGGATAATGGAATAAGCACTTATGTGCTTTTTTACATCCAGTTCCCGTGTGCATGCGGTTTTGTAAATTCTGTCATCTGTTCCCACCGGCACACAATGGCCTGCTCTTACAAAAAGCGGGACAGGATTTAACATGTGCGCAAGATGTTCTGCGTGTGTTTGCACATGGGACCTTGGTTTATAGTCTCATCCAAAGGACTTTTGGGGAGAATGGAGTCTGCACTGATGTTAACTCCAGGGGAAAATATTCCCCTTGAACGAGAATCGAACAAATGATTTGTGGTGTGTGTGTGTTGGTTTTTTTTGGGTGTTTTTTTTTTAAGAGTATGGATTCATTCTAAGTTTTAAGAGTGAGGATATTTCTGGCATAAGAAGTAAAAACATCTCGTTTGTTGTGTTACCACCCCCTTTTCTTTAAGCAGAACTTTGCATTTCATATGTGTTCTACTCGTTTGATGTGTATAAACATGTCATTTGCACTTTACGATGCAGAGATCTGAAAAACATCTTACCTGCCTTCCCAGTCCGTAGCTTGCAGCAAGTTCTTAAAGACATTCCATTAATGAAAGAAATTGTATTGTCATTAAGCCATACTCCTATTTTCAGACTCCTTTGATATAAGGATAGCTTCAAGTTATATGAATTGGAAAGCTGGTATTTTTGCTGTTTGATGTTTTGGGGTTGGTTGTTTTTTGTTGTTGTTGGTTTTTTCTTTGTTTTTTGTTTTTGTTTTTCCAGAATTCTTGTTTATGCGTTTTTCATAATAGTTGTTTATTACGATTGATTAGTTATATGCATACCTCTCCCCCCTACACACACACACAAGCACGTGCGCGTGCGCACACACACACACGCACACACGCACACACACATATACACACACTTTCCTGTCTGATATCACTATTTAGTGGAAGGACGTTAAACTGAAGAACTACCTTCTTTTTGCAAGATATAGCGCTATATAAATTCCATTTTATTATTATTATTATTATTATTATTATTATTATTATTTGTTGGAGAATCAGTGGAGTTGTTGTTTTGTGCTTTCATACAATTATTGGTATAATCAGTCTGCTGATTTAATTCAATCCAGTATTATCCAGAATCTGAATTCCTGGGGAAAATAAAGATGCAATGAAAAAAACCAATATGAATGGTGTGTGTGTGTGTGAGTGTGTTGTGTGTGTGTGTGTGTGTGTGTGTGTGTGTGTGTGTGTGTGTGTGTGTGTGTGTGTGTGTGTGTGTGGTGTGTGTGTGTGTGTGTGTGGTGTGTGTGTGTGTGTGTGTGTGGTGTGGTGTGTGTGTGTGTGTGTGTGTGTGTGTGTGTGTGTGTGTGTGTGTGTGTGTGAGTGTGTTGTGTGTGTTGTGGTGTGTGTGTGTGTGTGTGTGGTGTGTGTGTGTGTGTGTGTGTGTGTGTGTGTGTGTGTGTGTGTGTGTGTGAAAGAAGGAAACCCTATGTGCGACTCTATGAACAACTCTAGATATCAAATTGTTAAGGGTTGTATAACATAAATGTTCAGCAAGACCTTGCAGCAGCAAGACCTTTCAAAACGTGTGTGTATGTGTTTTATGTTATTTTTATTTCATTTATTCTTTTATGTTGAGGGTAATGCACTCATCTGCTTTTTTTTACATCCGGTCCCCGTGTGTATGCGGTTTTGTCAATTTTGTCATCTATTCCCACCGGCACACAATGGCCTACTTTTCTGAAAAGCGGAACAGGATTTAATGTGTGTGCAAGATGTGCGTTCACACACGGGACCTCGGTTTATAGTCTCATCCGAAGGACTTTTGGGGAGAGTGGAGTCGGGACTGATGTTATTAACTCTAGAAGAAAAATCCTCTTGAACGAGAATCGAACGTTGTTGTTATTTGATTGTTTGATTTTAAAAAATTTTTAGAACGAGATTTGCTATCTCTTAGATATTACACAGATAACATGAAATTATTATTTGTTGAGGTAAAGGCTAATTAATGCTAGTAGTAGTGGTAATAGTCAGTCTATGAAAGAGGGGCAGGACAGTCTCTTGGTCAGAACATCAAACTAACAATCTAGCCCTAGTTGAGAACGTGAGATGAAATCTTTGCTGAGCTTTCCATTTCAAAGAACTTTTTGTTTTTTTACCCCCCCCCCCCAAGTTACATCGGTAATGACTTCACTCTTCACAAGAAGGCCTTTGGCGAAGATAGAATGTGAGGCCATTCCAAATCGATGTTCCAGAAACAGAGAAAGATCCGCAGGGATCAGTCCTGGGCCCTGTTATCTTTACTCTCTACGCTGCTCCACTCTCACATATAATAAATAACCACCACATTGATAATCATTTCTATGCCGATGATACCCAGCTTCAGTGCAGTGATACTGTTGAAAACTTGCCTCCCCTCCTGACAAATATGTCCTACTGCCTTCAAGACATTCAAAACTGGATGACTCAGAACAAGTTACAACTTAATGCTGATAAAACCGAAGCCATGCTCATAGGGACCCAACATAAACTTTCCTCTATCACAAAAACTTCAACAGAATTCGGCAAGACGTCAGTTCCTTTGTCCAACTCTGTGAAGTATTTAGGAGAAGTTCTTGACAACACTCTCTATGAAAAAAATCATCACCCAGACCTGCCAGTCTTGCTACTATCAATTACGGTGCATAAGCGCTATTCGCAAGTTTCTGTCCACTGATGTGACTTCCAAGCTTGTCACATCTCTCATTCTTTCACGCTGGCTTACAAGCATCCCTATCCACTCTCTTCAACGCATACAAAACTGTGCAGCTCGAATGGTCCTAAGAAAGAAAAAATCAGAAAACATCACTCCTCTCTGCCATCCCTTCACACGTCCAAAATGGGTCCGGAGCCGATGAACATGCCACACATGCCATCAGATAGATTCGGCCGCGCCGATTCAAAAAATGGCATTGCCGATATCGTGCGAGGCTTGGTTCGGCCGCTACAGCCGTTTAAAGATGTGACGGAGGCGGGCTTTGAGGTCGATTTTCTCAGGCCCATAGCTGGCAAACGGCTGGCCTTTGGCGGCTGAAATGGACTGAGAACTACTCACAGGGACGTGGACGTTTGGTCTGAAGCCATTTGCAAAGAAGCGGTCACTCGGGGTGCGATTTTGGGGCCGATCCCTAAGGCGCGGACCTGGCAGACACGCCCAAAATGGGTCCGGGGCCCATGGACATGCAACACATACCATCGGATAGATTCGGCCGCGCCGATTCCAAAAATGGCATTACTGATAGCGTACGAGGCTTGGTTCGGCCGCTACAGCCGTTTAAAGGTGTGACGGAGGCTGGCTTTGAGGTCGATTTTCTCAGGCCAATAGCTGGTAAACGGCTGGCCTTTGGTGCTGAAATGGACTGAGAACTACTCACAGGGACGTGGACGTTTGGTCTGAAGCCATTTGCGGCATAAAAGAAGCGGTCACTCGGGGTGCGATTTTGGGGCCGATCCCTAAGGCGCGAACCTGGCAGACACGCCCAAAATGGGTCCGGTGCCGATGGACATGCTACACATGCCATCAGATAGATTCGGCCGCGCCGATTCCAAAAAGGGCATTGCCGATATCGTGCGAGGCTTGGTTCGGCCGCTACAGCCGTTTAAAAGTGTGACAGGAGGCGGGCTTTGAGGTCAATTTTCTCAGGCCCATAGCTGGCAAACGGCTGGCCTTTGGCAGCTGAAATGGACTGAGAACTACTCACAGGGACGTGGACGTTTGGTCTGAAGCCATTTGCGGCATAAAAGAAGCGGTCACACGGGGTGCGATTTTGGTGTCGATCCCTAAGGCGCGGACCTGGCAGACACGCCCAAAATGGGTCCGGGGCCGATGGACATTCCACACATGCCATCGGATAGAATCGGCCGCGCCGATTCCCCAAAGGGCATTGCCGATATCGTGCGAGGCTTGGTTCGGCCGCTACAGCCGTTTAAAAGTGTGACAGGAGGCAGGCTTTGAGGTCAATTTTCTCAGGCCCATAGCTGGCAAACGGCTGGCCTTTGGCGGCTGAAATAGACTGAGAACTACTCACATGGACGTGGAGGTTTGGTCTGAAGCCATTTGCGCATAAAAGAAGCGGTCACTCGGGGTGCGATTTTGGGGCAGATCCCTTAGGCGCGGACCTGGCAGACACGCCGAAAATGGGTCCCGGGCTGATGGACATGCCACACATGCCATCAGATAGATTCGGCCGCGCTGATTCCAAAAATGGCAATGCCCATAGCGTGCAAGGCTTGGTTCGGCCGCTACAGCCGTTTAAAGGTGTGACGCAGGCGGGCTTTCAGATCGATTTTCTCAGGCCCATAGCTGACAAACGTCTGGCCTTTGACGGCTGAAATGGACTGAGAACTACTCACAGGGACGTGGACGTTTGGCCTGAAGCCATTTGTGGCATAAAAGAAGCGGTCACTCGGGGTGCGATTTTTGGGCCGATCCCCAAGACAGACACACCCAAAATGGGTCCGGGGCCCATGGACATGCCACACATGCCATCAGATAGATTCGGCCGCGCCGATTCCAAAAATGGCATTGCCCATAGCGTGCGAGGCTTGGTTCGGCCGCTACAGCCGTTTAAAGGTGTGACAGGAGGCCTGCTTTGAGGTCGATTTTCTCAGGCCCATAGCTGGCAAACGGCTGGCCTTTGGCGGCTGAAATGGACTGAGAACTACTCACAGGGTCGTGGACGTTTGGTCTGAAGCCATTTGCAAAAAGCGGTCACTCGGTGGATTTTGGCTGATCCCTAAGGCGCGGACCTGGGAGACACGCCCAAAATGGGTCCGGGCCATGGACATGACACATACCCATCGGAAAAATCGGGCCCCGCCGATTCCAAAAATGGCATTTTGATAGCGTACGAGGCTTGGTTCGCCGCTACAAACCGTTTAAAGGTGTGACGGGGGCTGGCTTTGAGTCGATTTTCTCAGGCCAATAGCTGGAAACGGCTGGCCTTTTGGGCTGAAATGGACAGAGAACTACTCACAGGGGCGTGGACGTTTGGTCTGAAGACATTTGCGGCATAAAAGAACGGTCACTTAGGGTGCGATTTTGGGCCGATCCCTAAGCGCGACCTGGAACACGCCCAAAATGGGTCCGGGGGCCCCTGGACATGCCACACAGTCATCAGATAGATTCGGCCGCGCCGATTCCAAAAGGCATTGCCGAAGCGTGCGAGGCTTGGTTCGGCCCCTACAGCCGTTTAAAGATGTGCGGAGGCGGGCTTTTAGGTCGATTTTCTCAGGCCATAGCTGGCAAACGGCTGGCCTTTGGCAGCTGAAATGGGCGAAACTACTCACAGGGACGTGGACGTTTGGTCGGGAAACCCTTTGGAAAAAAAAAGCGGTCCTCGGGGTGCGATTTGGGGCCCATCCCTGAAGCGCGGACCTGGCAGACCGCCCAAATGGTTTCCCGGGGCCCATGGACATTCCACACATGCCATCAGATAGATTCGGCCGCGCCGATTCCAAAAGGCATTTTCCGAACAGGGGCGGCTTGGTTCGGCCGCTACAGCCGTTTTAAAAAGGGGTGAGAGGCGGGCTTTGAAAGGGCGATTTTCTCAGGCCTAAGCTGGCAAACGGCTGGCCTTTGGCGGCTGAAATGGACTGAGAAAAACTCACAGGACGTGGACGTTTGGTCTGAAGCCATTTGCGCATAAAAGAAGCGTCACTCGGGGTGCGATTTTGGCATCCCTAAGCGCGAACCTGGCAGACACCCAAAAATTGGTCCGTGCCGATTGGACATGCACACAAGGCCATCAGAAGATTCGGCCCCGCGATTCCAAAAAGGGCAAAAGCCGAACGTGCAGGCTTGGTTCGGCCGCTACAGCGTTTAAAAGTGTGACAGAGGCGGCTTTGAGTCGAATTTTCTCAGCCCATACTGCAAAAAGGCTGCCTTTGGGCGGCTGAAATGGACTGAAACAACTCACAGGGACTGACGTTTCGTCTGAAGCCATTTGGGCATAAAAGAACGGTTCACACGGGTGCGATTTTTGTGTCGATCCCAAGCCGACCCAACACCCCAAAAATGGAGTCCCGGGGCCATGACCATCCACACATGCCATCGATAGAAATCGGCCGCGCCGATTCCCCAAAAAGGCATTGCCATTTTCGTGCGAAAGGGTTGGTTCGGCCGCTACAGCCGTTTAAAAGTGTGACAGAGGCACGCTTTGAGGTCAATTTCTCAGGCCCATAGCTGCAAACGCTGGCCTTTGCGGCTGAAATAGACGAGAACTACCACAAGGACGTGGACGTTGGTCTAAGCCATTTGCGCATAAAAGAACGGCACCGGGCATTTTGGGCGATCCCCGGGGGGACCTGGGGAAGCCAAAAAGGGCCCCCGGGGTGAGGGGCATGCCACACATGCCCTCAAAGATTCGGGCCGCGCGATTCCAAAAAGGCAATGCCCATAGGGGTGCAAAGGGTTGGTTGGCCGCTACAAACCGTTTAAAGGTGTACGGGGGGGCTTTCTTTGATTTTTTTTCAGGGCCCCCAGCTGCAAACGGCTGGCCTTTTTCGGCTGAAAAATGGCTAGAACTACTCACAGGGACGGGACGTTTTGGCCCGAAGCCATTGGGCATAAAAGAAGCGGTCACTCGGGGGGCGATTTTGGGCCATCCCCAAACAAACCCCAAAATGGGTTTCCGGGCCCATGGACAGCCACACAGCCATCGATAGATTCGGCCCCCGCCCATTCCAAAAATGGCATTTCCCAAGGGCAGCTTGGGTTTGGCCGCAACAGCCGTTTAAAGGGTGACGAGGTGCTTTAGGGCGATTTTCTCAGCCCATAGCTCAAAAAGGGTGGGCCCTTTTGGGGCTGAAATGGACTGAGAACTACTCACAGGGACTGGGCGTTTGGGGCCCGAACCATTTCGGAAAAAAAAAACGGTAACGGGGGGCGTTTTGGGGCCAAACCCAGCGGGGCCTGGCAGACACCCCAAAAAGGGGCCCCGGGGGATGGCAAGACACATGCCATCAAAGATTGCCCCGCGCCGATTCCAAAAGGCATTTCCATAGCCGGGTTGGGGTTTGGCCCTACACCGTTTAAAGGGGTACGAGGTGGGGTTTAGGGCGATTTTTTTTAGGCCTATACTGGCAAACGGGTGGCCTTTGGGGCTGAAAGCTGAAACTACTCACAGGGGACGTGGACGTTTTTCTGAAGCCTTTGCGGCATAAAAAACTCACTCTATCATTTTCTATCCCTAACAACACTCCCAAATTTGGGGGGGAGAAGACAAAAAAAGAAGGGGGGCCGACCCCAAAAATCGAAGGCAGCTTGGCGGCCGCAGCCTTTTAAAGGTTGAAGGTGGGTTTCTTCGATTTTTTTCTATATATTCAAAGGCTCCTTTGGCGACTAAATGGGGAAATTACCAAGTGGACGTTTTTTTCCTTTGCGGGTAAAAAAAGGGTATGGGGGGGATTTTCCGATCCTAACCACCCCAACACCCCAAAATGGGCCCACAAACAAATTTTTCCCCCACAAAACCCACCCACCATAAACCAACCAACAACGGGGCCGCCAACACTTTAAAAAAGGGCCGAACCTTTTAATCATTTTCTCCCCAACTCAAAACCGGCCTTTTGGGGTAAATTCTAAATAACTCAAAGTTGACTTTTCAATTTTTTTCCCCACCTTTCGAGTTATCACACACCAAAAACATCACCATCTCTTTATTTTTCTCTTCTACTTCTTCTTGTAGGGGGGAGAGAGGAAGGGAAAAGGAAAGACAGCGACAAAGACAACAGACAGCAACAGTAGTGATGATGAAAAGAAGTAATGAAAATAAAATCTTCAATTTTGTATATATATATATATATATATATCACTTCTAGTAAAGGCTCCCTGAGGTAGAGCATGCTGCCTCAAAAATTTGGGGGAAAATATTACTAAGTGTTTGCTTCTGATTTTTTTTCTCTCTGTGCATGTGTGTAGATAGATGATAGATAGATAGATAGATAGATCGATCTATCGATCGATCTATCTATCATCTATCTACACACAACACACACACACACACACACACACACACACACACACACACACACACACACACACACAACACAACACACACACACACACACACACACACACACACACACATACATACATAATAATACATACATACATACATACATACATACATACATACATACATACATACATACATACATGCATGCATGCATACATACATTCAATCATACATGTAAATGCTCTAATAGTGTTCGAAAAAAAGCCATCATCATTATCCCCTTCATTGTCACTACCACTAACAGCAAAAGTAGTATCAACAACAACAACAAAAGCAGCAGTGACGGCAGCCGACGTCTCCGTTGTTATTGTACTCCTCTTCTCCTCTGTCAGTGTCATTGTCATTCTTGTTGTTGTTGTTGATGATGATGTGATTGTTGTTGTTAAGGTTACAAAGATTGCTGGTCGCATCCGAAAGAACATTATATACATTTTGACTTCAGGCAATCTAGTGAGCTGACCCAGTGACTGGAATAATCTAGGGTTGCTTGCAGGGTTAATTGAGGAGCAAATACTAGGGTATCTTCATTCAGGGCATGTCGTTTTGGCACAGCCAGTATGCAGCAAGATCAAGAGACCATGAAGAAAGAGAGTGTCGGAGTTCGTCTATGCATCCATATAGCTGTCTCTGGCGGAGGATTAAAGAAGTTTCTCACCAGCTATAAAACAGGAGATGTGTTGTCTATGTTCTTGCTGGTTTATAGGTAGGGGGAGGAAGGGGGAGAGGAAGGTCATAGGGGAGGGGTTAGGTAGGGAGGGGTGAGGTTGAGGGGATAGAGAGGAGGGGGATAAGTAGGGAGGGGGAGGAAGGAGGGGGAGGAAGCAGATGGGAAAGGGGGGGGGGGGGGGGGGCTAGAGGGAGTTAGGTGGTGAGGAAGGGTGGTGCAGGGAGTCGAAGTAAGTAGGGAGGGATTAGGTTCCATGGGGTTAGGGAGGAGGAAGGGGGATAGGTAGGGAGGAGGGGTGGGCTATGATGTAAACTCAAGAAACCAGAGGAAGCTCTGTGTGTGTGTGTGTGTGTGTGTGTGTGTGTGTGTGTGTGTGTGTGTGTGTGTGTGTGTGTGTGTGTTGTACTCCATATAATCAGTTTTCATACTCAAGATTAAAGCTTTCTCGGAGTAATTGCTTCCTTGTTTTGCTGTTTCAGCATTGCTTGCTGACTGACTTCAGTTCCGAGTCATACTTTTGAGAAGAACGGATAACATTTAAATTGTAAGGATAATGCTATAAGTCGTCCACTTCAATTGACAGAGTAACCATTGCTTTTAGGAATAATTTTTATTTTTTACATTTAAAAAAAAAATCTTGTATATCGAGGAAAATGAGGTGCTTTTTTTACATCCAGTCCCTGTGTGTATGCGGTTTTGTAAATTCTGTCATCTGTTCCCACTGGCACACAATGGCCTGCTCTTACGAAAAGCGGGACAGGATTTAACGTGTGTGCAAGGTGTTCTGCGTGCGTTCGCACACGGGACCTCGGTTTATAGTCTCATCCGAAGGACTTTTGGGGAGAGTGGAGTCTGCACTGATGTTAACTCCAGGGGAAAATATTCCCCTTGAACGGGAATCGAACGAATGATTTGGTGTGTGTGTGTGTGTGTGTGTGTGTGGTGTGTGTGTGTGTGTGTGTGTGTGTGTTTGTTGTTGTTGTTGTTGTTGTTGCTTTTTGGGTTGGTTTTTTACGAGTATGGATTCATTATAAGCTTTAAGAGTGAGAACATTTCTGGCAAAGGAAGTAGAAATATCTTGTTTGTTGTGGGTGTTTTCCCCCATTTTAAAGCAGAACTTTTCATTTCATATGTGTTCTACTTGTTTGATGTGTATAAACGTATCATTTGTTGGAGAGTCAGTGGAGTTTTTTGTTTTGTGCTTTCATACAATTATTGGTATAATCAGTCTGCTGATTTAATTCAATCCAGTATTATTCAGAATCTGAAATCCTGGGGAAAGTAAAGATCCAATGGAAAAAATAATATGAATGGTGTGTGTGTGTGTGTGTGTGTGTGTGTGTGTGTGTGTGTGTGTGTGTGTGTGTGTGTGTGTGTGTGAGTGTGTTGTGTGGTGTGTGTGTGTGTGTGTGTGTGTGTGTGTGTGTGTGTGTGTGTGAAAGAAGGAAACCCTATGTGTGACTCTATGAACAACTCTAGATACCACATTGTTAAAGGCTATATTAACATAGTGTTTGTTTTGAAAACCTTCCCTTCACACCACCAACAATAATGACAACAACAACAGCAGCAGCAAGACCTTTCAAAGCAACCAAGCGCGTGTGTGTGTATGTGTGTGTGTATGTTTGTGTTTTATGTTATTTTATTTCATTTTATCCTTTTATATCGAGGGCAATGCACTCACGTGCTTTTTTTTAACATCTGGTTCCCATGTGTATGCGGTTTTTATAAATTTTGTCATCTATTTCCCCTGGCACACAATGGCCTACTCTTCCGATAAGCGGAACAGGATTTAACGTGTGCGCAAGTTGTTTTGCGTGCGTTCACCTCGGTTTATAGTCTCTTCGGAAGGACTTTTGGGGAGAGTGGAGTCTGCACTGATGTTAACTCCAGGGGTAAAATCCCCTTGAACGGGAATCGAACCCGGGTCGTCAGATTGCGAGTGCAATGTTCTAACCACTAGGCTATCCCGTCCCCCTGTGTGTAGGCGGGGAGGAGGGGGGGGGGAGGCGCGCGCGCGCGTGCGTGCGTGAGTGAGTGCGTGCGTGCGTGCGTGCGTGTGTGTGTGTGTGTGTGAGAAATCCATAGCCTTCGACATAAATCACCACTTCATTCCCAAATACACCTGCTAATCACAGACGCGCAAAACACACCCCCCCTGTAAGAAATCGCCCATGCAATGAAAGGGGGGGGGGGGGGGGGGGGGGGGGGGGGCGAGGGGAGGGGAGAAGCAAGCCCCCAACCAAGTAAGAGGGTGTCATATTTCTGATAATAATAAGTAATGTCAAACCATCATGAGAACCCCACCATTTTCTTAGAATGACATGTAATTATTCAACCAGGTTGTTGGTGTCGTCCTGATGATGTTGTTGTTTTGTGTTTGTTTGTTTGGTTGGTTGTTATTTTTAGAACGAGATTCGCTACCTCTTAGAAATTAGGCAGATAACATGAAACTATTATGTGTTGAGGTAAAGGCTAATGATAGAAGTAGTGGTCATTTATTCTTTTATTTGTGTGTTTATTTATTTATTCTTATATATCGAGGATAATGGAATAAGCACTCGTGTGCTTTTGTTTCATCCAGTCCTCATGTATATGCAGTTTTTTGTAAATTTTATCATCCGTTCCCACCGGCACACAATGATCTACTCTTCCGAAAAGCGGAACGGGTTTTAACGTGTGCGTAAGATGTTCTGCGTGCGTTCATACACGGGACCTCGGTTCTCATCTAAAGGACATTGGGGGAGAGTGGAGACGGCACTGAAGAAAAATCCTCTTGAACGAGAATCGAATGTTGTTGTTTGTTTGTTTTATTCTTTTTTAATTTTTAGAACGAGATTTCCTATCTCTTAGAAATTGCGCAGATAATATGAAACTATTACGTGTTGAGGTAAAGGCTAATTAATGCTAGCAGTAGTGGTAATAGTCAATCTATGAAAGAGGGGCAGGACAGTCTCTTGGTCAGAACATCGAACTAGCGATCTAGTCTTAGTTGAGAGGTGGGATCAAATCTTTGTTTGAGCTGTCCATTTCAAAGAACCTTTTATTTTTTTTAACCCCACCCCCACCCCCACCCCAACCCCCGGAGTTACACTAGTCACTCTTCTGCAAGTCTTTCAAATGAGACTTTACTCTCCAAAGTCAGAATGCCGCTACCTTGATGGTGGTGAGGGAGTGAGGGGTGGGAGTGGGGAGAAGATAGGGGGTGGGGTGGGGGGCAGGATGCATTCGCAAAATCTTACCATTCGGCATTGGTAAACCTCGGAGCTCTAGCCCATGAACGAAAAAAAACCCAACCCCCAACAACAACAGACAACAACAACAACTGTATAATAATAATAATAATAATAATGTATGGAACTTATATAGCGCTGAATCTTGTAAAGCAACAAATCAAAGCTGCAATTATTATTATATAATAATAATAATAATAATAATAACAACAACAACAACAGCAACAACAACAACAACAATAATAATAATTAAAAAAAAAAAATAAAAAAATAATAATGATGATGATGATGACGATGATAATAATAATAATAATAATAATAATTCACCAACATTATAAAAGTAAAAGTATGTTCTTTCGAGCCAGAAGGCCCATAGAGCCGGAGCTTATCCCGGTTTCTGTAGCGTTAAGCGAACTGATGGTTTTTCACCACCCCTGTGACAGGACGCTAGTCTGTCGCCAGATACTTCCCCAGCAGAGCTGGTACCCACTTGGACACCTGGGTGGGGTGAGGAAAATAGGAGTCAAGTGTCTTTCCCAAGGACACAACACCGAGCCGAGCGGGGATCGAACCCGCGACCTCTGGATCACGAGTTGACCGCCTAAACCACTCGACCATGGTGCCTCCTTCACCAACATTATGGGCTCCACTAAATTCAAAAGTTGTGAGCAGTGCAGCAGATTGTTTTGGCAGTGTGCTATGTAAAGGGGGCGTGGCTTGTACCCGCGCTATCTATGCAAGCTACGACCATTGCATTGTCCCATTTTACACCAGTAATGACTTCACTCTTCTGCAAGTCTTTCAAATGAGACTTTACTCTCCAAAGTCAGAATGCCGCTATCTTGATGGTGGTTAGGGAGTGAGGGGTGGGGTGGGGGGTGGTTGGGGAGAGGATAGGGGGTGGGGTGGGGGGGCAGGATGCATTCGCAAAATCTTACCATTCGGCATTGGTAAACCTCGGAGCTCTAGCCCATGAATGGAAAAAAAACAACCCCCAACAACAACAGACAACAACAACTGTATAATAATAATAATAATAATAATAAAAACACTAAAGACCAATATTTTGCACTCCACTAAATCCAAAAGTTGTGAGCAGTGCAGCAGACCCTTTTGGGAGTGTGCTACGTAAAGGGGGCGTGGCTTGTACCTGCGCTATCTATGCAAGCTATGACCGTTGCATTGTCACACTTCAACTGAATAGGTTTGGATTCGGGTCTGGCTTGAAAGCGTTTCAAGGCAAAACAAAAGGCAGCTTCCAGTTCCAGAAAGTTTATAATGATGGCAGGCAGCACATGCTCCTCCACAAAGCTACTGGCCTCCTGATGGAATGCTTTCACACTCCCACACCCAGCCAACAGTGCTAATGTCTTAACACATTAATGATGATAGCTGGGTCTTTGGTCCAAATGTGTTATGAACATCCAGTGGACATTATGCACCGTCTTCGAGTTCTGTCTTACTGCCTTCTTACCAACTGATCTATTTATAGTGCGACAAATCTTTTTTTTTTTAATCCTCGTTGAGGTATATATATATATATATATATATATATATATATATATATATAGAGAGAGAGAGAGAGAGAGAGAGGAGGGAGGGATATAGATAGATAGAGAGATAGATCCCTTCTAGTAAAGGCTCCCTGAGGAAGAAGAGGCTGCTGCCTCGGAAATTTTGGGGAAAAGATTACTAACAGTTTGCTTCTGGTTTGTTTGCCCCCCCCCCTCCCTACCCCCTCTCTCTCTCTCTCTCTCTCTCTCTCTCTCTCTCTCTTTCCTCTCTCTTTCTCTCTCTCTTTTTATATATATTATATATTGCTCCAACAGTGTTCAGTAAAAATCATCATCATTATCCCCATCATTGTCACTACCACTAACAGCAACAGTAGTATCAACAACAACAACAAAAGCAGCACTGACGGTAGCAACAACATTAACCGATGTTTTTCATTGTTATTGTACTCCTCTTCTTCTCTGTCATTGCCATTGTCATTCTTGTTGTTGTTGTTGTTGGTGGTGTCATTGTTGTTGTTAGGGCTACAAAGATTGCAGGTCGCAGCCGAAAGAACATTATATACATTTTGACTTCAGGAAATCTAGCGACCTGACCCAGTGACGGGAATAATCTAGGGTTGCTTGCAGGGTTAATTGAGGAGCAAATACTAGGGTATCTTCATTCAGGGCATGTCGTTTTGGCAAAGCCAGTATGCAGCAAGATCAAGAGACCATGAAGAAAGAGAGTGTCGGAGTTCGTCTATGCATCCATATAGCTGTCTCTGGCGGAGGATTAAAGAAGTTTCTCACGAGCTATAAAACAAAACAACAACAAAAAAGAACACAAACTAAAAACACAAACAAACAAACAAAGAAAAGGAGATACGATTCAGATAAAACATTCCCGGCTAAAAAGCCTGAGCAACACTGATCAAGTAAGTAACATACTGTTTCAATTTTTTTTTTGCAGAAAATAATCATCTTTTTTAAAAAAAAAATTGTAAAAGAGATGGGGGGGGGGGGGGGGGGGGGGGGGGGGGTTGCTGTTAAATTACTGAAAAAAACCCCGAACTGATGAACACGCTTGAAAGTAGGCTACAACTGAAAATAGCTGAAAGCCAAAACTGTGAAGCAAAAAAAAAATCGAACAACCCCCCCCCCCCCCCAAACCCAAACAAAACCAACAACCCCCCCCAAAAAAAAAAAAAACCAACCCCACTAAAACAAACAAAAAACCCAGCAGCAACAATACTTTTTTGTTTAGCAAGACCAATAAAAAAGCACTATTATCAACACCATGAATATTGTCATTATCACTGTTGTCATCAAAACCAATAACAACAACGACAGCACTGAATAATGACCAAACCCCAACCCTCCTCACCCCCCCCCCCCCCCCACCTTGCTCCCCCACCAACAACAACAGCAACAGAAAATAAGAGGCCAGCTAATCCTTAAAGGACCATTCAAAAATTAAAGAAAATATAAAGGTGATGTTATATCGACAACCACGCGTATCCCAGGTAGATTTTGTACAACATCACTACTACCAACCACTATTACAGCAACCACCATCACCAATATCACAGCTAGTACGACCACCATCACGACACCACAACAACATCAATAAGAACAAGAACAACACAACGATAATAACGAGATAACAACAGCGCCGAAACCCGACAGACAACAACAACAACGATAACAACAACAACTAAAACCGCAGCAACAACAATACCAAAACCCACAGCTCACGCAGATCCAGCATAACTCAGTCAAGGGTCCAGACCCTAGTGCTAAAATTAGCCCGGCCCTTCCCTTTTCCATGTCCATTTATTTATTTATTTATTTATACCACTTTAAGTCACGAAATTTCTCTGCATGATGTTAAGGCCGCTCTCCCCAGGGAGAGCGCGTCCCCACAAGAGCAGCGCTACCCACCCCCTCCTCCCTTTAAAAATGTTTTTTTTTTGGTTTGCAACTGTATTTATTTCCCTATCAGAGTGACTTTTTCTACAGAATTTTGCCAGGGACAACTCTCTTGTTGCTGTGGGTTCTCTGTTACGTGCGCTGAATAATTTTGTGTAACACAGGGGACCTCGGTTTATCGTCTCATCCGAAAGAATAGCTCCCAAACCACCATGCATTGTCTAATGGATGGGGGGGGGGGGGGTGGGTGGGCAAAGTTTCGGGGCCCAAACAGGGATTCAAACCACCGCACACTTCCGACCCGGACTTTTCGCTTTCTAGACAGGCGCGCTACCTCTAGACCAACGATCCACTTTTTGTATCCCCAAGTAGTTGTCAGTTCCTGCAAAGAATAGCCCAAACTGGCACCAGCTGGGCTGGGATGGGCTGGGATGGGATGGAATGAATAGCAGCTGAGAGTAGCTGAAAGTGGGGGTAACTGACAGCTGTGTTTAACCAAGCAAACTGACAAGAATTGGGTGGGGGTGTCAAAACTATTCAGCTACCTGCAAAGTATACCACCTCGATACTCTTGCGTCATATTACCACCACTAATTACACTGTAGACCTACTCTTTCAGATTTGACAGGCTGGTCATATTATGAGTCTGTTGCAGTTGTCGTTTGTGTGAAAATATTTCAGTGCCAGCGGGTTTCAGACTGTCTGTTTACACTTGGGGGAAAAAAGAGATAAGATCCTTTTTCTTCCTGCCTGCCATCTTGCGTTTTGAAAGGTAACTTAGTTATCAAATTTAACACACACACACACACTCACACACACACACACACACACACACACACACACACGCACACACGCACGCACACACGCACACACGCACGCACACACACACACACACAAAGAAAGATAGCAAGAATGTGTGTTTGTGTGTGTGTTTGTGTGTGTGTGTGTAAGTGTTTGTGTGTGTGTTTGTGTGTGTGTGTGTGTGTAAGTGTGTGTGTGTGTATGTGTGTGTGTATAAGTGTGTATGTGTAAGTGTGTGTGTGTGTGCACATGCGCTCGCGTGCGTGCGTATCACGGTGTATTTGTTGTATTTTCTTGTATTTTTGTTTTTATTTGATTCTGCTGATTTTTTTCCACTTTATTGTATATTTATGTGTGTGTGTGTGTGTGTGTGCATTTGAATTTGTTTGATTTAAGCTATTAATTGTTATTGGTTGCATGGCTGTGTAAGAATAGGTTGAACGCAAGCGCTTTGATACGTCTTTGCAAGATATAGAGCTATGCAAATTCCATTTAACATCATCATCATCATCATCATCATCATCATCATCAGCAGCAGCCAGCAGCAGCAGCAGCAGTAGTAGTAGTAGTAGTAGTAGTAGTGGTGGTGGTGGTGGTGGTGGTGGTGGTGGTGGTGGTGGTGGTGGTATAGTCCACTTTTGTCTTATTTTCTTTGTTTGTCTTTTCTCTTTTTTTCTTATTTCTTTTCTTTTCTTCTCCTTTTTGGGCAGCAACAAGCTCCGAAAGAACATTTCAGATTGACGGTGATTGGGAAAGATGGATCCTGCACATCCTTTTGCTCCCCCGGGACATATTCCAGACTACCCTCCTCCTTACCAACCCCATCCCCAACCTCCCCAACCGATGCCTCCTCCTCAACCACAGGTATTGATCTCCCCCCCACTCTCTGTCTCTGTCTGTCTGTCTGTCTGTCTGTCTGTCTGTCTGTCTGTCTGTCTGTCTGTCTGTCTCTCTCTCTCTCTCTCTCTCTCTCTCTCTCTCTCTCTCTCTCTCTCTCTCTCTCTCTTTAGCTTGGTGGTTAGAGTGAAGTATTCGTGATCTGCTGACCCAGGTTCGATTCTCGTTCAAGAGGATTTTTCCTCTGGAGTTAACACCAGTGCCGACTCCATTCTCCTCAAATGTTTTTCGAATTAGACTATAAACCGAGTTCCCGTGTGCGAACGCACGCAGAACATCTTGCGCACACGTTAAAACCCGTTACGCTTTTCGAAAGAGTAGGCCATTGTGTGCCGGTGGGAACGGGTGACAAAATTGACAAAACTGCATATACACGGGGATTGGATGGGAAAAAAGCTCACGAGCGCTTCTTCCATTATCCTCGAAATAAATAAAATAAAATGAATAAAATAATAAAATAAATAATAGAATCAAATAAAAGAATAAAATAGACAAAAGGATAAAATAAAAAAAAAATAAATAAATCTCTCTTTAACTCATTTATCTATTTCATTATCTATTTATGTTTCACATTTAATTTTCCCGTTCACAGCAGCAGACACACGTGGTTGTGGTGAACTCCCAACCTGCTGCTCATGTGACCAACACGGTCGTCGTACAAAGGTGAGTGCTTGGATCACCAGCTTTAGCTGAGCTTCTGCAGGACTTCTTGTTTTGACTTCTCTCCCCCCCCCCCCCCTTCTTTTAACTTCTCGCGGAGTCGGCGTGCGTGTGTGTGTGTGTGTGTGTGCGTGTGTGTGTTTTGCATTGAAATTTTCAGGTATGTTTGTATTGCGTTGAATTTTTCTAGGTATGTCTGTATTGCATTGAAAATTTCAAGGTATGTCTGTATTGCATTGAAAATTTCAAAGTATGTCTGTATTGCATTGAATTGTTTTCAGGTATGTATGTATTGCACTGATTTTTTTCCACGTATGTATGTATTGCGTTGAATTTTTCTAGGTTTGTCTGTATTGCACTGAATTTTTTTTCAGGTATGTATGTATGGCGTTGAATTTTTCAGGTGTGTCTGTATTTAGTTGAATTATTCAGGTATGTCTGTATTGTACTGAATTTTTCATATATGTCTGTACTCCATTGAATTTTTCACGTATATATGTATTGCAATTTTTTTTTCTAGATATCTATATATTGCATTACATTTTTCAGGTATGCATGTCTTGCATTAAATTTTTCAGACCACATGTCTCGGTAAGTTGAACCTGGGGGAGTTTATCAATCTGTAAGTCCTCAGAATGCATGCTAGCTATGAATTTTTCAGACAATATGTCTCGGTAAGTTAAGCCTGGCGGAGCTTATCAATCTGTAAGTCCTCAGAATGCATGCTAGGTATGTTCGCATCATATCATCCTTGCCCTAGCTGCTGTGCTCTTCTATCAAAAAACGTGAGCGCGGGGAAGGGAAGGGGGGGCGTGGGAGGATAGTGTAGTGGTTAGAGCGTTGCACTCGCGATTTGACGACCCGGGATCGAACCCAGGTTTGAGCCACCGCCCGTTCGAGGGGCATTTTTTCCCCCTGGAGTTAACATCAGTACTGACTCCACTCCCCCGAAAGTCCTTCAGATGAGACTATAAACCGAGGTCCCCGTGTCCGAACGCACGCTGAAGCTTTTACACACACACGTTAAAACCTGTTCTGTCCTTTTGGAAGAGTAAGGTCATTCTTTCTGGTAAGAAGGGAATGACAACAAACATTATGAATGATAAAAGAAGAACTCCTCGCTGGGACTGGAAGCTTCGTGTGGAAACTTTCCTTCTCCTTTGGTTCTCCAAGGTAGGCTGTGTGTGTGCCAACGCACAAGACTGCAAATCGCGAAGACAAACCAACGATTCCAAATCTGACAATTCCTATTGGTTTTTTTGTTTTTTGAGTTTGCTAATTCAATCCAACTACAGATTTTCCCCTTTAAAGTTAGGTAGTACTTGTTTTACGTTCGCGAAGTCTCGACTGAGTTTTTATCTATGTGATTATTGTTTTCTTGCCATTATTTTGGGTCGTATTTTCTTCGTGTGTGTTGATAGAGAAGGGTGTTGTGCTAAGCAGTTTTAAAAATAGTTGCCAAACGTAACGTTTTGGACCAGGTTCGTGCAGTTGAAGGTCTTAATCCAGTTAGTGCCAAGAAAACCATGTAACGACACACTACTCATTTCTGTGCCGTCAGTCACGGTCCGATCATGAGTTCTGTCCCTTGCTTCAGAGGATTACCTCGTCAACCACACAAACACACGTACACACGTACACACACGCACGCACGCACAGCGCACACACAACACACACACACAACACACACACACACACACACACACACAACACACACACACACACACACACAAAGAAAAAAAAAAAAATGGTGTGCAAAGAGTATACCACAAAGAATGCAAATCATATTGTTATTGCATAACAGAAGAAAAGAATGTAAGAAAACAAACTTCAAACAAAGAGCTAAAACTCAAACAAAAGTTTACAGATTTTTAACAATAATGCGTGACATTATCATTGATATTATGGTTATTAAGGGTACATATAATTATTATTCTGAAACAAAAACTCTGTGTGTGTTCTTTTATTTTGAGAATAATGGAATAAGCACTCATGTTCTTTTTTTTAAAACATCCAGTTTTGCATGTGTTGTGTGTGTGTGTTGTGTGTGTGTGTGTGTGTGTGTGTGTTCTTTTATTTTGAGGATATTGGAATAAGCACTCATTTTCTTTTTGTTTAAACATCCAGTTAGTGTGTGGTGTGTGTTCTTTTTTTTGAGGATAATGGAATAAGCACTCATTTTCTTTTTTCTAAACATCCAGTTTTGCATGTGTATGTGTGTGTGTGTGTGTGTGTGTGTGTGTGTGTGTGTGTGTGTGTGTGTGTGTGTGTGTGTTCTTTTATTTTGAGGATAATGGAATAAGCACTCATTTTCTTTTTTTTTAACATCCAGTTTTGCATGTGTGTATGTGTGTGTTCTTTTATTTTGAGGATAATGGAATAAGCACTCATGTTCTTTTTTTTAAACATCCAGGTGCATGTGTGTGTGTGTGTTCTTTTGTTTTGGGGATGATGAAATAAGCACTCATGTTCTTTTTTTAAACATCCATTTGTGTGCGCGTGTGCGTGCGTGTGTATGTGTTGCGCGTGTGTGTATGTGTTGTATGCGTGTGTGTGTTGTGTGCGCGTGTGTTGTAAGTGTTGTGTGCGTGTGTATGTGTGCATGTGTTGTGTGTATGTGTGTGCGTGTGCATGTGTGTGTGTGTGCACGCGCGCGCGCGTGCGTGTGTGTGTGTGTGTGTGTGTGTGTGTGTGTGTGTGTGTGTGTGTGACACACAGGCAGGGGGTGAACCACGGGCTACACTTGTTGATCACAATCCTCTTCTGGCCTTGGATAGTGGTCTGGATCATCCTGGTCAGGCATCGATATGTTTGGTCTGGTCTTAATAATAATAATAATAATAATAATAATAATAATAATGTATGGAATTTATATAGCGCTGAATCTTGTAAAGCAACAAATCAAAGCGCTCAGATTTTTTTTTTAATATCGAGGACAATGGAATAAGCACACATGTGCTTTTTTTTTACATCCAGTCCCCGTGTGTATGCGGTTTTGTAAATTTTGTCATCTGTTCCCACCGGCACACAATGGCCTACTCTTTCGAAAAGCGGAACAGGATTTAACGTGTGCGCAAGATGTTCTGCATGCGTTCGCACACGGGGCCTCGGTTTATAGTCTCATCTGAAGGACTTGTCTTGTCTTGTGTTGTTGTTATGTTTGATTGCGTTGTGGTGTGTTGTGTTGTAGTGTTGTAGTGTGTTGTGTTGTGTTGTAGTGTATTGTGTTGCATAATATTATCTTATGTTACATTGTCTTGTGTTGTATTGTTTTGTGTTGCATTGTTTTGTGTTGTGTTGTAGTGTTTTGTGTTGTAGTGTTTTGTGTTGTGTTGTTTTGTGTTGTAGTGTGTTGTGTTGTAGTGTGTTGCGATGTGTTGTAGTGTGTTTGTGTTGTGTTGTAGTATTTTGTGCTGTATTGTGTTGTGTTGTAGTGTGATGTGTTGTAGTGTGTTGTGGTGTGTTGCGTTGTGTTGTAGTGTGTTGTGTTGTATTCTCTTGTATTGTGTTGTATCCCCTTGTATTGTGTTGTCTTGTGTTGTATAATCTTGTAGCGTAGTATATTGTCTTATGTTGCATTGTCTTGTATTGTGTGGTATTGTATTGTATTTGTTGTCTTGTCTTGTGTTGCTTTGTGTTGTATTGTCTTGTGTTGTATTATCATGTGTTGTGTTGCGTTGTCGTGTATTGTGTTATGTTGTATTGTGTTGTATTATATTATCTTCTGTTGAATTGTCTTGTGTTGTATTATCTTCTGTTACATTGTCTTGTGTTGCATTGTTTTGTGTTGTATTGCATTGTATAATGTTGTATTTGATTGCGTTGTATTGTTTTGCTGTGTTGGGTTGTATTGTGCTGTATTGTATTTTGTGCTGTTTTTCATTGTATTTCTTTTTTTGTTTTGCTGTGCCTTATTGTATTGTACTGCATTGTAGTGTACTGTATTGTGTTTATTGTATTGTTTTGTATTGTGTTGCGTTGTATTGTTTTGTGCTATGTTGTGCTGTATTGTATTCCATTGCATTGCATTGTATTGTATTGTATCATATTGCATTGCATTGTAATGTATAGCACTTCAAGTCACAGCAGATTATAATCTAAATTAATTCTTTTATTTCGAGGATAATGGAATAAAAACTCATTTACGTTTTTTACATCTAGTCCCCGTGTGCATGCAGTTTTGTAAATTTTATCATCCGTTCCCACCGGCAAACACTGACATCATCATCATCAGACCCGTGACCTTGGCGGTCGTGGGGGAGGCACGAAAGACGATGCTGTGGTAAGCCTCCTCCATCCATCTCGGTCCTCGGCTCTGCGCAGTAGTGCCGAGTCATTCATCCTGGTCCATTCTCTGATGTTGTCCATCCATGACTTGTTCTGTCTTCCCCTCTTTCTGCCACCTTCGAGTGTTCCCTGCAGTACTGTTTTTGGCAGAGTGTTGTGGCGGGTGACGTGGCCGAACCATGTCAGCTTTTTCTTCTTGACGATGGTGAGAAGGGGCTCCTGTGGACCTGCCAACCGTGTTATTTGACTCTTGACAAATTCATTGGTCTTTCGTTCTCTCCAGGATATGCCCAGCAGTTTTCTATGGCATTTTGTTTCAAATGACTGGATTCGCTTTGCTGTTTCAGCAGTCAATGTCCAGGTTTCACTTCCGTACAGCAGGATAGTCTGAATTAGGGCTTTGTAGAGCTTTAGTTTGATTGGAAACTGATCTCTTTACTTTTCCATATGGTGGTGAGTTTTGTCATGGAGGATGTTGCCATGGCTATTCTGACTTTGATTTCTGTCGTCGATCGCCCGTCCTTTGTGAGTGTAGCCCCAAAGGGTATTTAAAAGCGTCTACCTCCTCCAGTTGTTTGGCCGTTCATGTAAATTTTAGCAGTGGCGTTGCTCGTGCTGTTCACAAGTACTTTACTTTTCTCCGAGCTCACCTCCATCCCATATGCTCCAGCTCTGTTCTCAAGTATGGTTGTAAGATCTTGCAGCTCTGTGTTACTTCCGCCCATGAGGTCAATGTCATCGGCAAACCGCAAGTTGTGGAGGGGTCTGCCGCCAATGGAGATGGTAGAGTGGAAGTCATGGAGGGTCTCTCTCATAATGTTTTCCAAGAACAGATTAAACAGGACTGGAGATAACAGGCATCCTTGTCGGACCCCAACTGTGGTTTTGAAGTAGTCTCCGACCTGATTGTTCAGAAGGACTGCACTGCTTGCGGTGTTGTATAGTGCTTGAATGGTTTGCACTACCCCTTCTTCAATGCCAACATTCTGAGGACCTGCCACAGGCCTTCGTGCCATACTCTGTCGAAAGCCTTCTTGAAGTCGATGAAGTTGTGGAACAGGTCTCTCTGATGTTGAAGATGTTTTTCCATCAGGATATGGCAGTTAAAAATCTGTTCGATTGTGCTCCTGCCTCCCCTGAACCCAGCTTGTTCCTCTGCAAGGTGTTCTTCTGCCTCCTTCTTTAGACGATTCAAAATAACTTTGAGCATGATCTTGCTGGCGTGGCTGATGAGGCTGATTGTTCTATAGTTTTGGCATTGGCGTAAATTCCCCTTCTTGGGCAGGGGTATGATGAGTGATTGTGTCCATTCTGTTAGCCACTGTTTCGTCTCCCAAATCTTCTGACAGATAGCTGTAACATGTGTGATGACTGTTTCGCCACCATGCTTGAGCAGCTCTGCTGGTATGTTGTCTGCTCCTGGGGACTTTCCTACTGGTAAGCTGCGGATGGCTTCTTCCACTTCTTCCCTCAGTATAGGTAATGGCGAGGGTGCTCTTGATGTTGCTGCTTTCTCTTCTATTATGCTCTTGTCAGGTTGGATTGGGTAGTTGTACAGTTCTTGACAATACTCAGACCACCTGTTCAATGCAGCTGAGCTTTCTGTGAGGAGGTTTCCGGAGCTGTCTTCAATGACTGATGATTTGGTTGAAGTGGTTTTGTGAGTTTCTTCAGGGTGTCATATGCCTTTTTACTGTTGCCCACTTTCATGCTTTTTTCGATCTCATCACATTGATCACTGATCCACTTCTCTCTGACCTTTAACATTGACTTCTTCACAAGACTGTTGGCCTCCCGGTATTCTTTAGGGTTGGGAGACTTGGTTGGTTTCAGTGCTCTTCTTGTATAGCAGAGGTCCAAAATGTCATTGGTAGTCCATGGCTGGTGTTTATTCCTCTGACGACCAAGTACCTCCTCTGCTGTTTCTCGGACTGCCTCATTAAAGTTGTTGGTGAGGTCATTGATGTCATTGTCCAGGAGGGTTTATGCCGCAAAACGTCCGCCAAGCTTAGCTTGGAAGATCTCGACATCTGGATCTTTCAGTTTGTCCACGTCAAATTTGATACGTGGGTTTGCAGGCTGTTTGTTTTTCTTCAGCTTCATTTTGAATACCAGCAGCACAAGGTCGTGGTCGCTGCCTATGTCAGCTCCAGGGTAGGTTCTTGTTCTGGCTCTCTTGATGCTGGATTTGAAGCGCCGTGGTGTTAAGATAAAATCTATTTGGTTATGGATCTTGCCGTTTGGCGCATGCCAGGTTTTTCCTCCTTGACTGCTTGTGGGATAGAGGGTATTGGCAATGGTAAGTCTGTGGGTGCAGGCAAACTCTAGCAGACGTAGTCCCCTGTCGTTGGTCTCTCCAGTTCCAAACTGACCAACTGTTCCGGCCCATTGGTTGTAAGAGTCACGACCCACTTTGGCGTTAAAATCCCCTTGAATGATGATGATGTCCTTCTTGGGTATCTTCATATATGCTCTAAAACCTTTATTGAGGCTACACAAGCGAGCTCTAAAATTAGTTCTTCTTAAGTCAAGTTCATTGACCATAAATGATTATAAAACATTGGGTATTTTACCATTAAAGCAGAGATGCTGCTACAACAAGGCACTGTTGATGCATAAGGTAATTAATGGAGCGGCACCTACTTCCATTTCAGATTGTTTCCATATAAATGACAACAGGCTTTCATTTCAAAATAGCAGTGCCTCTCCCAAGAGTTGATATCTTTAAAACAAGTTTTATCTACAGTGGTGGTTTCCTTTGTGGAATCAGCTTCCATCATCTCTTAAAGAGATTTCTAGCCATAACTCCTTTAGAAGCTCTTTGAAAAATCACCTTTTTGATGTAATGAGTGTTATATGACAAAACATTGCAATGAAAAAGTAACGTATATTGTGAAAGTTTTCACGGCATTGTTTTAATTATATAACTTTTCTTTACAATTGCACATATACTCTGTGTGTGTGTGTGTGTGTGTGTGTGTGTGTGTGTGTGTGTGTGTGTGTGTGTGTGTGTGTGTGTGTGTGTGGGTGTGAGTGTGTGCGTGTGAGTTTTGTGTGGTGTTGTGTGTATGTGTGTGTGTGTTTGGCAAGCAGGCAAGCGCGAGCGTGCACGGGTGCGAATGTGTAATGTATATGTGTTAGAGTATGTATGAGTATGATATGTATTATGTACGAGTATGTATTATAATTATATTGTATTTTATGCCGTTTGGGGTCGCGGCACGTTTCTCTACGTGTGTTTCGGGCTGCTCTTCCCGGGGGAGA
>CM054155.1:34890636-34903136 GCA_028751875.1 Rapana venosa | reverse complement strand
AGGCAGGCTATCCCGTTCCCTCCAGGGCGTGGTATGTTACGGTGTAGGCAAGGCCTGGCGTGGAAAGGGATAGCATGCTACGGCATTGGGTGGCATGGCATGGTATAGCGCAGTATTGCAAGGGTACAGCATAGCATAGCATAGCGTAGTATAGTATAGCATAGAATAGCATGGCATAGCATGGCATGGTTTAACACAGTATTGCAAAAGCACAGCATAGCATAGCATAGAACAGCATAGCATAGCATAGCACAGCATAGCATAGCATGGCATAGCATGGCATGGTTTAATACAGTATTGCAAAAGCACAGCATAGCATAGCATAGAACAGCATAACATAGCATAGTTTATTATAGCATAGCATAGCAGAGCATGGCATGGTATAGTACAGTATTGCAAAAGCACAGCATAGAATAGCATAGCATAGCATAGAACAGCATAGCGTAGCATAGTTTATTATAGCATAGCATAGCATGGCATAGCATGGCATGGTATAGCACAGTATTGCAAAAGCACAGCATAGAATAGCATAGCATAGCATAGAACAGCATAGTATAGCATAGTACAGCATAGCATAGCATGGCATGGTATAGCACAGTATTGCGAAAGCACAGCATAGAATAGCATAGCATAGAACAGCATAGCATAGCATAGTACAGCATAGTATAGCTTAGATAGCATAGCATAACACAGCATAGCACAGCATAGCATAGAACAGCATAGCATAGCATAGTACAGCATAACATAGCTTAGATAGTATAGCGTCAGAGACCTCAACTTCTCTAGGGGCCAGTATACTGAGGGCGGCGCCCATCTCTTCTCCCTCGCTGCTTTCCCTTCCCTGACCCTAAAGAAGCAGATACCCATTTACAACTGGGTAAACTGGGGGACTGTACTGAAGCCAAGGCGCGCAAACGGTCACCCATTCAAGTGGTAACCACGCTCGATGCTGCTTAACCTTGGCTGGAGGGAAAGCGAGTGCTCCGACCGCTGAGCTTATCATCGTCCTTTAAGCATATAGTATTTACATTATATTACATTGCAATATGCATCGTACTTGGTTGCATTATATCGCATTGCATTGAACTAGATCATATTGTCTTCATACTCACTGATGAATTTTTTTTTCCTGCTTGAAATACAGACTGCTCAGCGACAGCGCAAGGGGTATAACACGGTACTACTGTAGTGTATCATAGTAACTGATAGCGAGTGCTTTTATTGTAGGACATGTCATGGCCATTCAAGTGCCTTGACATGTGTGTATGTGCGCTGTGTGTGTGTGTGTAAGCGTGCGTGCGTGCGTGCGTGTGTGTGTGTGCGCGCGCGTGCTGTGTGTGTGAGTGTGTGTGTATGTGTGTGTGTTTATGTTTTTATTTTTTATTTTTTATTCTTTTATTTCCAGGATTATGGAATAAGCACTCGTGTGCTTTTTTAAAAATTATATACATCAAGTCCCCTTGTGTGTTTGAAGTTTTGTAAATTTTGTCATCCGTTCCCACCGGCACACAATGGCCTACTCTTCCGAAAAGCGGAAGGGTTTTAATGTGTGTGTGTGTGTGTGCGCGCACGCGCGTGCGTGCGTGCGTGCGTGTGTGTGTGTATGTGTGTGCGTGCGTGTGTGTGCGTACGTGCGTGAGTGCGTGTATGAGTTTTAAGATTGAATGTTATTACTTTCTGTGATGAATGTTTCTGTTTATTTGTTTTTATGTATATGGCTTGTGACTCACTTGAAATCTTTCGTTTATTGAGAGGATAAAGTGTTGGTATTGGTATTATCTTGGTGATGTTCGAATATTGTGTTGTGGTGTTTTTCTGTAATAAATTATTTCCCCCTTATCTTTTAACTTTTTGGATGTATGACCCGTAACCCACATGAATTTATCAGTTTTTGTGAAATAATAAAGTGTATGAATTGAACTGAATTGAATGAACTACCCCTTTTTCTATATATACATGGTATGTCTGTGATTGTCTCAGTGAGTTTTCTCATAAACTTTTTTCTCCTCTCCTTTAACTTCCTGAGGAGTTGTTACAGCCCTGCGCAGTTCTTTTCTTTTGTTCAGTCCGTGTCTCTTGCGCAAGTAGAACACGATGGAGCCCATACAAGGTACATGATGCATGCTGGGTATGTTCGCGTTTCCGTTTTAAAAAAACAACAAACCCAACCGAACGCTGACATGTAGGACGTGATCGTTAACATGCATGTTTGATCTTCTTGCTCGTGTCATATCATTGGTATTGATTGATAAGTTGTGGCTATTTCTATGAGATTTTTTTTGTTGGGAAATGGAGATGAAGGGGGTTGGGTGCGGGGGGGGGGGGGGGGGGGGGGGGGGGGGGGGGCATGATTAAAGAAGCTTTGTTGTTCTCCATTTACCCTCAATTTTTTTTTTTAAATCCTATTTTTATATACATGCGTATAGACACGACAAAGTGGGGGGGGGGGGGGGGGGGGGGGGGGGGAGTTATTGGCAGGTTTGAGATTTGAGCTGACCCTGAGAAATCGTATAGAAATCGCCACATTTAATTTACCGGGCTGTCCAGATTCGATCCCACGACTTCATGGACACACGGGACTGAAATCAAACGTGCTTAACCACTCATCCTTCAGAGCTAGTCATAAACTTTTCCGGGGGTGGGGGACGATTTTGTCTCCACACCAGTCCTTTTCTGTGTTATCTTTCCATGCAATTCCTTGGTTTTTGTCTCATCCAAAGGACTAGCGCCCAGACCACGACCAGGAGCCACAACTGCAATACCAACGGGGGACGGTATAGCCTGGTGGTTAGAGTGATGCGCTCCTGATCTGCTGATCCGGGTTCGAATCTCGTTCAAGAGGATTTTTTACTCTGGAGTTAACATCAGTGCCGACTCCACTCCCCCCTAAAAAGTCCTTCGGATGAGACTATAAACCGCGTCACCGTGTGCGAACGCACGCAGAACATCTTGCGCACACATTAAAGCCCGTTCCGCTTTTTGGAAGAGTAGGCCATTGTGTGTCCGTGGGAACGGATGACAACATTGACAAAAACCGCATACACGAGGATTGGGTGTAAAAAATAAAAAATAAAAAAGCACATGAGTGCTTATTACATTATCCTCGATAAATAAATGAATAAACTAAATAAATGGCCTAATGAAAATTAAAAAACCAACAAGAGCAAAAAACAAAACAAAAAAAGGCGAGAGGATTCGAACCACAGAGTCCTTGCTTTCTAGGAGGGTGTGTTTTCTTGCAGACAGCCACTGACCCAAAGTGTTCATTAACCACTGCGCCATGGTGTCTGGTACCACTCCCAGATTTGGGGTAGAAGAGAGAGAGAGAGGGGGGGGGGGAGGAATTTTTGTTTTCATTTTGGTTGTTGTTGGTTGCGTGTATGTGTGTGTGTTGTTTTTTTACAGTGTTTGTCGCGCAAGAGTCCTAAGAACAGATACATGTTCATCAAAGCAACCCGTACATGTGCATTCAAGCGAACACACGCCATTACCACCACCCATCCACCCACCCACCCACACACACACCACAACCACCACCCCCACCATCACCACCCCCACCATCACCACACACACCACACACAAACACACACACACATATACACCACACCGACACACACCCGACACACACACACACACACACACCCCACACAACACACACACACACACACACACACACACACACACACACACACAGTATCCTCGATATAAAAGAATAAAATAAAATAACACACACACACACACACACACACACAACCACTACCACTACCACCACCATCCACCACACTCCCCTCTTCCAACCCCAACCGCCCCCCCCCCCCCCCCCCCTCTCCTTTCCTTCCTCCACATACACTCCTCTTGACACCCCCACCCCCATCCCCATCACCACCCCTCTCTACACACGTACACACCGGTGTCCTACAACAAAAAGCTCCACCCTCCCTCCGTCCCTCCCTCCCACCCCGGCCCTCCCTCCCTCCCTCTGCCACTCAGAGGGGCTCCTGCCAACATAGCCGGCAACATTCTTAATTAAAAAAAAAAAATTTTAAGCAGACGACAAGCACAGAAACTCCCGCTCCCAGAGCGTGATTATGACATTGACTTGGCTATACTTGTACCCTGTCTGGAAAGATCCTATTATGATTCAGGAAGTACCCACCACCACCACCACCACCACCACCGCCACTCCCCCCCCCCCCCAAATAAAATCCCTGTCTCCCTTTCCCTCTCCCCCTCCCTCCTCACTGCACAAGGTAGAAGGGGGGAAGGGGGGGGGGGGGAGGGGAGGAAAGGAGAGAAACCCCTTCGTGGAAATGTTTCCCCCCCAAAAAAAAAGAAGAAAAAAGGTTGGTCGTATATGCTTTGTGTGTCTGTCTTTTCATTTCGGGTTATGCATGTTGTGTAAGTGGGTACGGGATAGCTCAGTGGTCAGAGCACTCGATTTCCCCCAGCTAAGGTTAAGTTAAGCAGCATCGAGCGTGGTTACCACTTGGATGGGTGACCGTTTGCGCGCCTTGGCTTCAGTACAGTCCCCAGTTCACCCAGCTGTAAATGGGTACCTGCCCTCTTTAGAGTCAGGGAAGGTAAAGCAGCGACGGAAAGGAGATGGGAGCCGCCCTCAATATGCTGGCCCCTTGAAAAGTTGAGATCTCTGATGCCTCACTCCCCTACGACCATAATATAGGTTATGGGACATCTTTACCTTTTTTTATGTGGTGTTAAGCCATTTGCCCATCCTGCAAGAAAAATTATATAAGGGCTGTTCACCTTGTTCAATTTTAGCAGCTTTAATAACATTCACCTCAAATTCAGCGTCAACAGCATCTAATCCCCGTTAAAATACATAACAGGTAAATAATACATACAGATTTTTGCAACCAGCTTCCTCCACTCCCCGCTGTCCTTTACGGAAAGCAGAGGACCGCGGGGGAGTGGAGGAAGCTGGTTGCAAAATCTTCATTGGTGTCCCCCACAGTCCACGGGACTACGGGATAGGTGAAGGTGGTTTGGTGGTGGTGATGAACTACATAACACCGTCAATGTGAAGGGAGGGGGGGGGGGGGGGTAGGGAGGGGGGAAGGAGTGGGGGGAGGGGGGATTCCATTACATTACAAAGTACCTGTGATCATTTTATTCCTTAAGGCCAATAAACAAACTTGGCTGTACTGAGGTTGCCAGCCATTCCGCTTAATTCATTATCTCCAGGTTCACCCCCTCCCCCCCCCCCCAAAAAAAAAAAACCTAACAAAAAATCGTAAAAAACCCAAACCGGCTACCGAACACTTCAATGTACAAAACAAATACATAAGAAAAACGCCACATGAGCAAATAACCCTGCAGAATGAACATCCTGTGCCCATACTCAAGTGTTTACAATACCACTGCTATACCTGGACGCCAGAAGAAAACAATAGAGGCAAGATGTCATATAATGTTTAAAAAGAACAAAATTGTACGTTTTACTCGAAAATAAAGGGCAGGAGAATGGACTGGGAAAGCAGATAAAACTAAGCAAGAGAAATGATAGAAAGGTAAGGGAAAAGACTAGAAACAAAGTGCTTTGATAGAAAAGGGGACATTTCTAACCAATTCATAACCAATAACTTTTAGCTTGATAAAAGTTGAAAACAGTGAATTATAGGATCCATATTCAAAAAAGAGATGGTTGTTTTTTCATTTTTGTGTGTGTCGGGGTTGGTAATGTCTTTTATTGAAAAAACACACCTGTTTTCTAGAAATCATGATGGTCGTGATCTTAGTAGAGTAGAGTAGAGTAGAGTAGAGTAGAGTAGAGGAGAGGAGAGGAGAGGTGAGCAGAGTAGAGCAGAGCAGAGCAGAGCAGAGTAGAGTAGAGTAGAGTAGAGCATAGTATACCATTGAATTGCGAAAAAATTCAGGCTGCTCTCCCCTGGGAGAGCAGCGCCACCCATTAGTTTTTTCTTTTCCTGTCTGCATATGTATTTAGTTTCCTATCAGAGTGGCTTCTTTCCTACATAATTTTGCCAGGGACAACTCCTTTGTTGCCGTGGGTTCTTTTATGTGCACTAACTGATCTTGCAGTAGGTGATCTTGGTGACGAACTGAGCCATGCTACTTGTTTGTCCAGATTTCAACAAAGCAAAAATGGGAGATAAATATCTACCCAAATGTCATGGAACAAAACTAAACGTACGAAGCATTATTCTACTGTTTATATTATGGACTAGCAGGGTTGGTGGATTCTGGGGGTTTTTTGTTTTGTTTTGGTTTGGTTTTGGCTTTACTCGCTTAACTAATTCTCTTAAAATAATAATTAATGACTGTTGCATGTGCATGATCAGAAATGACAGTGTTTTGATTTTTCAAAAATGAAAAAAAAATCCAGATTTGTGTGTGTGTGTGTGTGTACAAACACGCATGGATGCTTGCAAATGTGCCTGTGTATGCACACACGCAAAACATCACGTATAGCCTATACCACCTTTGGCTTTGTTTAATCGTAGTCCGAATCACACTGACAAAGCAATAAAGTTCTATGGATACCCAAAGAAAGAATACTAAAAGTCACTTCTCGTAACTCAGCCTTTAGGTTTCGAAAAAGCCTTGTGCATGTGTTATGTCCCTAAAAGGAGCGCGACCTTAATGGGATACAAAACATTAGACTGTACAAGTCCGATAGTCGATCAATTGAGAGTCTACTCCATTGGTTGGTACCTTTTTTGTGTGTTATTATTTTTAGGTTTGGTTTATTTTTAAAAATCAGATAAGACGTGATTTGACAAAGCACAGCAACATACATAAGAATTTGTAAAACTTTTCTTTTCGTAATTTTGTGATATTTTGTCACGACTTTCTATTTTTTTTGTTTATTTGCTTGCTTGTATATTGGTTTGAACATGGTTTTATTCGAATAAAGCATCACCCCCACCCCCCCCCTCCCCACACACACACACACAAGCATACCCTTGACAGGACAATTATGAAACTTGTTACAGTGGGGTCATAATCTACGTACACACATTCTGGCGGATTACTTCCACAGCATTAACAGCAGTTTTTTAATTGTTATTTTTATTCTTTTATATCGAGGATAATGGAATAAGCACTTAATGTGCTTTTTTTTACATCCAGTCCCCGTGTGTATGCGGTTTTGTAAATTCTATCATCTGTTCCCACCGGCACACAATGGCCTACTCTTACGAAAAGCGGAACAGGATTTAACGTGTGCGCAAGATGTTCTGCATGCGTTCGCACACGGGGCCTCGGTTTATAGTCTCATCCGAAGGACTTTTGGGGAGAGTGGAGTCTGCACTGATGTTAACTCCAGGGGAAAATATCCCCTTGAACGGGAATCGAACCCCGGTTTGTCAGATTGCGAGCGCAATGTTCTCACCACTAGGCTATCCCGTCCCCCTACTACTCCTCCTCCTACTCCTCCTCCTCCTATTCCTCCTCCTCCTCCTACTACTACTACTACTACTCCTACTACTACTAATCCTCCTCCACCTACTACTACTACAGTTGATTTATTCAGATATTTAAAAAAACAAAAACAACTATTGCCTGTACTTGTGAAGTCATTTGACAAATGTGACAAAGAAGGATCGGTTCATTTGAACTAGCATCCTCCCAACAAGCCCACCCTATCCTATGACTGCTGTACAGGAGGATGCAGATCTATATACATCGAATTGCTGAAAACAAGTCGGAAAAAAAATCTAACGAGAGTAGTAGTAGTAGTAGTAGTAGTAGTAGTAGTAGTAGTAGTAGTAGTAGTAGTAGTAGTAGTAGTGGTGGTGGTGGTGGTGGTGGTGGTGGTGGTAGTAGTAGTAGTGATGGTGGTGGTGGTGGTGGTGGTGGTGGTAGAAGTAGTAGTAGTGGTTGTAGTAGCAGCAGCAGCAGCAGCAGTAGTGGTAGTAGTAGTCGTAGCAGTAGTAGTAGTAGTAGTAGTAGGAGTAGTAGTAGTAGTAGTAGTACTAGCAGCAGCAGCAGCAGCAGCAGCAGCAGCAGCAGTAGTAGTAGTAGTAGTAGTAGTAGTAGTAGTAGTAGTAGTAGTAGTAGTGATAAAAAGACGATGACAACAACAACAAAAATAACAATAATAATAACAACAATATAGTAATAATAATAATAATAATAATGATACTACTACTACTACTCACTACTACTTCTACTACTACTCACTACTACTACTACTAGTACTACTACTACTACTACTACTACTACTACTACTACTACTACTACTACTACTACTACTACTAATTCGTTTCATTATTACAACAATGATCGAAACAATGATAAGCCATTAGTTGATGAACTATATCGGTAAGCCATTAGTTGATATCGAGGTGCTAATGATTTTTTTACCTGTTCATTTCATCTGTGTGTGTGTGTGTGTGCGTGCGTGTGCGCGCGCGCGCGCGCGCGCGCGCGGTGTGTGTGTGTGTGTGTGTGTGTGTGTGTGTGTGTGTGTGTGTGTGTGTGTGTGTGTGTGTGTGTGTGTGTGTGTGTGTGTGTGGTGTAGTGCGGTGCGGTGCGGTGCTGTGCGTTGTAGTTTTGTGTTGTGTAGTCTAGTGTAGTCTATTGTACGATTGTTAATGTATAACTCATTGTAAGTGCTTAGGTCATCATCATCATCATAATCATCATCGTTGTCGTCGTCGTCGTTTTCGTCATCATCGTCATCGTCGTCGTCGTCATAGTAGTAGTAGTAGTAGTAGTTGTTGTTGTTGTTGTTGTAGTTGTTGTAGTAGTAGTAGCAGTAGCAGTAGTAGTAGTAGTAGTAGCAGCAGCAGCAGCAGCAGCAGCAGCAGCAGCAGCAGCAGCAGCAGCAGCAGCAGCAGTAGTAGTAGTAGAAGTAGTAGTAGTAGTAGTAGTAGTAGTAGTAGTAATAGTAGTAGTAGTAGTAGTAGTAGTAGTAGTAGTATCATTTTTGTCATATTATTTTTGTCATTAATATTGTTATTGTTGTTCTTCTTCTTGATATTAATAGTAGCAGCAGTAGCAGCAGCAGCAGCAGCAGCAGCAGCAGCAGCAGCAGCAGCAGTAGTAGTAGTAGTAGTAGTATCAGTATCATTATTATTAGCCTAATACTATTATCATTATTATCATCATTATTATTGGTATTACTACTACTACTACTACTAGTAGTAGTAGTAGCAGCAGCAGCAGCAGCAGCAGCAGTAATAGTGGTAGTAGTAATAGTAGCAGCAGCAGTAGCAGCAGCAGCAGCAGCAGCAGCAGCAGCAGCAGCAGTAGTAGTAGTCGTAGTAGTAGTAGTAGTAGTAGTAGTAGAAGTAGTAGTAGTAGTAGCAGCAGCAGCAGCAGAAGCAGTAATAGTGGTAGCAGTAATAGTAGCAGCAGCAGCAGCAGAAGTAGTAGTAGAAGACGTGAGATTGATACTGTTTGATGTTTCAAAATTGTTAACAACCTTGATTCGTTTAGGGACACCTCACAATCTGAACAGTTTAGCGTGAGCAGTGTAGTGGATGGGTGATTGGCAGGGGAAGGGGTGGAGGCGGTAGAAGAGGGGTGGAGGTCTGATTTGAGAGGAGTGGAGAGGAAGGAGAAGGGAATGGGGTGGAGAGGGTACCTGAAGAAAGATATGTTTCTGGGAAATGCCAACTCCTTCTATGAAATCGTTGTGATCTTCTGATTTAAACCACAAAAAAAACCTAAACTAACCTAGACCATTAGCAGATTTTTGTGCGGGCACGAATGTTCAAGTACATGCGTACGTGCTCGTGGTCTCGTTAGTCGTGCGGGCACTAGTGCACTGTTAGTGCACTGTTAGTGCAAGCATGATCACAGACGGACAGACAGACAGATATACATACATACATACATACATACATACATACACACACGCGCTTACATGCACTCACACATAAGCACTTGCACATATACATGCAAACCAGCATAAAAAACATTCACACATGTGTGATGCTTACACACAAGCGCGCACGCGCACAGAGAGAGAGAGAGAGAGAGAGAGAGAGAGAGAGAGAGAGAGAGAGAGAGAGAGAGAGAGAACAATGAACAATGAACAAAGTTTATTCTTCAGGCCACCAGCCCCTAGAATGGGGTCAAACCAAACATATCAAAACGAAGCCAAAACAAAACATGACATATATGGCAACTACCAAAACATAACTAATGTGAACATAGGACTATCCCAAAACGAGACAATATTATCTACTTTAAACAGTTGTGTACATTAAACAGTTATTCGATATCCATTCTCCAAATTTTCAACATATTCCTGCCGTACTATCAAAGCATTGAAAGGATAAAAGCTGAGATTACGAATGGAAGAAACTGAACCATGTTTCAGCAAACTCACATACGGTTGGTTACTAGAGTCCAACTTTTTTTGGGTCTTATATCAGTATAAAGGATGCAGCTCTTTAGAAAATGTTCCTCATCTTCCAATACATTACACAGCTTACACATATGGTCAATATTTTTCTTTAAAGTTCTTTTGAAAGATGATCCCTTAATTGGTTGTAAGCCAAGACGAAGTTTTATTAAACAGTCTCTTAAGCATTTTATATCTAAGTAATCAAAATATTATTCACATTCAAAGTTAGCTTTTAACAGTCTATATTTTTGATATATGTGTTTGACCATGACAGATCCATTCCACTCTTGTGAATACACATCTTTCATTCTCTGTTTAAATAACGATATAAAAGTTCGTTCGCAACCAACTCCATGATGCAGCCAGGCATATCCGAAACCATGATTAAACAAAGTATTCTTAAGTAGCGTTACCCAACATGTTTTTACCATGCTCATCCATGTTAATCATCATTAGATATGCTTGCTTGGGTAGTCTGTTCATGTCCATTTTTAACAGTCTAATCCAGTAGCAAATACACCTGACTGCACTGTTTATGTATAATGGGTAGTGTCCTACTTCTCCATAACCAGATTTGTTTGGTACCTTGAGTGGTATATTTAGAAAACGTTTACAGGCAAAGGTGTGTATCTTTTCAATGCTTTTCAGTCTATGGAGTCCCCACATCTCAGAACCATACAAAAGAACTGGCAATACCTGTGCATCAAAAATTCGCAAAAAACACAATCCTTGGAAATGTTGTTTAACTTTGATATATGTCTCACACATTCAATACATGCACGTATTCCTTTCACTGCAAAAGCGTTAACACCTCTGTTCACACTCATTTTTGTTGTAAACACAAATCCTAGATAATTGTATTCATTTACCACTTGTAATACACTACCCCCAAGTTTCCTTTTTTCATTTTTCCCTAAAAATCCGCCTTTGCCAAAAACCATAACTTTAGTTTTCTCAGCGTTAACATTCAAAAGGAGATTTTGACATGCACTGTGTAAATTGCTGATTTGACTTTGTAAACCAGCTACAGTACTGGACAGTAATACTATATCATCAGAAAACAAAAGGAGATATGATTCCAAAGAATCTGGCAAAAAGTGAATACCATGAAGACCATTATTATCTACTGCTGAAGCAATTTCATTGATATATAAAGAAAACAATGTAGGACTCATTATACACCCCTGTCTCAGACCTATCGGACATTTTAAAAAATCGGTTAATCTGTCTTCGATTCGCACACAAGACACCACAGATTCGTACATAGCAATAACAGCATTTAAATACTTCCCCTGGATTCCATTCCTAGTCATTATATCAAACAAACGCTGTCGCTGAACAGAGTCAAAAGCTTTCCTCAGATCTACAAAGCAGGCGTAAAGCTTTCCTCTTTTGCTAGATAAGCACTTCTCGACAACTTCCTTAAGCGCAAAAATGTGATCAGCTGTGGAATAACCATGTCTGAATCCAGCCTGTGACTCTGTCAGCTTACCATACTCTTCAGTCTGCTTCACAAGTCTTTTATTCAGTACTGACGTGTAGCACTTACTAATCAAGCTCAATAGCGATACCCCTCTGTAGTTATCAGTTAAACTGTAATCTCCTTTTTAAAAAAAATTGGCACAATAATTGCTTTTGCCCATTGATCTGGGTAAAATACTGTGATCAAACAAGATGTTAAACAATTTGGTTAACACCTGTATAGCAAGATTGCCGGCTGTCTTCAACATTTCTGCCGATATGTTATCCACACTGCATGCCTTGCCTGGTTTTTACAGTCGAATGGCATCAGCAACTTCTCTCTCTCTCTCTCTCTCTCTCTCTCTCTCTCTCTCTTCTCTCTCTCTCTCTCTCTCTCTCTCTCTCTCTCTCTCTCTCTCTCTCTCTCTCTCTCTCTCTCGCGCGCGCTAGCTCGCTCGCTCTCTCTCTCTATGAGAAAGACAGAGGGAGAGACAGGCAGACAGACAGTCCGACAGAATGCGAATGCGAATGCGAAAGTTTTATTCATTATAGGCCTTGGCCCCTCATGAAGGGGGTGTGTGTATATAATCAACATTCCAAAACATGTTGGATAAGAAACATATATGAACAGAAGAATAATACCTCAAGTACAAATAGTATTTATAATTTTAAAAGCTTTATACAAATAAATTGCTAGTCACTT
>CM054155.1:34883136-34885636 GCA_028751875.1 Rapana venosa | reverse complement strand
ACACACACTACACACACAACCCCCCTCCCCCCCCCCCCCCCCCCCACCCACACACACACACACAGACACACACACGCACGCAAGACCCCGCCCACCACCCACACTCGCATACTCACACCAAAACAAGCGCGCGCGCACACACACACACACACACACACACATGCATACACACACACATATACTATCACACACACGCACGCATGCACCCACGCACAATACATGCACACACTCACACACACATACAGCAACACACATACATAACACAATTTCTCTGATATATTTACAACAAACGCGCACGCACGCACACACACACACACACACACACCACATCACAAACGCCTACAATTTCACTCATATAGTCACACTCACTCACTCACTCATTCACACACACACACACACACAAACACACACTCACACACGCACACACGCACACACATACGGGGACGGGATAGCCTAGTGGTCAGAACATTGCGCTCGCAATCTGACAACCCGGGGTCGATTCCCGTTCAAGGAGATATTTTCCCCTAGAGTTAACATCAGTGCAGACTCCACTCTCCCCAAAAGTCCTTCAGATGAGACTATAAACCGAGAACCGGGTGCGACGCACGCAGAACATCTTGCGCACACGTTAAATCCTGTTCCGCTTTTCGTAAGAGTAGGCCATTGTGTGTCAGTGGGAACAGATGACAAAATTTTTACAAAACCGCATACACACGGGGACTAAATGTAAAAAAACACATAAGTGCTTATTCCCTTATCACTAACCTCCGACAACACTGACCCCTCGAAACACTACAATACTGTTCTCAGCCAACTGCTTGATGAGCATGCACCTCCCACTGACCGTCTCCTGCCCGACAGGCCCTGTGCACCATGGTACACCCACGACATCCTGGTTGCAAAGCGCAAACGCAGGCAGCTAGAGCGGCAGTGGCGAAAAACAAAAACGGAAATCAACAAACAGCTCTTCCGAAAACAATTCAACAAAGTCAAATCTTTAATTCTTTCAGAAAAAACAAAGTACTACTCTTCTCAAGTTCTTAATGCCACGTCTATGAAATCTCTCTTTTCCCTCACATCTACTCTTCTTGGATCTGTGAAGGCAAGCCCTCTGCCTTCCATCCACAACCACTCTGAACTTCCTTCTATATTTTTCGCATTCTTTTCTGACAAAATCCGTAACATCCGTTCCAGATTGGATCAGACTCCTTTCCAGCCTACAGTTCCTGATCCCCAATTCTCTGGTACTCTTCTCCTTTTCTTTCATCCAACAAGTGAGAAAGAAATTAGGACAATTCTGAAAGAAATTACTATAAAATCATGCGACCTCGATCCCATACCTGCTTCTCTTTTTGTACAGTGCCTACCACAACTTATACCCGCTATCACGAAAATAGTGAACTCATCTCTTGTTTCAGGAAATGTTCCATCATCTCTCAAAACTGCAATAGTTACACCTCTACTCAAAAAGCATGACCTTGACCCTAACATTCTGAAGAATTATAGACCTGTTTCCAACCTACCTTTCATCTCTAAAGTCCTTGAAAAAGTAGTTCTAAAACAGCTCAATAACCACCTTCTCTCCAACAGTCTTCTTCCTGAGTTTCAGTCTGCCTATCGCGTCAACCATAGCACTGAAACTACCCTAGTCCATACCCTAAATACACTTCTACTTGCTTCTGACTCGGGGAAAATCTCCCTTCTCACTCTACTCGACTTATCTGCAGCCTTCGACACTATTGACCATTCAATTCTTCTCTCCCGTCTTCAAAAAACATTCGGTGTTACTGGCAAAGCCCTCTCCTGGTTCAGTTCATACCTCACTGACCGATTCCAGACAGTCGCAGTAAACAAGATACAGTCAATACCTGCCAAACTGGAATGTGGTGTCCCGCAGGGATCAGTTCTCGGCCCTTTTCTTTTCACTCTCTATACTGCTCTACTATCACATATAATAAACCGTCATCATATCAACTATCACTTTTATGCAGATGACTCTCAGATTCAAAGTAGTGTTACACCTGAAAATCTGCCTTCTCTCTTGACAAAGATGGCCTACTGCTTTCAAGATATCCAAAACTGGATGATACAAAACAAGTTACAGTTAAACGCAGATAAAACCGAAGCCATGCTTGTAGGGACCAAACACAAACTCTCTTCCATTACAACAACTTCAATAGAACTCGGTAATACATCGGTCCCTCTGTCCACTGCTGTGAAGTATCTAGGAGTTGTTATCGACAACACACTCTCTATGCAAAAATTCATCACCCAGACCTGCCAGTCGTGCTACTATCAATTACGGCGTATCAGTGCAATTCGAAAGTACCTGTCCACTGATGCAACATCCAAACTTGTTGCATCTCTCATTCTCTCACGTCTGGACTATTGCAATTCTCTTTTAGCTGGTCTGCCAGCAACATCTATCCACTCCCTTCAACGTATACAAAACTCTGCAGCTCGCCTAGTCCTCAGAAAGAAAAAATATGAACACATTACT
>CM054155.1:34858731-34877636 GCA_028751875.1 Rapana venosa | reverse complement strand
GCCGCCGCAGACGAGAGAGGACAGAGAGAGAGAAAGAGAGTGAGACAGAGAGAGAGAGAGAGAGAGAGAGAGAGAGAGAGAGAGAGAAGAGAGAGAGACAGACAGACAGACAGACAGACAGACAGACAGACAGACAGACAGACAGGCTGATAAGTTGCCAGATCTTTTTGTTTGCTTTTTGTTGTTTCTTCCGAACTGTTTCTTTAAAAATGTTTTATTATTTTTACTGACATAATCACACATGACTATTTATGTAAAAACAATTATTATGTATCATTTACATAGTTGTTATTATGATGATATATTATTAGAGCGTCTTATTTCAGCTGTTTGTTTTAATTAAATAAAAGCCGCAGATAATTATTGCCCTGCCCCCCCCCCCCCCCACCCCCCCCCCCCCCCCCCCCCCCCCCTCCTTTTTTCCCCCCAGGGCACATGACAAATTCTGACACAGACCCAGACGACCACAACTCTTTCGTCTGTCCGACGATCTCTCTCTCTCTCTCTCTCTCTCTCTCTCTCTCTCTCTCTCTCCCTCTTCTCTCTCTCTCATCTTCCTCCCTCTCTCCCCTCTCTCTCTGTTCTCTTCTCTTTCCCTCCCTTCTCTCTCTCTCTATCCCCTTTCCCTCTCTCTCCCTCCCCTCTTCACACACCACACACCACTCACTCACTCTCCCCCCACCCCCCCCACCCCTCCCCACCCCCTTATCTCTCTCTCTCCTTCCTCTCCTCCGTCTTCCTCATCCTCGCGCGTATGTGTTGTGCGTGCGTGTACGCGCGCGCGCCTATGCGTGTCTACACACGCACGCACGCACACACGCACGCGCGGATGTGTATCTATCTTTCCGTCTCTAGTCTGTCTGTCTGTCAGTCCCTGTCTCTCTGTCCCTGTCTTTCTCAGGCCAAAAAAGAGGAGGAGGAGGAGGAGGAGAAGAAGAAGAAGAAGAAGAAGAAGAAGAAGAAGAAGACGCGCCGAAGAAGAAGAAGAAGAAGAAGAAGAAGAAGAAGAAGAAGAAGTCGACAAAGAAGAAGAAGAAGAAGAAGAAGAAGAAGAAGAAAAAGAAGAAGAACGACGACGACAAAGAAGAAGAAGAAGACGCCGAAGAAGAAGAAGAAGAAGGAGAAGAAGAAGAAGAAGACAAAGAAGAAGAAGAAGAAGAAGAAGAAGAAAGAAGAAAAAAAGAAGAAGAAAAAGAAGAAAAAGAAGAAAACACAACAAAACAAAACCCGGCTATGCTCTGGCTAAGTTTGGAGCTGACGACATCTCGTGATCCTTAGAAACCCAAGCCGGCTCATAAACCCGCCTTTATACCGCCTCGCCTGCTCTCTTTACTTGTCCTTTTTTTGTTTGTTTCTTTTTAAAGAGAGAGAGAGGGGGGGAGGGGAGGGAGATCAGGAGAGGGAGAAAAAGCCCGAGAAAGCGAGCTAGACGGAGGCAGAGAGAGAGAGAGAGAGAGAAGAGAGAGAGAGAGAGAGAGAGAGAGAGAGAGAGAGAGAGAGGGAAGGAGGAAAGAAACAGAAAGAGACAGATTGAGAGAGGAGACAGAAAGAGAAACAGAAAGAGACAGAGAGAAAAAAAGGGGAGAGAGGGAGAGGAGAGAGAGAGAGAGGAGAGAGAGGAGAGAGAGAAGAGAGAGAGAGAGAGAGAGAAGAGAGAGAGAGAGAGTGGACAGAGAGAGAGAGAGTGAGTGGAAAGAGAGAGAGGGAAAAGAGAGAGCACGAGAGCCACAGAGAGAGAAGAGAGAAAGAGAGAGAGAGAGCACAGAGAGAGACAGAGAAATTGAAGAGAGTTGAGAGAGAGAGAGGAGCGAGAGAGAGGGGGAGAGAGTGTGTAAGTGCGTGCATGCAAGCATGTGTGCGTGCATGTGTATGTGTGTGCGCGTGTGTGGGGGGGTGTGTGCGCGCGCGCGCGCGCACGTGCGCGTGTGCAATCAGACACAGGCACGCGAATGTGTGTTCGCGCCAAGGTGCAGAGGTATGTGCATCGTGGCTTTAGAACAAAGGTATCCAAAATTAATGGCATTTTAAAATTGTGCCTGCACTTCAAAAGAGCTTTGATCTTCGAGAACTTTGACGTCCTTTTCATAACTATGCACTTTTCATCGCTTGTGTGTGTGTGTGTGTGTGTGTGTGTGTGTGCCAGTGTAGTTAATGCAAGCATGCATTGTTGCTCAAGACCTACATGCGTACATCCATACAATAGTTCTTTCTTTCTGCCACTCCTTGTGTGTGTGTGTGTGAATGTGTGTGCGTTCGTGCGTGCGTGTGTGTGCATGTATGTGTGTGTACTCTAATAAATCATATTCACGTGTGTTTATGCATGCTCATGTCCGTGCCCATACGCACGCATACATTTATGATTGTGAGTGTGTATAATTATTATGAGTTACGCGCACTATTTAGATACAACACGAATACTGAAAAGAATGAATGAGCAACAACAACAAAAGTATTTGTTATCACATAAGCAACACTATGGGAACAAGAAGTCTGAACATAACAAAAGAAGAGAGAGAGAGAAGAGAGAAAAGGAGAGAGAGAGAGAAAGAGAGAGGAGAGAGAGAGAGAGAGACAGAGACAGAGAGGATGTGGCAAAGAGAGAGGGGGAGCAAAGAGAGAAGGAAAAGAGAGAGAGGGGGGGGGGGGAGGGAGAGGAGAGGGTTGGGGTTTGGGAAAGTTTAGGGGGGAAAAAATGAAAGGGGGGGGGGGGTTTTGTCCCCGGGCCCCAGGGCCGGGGCAACAAACAAAAAAGGGGTTTGGAAGGGAGAGGAAATTTCAGGGTTTTGGGGAAAAATACCAAAAAAGGATTTTAAAAGGGGGAAAAAAGGGGAAATTTTGGAACAGGAGGGGGGGGGGGGGGGGGGGGGGGGGGGGGGGGGTGGGGGGGGGGGGGGGGGAGGGGGGGGGGGGGGGGTTTTTTTTTGGGGGTGGGGGGGTTTGGGGGTTGGGGGGGGGGAAGTTTGTTGAAAAATAAATCATATCCTGTTTTTCTTTCCCCCTTTCCCATAACTAAAAAGTTGGAGGGAAAAATTTTTTTAAAAAACCCCACTATTTAATAAAAGAAAGGGGAAAAGAAAAGAGCAACAACAACAAATTTTTTTGTTTACAAAAGCAACCAGGAAAAAGAAGCGACAAAAAAAAAAAAAAGGGAAGAAAAGGGGGGGGGGGAGGAGAAGAAAAAGGGAGAAAGAGGGGGAGGAAGAGCAGAAAGAGAGGGGGAGGGGAAAGAGAGAGGGAGAGGAAAGAAAAAAGAGAGAAAGGGGGGGAGGGGGGGGGGGGGGGGAAAAAGAAAAAGGGGGTTAGAAAAGGGAAAAGAAAAAAACAAGCAAAAGGGGAAAACGAAAAATAACAAAAAAAAGGGAGGGAAGGGAAAAAAAAAAAAAAAAAAAAAAACCCCCCCCCTTTTTTTAAATTTTTTTTTTTAAAAAAAAAAAAATTTTTTTCCCCCCCCCCCCCCCCCCCCCAAAAAAAAAAAAAAAAAAAAAATTTTTTCCCCCCCCCAAAAAAAAAGGGCCCCCCCGGGGAAAAAGGGAAAAAAAAAAAAAAAAGGGGGGGGGGGGGGGGGGGGGAAAAAAAAAAAAAAAAAAAAAAAAAAAAAAACCCCCCCCCCCCCCCCCCCCCCCCCTTTTGGGCCCCCCCCCCCCCCCCCCCCCCCCCCCCCCACCCCCCCCCCCCCCCCCCCCCCCCCCCCCCCCCCCCCCCCCCCCCCCCCCCCCCCCCCCCCCCCCCCTTTTTTCCCCCCCCCCCTTCCCCCCCCTCCCCCCCCCCCCCCCCCCCCCCCCCCTCCCCCCCCTTCTCCCCCCCTCCCCCCCCCCCCCCCCCCCCACCCCCCCGGCCCCCCCCCCCCCCCCCCCCCCCCCCCTTTTCCCCTCCCCCCCTTCTCCCCCCCCCCCCCCCCCCCCCCCCCCCCCCCCCCCCCAACACAAAAACCACTGCCCCTTTCTTCAACCCCCCCCACCCCCTTTTCCCCCCCCAAACACCACCAAAAACCCCAACACCGCCCGCCGCCCCCCACCACACAACGCAAAAACAAGCCCCCCGCCCCGGGCGGGGAAAAAAAAAAACCCCCAAACCCCGGGGAACAAAAAAAAAAAAAAAAAAAAAAAAAAAAAAACCCGATTAAAAAAAAACCAAAAAAAAAATTTCCCCAAAAAAAAAAAAAAAAAAAAAAACCCAAAAAACCCCCCCCAACCACCCCCAACCCCCACACCCCCTTTTTTTTTTTTTTTTTTGTTATTTAAACCACAATGAACTGAAGGTAAAAACGTTATTTTTTTCTCTTTAAACAACATGACGCCTGCTCCTTTCTCTACCCCCCCCCCCCCCCCCCCCCCCTTTCCCCTCCACTCTGTGTTTTGGCGATCGACCTTTTCCCCCCCTCCCTTTTCCTTGGGTTTCCCCCCCCCCCCCCCCCCCCTCTCTCCTCTCCCTTGGGGGTTTTTGTTGGTGTGTGTTGTGAGGAGGAAAAAGAGAAGAGAAAAGAGTTTGTGGTGGCTGGATGAAATGTGTGTGTGGTGTTTTTTGGGGGGGGGGGGGGGGGGGGGGGGGGGGGGGGGGGGGGGGGGGGGGGGGGGGGGGGGGGGGGGGGGGGGGGGGGGGGGGGGGGGGGGGGGGGGGGGGGGGTGGGGGGGGGGGGGGGGGGGGGGGGGGGGGGGGGGGGGGGGGTTTTTGGGAGGGGGGGGGGGGGGGGGGGGGGGGGGGGGGGGTAATTTTTTATTCTTTTTATTTTGGGGCTAAAAAAGACTTGGGCTTTTTTTCCCGTTTTGAGTGGTGGTTGTGTGGTGAGGTTTGGTGTGTGTGTGAGTGGTGGAGGGTGGGGTGGTGGTGTGTTTGTTGTTTTTTAAAATTTTTTTCGGGTATGAAAAAAAATTGGGGTGCTTTTATTTGGTTGTTTTTTTTTTTTTGGTGTGAAAGCTGTTTGCTTTTTAGGGGTGTCCCCCCGGGTTGGTGAATTTTTTGTATTTGGGATAGAAAAAAATTTTGTGTTTTACCCTTTTTCTTTTTGGGGGGGGGTTTTTTTTAAAAAACCTTTTTTGGTCCCCAAAACTTTTCCCGCCGGCAGAACAATTTTCCTCTTTTCCCCCGGGAAAAAAACGGTTTTTCCCCCTTTTAAAAAAGGGGCCAAAACTCTCGCGCGACCCGGAAAGGCAGGCGAACGTGCTGTGTGCGTGGGGGGTGCGTGCGTTTGCTGCGTGGTGGTGGTGTGTGTTTTGTGTGTGGTGGTGTGTGTGGTGTGTGCGTGTGTGTGGGTGTGTGGGGCATGCGGCGCGCCACCTTTTTTTCTGGCACGAATGAAAGCAGCCTCTGGACTCAAAATGATGTATTTGGGAAAAAATTTTCCCACCTGTCTTCGTCGCTCTCTCTCTCTGGTATCTTGTTTGGAAGCAATCCGGAATGGAGAATTTTCTTTGTTTGGTAAAAAGCAGCGAGAGTATGAATTCTCTGTGCAAAAGTCCCGTCCCTCTCTTGTGTGTGGGGTGTGTTGGGGTGTCTCTCTCTCTCTCCCTCTCTTCTCTCCTCTCTTCTCTTCTCTTTTTCCTTGAGGGGTGGTTGGTGGTGTGGTGTTGTGTGTGTGTGTTTGTGTGTTGGTGGTGTGGTTGGGTGTGTGGGGGTGTGGGGGTGTCCCCCTACACAGTATTTTTTCTGTCCTCTTTTTTTGAAAAGATGTGTATTTTTGTGGGTGGTGTGTATGTGTGTGTGAGTGTTTGTGTAGGGTGGTGTGTAATTTTGTGTGGTTTGTGTGGGGGTTTTTAATTGTGTTTGAGAGTGTGGGTTTTTTTGTGTGCGCCCCGGGGGCGCGAATTTATGAGTGTGTTAGAAAAGCGTGTTAGGTTTGTTCTCCGTTTAACATCCATTTACTAGAGTAATATTGGACGGGCTTGCACGTGTGCTTATGTAATCTGTCAGAGTCATGATGAAGGATGTTATGTATGATCCGATGTAGTGTGGTGTAAATATGTGTCAGTCACGCACACACACACACACAGTAAACATATCACACAATATCACTTACAGTGAACAGACGTAAACCTGAAGAAAACACACACACACATACAAACAAGCACGCACACACACACACACACACACACACACCGTTAACATATCACACAATATCACTTACAGTGAACAGACGAAAAACTGAAGAAAACACACACACACACACACACACACACACACACACACACACACACACCACACACACACACACACACTGTCCTCTCTCACTCACACACACTCACTGTCTCTCTCTCTCTTCTCTCACACACACACACACTGTCTCTCCCTCCTCACACAACGCACACACACCACACTGTCTCTCTCTCTCACTCACACACTGTCTCTCCCCCCCCCCCCTCTCTCTCTCTCTACACACACACACACACACACTCTCTCTCTCTCTCTCTCTCTCACTCACACACACACACTGTCTCTCTCCCTACTCACTCCACACACTGTCTCTGTCTCACTCACACACATTGTCTCTGACTCACTCACACCACACATGCACTGTCTCTCTTACTAAACTCACAACCACACACCACACAGACACACACCCACACAGACACCCCACCCATGCACTGTTCTCTTTCTCACTCAACCCACACAGACACCCTATTCCCACACACTACTCACACACTCGTAAAAATCCCTCACAGTCTAAAAAGCACACAAAGTGCTGCGCCTCAAACTGTCCAACCAACACGACCCCCTCCTCTCTTCCCCCCCAAATAAAAAATAAATCACCCCCAAAACCTATTCTCTGATGACTCATATAATCCCCACTCCCTTCTACAACCCACCACTATACCATCCACATTACCACCACCCACCCACCATCCCATCAAGGTTTTGTGTAATTAAATGCCTCGGATGTTTTTTATGACTATTACTCCGCATTTCCTGCCTTACCGTTGGTCTTCCATTCGTTATACATATTATTGATGCTCAGCAATAATACCAACACTGCAGACATAAATTAGTTAACACAGAGCACGCTCTCGCTCGCCGCAGATTACGCGCGCGTAGGTTTAGGCGAGCCCGCAAAACAAACATTATGTGGCGGCAGGCGTCACACATTGTAAAAAATGTCCCATACAAGAAAAGAGCGGCTTAGTATACTGAATAGTACATAACGTAGGAAATCCAGGATGAGTGATTCGGTTCTTACATCGCGCGTGTTTAGTGCATGCACGCGTGCAAACACAAACACCACACAATGCGCTGTGCGCATGCGCTCTCTACACACGGACACGCGAGCTATCACAGAACAACACACAACATGTACGCTTAACGCACAGACACCCACACGTCACAAACACACACACAAAAGAGTGCTTGTATGATACATATTATAAACATGATAAGAGGAGCGACAGACCCACAGAGACTAGAAAAACAGATACAGACACATAAGACAGACACGCAGAGTAGACACACATAGACAGACAAAAAACCAACTAGGACATAAAAAATAAGCTCTGTCCCAGTAGACCTGGAAAAAAACACACCCAAAAAATCAGTCCTGGGGAAAAAAACAGAAGACCACAACGATCCAATAAGATTCGAATTCCACTTAAAAGTGATCAAAGGGGCTTTTTTGGATTGCTTTTTATGTGCCTGCCATATTGTGTTTTATTTTGTGTTGTTTGTTTAAAGCTTTGCTTTTTCCTCCCCGTTGGTGGTTGCAGGTTTGTTTCGTTCTTGTTGATTGTGTGGGTTTTTTTTTTTTTTTTTGGGGGTTTTTATTTTTTATTGGGGTGGGGGGGGGGGTGGGGGGGGGGGGGGGGGGGTGGGGGGGGGTGGGGGGGGGGGGGGGGGGGGGGGGGGGGGGTATATTTTCTTTTTGTTCCGAGGTGTTGTTTTCATTCATTTTATTTTTTTTCTCCCACTAGACTGCTACAACATTTTTTTTTCTTTTCTCCTTTTCTCTCAAGCTTTACAAAGATTTTGTGTTTTGGTTGTTTTTTGTTTGGGTTTGTTTTTTTGTTTTTTGTTGGGGGGGGGTGGGGGCGTGGAGACACTTAAACCTCACTGTTACCCTACCAGTCAATTCAGAAAACGCATAAAACTGCAAACGCCCCCCCGACCCTCTCGCCCCCCCCCCTCCCCCGCCCACTCCCCCCCCTCCCCCCCCCCCTCCCCCTCCCCCCACCTCCCCACCTTCCCTCACCCCTCCCCCTCCCCCCACCCCCCCGCCCGACGCGGAACGAAACGGAACGAACGCCCATCCCCCCCCCCCCCCCAACAACAAAAAAAAAAAAAAAAACCCCAAAGAAAAAGGAAAAACCAAACCAAAAAAACAACAACGAAACCCCGGACCCTGTCATATCAGAACACGCAAAAACCAATAAAACATCAACCCCCCCCCTCCCCCCCCTTCACCCCCCCCCCCGCCCCCCCAAAAAACAACAACAACAACATCAACAACAACAGAAACCACAACCAACAACACACACACACCCAAAAAACAACACATACACAACAACAAAACATACAAAAAAAAAAAAACCTAATCATTTCAAAAAGCAAAATCAATCAAACAAAAAACCACAAACAACCAAAAACCAAACACAAACACACAACACACACACACACACACACCAACAACTCGCCCTCGCCCCCAAAACCAAAACATCAAACAACAAAAACAAAAAACACCCAACGAGCACATAACGCTTATATGTAAGAAACTGTCCACAGGGAAAACGTCTCCAGCTGCTGGAAGATGAACAAATGGCTGTCTCAATAGCGCATGTTTAAAAAAAACAAAAAAAAACCCAAAAGAAAAAACAACAACAACAACAACCACGAAATTCAGCGGGGGTTAGGAAGTAGACAAACGGGAGAAGGAAAAAGCCGATAATGAATGTTTTATATAAACAACAACAAACCCCCTCACCCCCCCCACAACCACCCCCTCACTCCTTCCTCTTCCCTCCCCCCCTCTCCCCCCCCCCCCCCCTCCCCCCCCTCCAAAAAACAAGGAGATAATCACACGCAATCCAAAGCGAGGAGATAAGGCAGATGTTTTAATGCTAACTCGGGTGCTTGAATTATTATTAGTAGTGGTAGTAGAAGAAGAAAGAAAAAGAATTGCGACGAAGGAATAGAATTTCGAAGACGAATTGCGAAAGAAAAAGGAGGAGAGGAGGAGAAGAAAAAGAAAAGATAAGAACGAGGAGTGAGGAAGAATTGAAGAAAGAAGAATAAGAAGAAAAGAAGAAGAAGAAGAAGAAGAGAAGAAGAAAAAGACAGAAGAAGAAAAGAGGAAGAAAGAGGAGGTAGGAGGCAAAACGATAGGAAATGTTAAGAGGAAGGAGGAGAAGGTGGAAGTAGGAGGAAGAAAAATAGGAAGTTTTGAATACAAAGAAAGAAGGGCGGAGAAAACAAGACAAAGACGATACAGGAGAGGAAGAGACATACAATAAAGAAAGAAATAAAGAAAGACAATCGACAAAGGCTGACAGAAGTGAAGACTATATTTGATACATAGAAATTGAGAATAAGAAATATATTAGAAAAAAATGAAATAAAAAAGAAAATTACACCAAATGTCCAGAGGTCCATCCCATCCCAAATAGGCAGACAAACAGACGATAATTTCTCAGGTGCATAGGAAAAATCTTAACAGAAAAAAAAGAATATAAAAAAAGAGAAAATAAACCAGAAAGAAAGAAAGAACAAAGATTTTGAAAGGTTCACTTAGCGCGTGACCTTTCGAGTGTGACCTTCGTCCTGACCCAATTGACCTTAGATGCCCGGGGACCTTGACATTTCCCACTCCTCATCGACCTTTTCACTCCCTGAACTTTTAGCCTGTCAATTATCCTAGCTCTTGCACGTGAACTGACACAGGAGTGACTGTAATGTGATGGTGTGATGTTGTCCTGTGTGTGCGTACACACCGCGCCGCGCGCGCGTGTGTATTAGAGAAAGAGTATAAGGGACAGAGATAGAGAGTGTGTTGCGTGTGCAAGAGAGTAGAGTAGGGGGATGACGGGCAGGGAGGGAGAGAAGAGAGAAGAGAGAGAGAGAGAGAGAGTGTATGTGTTATAAGAAAGATGTGCTTATGTTGAATAGGTTTGTTTTAATGTGTTTGAATGTGGAAAGAGTGTGTGTGTGCAAACTGCTCAAAGAGTATGTCCCACTGCATGCAACCGCCCCCCCCGCCCCCCCCCCCCCCCCCGGCCCCCCCCCCCCCCCCCCCGCCCCCACACACACAAATCAAATCCAGCCTGCTATAAAAGGCAGCATCTAACACCAATCGGCATGTTTCAAACATTCGCTAAATTTTTTTTTTTACAGCAGCAAAACACCGTATCAGACTCACTCTCCTCTCTCTCTCCTCTCTCTTGTCTCGTCTCGTCGTCTGCTAGAGCCCCTAACCACAACGTACATCCTAGGATCATCCTCAGCCTAGGATTTCAGGTAAAGGTAAAGGAGTCCCATAACCTTTAAGGTCGTAGGGGAGCGAGGCGTCAGAGACCTCACTTCTCTAGGGCCAGCATATTGAGGGCGGCGCCCATCTCCTCTCCCTCGCTGCTTTACCTACCCTGACCCTAAAGAGGGCAGGTACCCATTTACAGCTGGGTGAACTGGGGGAACTGTACTGAAGCCAAGGCGCGCAAACGGTCACCCATCCAACTGGTAACCACGCTCGACGCTGCTTAACTTGGCTGGGGGAAAGCGAGTGCTCCGACCACTGAGCTATCCCGTCCCCTGGCAATCCTCAAAAAGTGACCACCATCTCCCAACTTGCCTCTTGGCTTATTAACTCCCATCTCCATCCATTGCCTTACCCCACACACAAAAAACCGACAATCACCTCCCACATCTTTTCAGACCTTCAAAACGGTTGAAAATAAGCGCAGTTGGTTTTTTCCCCCCCTTTTCTCTTTCTGAAAAGCATTCTAAGAAGACATTCATTCCAGAAACAGACTGGCGTGTGTGTGTGTGTGTGTGGGTATGTCTTCTTGCTTTTTCCCTCTCAATCATTCCCCTCTGCGCAGGACAGGAAGTGACGTCCACTACGTCCGGTAGGAAATTTCCGGGGTATCGTTTCTGGGCAACAGGAGCAGAAAGAATCTTGTTGAGTCGTGTTCGAACAGATTCGTTCTTTGTTGGAGGTATTTAGAGCGGAGGGACAGCGTCACGGGAGTGACTGTATCTCGATGAAACGATTCGACAAGAGTCGAAATGACACTTGTTTAAAAAAGGTTCTTCGCAAAGGCATTTGACAACAGATGACAGAATTTACAAAAAACGCATACAGACGGGGACTGGATGTAAAAAAAGCACTTAAGTGCTTATTCCATTATCCTCGATATAAAAGAATAAATAAATAAATATCTAATAAGTCACAGACCATCCAGAAACACACACAGACACGCGCACGCACACACACACAAACACAACACATCCACCCACCCACCTACCCAAACAAACAGAAGAAAGAGAAACAAATAACACACACACACTCTCTCTCTCACTCACACACACCCTCTCTCTGTGTTTCACTCACTCACACACACACACACCCTCACACACACCCTCTCTCCCACTCTCTCTCACACACACACCCTCTCTATTACACAGACATTCTCTCTCCACCCCCCCCCCCCCCACACACACACAAACAAACAGAAGAGAAACAAAACACACAATCCCCCCCCCCCCCCCCCCACCACACACAACACAAAACCCCCAAACAAAAGAAAGCAGAAGAAGAAAAAAACAACCAAAAACCAAACAATCCCAAACAAAACAAAACAAAACCAAAACAAAACCTGGCAAAAATCTATGTGACCTTTTCGCTGTAAGTAAGCTGCCGGTGTAAAACGCATGCATTGTTCACCCTTGCCATGTCAAGCTGTTTCCGTCAGCACGCCAGACAAAGAAACATGTCCGCTTACCAGACCGAAATTAATGCATACATATGACTGTGCTCAGGTTAAGAGGTAGTATATTAGACTTTTTTTTAATAATCAAATCATGCTTGCCCCCTTAAGACATATTTATGTCGCTGTAACGGTCGCCCACGCCCCCCCTCCCCCAGCGCCACCTTCCCACCCCACCCCCTCCTCCCAAGCCAAAACAAATATATAACAAAACGAAACAAACAAAATAGCCGACGCCCACCACCACCCACCCCCCACCCCCACCCCCTGCCCTCAGCGCCAACTCTCCCCCCCCCCCCCCACCTCCTCCCAAGCCAAAACAAATATATAACAAAAACAAAGAAATAAATAAATAATAAAAACACAAAATATAGACACAGAGATAGACCGACACACACAACACACACCAGCAATTTGGTTGGTACTCACAAATATGTTTTTCTATATTATGAATTTGATACTTTCCGTGAAGTCAGTAGGTCTATATTTCATTTACACCACTTTAAGCCACGAGATTTCTCTGCGTGAAATTCGGACTGCTCTCCCCCAAGGAGAGCGCGTTGCCACAAAAGCAGCGCCACTTTTTTTTTTCTTTTTTTTTTGTCTGCAAATGTATTTGTTTCCCTATCAGAGTGGCTATTTTTCTAAAAATTTTGCCAGGGACAAAAACTCTCTTGTTGCCGTGGGTTCTTTTACCTGCGCTGAATAATTTTGTGTTAACACACGGGACCTAGGTATATCGTCTCATCCGAAAGACTAGCACCCAGACCACCACTCATGGTCTAATGGATCGGGGAAAAGTTTCGGGCCCAAACTGATGTTAGCTCCCGGGGGAAGGGAAGGGGAATCCCCTTGAACTGACGTCTTGGTGGGACTCAAACCCGGGCCGTCAAATCACGAGCACAATGCTCTAACCACTAGGCTACCCCCCACCCCCACCCCGCCACCAAACTCCCTTGCCCCCAAAGTTTTTTTAATATATTTTTTTTATCTAAAATGTCTGGATACAGTGCCTATCTGGCTGTTCCAAAATCTCCAGACATTTTTGTCATTTTGCTGGCTTGGGTAATTTTCTATGTCTGTCTGTTTTGTGTGTCTGTTGTCTTGTCTGTCTGTCTGTCTGTCGGTCCGTGTGTCATCATGTCTGCCTCCCTCCTTTCCCCCCCCAAATCTGTCACCATCCTTCTCTGCCCATCTTTCTTCCTCTTGAGAATCCATCTGTGTGTGTGTGTGAGAGAGAGAACGAGAGAGAGAGATAGAGAGACAATGACCATGACAAATGACAAATTCTTTTATTTCGAGGAAAATGAATAAGCATTCATGTGCTTTTTTACATCCAGTCCCCGCCCATAGGGATACATCTTAATAATAACCCAACACTTATACAGTCTCACAGTAGAAACATGGGGAAATAACCCCAGAGAGAGAGAGAGAGAGAGAGAGAGAGAGAGAGAGAGAGAGAGGGAGGGAGAAAAGAGAGAGAGAGTGGTGTGTGGTGGTGAGTGATGTGTGTGTGTGTGTGTGTTGTGTGTGTGTGTGCGCGCGCGCGCACGCATGCAAGTGTGTGTGCACGCACATGATTCTCTCTCTCTCTCTCTCTAACAACCTCCACTTCCCCACTTTCTGCCTCCTCCTCCCCTGTCTCTCATCCCATCCCCTCTTCTTCCTACCCCACCCCTCCTACCCCCCCCCCCCCTCTCCCCTCCACTTCCCCTCTGTCATTTCCTCCACCCCCACCCCCTCCCCATCAGGTCTCTCCTTCCCTATCCATCTCCCTCTCTTCTTCTCCCACCCCCCTACCCCCCACCCCCACCCAACACCCCCGTCCCTCCCCCTCTCTCTCTCTGGTCAGTTCAACGTCCTTCAGATCGATAGTAAAAAGGGGGTCAGGTCAAGGGAGAATGGAGCGGCGTTCAGTCACTGTCACTGCCCGCCAGCCCCCCCACCCCTCTGCCCATTATTACCCGGCGTTAATGACCTGTCACACAGCCTGATCTATCTATCTCTCTCTCTCTCTCTCTCTCTACTCTCTGGGGGGCTTTGGCCACAGAGAAGCTCTCCTTTGAATGGTCCTCACGTTCCGATCTTCTCTTGTCTACATGTTGTGTTGTGTGTTGTGTTGTGGTGTGTGCGTGTGTGTGTGTGTGTGTGTGTGTTGTGTTTTGTGTGTGTTGTGTGTGTGTGAGAGTGTGAGTGAGAGAAAGAGAGAGAGAGAGAGAGAAAGAGAGACACACACAGAGACAGAGACAGAGAAACAGTGACAAAGTGGGATAGACACTTAGAGATTGAGACGGCCTCGAGGAAAGTAACGACACGAAGCGAACCAGACAGAATCAAAGACTGACTCGCACAAAACAAGCTTAAGAATACACCCCCCCACCACCACCCACACTTACCCCCTCCCCCCACACACACACCTACCTCCCCCCCCCCCCCCCCCACACACACACCACCTCCCCCCCTCCCCACACACATATACCACCAATCTTTTTCCAACTGAAAACAAACACACTGACCAACGAAAACCCATTCTTTCTTTCTTTTCTGTCTTTGTGTTTTACCTTTGATGAGGTCATACATGAGGACGGTGCGGGCGATCTTGAGGGGGGTTTTGCCCCCGTAGGTGGCGATGAGGGGGTCAGCCCCCGAGGACAGGAGCAGACGCACCACCTCGGCGTGCTCGTTCTCCACCGCGTCGTGCAAAGGCCTGGAAACACCAAACAGACCGGCATGACGACCTGCTGGATAGGACTTCACTGTTCTGGACTGGACTGTTCTGGACTGGACTGTTCTGGACTGGATTATTCTGGAGTTGACTATTCTGGACTGGACTTCCCTATTCTGGACTGGACTTCACTATTCTAGACTGTTCTGGACTTCCCTATTCTGGACTGGACTTCACTATTCTGGACTGGACTGGACTTCACTATTCTGGACTGGACTTCACTATTCTAGACTGGACTGGACTTCACTATTCTGGACTGGACTTCACTATTCTAGACTGGACTGGACTTCACTATTCTGGACTGGACTTCACTATTCTAGACTGGACTGGACTTCACTATTCTGGACTGGACTGTTCTGGACTTCACTATTCTGGACTGGACTTCACTATTCTAGACTGGACTGGACTTCACTATTCTGGACTGGACTGTTCTGGACTTCACTATTCTGGACTGGATTGTTCTGGACTTCACTATTCTGGACTGGACTTCACTATTCTAGACTGGACTTCACTATTCTGGACTGGACTTCACTATTCTAGACTGGACTGGACTTCACTATTCTGGACTGGACTGTTCTGGACTTCACTATTCTGGACTGGACTGTTCTGGACTTCACTATTCTGGACTGGACTTCACTATTCTAGACTGGACTGGACTTCACTATTCTGGACTGGACTTCACTATTCTAGACTGGACTGGACTTCACTATTCTGGACTGGACTGTTCTGGACTTCACTATTCTGGACTGGACTTCACTATTCTAGACTGGACTGGACTTCACTATTCTGGACTGGACTAGACTTCACTATTCTAGACTGGACTGGACTTCACTATTCTGGACTGGACTGTTCTGGACTGGACTGTTCTGGACTGGGCCGGACTACTCTGGACTGTTATATTCTGGACTGTTCTGGACCGAACTGTTCTGGACCGGACTGTTCTGGACCGGACTGTTCTGGACCGGACTGTTCTGGACCGGACTATTCTGGACTGTTCTAGACCGGACTATTCTGGACTGTTCTGAACTAGACTGTACTATTCTGGACTGGACTGTTCTGAACTAGACTGTTCTGGACTGGACTATTCTGGACCGGACTGTTCTGGGCCGGACTGTTCGGCACTGGGTTATTCTGGACTGTTCTGGACCGGACTGTTCTGGACCGGACTATTCTGGACTGGACTATCCTGGACTGGACTGGACTGGACTGGACCTGACCTGCCTTGCCTTTTGTTTTATTTATTTATTTTTAAATTTTGTTCTTTTATATCGAGGATAATGGAATACGCTCTTACGTGCTTTTAACAAAACAACAACATCCAGTCCCCGTGTGTTTGCGGTTTTTGTCAATTCTGTCACCTGTTCCTGCCGGCACACAATGGCCTACTCTTACGAAAAGCGGGACAGGATTTAAACGTGTGCGCGAGATATTCTGCGTGTGCTCTCGCACACGGGGCCTCGGTTTATAGGCTCACCCGAAGGACTTTTTGGGGAGAGTGGAGTCTGCACTGATGTTAACTCCAGAGGAAAATACCCCCCTTGAACGGGAATCGAACCCGGGTCGTCAGATTGCCAGCGCAATGTTCTGACCACTAGGCTATCTCGTCTCCTTCACTGGACAAGACTTGAGCTGACCTGACCTGGCTGGACTGGCCTGACCTGATTTGACCTGACCTGGCTTGACCTTGACCTGGCTTGACTCGACCTGGCTTGACGACCTGACTTGATTTCTTGATTTAGATTATCCCCGAAATCCTCGTCTAAAGCGCTGCAGTACATTTTTCAGAGTGTCTTGGGGATGGAGGGCGGGGAGATGAACCTGGCAGACAACAACCACTCAATGACAATCGACCAGTTTACGACACGACACACAACCAATCATAGCATGGGCTCCTCCTCTTCCATGAAATCTTTCACAAATTCGGTATGATTTGATATTTTGTTTCCCCACAACCTGTACTCAAATTCCATATTGAAAAGAAAAGTCGATATCTCCTTTTTTTGTGGTTATATTTCTTGTATTTTATTGGTATTTTAAAAAAATTGTTTTACTTTACTGGGTTTAAAAAAATGAATCCTAGACAAATCATTTTCAAAATTTCTTTCTTTCTTTATCTATATCGAGGATAATGGAATAAGCACTCATGTGCTCTTTTACATCCAGTTGTAAGTGGTTATCTGTACTTCTTTTTCCTCCACTACTATATTATCTGCATTAAGTATTTTATTGGTATTTGAATAAAAAGCACGTAATTTTACTATTACCGTTTCTTCCATGCTCAACACTTCGTTGTTGTTGTTTTCCCCCCAGTTACTGTAGGTATTGACGGTATCTTTTAACTTTTGGGATGGAATCTGTTGACTTTGACAGAGACAAGAGAGAGAAGAGAGAGAGAAAAGAGAGAGAGAGAGAGAGAGAGAGAGAGGAGAGAGAGAGAGCGAGAGAGAGAGAGACAGACAAGAGAGAGGGAGAGAGCGAGCATACCCACACCGTGTGCCTACTCCACGCGCGCCGCGAGCGACTTCTCTACTACACAAGGCAGCACAAGACACTCTCATAGCCCCCCCCCCCCCCCCCCCCCCCCTCCAAATCTCTCAAAAACACTCGACAATGTGACGTCACCTGATGCCGTCCTGCGAGCAGCAGTTGACGTCAGCGCCTCGCTGGATGAGGTGACGCGCCACTCTGACGCTGCCTTTGACGCAGCTCTCGTGCAGAGCCGTGTAGCCAGCGTTGTCCCGGGCATTCACCTGGTACTCCCCGCTTCTTAGGCAGTACAGCGTCACTTCCTGCAACGACCAAGATCAAAATCAAGATCAAAATCAAGATCAAGTCAAACCGACATCAAATCATATATACAGTATTCAAATCAAGGTCTAACCAGCCAAAGCTAAAACTAAATCGGAATTAAATCATTTCGAAAATAACGAGACCAAAAGCTCTATAGCCACGATATAGGCGCAATTATTGAGATATATACGAAAATACAAGAGTCTACCGTTTCCTTCATCAATACAGAAGAAAAAGAGAAAAAAACAAACAAAGAACTCCTTTAAAACAACTATTGGATTGTACTTCCACCAACCCCACTTTTAACCTTTCATCGCCCGTTCCAGTTCACACATGTTCATAATAATCAATAAATTAGCGAGAAAAGACATAAACAACCCACCACCACCACCACCACCACCACCACCAAACCACCCCCTACTCCCCAAAAAGAAACAAAAAAGACAGAAAAAAAAGAACCAACTCCAAACACAGGTGACAAAGCTCCACTCTTGCATCATAATGGAAAGCCCTTCTGGAAGACTTGCTCACAAAACAACGGAGAGCTGGGGAACGAATAAAGTTAAGAACACAGGAGCGTACGTAACAGATGAAACCCTACGATGACGACAGTTAGTGGGGTAATTTGCCCTAAGGGGAATTTGCTCTGGAATGTGAAGCCTTTTTGATGCCGGCACTGCAGTACGTTCACATAACCCTTCTTGGCAACGTTCACAAGGGATAACTTGGCTGTGCGAACCATTATATAGACACTGCGGGATCTTTTCAAGAGGGTGTTTGGGCAATTTAGACTATTGCTTCTGAAATAACGATGTTTTGACAGCTGCGTATCATCATCATCATCAGACCCGTGACCTTGGCGGTCGTGGGGGAGACATGAAAGACGATGCCGTGGTAAGCCTCCTCCATCCATCTCGGTCCTCGGCTCTGCGCAGTAGTGCCGAGTCATTCATCCTGGTCCATTCTCTGATGTTGTCCATCCATGACTTGTTCTGTCTTCCCCTCCTTCTGCCACCTTCGAGTGTTCCCTGCAGTACTGTTTTGGGCAGAGTGTTGTGGCGGGTGACGTGGCCGAACCATGTCAGCTTTTTCTTTTTGACGATGGTGAGAAGGGGTTCCTGTGGACCTGCCAGCCGTGTTATTTGACTCTTGACAAATTCATTGGTCTTTCGTTCTCTCCAGGATATGCCCAGTAGTTTTCTATGGCATTTTGTTTCGAATGACTGGATTCGCTTTGCTGTTTCAGCAGTCAATGTCCAGGTTTCACTTCCGTACAGCAGGATCGACTGAATTAGGGCTTTGTAGAGCTTTAGTTTGATTGGGAAACTGATCTCTTTACTTTTCCATATGGTGGTGAGTTTTGTCATGGAAGATGTTGCCATGGCTATTCTGACTTTGATTTCTGTCGTCGATCGCCCGTCCTTTGTGAGTGTAGCGCCGAGGTATTTAAAAGCGTCTACCTCCTCCAGTTGTTAGCCGTTCATGTAAATTTT
>CM054155.1:34846231-34848731 GCA_028751875.1 Rapana venosa | reverse complement strand
TTTTCTCTCTATATCTCTCTCTTTGATGTTTTCTATATCTTGCTTGCTTTTCAGGGTGTTGTGTGTGTGTGTGTGCATGCACACGTGTGTGTGTGTATTGTTTTCTATGCGATTCTATGTCATTATGCACATTTTTTCTTTTTTTCTTCTTTTTTTTTGGCGAGGGCTGGATGTAAAAAAAAAAAAGCAAGGTAATGCTTAATCTATTATTACCCTCTGAAAAAAAAAAAAATTGTCCCCCCCACCCCCCTTTCAACAACAAAAAAATGTTCTCTCTCTCTCACCACCTTTCTGTCCACATGGCAAACAAGATCACTTTCTTTCTTCTCTTTCTTACTTTCTTCTCTTTCTTTCTTCTGTTTTGGCTTTCTTTATCTTTGTTGCTAGCAAACGGGCAAACAGCGAGAAGGGGTAGACCAGCATGACAGCGTCTACAGAGTTATTGTTTGTTTGTGTTGTTTTTTTTCTCCATTCTCTCCTACAACTTTTTCCCCCTCGGCCTCTCCTACAAATAAATGACTTCGACAGCACGTTAGTCGAGTGGGTATTTATTACGCAAGCCAATACGTGAGCCTCTGTTTCATATCAGAACTATCCCACCTTCACTAACCCATGTCCTATCACCCTGCTAAAGTATACGACCTGTGTGAGTGTGTGTGTGTGTGCTTTTGAAAAACGTTTGACTATTGAAATTTTATTTCATAGATTTTGTCTGCAGCGCACCATGTTTGTAAATATCTGTTTGTTTAAACTATTGATTATTTATCATTGATTGCATGACTGTGTAAGATTAGGTTGAATGCATTGCGCTTTGATTTGTCTTTGCAAGATATAGCGCTATATAAGTTCCATTTATTATTATTATTATTATTATTATTATTATTATCATCATTATTATTAACAGGCGTCCATTCTTTACTAAGATCTTCGAACCGAAGGTCGACAGTTCCAGTCTCGTCAACCCTTGACGAGTTACGATCTCCCAGATACAAAAAGAAAAAAATGTGCAGACCTGCCAGTGCTTTACTCCTCCTGCGCTTTTACACACTAGACGCAGAAGATGAAAGTGCGCACAGTAAAGATCGTGTTTCTGTATTTCATGTCGGCGTTGGTTGGGTAAGTACGTACTATAGAGAAAATGCCCCAAAACACACTCGGCAGTGCACCCAGCCAGGTGACCAGATTATTTGCTTTGAAAGTTGAGTACTGGTAGTTGGTGGTGTAACGTGCGTACACGCACACACACACACACACACACACACACACACTTCTGCAGATGGCGACATCTCAATGGGAAAGCTGAAAAGCATAGAAAGAAGACTTAAACAAAGACGGAAAGTAATCCATATTAAAGCCAACTCCTCCCCTCCCCTCCCCTCCCCACCAAAGAACGCCATTCTGGCCCTCACCACTACCATGCATGGTAAAGGTCGAGGTCAAGGCGCGCGGGGTTGGGGGGGGGGGGGGGGGATGGGGGATGGGGTTGGAGAAGGAGGGAATGTCTATAATTTTTGTAAATGAGGTACACTCTATAGAAAGAAAACAAGAACAAAACACCCCCCCCCCCAAAAAAAAAACAACAACAAACAACCACCAACAACAGCAACCACAAACAACCCAAAAAACCAACAACAACACCAAAACAAAGGCCCCCAAAAAAACCCATACACACAACACCACAAACACAAAACAAACCCAAAATAAACCAACAACAACACCAAGAAACAAACCCCCCCAACCCCCCCCCACCCAAAAAAAAAAAACCCACAAAAAACAACCAACAACAACAAACCCAAAATAAACCAACACAACACCAAGAAACAAAGACCCCCCAAAAAAACACACAACAACAACAACAACAAAAAACAAACCCAAAATAAACCAACAACAACTCCAAGAAACAAATACAGTTGCAGACCAAAAGAAAAAAAAAAGAAAAAAAAGGGTGGCGCTACTCTTGTGGCGACGCGCTCTCCCCGGGGAGAGCAGCCCGAATTTCACGCAGAGATATCTCGTGACTTAAAGTGGTTTAAAAAAAAAAAAAAAAAAAAAAAAAAGAAACACAAGACCCCCCCCCAAAAAAAACCCCAACAACAACAACAAAACAAACCCAAAATAAACCAACAACACCACCAAGAAACAAAGATCCCCCCAAAACAAACCAACAACAACCCAACAACAACAAAAAAACAACAACAAACAAACCACAAACAACACAAAACAAAAAAAACAAACCAAACAAAAAAAACCCAACAAACACCCGAAATGTCCATACTAAACATCTGACCTCGTTGCCCAATCGAGCGGCACGGTGCAGAAGTGTCTCTCCAGAGTTCTTGTTGACCGCGATGCGTTTCACTTCCGGGGGAGCGGGAGTGGCCGATTGACCGCTGACGTCACACACCCCTTCCGCTTCCGGGTACAGCACCTTTTGAAAACAGAGCAGGGAAACAATAGGTCAAGGTCAATAAAATTTGTCTGTAGATACAAATTTATATAT
>CM054155.1:34826231-34841231 GCA_028751875.1 Rapana venosa | reverse complement strand
ATGGATGGAAGTACGGACGGACGGATGGATGGATGGATGGATGGACGGACGGATGGATGGATGGACGGACGGATGGGTGGACAGGTGGATGGATGGATGGAAGTACGGATGGATGGATGGATGGACGGACAAATGGATGGATGGATGGATGGACGGACGGACGGACGGACGGACGGATGGATGGATGGATGGATGGACAGATGGATGGAAGGATGGACGGACGGATGGATGGACGGATGGATGGATGGATGGACGGACGGACGGACGGACGGACGGATGAATGGATGGATGGATGGATGGATGGATGGACGGACGGATGGATGGATGGACGGACGGATGGACGGACGGTTGGCTGGCTGGCTGGCTAGCTGTAAACATGTGTGTTCAGGTGCGTGCGCGAGCCTTCTGTGTGTGTGTGTGTGTGTGTGTGTATGTGCGCGCACGCGCGCCTGTGCACACGCCTCTGTGTGTGTGTGTGTGCGCGCGCGTGCGTTTATGTTTCTCTGTGTGTGTGCGCACGCGTACACACGCATATGCATGCATGGAGGCGTATGCGCAAATGCCCGCGTGTGCAGATTATGTTGTGATTCCGTCTGCAATAAATCCGTGTATACTAAAACTGTAACTGCGTTCGCTTGAGCGGAGTGAGAGCGCGTGAAACGTATCCTCTTTATCCTCCTGTGTTTTCTTTTCCTGCACGTCACCGCCAGTTAGTTGGCAGGAAGGAGGGAGAGAAAAAATGAAAGAAAGAAAAAAAAAAAAAACAGGGGGGGGGGGGAGGGATAGAGAAGAAGAAAATAAAAAAAGAAATGGAAGAAAGAAAAAGAAGGAAAAAAAGGGCGGAAGGGGGAAAAGAAGAGAATACAAAAATATATATATATGGGGAAAAAAGAAGAGAAAGGCTTTCAAAGCGAAGTCTTTGTTGTATATTGCAAGGGCTGCTTGCTCCCCCTCATGTTTTTTCGCATCGTTTTCAAGGTCGACACGAAGCAGGTTGCCCTCTCTATCCTACTGTCTCTGTCTCTCTCTGTTGCTGCTCATTGCGTTTCTGTCTCTCTCCACCCCCCCCCTCTAAGTTTCTGTGCCCTCGCCCCCCCCCCCCCCCCCCCCCCCCCCCCCCCCCGCCCCCCCCCCCCCCCCCCCCCCCCCCCCCCCCCCCCCCCTCCCTCTCCCCGTGTGTCTGTCTGTCGCTCTCTCTCTCTCCTCTGCCTGTTTGTTGCGCTCTTCTCTCTCCTCTCTCTCTCTCTCTCTCTCTTCTCTCTCTCTCTCTCTCTCTCTCTCTTCTCTGTTATCTCTCTCTGTATCTCTCTCAGTGTTCAGTGTTCTCTCTGTCTGTCTCTGTCTGTCTGTCTGTCTGTCTGTCTCTCTCTCTCTCTGTACTCTCTCTTCTGTCTCTCTCTCTCTCTCTCTCTCTCTCTCTCTCTTCTCTCTCTCTCTGTGCCTGTTTGTTGCTCTTGAGTTGCTTCGATAGCATCGTCCGCTTTTGCTTGGGAGTACCGTGTGTGTGTGTGTGTGTGTGTGTTGTGTGTGTGTGAGAGAGAGTGAGAGAAAGAGAGAGAGTGGATGTGTGGGTGGGTGTGAAGGGGGCGCACGTGCTTCCGTGTGTGTATGCATGAATGCGTGCGTGCGTACGTGAGACAGAGGAGGGGGGATGGAAGACAGACAGACAAACAGAGAGAAAGAAAAGAGAGACAGGCAGAACAGAACGAGACGTACATACGCACAAGAGTGACTTTATACGTGTATGTATGATACGTTTGCGAGCGCGTGCATGTTACATCCGTGTGCACGCGCGCGCCATCGCGCACGCACGATCATTGGAGTATGTGCGCACGTGCGCGCGTTCATCCGTACTGCCGTGAACGTTCCCTTCCTCTCTTTACTCTCTCCCCCCTTCTCTATTGTTGTTTTTGTGGTTTTGCCTTGTCAGGGCTATGAAGCTAAAAAGCCATGACGCACGCTCGCACGCGCGCGCGCGCACGAACACACAATGAAAGGTGAAGGTCAGCGACCTTTTTTTTTTTTTCTTTTGGTCTTTATGTCCTCCATTGTGTGTGTGTGTGTGTGTGTGTGTGTGTGTGTGTGTTTTGTATTTGCTTGTTAATTGGCTTTGTTGTGTTGTTGCTGGTGGTGGTGGTGGTGGTGGTGACGGTGGTTGGTGACGGTGGTGGTGTGTGTGTGTGTGAGAGGGAGAGGGAGAGAGCGTGCGTGGTGCGTTGCGTGCGTGATGTGTGTTGTGTGTGTGTGTGCGTGTGTGTGCGTGTGTGAGGAGAGTGAGAGAGAGAGAGAGAGAGAGAGAGAGAGGAGAGAGAGAGAGAGAGGAGAGAGAGAGAGAGAACGTGTGTGTGTGTGTGTGTGTGTTTTGTATTTGCTTGTTAAATTGGCTTTGTTGTTGTTGTGGTGGTGGTGGTGGTGGTGGTGGGTTGTGTGGGTGTGTGTGTGAAAGAGGGAGAGGGAGGAGAGAGAGAGAGAGAGGTGAGAGAGAGAGAGAGGGAGAGAGGAGGAGAGATGGAGAGGAGAGAGAGAGAGAGAGAGAGAGAGAGCGTGCGTGCGTGTGAGTGTGTGTGTGAGTGAGAGAGAGAGAGGAGAGAGAGAGCGTGTGTGAGAGAGGAGAGGAGAGAGAGAGAGTGAGAGAGGGATGAGGAGAGAGAGAGAGAGAGATGAAGGAGAGAGAGAGAGAGAGAGAGAGAGAGAGGTGTGTGTGTTTGTGTGTGCGTGCGTGTGTTTATGGTGTGTGGGAGAGAGAGAGAAGAGAGAGAGAGAGAGGAGGGGGAGGGGGGGAGAGGGGAGGTGGGGGAGGGGGGGGTGGTTGTGTGTGTGTGTTGTGTGTGTGTGTGGTGTGTGCCCCGGGGCCGGGAAAGTACGGCAGTGTAATGTAAAGGGATCTGTTGTTATTTCACTAGGAACACGTGTTACATCCAACAATGGTTCTTTCTTTCTTTATGCCACTCTGTTTTGGTTGTGTGTGTTGTGTGTGTGGGTTTTGGTTGGGGGGAGGGGGGATTTGTGTGTGTGTGTCTGGGAGAGAGAATCAAAAAGGCTTATATTTACATGTCAATCTTCTATAAAAGTGGGGGGTTTTTCTCCCTCTCCCCCCCCCCCCCCCCCCTCTTCTCTCTCTCTCCCCTTTGCTCATTATTCTCTCTATTTTATGTCTTTTTTCCTTAATTTTTTTTTATTAAAAAAAAAACACCCAAATTTTCTGACATTGATCTATCGTCTATCAAGTTTTTGTTGTTGTTTTTCGGAGGGGGGAGGAGGGGGGCTTCCGTCCTTTTTCGTCTTATTTTATTTTGGATTCTACTTTATTGTATTGCACTGTATTGCGCTATATTGTATTGTACTGAACTGTATTACATTTGTACTGTATTTTCTCAACGTTTGTTTTATTATTATTTTTATTTTAAATCTTGCATTTATTTTAAAGACATCTCCTACGACCATTTATCCTGCCACAAAGTCTTTCATTTTGGTCGTGACGTTGCTTCCAATTCCGTCTGATTTCTTTCTTCTTCTTTTATATTTTTAAAGATAAAAACTTTACCTTATTATACGGTATTTTGGGTGGGTTTTTTTTTTTTTTTTTTCGTATTGTGATCTATAAATGTGTTTTTATAGCATTTTTTTTTAATTCATGTTCATTTTAAATTCTAAGCTATTTTTATCTTCATTGAACGACCTCTATATCCTTTGATTGTGCCGTTGTCTTTCATGTAAATTTGTTGCTTCTCTTATCGTCTGCTTTCGTCTTTCTCTTGAACAAAAATTCTTTCTTCTTGTCTACTTCCTTTTTATTCTGTTTTGTTTCTATCGAATATTTATTAGGTTTTTGTTTGTTTGTTTTGTTTTTAAACTTGTGTTACTTTGTTTTATTTTCTATTTTAGCTGAATTCACTTTACTGAAGTCTGGGGTTGTTTGTGTTTTTTTTTTAATCATGCCGTAGTCTTGAAGTTGGTTGGGGTTTTTTCTTCACCGTTGCCTCCCTTTGCATTTGATTTCATGTTTATTTTTTTGTTTCGTGTTCTTTAATTATATATATATTACCTGCACTTGTTTTTCCTCACTATATTTTGTCAGTTATATATATATATATATATATAATTATATAAATATATCTATTTTTTGGGGTGTGTAATTATATTGTATTTGTGTTGCTTTCGTTCTTGTTTGTTTTTCCTTATAGTTATTATTCATTGTATTTATTCTTTTACGCTGTATTGTAAGTTTGAATTTTTTTGTGGTAGATGTTTGTTTCATTTTCTTTCATCTTTTGATTTTAACTACATTACCTGTTCTCTTTGAAATCTCTGTTGTTGTTTTTTTTGGACCCTGCCTGTTTCCATCCGATTTTTATTTTATTACATCTTTTATGTTATACTTTAGACTATTGCGCTTTGCATCATACTATGTTTCCTTTCAATTGTTTTTGTTCATGTTTCTGTTCTCTCAATCCATCTTTGTATTTTAATGGCATCCGTATTCCTTTATAACTCTACAGTTACTCACCATTTTTAGCCTTTGCTTCTTTTTCTGCTTGATCTTAAATTATTATTTTTATTTCTTTCTTTATTTATTTTATTTTTAATCTTATTTCGTGTCTCTGTTTGTTTTAATACATTTTGGTTTCATTTCATTCAATGCCTTCCAGTCCCTTCGTTGTACGGCAGTCTTGCCTTTTTTTTTCTTCTGGTCTTTGAATCCTTTTCTACTTGAATTTTCCCTGTGTGGTGTGTGTGTGTGTTGTGTGTGTGTGTGTGTGTGTGTGTGTGTGTGTGTGTGTGTGTTGTGGTGTGTGAGAGAGAGAGTGTGTGTGAGAGAGAGAGAGTGTGTGTGAGAGAGAGAGAGAGTGTGTGTGTGAGAGAGATGAGAGAGAGAGAGAGAGAGAGAGTAGAGAGGAGAGAGAGATGAGAGTGAGTGAGAGAGAGTAGAGAGTGTGTGTGTGTGTGTGTGACTGAGTGAGTGAGTGTATGTGTGTGTATGTGTGTGTTGTGTGTGCCTGTGTGTGTGTTGTGTTCTTCAATTTAACGTCTGTTCAATCTGAGTGATATTAGATGTTAGTGCGCGCGTGTGTGTTTGAGTGTGTGTGTGTGTGTGTGTGTGTGTGTGTGTGTGTGTGTATTTCTGTGAGCATGTAAGAATGTGTGTTCTTCAATTTAACGTCTGTTCAATCTGAGTGATATTAGATGTTAGATGTGTGTGTGTGTGTGTGTGTGTGTGTGTGTGTGTTGTGTGCGTTTCTGTGAGCATGTAAGAAAGTGTGTGTGTGTGTGTTTTCTTTAATTTAACGTCTGTTCACTCTTAGTGATATTAGCTATTAGATGCTAGTGTGTGTGTGTGTGTGTGTGGTGTGTGTGTGTGTGTGTGGTGTGTGTGCGTGCGCGCGCACGCGCGATTGTGTGTGTTGTGTGTGTTTCTGTGAGCATGTGAGAATGTGTGTTGTGTGTATTCGTTCTTCCTTGTCTTTCTTTCAATGTTCCCTATTGTCTAAGGCAATCACCCTCCTCTCTCTCTCTGTCTCTCCCTTATTCTCTCTGTCTCTCCCTTATTCTCTCTCTCTCTGTCTCTCCCTTATTCTCTCTCTATCTGACTCTCCATTATCCAAGACAGCACGCAAGCTATTCTTCTGACTCTGTGCGCGCGCGTGCGTGCGTGCGTGTGTGCGTGTGCGTACGTGCGTGCGTGTGTGTGTGTGTGTGTGTTTCTCTCTCTCTCTGACACTGTGTGTGTGTTCTTTGCAAGCACACATACATGCACGCGCGAGTGTGTGTGTGAGCGTGCGTGCTGGCGCGTGAAAAGGGACCATAAAACCAACACACACACAAACACCACCACCCCCCCCCCCCCCCCCCCCCCCCCCCCCCCCCCCCCTTCTCCAACCCCCCCCCCCACCCCCCCCCCAAAAACACAATACATCATAACCCCACACACACCGGCAAAATTCATTACACCCAGGGGGGGGGGGGGGGGGGGGGGGGGGAAAAAATAAGGAAAACAAAAACCCAAAAAAAGGGATTGCTTTCTTCGCTTCTTGGCCTTTTTCAGTGTTTTTATTTACTTTTATTTTTATTATTATTTTTTAATCTTATTATCTTACTTTCTAGTCGGGCTTTCCCTTCTCGTTCGGCTTTTGCTTTTGTTGTTGTTTGTTTGTTTTTTTTTAGTTGTTGTCGTTTTCTTATCCTGCAATTCTGTGGGGAGGAGGGGGGTGGGGGGGGGTTGTGGGGTTTTTTTTTTGTGTCTTTCTTTTCCAAATTGTTTGGATTTATTACGCACTGACGTCAAGCGAAGTCTGAGGGTCTGACTGAACTGGGTTTTGTGTGTGGGGGTTTTGTGTGTGGGGTGTGTGGGGGTGTGTGGGTGTGGGGTGTGTGTGGGTGTGTGTGCGTGTGGGTTTTTTGTGTGTGGGTGTGGAAGAGAGAAATGGTGTGGTATGGTGGTTGTGATATGGTGTTGTGTTTGTGTGTGTGAATGAGAGAGTGTGTGTGTATGGTGTGTTGTGTGTGAGAGAGAGAGTGTATGTGGTGTGTGAGAGAGAGAGGAGAGAGAGTAGAGAAAGATGAGGGGAGAGAGGAGATGAAGAGAGCGATGTGGGGAGAGGTGTTGTGAGGAGAGAGGAGGAGTGAAGAGAGAGTGTGTGTGTGTGTGTTGTGTCTGTTGTGTGTGGTAGATCGAGGACGAGAGGGTGTGTGTGTGTGGTGTGGTGTGGTGTGTGTGTGTGTGTGTGTGTGTTGTTGTGTGAGCGAGAGAGAGAGAGTGTGTTGTGCAGTGCTGTGGGTGTCGTGTGTGTGGTGTCGTGGTGTGTGTGTGTGTGTGAGAGAGAGAGAAAGTAGTGTGTGTGTCTGGTGTGTTGTGTATATGGGTGTGTTGTGTGTGTGTAGTGTGGAATGAAAGGATGAGAGTGTGTGTGTATGGTGTTTTGTTGTGTAGTGTGAGAGGAGAGAGTGTGTGTGTCGTGTGAGAGAGAGAGATGAGAGAGAGTGGAGAGAGGATGAGTGAGAGTGAGGGGATGAGTAGGATGTGGGGGGGGATTGAAACGGTGGAGGAGAGAAGAGAGAGAGTGGAGAGGAGAGGACGGGAGAGTGTGTTGAGAGAGAGTGAGAGTGTGTGTGTGTGTGTTGTGTCTGTGTGTGTGTTATAGAGAGAGGGTCGTTGTGTGTTGTGGTGTGGTGTGGTGTGGGTGTGTGTGTTGTGTTGTGTTGTGCTGTGTGTGTGTGTACTTGTGTCGGCGCGAGAGAGAGAGAGTGTGTGCATGCGTGCTGTGCGTGTTGTGTGTGTTGTGTGTGTGGGTGTGTGTGTGTGTGTGTGTGTTGTGTGTGTGTGGTTGTGTGGTTTGTGGTTGTGGTGTGGTGGTGTTTGTGGGTTTGTGTGTGAGAGAGAGATGCGAGCGAGAGTAGTGTGTTATGTGGTTTGTGTGTTGTGTATGTGGTGGCTGCGTGCGTGCGCGACGTGGCATTGTGTGGCGGTGTGTGGTTATGTGGTGTGTGTGTTGAGGGTGGTGTTTTTTGATGGTGTGTGGTGTGGTGTGTATGTGTATAAATGAGAGATTGAGAGTGATGGTAAGAAGAAACTGTTGTGGGTTGTTGTGGGTTGTTGGGCGTGTGTGTGTGTTGTGTGGCGGTTGTGGTGTAGGTGTTGGGTGTGTGTGTGTGTGTGGTGTGTGTGTGTGTGCGGGTGTGCTTTGTGTGTGTTGTGAGAGAGAGAGAGAGAGAGAGAGGTGAAGAGAGAGAGATGAGAGAAGAGAGACAGCCAGACAGACAGACAGACAGACAAAACAGGTACAGACAAAACACACCACACACACACACACCAAGAACACACTCCTTTTCAACAGGAAATTACAGGACACACACAATCTAGTTTGTTTCCCTTCCCTCCAACCCCCCCACCCCACTTATTCGAGTGTCATCAACCTTTTTTTTTTTTTTTTTTTTTTTTTTTTTTTTGTATAAACCACTCACACCTTTACATTTAAAAAAGTCTTTATATACTTCGCCCGCAGAAGAATGATAATTATACTATGCATTTTAAATATATCACTTTGTAACAGAATCGGCTGGGTGTTTTCAGCAGAGTATATGCAGGGCTGCCGTGAACTCTCCTGTTTCATTCGAATCTTTCTTCCACGCATATCAAATGATGTATTTAAAGAGATAACCGCAACATTTTCTCCCACACCCACACCACTCCCTTCCCCTTTTCGCAGCCCTTTTATGCTATAGATCTCTTCTTTCATTATCTGCAACTAAAATTGCACAAAGTTGTTCCGTTGTATACCATTAATAACAGTTAAAGTACAGCCGAATTGGATTACATCGCGCGGGTAAAGTGCAAAGTGGTGGTGGTGATGGTGTGTGTGTGTGTATGTATGTGTGTGCGTGCGCGCGTGCGTCCGTGCGTGTGTATGCGTGCGCGCGCGCTCGCGCGCACAAGGTAACGAACAAGCGTCTGCATCTGCATGTGACATAGATTGCTTCTCCCCCGTCACTTTCTGTTTCAGGTTCCCCAAGCAAAAGCTAAGATAACAGCACTCGCTGTTCCGGACGTTGTCCTTAAGTCCCATTAATTCCCTTCTCTCCTCCCCCCCCCCCCCCCCCCCCCCCCCCCCCCCCCCCCCCCCCCCACTCCCACGCCCCCCTCTCAAACCTCTTCCCATCTTCCCCTCCCCCCTCCCACCCCCCCCCCCCTCCCTCCCACCCCAACATCTCCTTCCCTGGTTGTTATCATTCCCTCAACTCCACTACCGTGTAACCAAACGTTTCTCATATATCCCAGAGGTTTCCCCCTCCTCATCATTCTTAGCAAGTTTTGGTGGTGGTGTTGTTTTTTTTCTTCTCGTTCGAGCTGTGTGTTTTTTCTGTCCTGTTTGCCTTTATGTTGAATTTGTGTCTTTGTTTGTTTGTTCCTTCCGTTTCTTTCTTCTCTCCGAGCGGGGAGGTGGGGGCGAGAGGCAGACAGACACAAGAAACAAATGGACACAAAGGGGAGAGAGAGAAAGAGAAAGGAGAGAGGAGAGAGAGAGAGGAGGAGAGAGAGAGAGAATGGAGGCTAGACGCGAGTATGGTATGAGGACGAGGAGGGAGGAGAGGAGAAGGAGAGGAAAAGAAAGTAAGAAAGAAAGAGAGAGAGAGAGAGGAGAGGACACAGAGAGGAGAGAGAGAGAGAGAGAGAAAGAAGAGAAAGAGAGAGAACAGAGGACCGAATGTGAGTGAGTGCGCGGGGGGTGGGGGAGTAGCGCAGGTGGGGACAACCAGACAGAGAGACAGGGGCGCAGGACAGAACCAAAACAAGCAGACAGAAAACAGAGAAAGACATTACGTGACGATGCAAACTGATGACAGACAAGAAAGAGGACACAGGACAGACAGACAGAGAACCAAACCAAACAAGACAGAGTACGCTAAGCAAAGACGTACGTGAGTGCAACTGAAACAGCTGCTGTCTGATTTGTCAGCTACGTGCATGCTCTTAGACCAAAAAGACCATTCCATTCTGCCATTCGGGAGGTGGGGGAGGGGGGGCGGGGGGGGGGGGGGGGGGACGGGGGGGGGGGGGGTTAGAGGGTATGGGGGCGGAGATGGAGAGAAAAAAGGTGGGGGGGTGGATAAAGAGTGGGAGTGGGGGTATGGGATGGAAAGGGAGAGGGGAAAATGGCAAAAGATAAGGCTGTTATTGAATCAACTCCTCCTCCCCCCCTACACCCCCACACTCCCACCACCCCCCCCCCCTCCTGTCATGTCTTCCTTTCATTTGTTTTCTGTCGTCCGGGTGTAGTGGCACACATAACTCTTCTGAATTTTCTTGTTACTCATTTGTGTTCTTTGTAGTTTTTAGTTATAACAATACCGCCCCTAAAAGAAAAAAAATAAAACAAAGCAAACAATAACAACAACAAAAATACAAAACCAATACAAATACACGAACGAACAAAAAAAAACTATATTCTACTATTTAAATAAAACATAACAAACCAATCCAATACTAGCCCACCCCCCACCCCCCCCTCCTCCCAAATGCGAAAAAAAAAAAAACAGCAAAACCAATCAAACGCCACCAATAATACCCACTCAATACAAATACACGAACAATGTTGAAGGAAAAAGGGAAAAAAATTTAAAAAAATGAATAACTTATTTACCAAAACATAATAATAATTTCATCAAAAAAAAAAGTTCACCTCCCAACATAACACAACAACCCCCCCCCCCACCCTTCCCCCAAAACACAAACAACCCCCCCACACCACAACCTCCCCCCCCCCCCCTCCCCCCCCCCCAACCCCCCCCCCCCCCCCCCCCCACCCCCACCCCACCCCCCCCCCCCCCCCCCACCCCCCCCCCCCCCCACCCACCCCCCCCCCCCCCCCCCCCCCCCCTCCCCCCCCCCCCCCCCACCCCCCCCCCCCCCCCCCCCCCCCCCCCCCCACCCCCACCCCCCCACACGAATTGTCAGGAATTTATAAGCACCTGTCTGAACACATATACATAACATCACATCAGAACACATCAATAACAAAATAACAGAAACAGGCACCAAAATGCCATGGCTCGACTCTCTTCTTTCAAAATGTACACCGGGTTGTTGTTTGTTTTTTTTACATCTGTATGTGTTCAAGCGTCTGATTAATCTCAACACAATTTTGCTTTACCCTTTTTTTAGGCTTAACTTTGTTTCTAGAGAGATGGGAGTTAGATAAGACATAAGTAATCAAAGGTTGTTGGCATTATTTTTGTGAATTATATGATTGATTTCGATGAATAATGGGTTTGGGGGGGGTAGGGGGAGGAGGATAATAATAAAAAAAAAAAATTGAATATAAATGTAAAAAATTCTATCACCCTCTACTTCTATTTATCATTTTTATTCTATTTCTTCTCTCTTTTCTTCTTTATTTTTTTATATTTTTTTTTTTTTTATTTTTTTTTTTTTTTCAATCTTTTTTTCTACTAATCAAATTAAACTTATATTAAAAAACAATATAAACCAACCACACAAAAACAAAAACAAAAACAAAAACACAAAACAACACATCCAAACACACTAATATATATCAATATAAACCTATCTATCTCAATCCACTCTCTCTCTCCCAAAACATCACCCAAACACTCTCACACACCCCTCACACCCCACAATCCACCCCACTACTCTACTCTCCTATATACCCACAAAAACAACACACACACACCTCCCCCACCCACACCACACTCCATCCACACCACACACACCCCACTATATACACTCCAAACACCTCACTCAACAATCACAAACCAACCCCCCCCAAAAAACCAACCAACACAACTCTCAACAACAACCAAAAACACACAAACACAAACACTGACTCCATACCCAAGACCTCACAGATGCAACACAGATAGATCTAAAGTACGTAACCATAAAAACAAAAACAAAACCAATAAAACATGAATACACACGTCCACAAGACACACCACCCCACCCCAACCCCCCCCCTCCTCCCCCCCCCTCCCCCTCCAAACAGACACCTAACATCACCCAAAATAACATGATTCCTTTACATCATCATTAATTCATTAAAGATAAACAATTAAACTTGTCTTCTTTCAACTCTCACAGTGTGTCCTAATAATGACATACAATTTGAATTTGATTTCTATAAATATATAAAATATATTTATATGTTCTCTTTTACACAGTTTCCTTATTATCTTCTATATTATTTTTTCTTTTAAGACGTTTTCTTTTTATTTAAAATTTATTGTTTTATATTTTAATATCTTTCTTGTTAACTCTTTAATTTTAGCTATCATCTCTACACAAAATAACTGTTACATCAATATATAAAATATATTTTAAGTTTTTAGAGATTGGTGGGATTATGTGTGGGCTGGGGTGGGTCGTGGAGAGGGGGGGAGTGAGTGGAGTGGAGAGAGGGAGTGAGAGGAGAGATGATTGAGGGAGAGAGAGAGGGTGAGAGGTGATGACGAGATGCGAGAAGGGGAAGTGGGGGGGTGGGGGGGTGTGAAATGAGTGTTGAATGAAATTGATGAAAATGAAATGAGGATGATAAGGTACAAAATCAAAATTATCAGAAAAAGAGATTAACGAACTAAAAGGAAAAAAGGAGAAATAGAGAGATGTTATTTATTTTTATTTTATGCTTTTATATCGTGGATATTGAAAAAAAAAAGCCACTTTTTTTTACATCCAGTCCCCGTTGTGTGTATGCGGTTTTGAATATTCTGTCAATCCGTCTCCCACCGGCACACAATGGCCTACTCTTACGTAAAAAGCGGAAACAGGATTTACTCGTGCGCAAGATTGTTCTGCAGTGCGGTCGTTTCAAACACGGGGACCTCGGTTTATAGTCTCATCCGAAGGCTTTTGGGAAGAGTGAAGTCTTCACTGATGTTAAATGATTGAGGGGAGAAGAGAGGAAAATAGAGAGAGGAGAGAGGTTGGAGGAGGAGTGGACCGTGAAGGAGTGGAGAGAGGGGAGCGGAGGAGAGGAGGAGAGTGGAGAAGATGGAGGTGGGAGGTGAGTGAGCTGAGGAGCTGTTGAGATAGGAGAGGAGAAGGAGGAATGAGTATGGAGAGAGATGGAGCAAGAGTGAATAAAACACGCTATATACACAGACGTTCGCGCGCACCACATCGTTGCTTAACAGCACAGACACTCACCCACACACTCACACTCACCACCACACACAGAACACACACACACAGCCACTACAGACAGGACAACTACACAATCCTGCGGTACAATCGATAGCATTTTAAAATGGTCAGGACAGGATGTTCGTGTGTGTCGACAGAATACCTATAGCACAGCAGCATCTATTGTTGTGTCCTTCTTCTTTCCTGCTTTCCTTCCTTTTCCTTTTTCTCTCCCCGTGACATTGCCTTTCTTTTCTTTGTATTGTCTGTTCTTTCTTCTTGTTCTTGTGTTGGCTTCTCTCTCTCTTTCTCTCTCTCTCTCTCTCTCTCTCTCTCTCTCTCTCTCTCTCTCTTCCTCTCTCTCTCTTATTTTGCTTTCTTTCTTTCCTTTTGGTTTTACTCTTTCTTTTGTTTGGTTCTTTCTTTTCTTTCTATTTGTGCTGTCTTTTTTTTTTTTGTTGTTTTGTTTTCTTTCTGTCTGTCTGTCTTTCTTTCTTTCCTCTCCTTTTCTTTCTGTCTTTTATGTTTATTCTTTCTTTTCGCTTGCTTGTTTTCTTTCTTTCTCTTTTTCTGCTTTTGTTTTTTTTTTTGGTGTTTGTTGTTTTCTGTCTGTCTGTCTGTCGGTGTCCTTCTTTTCTGTCCCGTTTTCTTTAAGTTTCTTGCTCGTGAAAGCTGTTCCACTCCGACTTAACGTTAGCATTACACATCACGACCATATTAAAGCAAAGAAAGGTCAAAACAAATAATCAATATTGCCAACAAATACCTCCCCCCCCCCTCCCCCCCCCCCCCCCCCCCCCCCCCCCCCCCCCCCCCCCCCCCCCCCCCCCCCCCCCCCCCCCCCCCCCCCCCCCCCCCCCCCCCCCCCCCCCCCCCCCCCCCCCCCCCCCATCCCCCCCCCCCCCCCCCCCCCCCACCTACCTTGTTTCCCTTTTTTTTCCGAAGATAATGGAAATAAGCATTCTGCGCCTTTTTTATACAGGTCCCCGTGGTGTATGCAGTTTTTGTCAATTTTGTGCATCCGGTTCCCCACCGGCAACAATGGCCTATTTCGAAAAGCGGGGGAGGAAGGGTGAACTGGTTGGAACGGGCTTTAACGTGTGCGCAAGATGTTTGCGTGCGTTTGCACATGGGGGACCCGGTTTATTAGGTCTCATCGAAGGGACTTTTGGGGGGGGAAGATGGAAGTCGGGCACTGATGGTTAATCCAGAAAGAAAAAAATCCTCTTGAACGAGATTCGAACCCGGGTCAGCAGATCACGAATGCATCACTCTAACCACCAGGCTATTAACCACCAGGCTATCTCGTCCCCTTGCCTCCATAAGCAATCTCTAAACCGGAAATCTTCGCTGGGACCTTAACATAATCGCAAGAACAACAACAAATAGCCTCGAAAACATAGTACAAACTACTAACACAGTCATCCCTCACAACACAGACAGGTGGAATAATCGAAACCTAACCCACCCAACCTGGCCCCCACCCTGGATTAGCCCCACCCCCAAAGTTATGAGTTATCCAGTCTCAGACCTAGCATATACTATATACCTTGGCAACCCACCCAATCTCACTGGCACTTCACCAGAAAGATATGCATTCCCGGTTGCGGCCTGCATTCTTCGTATACTCCTCCCTGCTTTTATTTATTTCTACCACACACAAATTGTGTTTGTGTGTGTGTGTGTGTGTGGGGTGCGTGCGTGCGTGCGTGCGTGCGTGCGTGCGTGCGTGTGTGGTGTGGTGTGTGTGTGTGGGTGTGCGGTGTTACCCATTGCCAACTAGCAGCAGTACAGAGTGAAGGTTTGCACCTCACTGAACCCGACATGGACCCAAACGATGCGCGTGTGTATGTATTGTGTAGGTGGTGGTGTTCAATGGATTCCTTGTCGCAAAAATCTGCATCACAATGGGGCAACTATGCAAAATCAGTTAAAGTTCTTTCTTTTTTTTAAAAAGGGGGGGGAAGGGGGGGGTGTATATATTGTTTTTAAACTACTAAAATAATGGCAACACAAAGATATTTCATAAATAAAAACTGGCAATAAAAAAGATATTACATACATAAAAAAGGGAATAAAAAGATATGACATACCGAGTCAATACTTAACGAACATAAAACGAGTACTCCCTAACTTTGGTAGGAAACAAAAAATGTTTAACCCAATTCGCAAGCTCACACAAAGACAATATTCTTATTCTTCGTCGTCGAACGCTCAGACGGCAACTACTGTTCTCTGCCACATGAGCGAAAATGCGTTGCACTGCCGTTAAGCGCCTGACAAGTCAGGCCCAGCACTTCCGACTTCGGCACAAAGACAATATGAATTGTCAAGGTTTGGAACTATTCCTCGGGTAATTTGGTAGT
>CM054155.1:34814959-34820731 GCA_028751875.1 Rapana venosa | reverse complement strand
GGGGGGGGGGGGGGAGTGTCTGATGCTCGGGAAGGGTGTTCAAGTTCAGTCATAATGGAAGGAAAAGAGGGGGGGGGGTTTTTTGGGGGGAAAAAGGGGGTGGGGGGGGGGGGGGGGGGATCGAGTTGGAAAAGAGGTCGTGACCCCCCATTTTTCTTCCACTTTGTGAGGGGAAATTGCTTCATTCTGCTTGTCTGTTGCTCTTGTCTGTTCTTCTGTCTGTCTGCCCGTTGCTCTGTCTGTTGCTGCGGCTGTCTGTCTGTCTGGCTGTCTTGTGTCTGTCAGTTCGGTCTGGCTGTGTGTGCTGCTTGCGTGTCCGTGTATCTGCTGTTCTGGCTCCTTGTGCATAATCATTATGTGGGTCATAGCGCCTGCGGATAGTTGGTTTTAAACAGGTTTTATTAATTAGTTAAGCACACCACGCATAATCATATGAACAACAATCATCAACAGCATAGCAACAAGCGCGTTGATTTGATTTTGCAAGACATAGCGCTATATAAATTCCACTCACTTTTCTTCTTCTTCTTCTTTGTTTTCTTTTTTTTTTTCTTCTTCTTCTTCTTCTTTTCTTCTTCTTCTTTTTCTATTATTATTATTATAACAAGCTTAATAAAGCTTATATTGTGCTCAAAAGAGTCTTTTGTTTTGACAACGGGCTGGCGGACAGAATCTATATCTCGTCTTCTGTAAAATGTTTGGTGTTTTTTTAATTGTCTTTCTATCTCGTTTTTTTTTTTTCTTTCTTTTTTTTTTCGCCTGTCCGTTTTGGTTCCAAATGTCTCTCTGTCTGGCTGTGTCTCTCTTTGTCTCTGTCTGGTCTGTCTCTCTCTCTCTGTTTTTGTCTGTCTCTCTCTCTGTCTCCCTCTCTCTTCTCTCTCTCCCTCCCTCCCTCCCTCTCTTCTCTCTCTTCTCTCTCTCTCCTACCCCCCCTCCCTCCCTCTCTCTCTCTTTTTCCCTCTCCTCTCCTCCCCTCTCCTCTCTCCCCCCTCTCTCCTTTTCTCTCTCTTCCCTCCCTCTCTCCTCCCCTCCCCTCTCTCTCCCTCCCTCTCTCTTCCCTCTCTCTCTCTCTCCCCCCTCTTTTTTCCTCCCTTCCCCCCCTCCCCCCTCCTCTCCCCCCTCCTCTCTCTTTTTCTCCCCCTCTCTCTCTTCTTCCCTCCTTTTCTCTCTCTCTCTTCTCTCTCTCCTCCTTTTCCTGAAATGATGGTGGGAGAAATTGATCCCAATAACTTGACATAGTGACCCGGCAATCATAGTAAATCGTTTGGGGAGAATTTTGTTCGTCTTCTTTTTTTCTTTTTTCTTTTCTTTTTTCTTTTTTTTTTTTCTTCTTTCCCCCCCTCCCCCTCCCCCCCCCCCCCCCCCCCCCCCCCCCCCCCCCCCCCCCCCCCCCCCCACCCCCCCCCCCCCCCCCCCCCCCCCCCCCCCCCCCCCCCCCCCCCCCCCCCCCCCCCCCCCCCCCCAATCCATGTCTGCGGTTTTCAATGTCGTTGCCTTGTCACGTTTTATGGCATCGTGGTTTGTTTTTTTCCCTTTCTGGAGTGATTGCATTACACCCGGTTTAGGGTGTGTGTGTGTAGGTGTTGGATGGTGTGTGTGTTGTGTGTGTGGGGTAGTGTGTGTGTGTGTGTGTTTTCGATTTGACGTCTGTTTACTTAAAGTGATTTAAACGAAGGAGGGTTTTTTTGTGTGTGTTTTTTTTTTTGGGGGGGGTCAGGCAAAACGAGGGCTTTTCAGAAAAAGAGATGCATGTTGGAATTTATGTATATTAAAAGACTGATTTCAAAACTTATAAACAATATGCTGTAAAAGAAAAATGTGGCAAAGAAACGCAAGTAATAACAACAACACAGAACAATAATGAAAACTACTCTAAAATTGGACAAATGAACAACTGCGAACTTGTCACGTTTTATGGCATCGTGGTTTGCTTTTCCATTTCTGGAGTGTTGCATTACACGAGGTTTAGGGTGTGTGTGGTGTGTGTGTGTCGTGTGTGTCTGTGTGGGTGTGTGTGTGTGTGTTTTTTTGATTTTGGGCTTTTTACTTAAGTGATATTGTCGAAGGGGTTGGGGGGGGGGGGGGGGGGGGGAGTCAGGAAACGGGTTTAAGGAGATGCAGTTGTTTTGTATATTAAAAGGAGTTAAAACAAAAATTTATGTGTAAAAAAGAAAAAAGGGCGCGCTGGATAACACCAACAACACAGAACATAAGAAAACCAAAAGGACAAAGAACAACGCGAACTAGGTAAAAGGGGGTTTTGGGGGGGGGGTGGGGGTGTTTTTTTTTTTTTTTTTTTTTTAAAAAAAAAACAAAAAAACCACACCCAAAAACCCCCGCCACCAGGGTGCAAAAAAAAAAAAAAAAACAAGTAAAAAAAAAAAGGGACAGATGACAAGGGTTTCACAAAAATGCCGCACATGGGGATTGAAAAAACCAAAAAAATTCCCCAAAAAACAAAAGAAGCACAGGGGTGCTTATCATGTCCCGAAATATAGAATTGAGTTGAAACACACACAAAACACTCACACACACAACAAACAGACACACACACACACGGGGACATACACCCACAATAAAAATCCAAAACAAAACAGCTCACACAAGAGAACACCACAAACAACTACACAAAAACACACACACACTCTCACACACACTACAACACACACACAGACATCCAACAAACAAATACACACACACACACACTCACAACCAAAACACCCACACACACACAACACCAAACACCACCACAACCAAAAACACAAACACACAAAACTAAACAAAACAACACAACAAAGAAAATAAGGGGGAAAAAAGAGAACAGGTGGTGGTTGGGAAAGGAGGGCCCCCGCAAGGGATTTCGACCTCCCCGCTTTTATGAGAAACCTGTTGGTTCACCTCCCCCCCCCCCCCACCCCCTGCACCCCCATCCCGTCCACCCCCCCACCCCATCTCACTCTCCACCCCACCCCATTCTTGTCTCTCCCTTCTCATTCTAAACCATTGTCGTGTGTGACACCTTTCCAGATACTTCCTTCCGCCTGCTCACTCCCTCCCTCCCTCTGTCTGTCTGTCTCTCTCTCATTGTGTGTGTCTCTCTCTGCCTCTCTCTCATTGTGTCTCTGTCTCTCTCTGCTTTTGACTCTTGTCTCTATCTCTCTTTGTGTGTATGTCTCAGTCTGTCTGTCTGTCTGTCTCTCTGTGTATTGTTGTTCTCTCTCTGTCTCTCTCTCGCTCTGTCTGTCTATCTCTCTCTCTCCGCCTCCCCGCTCTCTCTCTCTCTCTCACTTTCTTCCTCTCCCTATCTCTCTCTCTCTCGCTCTCTCCTCTCCCTCCCCCCGCCCCCTCTCTCTCTCCCCCCTCCCTCCCTCTCTCCCCTCCCCCCTCTCTCTCTCTGTTTGTCTGTCTCTCTCTCTCTCTCTCTCTCCCCTACCATGTCCACCACCTCACACCCCTCCATCTTTCTCACTTTCTTCTGGGCGATCCTTCACGCCGCTGTCCCCATCAGAAGAAGAAAGCAATCAAGTGTCTCATCCAAAATGCATGGCGTCGTCTGCGGGTGACGCGGAGGTCAGTGATTGGTGGGGAATGCCAAATGAAGTTCGCCGATTGGTCGGGGCTTCCCGTGCTCCGGTTCCTGTTAATGTCAGTCAGGGGGGTAAGAGCTTGCTCTGCAGGAATGGGATGAAGATGAGGATGAGGATGGGAAGGAAGGGAAAGGAAAGGGGGTGAAGGAGGTGTTGCTGAAAGTGGTTTATCTTTTTGAGATTTTTTGGAAAAGGGTGGATGGGGGGGGGGGGGGGGTAGTGGGGTGGGGGGGGGGGGTTGTTGTTCTGCTGTCTTGGAATTTTTTTTGCACTTCTTGTTCTTGTTCTTTGTTCGTGTTCTTGTTGTTGTTGTTGTTGTTCTTCTTCTCCTCCTCCTCCTCCTCGTCTCCTCTTCATCGTTCTTCTTCTCCCCTTCCTCCCTCCTCACCCTCTTTCTCCTCTCTCCTCCTCCTCTTCTTCTTCTCTCTCTTCTTCTTCTTCTTCTCCTCGTCCTCCTCCTCTTCTTTTCCTCTCCTTCTTCTTCTCCTCCTCACCTTCTTCTTCTCCTCCTCCCCTTCTTCTTCTCCTCGTCCTCCTCCCCCTCCTTCTCCTCCCCCTCTTCCTCATCTTCTTCTCCTCCTCCTTCCTCCTCCGTCCTCCCCAACCTCCTCCTCCCTCTCTTCATCATCTTCCTTTTTTTCTTTTTCCTGACGGTAATCAATAAATCAATCAATCAATCAATCAATCAGGTCAGTCAGTCAGTTGATCTTATATAATCAGTCATTCAGTTCGTTGACCTTTGAATTTGTAGGAACGCCATTACAGCTCATCTGGCCATCTGTTTGCATGGTTCAGTTGAGTGTCCATCTGTATGTTAATCTGCCTGAATGTCTGTCTGTGTTTTTGCCAGTCTGTGTGTTTGTCTGTGTGTTTACCAGTCTGTGTTGTCTGTGTGTTTACCAGTCTGTGTGTTTGTCTGTGTGTTTGCCAGTCTGTGTGTTTGTCTTTGTGTTTGCCAATCCGCCTGCTTGTCTGTCTGTCTGTGTGTTTCAGTCTGTATGTCCGTGTATTTGCCAGTCTTCCTGCCTGTCTGCCTGTCTGTCTGTGTGTTTGCCTGTCTGTATGTGTGTTTACCAGTCTGCCTGTTTGTCTGTCTGCCTGTTTGCCGGTCTGCCTGTCCTCCTTTGACCAAACCGTGATCTTTATTAAAATATTTTACTGTGGTTTGGGCTGCAAAGAACATAAAGTGGATGGACACAAATGTACTATGCGTACATATGCGCAGACGCGTGCACGCACGCACACACATACGCACGCACACACATACGCACACACACACACGCACACACACACACGCACGCACGCACGCACACACGCACGCACACACAGCCGTCTAAATCACTAAATGTGAATAGACGTTAAACTGAAGATATCACACACTTCATAAAATTAGGAAAGAGAAAAACAGACAGCACCACACACAAAAAAACTTCACACAACAACAACAACAACAACAACAACAAGAGACTAACAAAATGGAACAATTTGCACAGGCCTCAGATAGATACACAGATGATGGAATATTGACAGAAATGTTACCAGCACACTGCGCCTTTTCTTCTTCTTCTTCTTCTTCTTCTTCTTCTTCTTCTTCTTTTCTTCTTCTCCTCCTACCCTCCTCCTCCTTCTTCCTCTTATCCTCCTCATCCTCTTCTTCTTCTTCCTCCTCCTCCTCCTCCTCCTCTTCTTCTCTCCTCCTCCTTCTTCTTCTCCTCCTCCTCCTCTCTTCCTCCTCCTCCTCCTCTTCCTCCTCTTCATTTCCTCCTCCTCCTCTTCTTCTTCTTCTGTCTCCTCCTCCTCCTCTTCTTACTCCTCCTCTCCTCCTCTTCTTCTTCTGTCTCCTCCTCCTCTTCTTCTTCTGTCTCCTCCTCATCCTCTTCCTCCTCCTCCTCCTCCTTATGACGAGACCTGAAATCGGCAGTTAGTGTTTTGTAAGAGTGTGAATGTGACCACGACAGACACACGAGACAGTAAAACGGAAAGTAAACGACCCCTTTACTCGCAGAGATAGGTAACTGGCAACTGAAACGGGGATACCGATGGAGGTATATTATTCCTGTACTGTTCCTGGTTCCTAAGGATTGCTTTGAAAGATTCTTGTCGGAATAACTGTGTTCTTCGTTTACGACTTGGGCAAAAGTCGTCACACCTGACAGTTTTCTGTGTTCTGTCGGTTGTAGTAGGT
>CM054155.1:34787459-34802459 GCA_028751875.1 Rapana venosa | reverse complement strand
GCCATAGAAAGGAGACCAGAAAGAAGTGACTGTCGCCCGCATAGTTTGCCACGGAAAGTAAAACCAGAAAGAAGTGACAGTCATAGTTTGCCATGGAAAGCAGACCAGAAAGAAGTGACCGTCGCCCGCATAGCTTGCCACAGAAAGTAAAACCAGAAAGAAGTGACAGTCATCCACATAATTTTCCATGGAAAGCAGACCAGAAAGAAGTGACAGTCATAGTTTGCCATAGAAAGATCAGAAAGAAGTGACCGTCGCCCGCATAGTTTGCCATGGAAAGTAAAACCAGAAAGAAGTGACAATCATCCACGTAGTTTGCCATAGAAAGTGGACAGGCACACTGTTGTAGGATGCATACATTGTACGTTTAAAGAGCTTTGTAGAAAGAGATAAAAAGTATCTGAATTTTTGGATGAATTTTTTTAATTTTTTTTTTTTTTTACAGGCGGCACAGGAAATGCTGACAACGGCTTCAACATCTTCGCTAACGTGCCTACGGACGATGAGGAGGAGGAGGAGGCAGCAGTATTGGAGAAGATGTTCGAGGATGACATCACGGCGCCCATCCCCACTTACCAACTGCCCCCGGACAGTTTGGACAGGTAGTGTTCAGTGCAGTCATCATGTTAGATACATTTATTTATAATAGTCATAGGATGAGGAGATGGTAGTGATATAATGACCGCGTCTGTGGATGTGCAAGTTTTGATGTGCTCTATTCAGAGTATGTTTGGTTTATTTTAAATTCATTCATTCATTTATTCATTCATTCATTTATTCGAACCACTCACTCATTCATCTATTCATTCATTCAATTATCCATATATTATGATATTGGTGACAGGATGGTGTGATGATATAAATAACAAAGACGACGATGTTGGGGATGATGCGATGACGGCGATGATGATGATGATAATACTGTTGGTGATGTTGACAGAGAGAGAGAAGGATGGTAATACAGGTGGGTGAGAGAGAGAGAGAGAGAGAGAGAGAGAGAGAGAGAGAGAGAGAGAGAGAGAGAGAGAGAGAGAGAGAGAAAACTAATGGGGTTTTTGTACGAAAGTATACATAGATAAAGCCTCATGTCTTTTGTGACTTGGTGTTCTATAAAACGTGCCTCGAACTTATGTGTGTGTGTGAGAGAGAGTATGTGTGCGTGTGTGTGTGTGTGTGTGTGTGTGCGGGCGGCGTGCGTGTGTGCACGCTTACGTGCGTGTGTGTGCACCTGCGCGCATGCAAACATGCTTGAATTAAAGCATTCGTTCGCATAAAACTGTGTGTCTGTCTGTGTGTCTCTGTATCTGTCATGTGTACGAGTGTTTCACACCTCCTGCATGCTTTATTTGTGTGTGTGTGTTCGCCTCGCTCAGCAACCCAGACACGGTGGTCCTGCAAGACGACCTGGTCAAGCACCTGCGCATCTCCCACAAGCACCTGCTGTCGCTGAGCCCCGGCCTGAGGACGGAGGTGATGCAGATCAGCGGGGAGACGGTGCAGCGCGTGCTGGAGGGCACCACCTTCCACCGCCCCGCCCACTCCCTCCTCCTGGAGGCCGACAAGGTCACGGTCATCCGGCTGACCTCCCTGCAGAAGGGCGACTGCAACCTGGACCAGCTGTGCCGCCGCTCCTCCTCCAAAGCCGCCCTGGCCTCCTCCCTGGCGCACGCGGAACTCCAGTCCGACGGCGAGTCGGCCCTGACGCGTCTCCTCGGGGACATGACGTTGACCGCGGGGGAGCTGGGTGACGTCGCGCGTGACGAGAAAGGGGCTGACGTCAAGACGGGCGGGGTGAAGGTCAAGCTGGGTCTGAAGGTCAAGGACGGCGTGTTCCGCGTCCTCGGGGAGAAGATCCCGCGCCTGACCCCTTTGCTGCCCGTCGGCGACAAGGTGTGCGTGGTCAAGAGGGAGAACCTCATCGCCCCCAGCGTGCTCAGCAAGCATCTGCCCTTGTCGAAAGCCTTCAGCCACTCGCCCGTCTCGCAGTTCTCCCGCAACTGGACGCACAAGGTGGGGCCCTCGCCGCCGTCGCACGGTCAGGCCTCGCCGGCCTCTTCTGGCGTGGACCGCATGTTCTTGCACCGCGCCGCCAGTGACGGCAAGGTCGGGGGCATGTTCCCCGCCCTGCCTCATCCCTGCGACCGTCTGAAGCCTCACAGAAGCCTGGGTCACCTCGGCCAGAGCTGCGCGTCCGATAAGCCGCTGTGTTCTTCGTCGTCGTCGTCCTTGACGTTGTGCGGGTTTCCATCTTCCTGTTCAACGAGCGTCAGTAGTAGTAGTAGTAGTAGCAGTACTAGCACTAGCAGCAGCAGCAGCAACGCTTTCTCTGCCTTGCCCACCTTCACCAGTTCCACCTTCCCCGCCGTGTCTTTCCAGTCCGCCATGTTCCTCCAGCCCAAGGCCATCAAGACGGAGCAGAGCGGGGCGGACTGCGACAGTCCCCGGGTCCCCTTCTCCAGCGCCATGCCCCACTCCGCTCAGGCGCACAAAGCCTCCCCGCTTCAGGGACACTCTCACGGTCAGGGCGGCGGTCCTCAAGGACACAGCAGCTTTTCACAGGGTCATGGCTCGGCTCAAGGGCACGGGGGTCAAGGGCACGGGGGTCAAGGGCACGGGGGTCAAGGGCACGGGGGTCAAGGTCATGGAGCTGCTCAGGATCACGGCTCCACGCCGTTTCATACCTCCTCTTCTCACGGTCACGGAGGTCCTCAAGTCAGTGGGGGTGCTTCTCATGCGGGTCAGAGAGGCAAGGGCAGCTTTGTTACGGGTCCTCCACAAAGTGACTCTGCGCGGTCTTCAGCTGGAACTTTCTACAGCCGAGGTGTCCAGAATTCTTCAGTGAGCACATTCGAGTCCAGGAACAGTCAGTCTCATTCCAGCTCGGGAGGGAGGACCTCGGGGTTCTCCAGGGGCGGCGTCCAGCAGGGTTCTTCAGCGACACACGAGGAGTCCCTGTCCTTCAGAATCAACGAGTCGGGCGGCGGAGGGGGCATGAACAGGTCTATAAAACGTGGCGGTGGTTTCGCGCCTTCCTCTCTACCCTATTCCAAGTCTATACCTCCGGGGCTGAACCCTCGGTCGTCATCAAGACCTCTGGTCAGGCTCTCAGCGCCGCTGGTGTGGTCAAGTCCACCGGTCAGTCAGGGTCATCCTCGTCCTCCAGCAGCAGCAGCCATGGACACCCCCCAGCCGGCCCAAAGGGGCAGGGATGGAAGGTGGAGGCGGAATGCAGACGGGGGGGTACGCCACCAGCTCGGGCCCGAAGTCTAACGCAGACTACGTGTGGAAAGGGGACGTCAAGTACGGCAACAGTTCTCACAAACCTCGCTGGTCGAGTGTGGGGATGAAGACCTCCACGTCCACGTCCACAATGACCACCTCGGGCACCTCTGCCGCTGTGAGCAAAGAGGGCGGGGCGATGCCCAAGTGGCCCTCCTCCCGCTCCCACAGCTCCTCCTACTCTGCTACAGACATGTCGGGCTCCTCAAGCGCTGCGCTGGATTCTGGAGGCAAGGAGGGCGGCGGTAAAGACCTGAACAAATCGTCCTCCTGGCCTGGCTCCAAACAGCACAACTTCTCGAAGTCCCATGCCTTTGGTGGCGGTGGTGGTGGTGGTGGTGGTGGTGGTGGTGGAGGTGGTAGCTCCTCCTCGTCAGCATACCCAGCCATGTCCAGTGCCTCCATGCCGCCTACGAATGCTCCCTCCTCGACAAGCTCGGCTGCTTTCACTGCCGGAGGTCCCATGCCCTCGTCCATGCCGTCAGCAGCTGGGGGGCACGGCTACAGCGGGGAGCGGGGCTACCACGGCAGGGACGGCTACCTCCACAGCAAGAACCTGCCCCACGGAAGGGACAACTTCTGTGTCAAGACCACCACCCCTCACAGCAGAGACAGTTCCCACGGCAGAGACGCCGCCCACGGAAGGGACAGTTCTTACGGCAGGGACCACGCTCACGGCAGGGACAACGCCCACGGCAGGGACAGCTCCTACAGCAGGGACAACGCCTTAGCCAGGGACAGTTCCCACGGCAGGGACAACCCATACGGGCGAGACGCCCATCTCGGCAGGGACAGTTCCCATAGCGGCAGGGACAACCCGTATAGCCGCGACAACAGGAGCAGCGCCCACGGCAGAGACGGGGGTCCGTACATGAGAGACGGCAGCGGCAGTAGGAGCACGCAGTGGTTCCACGCGAACTCCTCCATGTCCAGGCCCAGTCGTGCCCAGCCCGCCTCCTCCTCCGGCTCCGGCTCCGCCGACGCGGCCGCTCCCTTCACGGGCTTCATGGGCCACAGCTCCACCAACGCTGGAAAACTGCCTCAGCCCACCATCCACTCCTCCTCCAAGAACGCGTCCTCTGCCTCAGCGCCGACCAGCAAACACAGAGAGGGGACGACGAGAGACACGGCAGGTCCAGGGGTCGGGGTACGGACTTTCCCCAGCAGCAGCAACAACAACAGCAACAACAACAGCAGCAACAACAACAGTAACAGCAACAGCAGCAGCAGCGCAGCTCCCAAAGTCGCCTCGAGAGACGTTGCCGGGACCAAGCCCAAGACCAACAGCCAGTGGGACTTTGACCAGATGTTTTCGGACGAGAGTTCCAGCAATTCCTTCACCACCAACCTAGACAACCTGGACTACGACAACAGCCTCTCCCCTGCCGCCTCCACCTCCACCCCCACCACCGCCACCCCCTGCACCTCCACCACCACCACCTCCTCCACCACCACCACCACCACCGGCAGCCACAGCAGCCGAGGCGTGGGTAGGGAGGGGACCACGCCATCTTCGGGCTCTGGGGTGAAGGAGTTCGGGCTGGGAGTGTTCGGGGGATTCGGCACGGCTGGCAAAGACGGTAACGATAACGACATTCAGCTGACCCATTTTTCCTCCAAGTCTTAAGGAGAGGGGCGTACCACTTCCATCGTCTTGTCTAGCTGTCCTGCCAGTCACTCAGAAAGACTTTGTTCTTTTTCTCCCCCTGAACGTACAAAAAAGTATTCGGGGGGGAAAATGTCCCGTTTCCGGATACTTGGGGGAACTTGAGTGTATTCTGTTCCCAAATCGTCACGGACAAGTGGGTTGGGATTTTTTGTGTGTGTCCACTGTTCCCATTTGTCAAGGAATGTGGTTCTGTATCAAAGGCAGTGGCTCTATATTCTGTTCCACTATTATTGTGTGTGTGTGTTTTTTTTAATGTTTTTTTTTTATCAGTCTGTGTGTGTGTGTGATTGTGGTTTCCTTAGGGTGAATATTTTTCTCTTGAGTGATGTTTGAGAGTGTAGTCATTTTTTGTTGCGCAGGCATAGAACCAAATGGAAACATACACGCGCGCGTACAAAGGAATCATTCACTGGTTGATTCAATACGTCTGTGTGAAGAGATACCCTTATTCTTCCTGGGATATTCCATGAAAAACAGAACTGCACAGCTTTTATTTTCTTCACAAAAAAATAATTTCTTTTCTCTTTTTTTTTTCAATCTGCACAATGTTTTTCCCCCGAGGCAAATAATGGAATGGCATTCCTTTTAGACTAGACAAACGTGGAATGGAGTTAGGAATCGAGAAAGAAACTGCATTTGTGGGAAGGTTTTTGTTGAGTGTGTGTGTGTGAAGACATCAGTGAAGTAAATATATATAAGAATTGTTATGTACGGTGTCATTATGACAGTTTATATCAGTTCTGTGTTATTTTAGATGACTTTGTGACTTTCCATGAACTGTACACGTCACTGGTGGGTAGGGGTGTTGTGTAGAACAAGATGACGTCAAGTCATGACGAGTCAGAGCAGAAACTCGTGACGTCACTGTGAAAGTGACGCAGACTGCCTGCCCCGGATTGTGTAGTCAGTATTGAACTCATAGAGATTTGACTAGTTTGAAAAATAGAACAGTTAGATGGTAGAATGTGATTGATTTTTTTTCACCGTTTTCCACAACTGAAAGAGATGTTCGAAGATGATGACAATGTGTTGTTGAAAAACGTGTGGGAGATCATTTTGTTTTGTTGTTAGTTTTTTAATTTTATTTTAAAGGCAAGATCATGTTGTGTGTGTGTGAATGAAATAACGTTTTAAAACTGTGAACAATATGTTAAAACTTTCAGTATTTCATCTCAGTGATAGGGAATTGTGTGTATATGTTTTGTTTTGTTTTGTTTTTATCAGGGCCTTGTTTGTTTGTGTCTTTGTTAGTTTGGGGGTGGGGGGGGGGGGGTTTGGCGGGGAGGGGGAGACGTAGAAGCGGAACAGATATATTTTCAAAGGATGATATGATGGTGGACATCATAGTTTTACACACACACATGCACACGCGCGCCCGATGGGGAGATCAATATCGGTGTGCATTGCCATTGCCATCCAATTGTTCACAGTATTGTCAGTCCTAAACTTTATCCTCTCTCCTCCCCCACCTCCCAACCCTTCTCCCAACTCCAAACCTTCTTTATCTGAGCTAGTTACCCTTGTTTTGGGCGGAATATCTTGAGGAAAGAGAGAAAAACAAGAAGAAGGGAACCCAACATTAAACTTAATAATAATAAGAAGAAGAAGAAGAATAATGTATGGAATTTATATAGCGCTGCATCTTGTAAAGTAACAAATCAAAGCGCAATAGTGCAATGTTATATACAGCAAACAGTTTGGGTTAAAAGAAGCCGGTTTCTTTTTAAATTGCAATGGGTTTGTGTAACTGTTCCTAGGCGTATGGATCCAAGATCATCATCTTATGGCTTACCATACTGTAGGAGATATATGAGGCTCTAAAAAAGAAAGAGAGAAAGAAAGAATAAATAAAGTGTAGTGTTTTTTCAAAGAAAATGCCATGTTTTGCCATTTATTTGCGGGTTGGGGGGGGGAGGGGGTGGTTTTTTGGTGGGGTCTTTTTGGGGTGGGGGTAGTTTTGGGGTCAGAATGGCTCAGCAGACATAGCACTTGCTGTGCTCTTTCCAAGCTAAGGTTAAGCAGCGCTGAGCATGGTTGCCTCTTGGATGGGTGATTTGACTTCAGTACAGTCCCCCAGTTGACCCAGCTGGAAATGGGCACCTTGCTGCCCTCTTTAAGGACAGGGAAGGTAAAGCAACAAAGGAGAGGAGATGGGCGCCACCCGCAATATGCCAGCCCCTAGAGAAGCTGAGGTCTCTGACACCTCGCTCCCCAACGATCACATAGGTTATAGGAACACCTTTACCTTTGTTTTCCAGAAAGAAAAAAACAATCTTCTGTGTTCAATATGCACGTGCATCGTGAAAAAATGTCACCCTCACCACCTCTCTGAAGAGTGCTTTCATATCAAAATCATTGAGGAAAATCATAGTTTTGTGAGGAAAACCTTACATCTGAACAAAACGCACCTAAAAACAGCAGCAAGAGGAAATGCTGGGCTGCGCTGTGATTTCCTGCTCTCTTCCCCTGGGAGAACAGCCTCAAATTCAAACAGAGGGGGGAAAAAAACGCTGTCTGATGAGAATATGGAACAGTATCAGAGTATGTACTATTGGTTCAGTCTACTTTCGGCAAGAATATAGGCCAGCGTTACGTTTACCATGTTTTCAAGTTTATAGGATGCTTACAGCACCAACCTTGTTCAGTTTAAGAGAGATTGTTGTCACATAATTTCCTTTTGAAAAAAAAAGACCGTTCAGAATTGTTGCATGGCATTTCCCAAAGAAGTTTCAGCTTTATTATGTAAGTGAAAGCAGTCCAGTACTGTAGCATATATATCTCTCTCTATATATATATATACTCCAAGAAATATCATTTGTTGCCTAACATTTTGTGATAGAGAACACCATGAGCAGTTTCAGTGTGTTTCTTCCAAGCAGTCGGTATCCAAGCAGTTGTTCTGTGTCAGAGGCATAGGGTAGTTTTTATCCCGACATAAGCACTACCTCCCGCTAGATATATAGATTCTTTTCAATTGTGATAATCAGCAGAAATATGGAAGAGCTCCATTTTCCAGACTCACTTTGGTAACGAAAGTGTTTTCAAAGAGCCTGTCATTTGTTGAGTCAGTATTCAATTCTCACTGGCACGACCCCACCACCAGAAATGTAATGGTAGGGTTTTGCAGCTTATTTTGTGATCCTTATTTTTTTAATTTGGGGTTGGTTTAGATAAGTGTCTTTTGTAGGTTTGGGTGTTTTGGCGATGGTCGCTTGTTTGTGTGTATATATGTCTATGTCAGTTTTGTATGATTATTTTTATTTGTTTGTTGGGATGTTTGTTTTTGTCTTTCGGGAAGTTTGGGGGAGGCTTTTGTTCGTCTTTCGGGAAGTTTTGGAACGGAATTTGTCTTTCGTGAAGTTGGGGGGATGGGGGGTGTCTTTCAGGAAGTTCTGGGGAGGAATTTGTCTTTGGGGAAGTTTTGGGGAGGAATTTGTCTTTTGGGAAGGTTTGGGGAGGAATTTGTCTTTCGGGAAGTTTTGGGGGGAGGTTTTTGTTTGTCTTTCGGGAAGTTGGTGGAAGGTTGCTGTATATTGTAAAGTTTTGTTTTCCTCTGTTGTTGTTTTAAGCATGTTGACGAAAAAAAGAGTGATGAAAACCATCTGTGAAACTGAGGCGTGTTGAGGAGAGGAGAAGAGTCTGACCAGTGTGATGTGTTAGTGGGTGACTTTGCACTGCCAAATTCTGTTGTGTTTTTTTGTCCTTCGTTTTCTTTCTTTCTTACTTACATGAGCTTCTTTACTGCCTACATTGTCATAGAAGTTTCTTTCTTCCTCTTGAATCTAGTTGAGATTATAAATCAGGAATAGTGATAAAGACCTTGAGGTACTCTAAAATACAAAGTGTGTGCATGTAAAAGCAGGTGTGAGCATGTAGGTTAGAGGTAACTGCAGGTACTGTCTGTATCTTATTAATAGTCCAGGTAGTTCTCTTTTGTCTGAAGAAATTTAGTGGGGCGAGGGTGATTTTTTTTGTGACTAGTGTATTTGAAAAAAGGAGGAGAAAGTGTGTTATCAAACTTTTGAATGATAATCAATGCCGTGTAGATGATGTGATAAGATATGTTGTGCTGTTCTTATGATTGATTATCGTTTCGCATCTGTGTTTTTGCTTGTGCCATTTCATGTGGTGAAGTTTTGTAGGTGATGATTGCTTTGAAGGATTGATAATGGGACACAATTGTGATTTCTTGATGCTAATGAACTTTTTTTTTGAAAATTGTTTATTTGGGATAACGATGATTACTTACTGACTTAGATTTTAGATGGCTGGCCTAAATTTTGTAACCAGTATGTGTGTTAGTGTGTTAACACTTATCTATAGATATGATTTCAGTCTGAGTAAGTGACAAGTAATTCTGTGTGCGTGCGTCCATGCGCGCGTGCCGTGTGTGTAGAAGGAGGGAGTAGTTAGAAAGTGAGCCACAGTGCATAGTTGTGTGAAGTGAAGAAATCGTGAAATTCAGAAGAAGAAGAAAAAAGTAAGTACTGTCACTGACACTTTTTATCGTTTGTTCCCATGTGGTGGTTGTAAGAAAAAAGAAATTGTATTTGATTGTATTACCATGAATATATTCTGTGTTCTTAATTGACTGTAAACGGGTGGAAGGAATGGCAACGTTCTTTTTTGTGTGTGTTGTATTTTGTGTGTGTATTTTTTATGTGTTTGTTATTTTCTTTCGCATCACCATTGGCCATGGAATTTCCGAGTAAAGGGTGAAACTGTCAACGGGTATTACAGCACTCGGGGCACACAGACACGTACACACACGTGTGTATCCCCTCCCCTCCAACCTGCCGATCTTCAAGTCAAGTCACGGCAAGGCAGGGTCTATTACAGTGTGTGTCCTCACGACACCAAAACCTTTACTGGAGTACGCCGGTTGTCGTGGCCTGACAATTTTAGCTGTAGCCGTCAAATGTAATTTTGGTGGGGTTTTTTGGTGGAAGATATATATATATATATAACATTTGTAACTTTGATATCATGTCTTTGAACCGTACTGTGTCATCGTTGTCTTGATAAGTGATAATAATAGTGGAGCGTTGAATGTGATTTCGCTATCAGAAGTGAGCATCTAGTGGACTTGACGGACCATACTCTGTTCTTCAACTTGTCAAAATGCTGCGTTGATCAATTGATGATGATTGTTGATGTTGTAAGAGTCGGTGACATTGTCGAATCTGTGATGAGAGGACTGGTCTGTTCCTGGGTGGACGTTCTGAGAAAGGAAAGAATCCCTTGAATCTGTTTCCAAACTGTCTTGTCACCAGAATGGTTCCCAGATTGAATTAATGATTGATAGCCTAGTGTAGTTCTAAACATGGCCAACCAACGGCAATACATGTGTCCTTAACGCAAAGACTGAAGTCATGTAGTAGCTCCTCAATCCCTCTGTGTGTGTGAGAGAGAGAGAGAGAGAGACAGACAGACAGACAGAGAAAGAAAGAGAGAGAGAGAGATAGTATTGGAGAGGGGTTGGGGGTGAAATCAAGTCCGCATTTCTTATTATAACTTGCATGAATTTTGTTTTTATTGACCATTATGATGTAATATCAATGTTGGTTGGCTGGTCAACTTGATAACATGTCCAAACTCTCACCTTGACGTGGTTTTGATTACAATAATGACACAGAATAGTAATGCCCCCCCTCCCCCCTTTTTGTGTGTGTGTAAACTGTTCTGAAAGTGATGGTTCCTTTATATTATCGGTTGGGGTTGTTGGGGTTGTTTATTTTCTTTACTGGTAATATTGTTCAATTGGCACTAAAGTGGTTATTGTTTGGATACCTTGTGTTCTTAGTTAAGAGAGACGTTGTGGACCTGTTCATCGTCAAACCAAAGGAATGTTCATTATTGTTGTTAGCGCTGTTGGTGTTGTTGTTGTTGTTGTTGTTCTGCCTGGCCGGCCTGACAGCAACAAAGTCTTGGTGGTGTTAAAAGATTGGATACGTGTGATGACAATGTTACAGACATACAATGTTACAGACATACAATGTTTCAGACATGCATACATACCTACGTACCCTGCCCTGGGAAAAGCAAAGTGACGTGCGTGGTTAATTGAAAGAAAAAAAAAATGTCAACCTAGTCATGGGTTTTGTTCGTTTTGTATACATGTATTATTATCTATATTATGTGTATATCGCATGATGAATATTTGTAGAAAGACTAATGTGCGCAGTTAATTTCAGTAGCAAAGTTCTAATTTTTTTTCTCCACAGTACAAATTATGCGAAATGTAATCTGTGTAAACATTCTCTCTCTCTCTCTCTCTCTCTCTCTCTCTCTCTCTCTCTCTCTCATTCATAGAAAAACATAGCGCCCAAGCGTACATGTGACGTCACTTCCCTTTTTTCTTTTTTTAATTACGGACCGGTTATGAAATCATCGGACATGTCACGTGGTGTGTTTGATGGTTTGCAAGTGACGGTTCGTGTTTGATGATCTCCTCCATAAGTGTGGGTGTGGGCTGATTTTAAACACATGAATATTTTTTTCTTTTTTTTAATGGCCAGCAGTGAATTATACCACCGATAACTGTATCCTTCTTAGGTGTTGTCTCGTGCAGCCTGTTATGCGTTGTTTTTTCAAGTTTTTGTCATTGAGCACTTCGTTCCCCCCCCCCCCCCCCCCCTCATCCCCCTACCCCCTTCCTCCACTACCACTCTACCCCCTCTCTCTCTTTCTCCCCCTCTTTTTGTGTAAATAAAAAACCCATATAGCCCCACATCTGGTTTGCATAAACTGTAGGGAGGGAGTGAGTGAGTGAGTGAGTGAGTGTGTGTGTGTGTGTGTGTGTGTGTGTGTGTATGCGATTGTGTGCGTGTGTGTATTTTAGGATTTGAGGTGAATGCTTTTTTCTTGACATGAGATGAGGTATAACACTACTATATTGGTTGTGGTTTGAAGGGGAAAGACAGAGAAAAACAAAAAAATATCAAAAGAAAGGGGAAAAAAAAAGAAAGTAAATCTAGGACCTGTGGCACCCAACCCATTTTGAATTATGTTTCTGGTTTGTCAGAATTTGAAATTGAAAAAGGATGTTGGAAATAGTGGTGTGTGAGTGAGTGAGTGTATGCGGTTTTTTTTTAATTATTTGATTCAGCAATTTCATTGAAACCAAGGTGTGAACCAGAAAAGTACATTTTCAGCAACAACAACAACAAAATGTTATTTAAAAAAAAAAAAAAAGATCACTTTGACCTTGACCTAGATTAAGATCACACTATCATGAAAACCGTTTTTTTCTTAAAAATGTGTTTCTGGTTATCCCCAAAATCTTCCGAGTAGTTACCGCGAAATCGATTCATACACAACATTGTCAAGAGTTTTTAAAACTCTGAGCGTCCTAGTGACCTTAAACCAAGGTCAAGGTCACTGCAGATTTGTTTTTGATCTGTTCTTCCCGTCGCCATTTTGGGAGTACTTGTGTGAGGAGGTTGAATTTATTGAAAGAATCTCTTCCTTTTTTTTTTTCCTTCTGTAAACCTTATCCATAGGTTATGTGTTATGACCAGGATATTGTTGCTTTGTTTTTAAATTGTAAGATGTAACAGGACTAGCATTCATTTTGAGTTGCTTCATTTTGTGTGATTATGGTGCACCCATATTTGAATTTGTTTTGAACACTTTCCAACCTAAAAATTGACGGTTGAACGGGGGTCAAGGCAAGGAGACCTTTTGGCCCTGTCATTTCAAAGCCCTAGAGGAGTTGAGTGTCCGCACATGTTTTTGAGAGGATTCCCCACCCCCTCCCTCCCCCATCGTCTTGTGAGGAATAGGGGGGAATATAGCTCGACTCTGCTAGTAATGTTCTGTTAACAATTTGCTCATTGAGTTTAAAGCATTTTCTGAATGTATGGCATTCGACTCTGTGTGTGTGTGTGTGTGTGTGTGTCCTTGCTTTGCCAGTTGAAAATGCATCCTCTTTAGGCGTTCATCTTATAAAAACTAAAGTTTATTGAGCCCATGTGATTTTTTTCCCCCTACTACCCTGGGTTTTGGCCAAGTTTTGTGATTTTAAAGCTTCGGTGAGTCGAAACCACGCGCGCGTGGGCATGTACGTCTGTCTGTGTGGAGCATATTTTGACCAAGAGAGAGAGAGAGAGATTGTGTGATTGTGTGCGTGTATTTGAACGCTCGTCCATATTAGACAGGACATTCTAGTGGGTAAGATTTTTTTTTGTCTGGCAAGCTTTGCGGGGGAAAAAAAACAACGTTCACTGTGATTTCTGATGACTGCGATGATTTTTTTGGTGTGACTGCATCTGATGACATCATTCTGTCATCATTGGCTGATGAAGATCTGATTGACATACTGACAAGGCCCAATGACGTCGGGTTTAAGGGCCTGGTTGGTACATACATACATCACAGGCTTTTTTTTTCTTCTAAATTTTATTCTTTTATATGGAGGATAATGGAATAAGCACTTGTGTGCTAGAGGCAGAGAGGCACCTGGGTGTTCGGATACCCTGGCATTTTGGGTTAGGTGGAGTGTGTGGTACTCAGATTGTGATATATATACAAAGGCTGGCCGCTGGTCACCTTGCGGTAGTCTTTACTTGACACGAGTTTTACCTGCTCTGTGAGTCTGACACCTCTCTCTCTGTGTCTCTGTGTGTCTCTCTCTGTCTATGTCTGTCTGTCTGTCTGACTGTCTGTCTCTCTCTGTCTCTGTCTCTTCTCTCTCTGTCTCTCTCTCTCTCTATCTCTCTCTTAAATTGACTTTGAAAGTGCATATAATCATGCGCTTCCTCTTCTCCCAGCTCAGATGATTAAGGGCTTATGAGTAAAATCCAGTTGGTTGATAATTGGGATAGAAATAGTTTGCATCCCCTGCCGACCCCCCCAACCCTCCCCCCCCCCCCCCCCCCCCCCCACCCCCACCCCAAATGATAGATAAATAAATAGATGACAATTTTTTTTTTTAAGAGCAAGAAAAAAATTTTTACAAGATTTTCTCTTTCGTGTAAAATTGATATTCCCCATTTTCATCAACTGCCAATTCTCTGGGAACAGACCACTCTACATCAGAACCCACCGGAGACAAGCAAACAAACAAAACAAAACAAAAAGTCTTTTTTATTTAGAAGATATGGCCGGCCACGTTCTGCTTTTATTCTACTGCCAGCAGAGATATCTTATAAACCAGCGACCGTGTAAAACTAGAACCAAGTAGAAATAAATAAATGCGTTTTCGTTTAGATTTAGAACATTAAGCTTCTTGCGACCGTGTAAAACTAGAACCAAGTAGAAATAAATAAATGCGTTTTCATTTAGATTTAGAACATTAAGCTTCTTGCGACCGTGTAAAACTAGAGCCAAGTAAATAGATCAATAAATAAATAAATAAAATAAAACAATAAATAAATGCATTTTCATTAGATTTCTAGAACATTTGGCTCCTTGCCCTAAACATCTGCACTGAAAGACAGATCTCCCCAAACCCATTAACGCCGGTGTCAGGAGTGTAATGCCGCCTATAAACCTGGGGTTGTTTTTGGGGGAGGGGGGGGGGGGTGTTTTTTTCTATTACAGCTTTTAGTACCTTATTTGCGTTGATGGTCCATGAAAAGGGGTTAGGGGAAGAGGATGGGGAGAGAAGGGTTGCACTAGCACTTAGAAAAGGAGAACGGGCGCGTGCGCACACATACACACTCACTCTCTCTCTCTCTCTCTCTCTCTCTCTCTCTCTCTCTCTCTCTCTCTCTCTCTCTCTCTCTCTCTCTCTCTCTCTCCCCTCTCTCTCTCTCTCTCACACACTCTCACTCTCTGTCTCTCTCACATGCACACACACACTCTCTCTCTCTCTCTCGCACACACACACACTCTCTCTTTCACACACACACACACACAATCTCTCTCTCTCTCTCTCTCTCTCTCCTCTCTCTCTCTCTCACTCTCACACACACACACACCTACCACTCACATCTCAACTCCACTTCACTCACACTCTCTCTCTCTCTCACACACTCTCACTCACTCTCTCTCTCACACACACACAACACACACACACACACACACACACACACACACACACACACACA
>CM054155.1:34762459-34777459 GCA_028751875.1 Rapana venosa | reverse complement strand
AAATTGAAGACTTACTTACTTACACACACACAAGAAAACATCAGTTAAAATGTTTAAGACCCACATTCCAATGATTATTAACATGAGGCGCACTGAAGCAGTACCATTTCCCCCCCAATTTTGTTGTTGTTTTTTGTTGTTGATTGAAAATTAAAGTTCGAATCATATGATGCAGAGATGGGGCATGGATTGTGTGTGTCATCTGGAAAAGGTAGTAGGCCTAGGCTAGAAAGCACAACCAAGAGTCGGAAGTTTGTTTTTAAAAAACAAAAAAACTTTTCACCTTCACCAAGTTCTGTGAGGCTTGCAGACTCATCGACTCATAAAAAGAGGGAAAATGCGTTACCGAGTGGCTAAAATTAATATAACATTTTTTTTTACACATTTTTAAAACTCAACTTGATAACCATTAATTTGGAGCAGTTTTATTTATTTACTTTTTTGTACATGAAATGACTAAATAAAAGCTATTTGCGAAGGGGGGGAGGGGGGCTTTTGTTTTGTTGGTTTATTGTTGTTTTTACATCCCTGTTGTTTCTCCTTTGGTCACGCAGATCCATATTTTGTTTCACCCCCCCCCCCCCCCCCCCCCTTCCCCCACCCACCCCCTTTTTTACGCTTTTTTTATTTTAAAAAGGGAGTAAATAAAATAAGGTGAAGATAAAGATGTGTCAGTGATAGCCTAGACCTCCTCCAGGCAACAAACCAAGAGAGATGATGGCTTCTGTCGAATGATCTTGAAGGATGATGATATCCTCAAGAAGTAGAAACAGCCCTGAATGAACTTTCTTCGTCAGTAGAACTAAAACCAACGTAAATTGGATTATCATGACACAAAAACACAAACAAAAAACAGTGTTCGTTCATCGGCTAGAACTACTGAGGTCTGCCAACGGTGACATTTTGTTGCGTATGCGACCGTTTGTTGTTGTTGTTGTTGTTCTTTTTCTTTCTGCATACCATTAAGCTAGCTGCATTCCGACTTGAAGGATGATGTCTAAACACGAGGTTTGACTTGAACGCGAGATGCTCTGGTGCATTCATATACCGAGGTTTCCGGGGTTTGTTTGTTGTTGTTGTTTGTTTTGTCTCGCCCGAAGGACTTTCAGGGGAGTGGATTCAGTACGGATGCTAACTCCAGGGGAGAAAAATCCCCTTGAACCGGCGTCTCGGGGATGGGCTCGATCCCGGGCCGTCAGATCGCGAGAACAGCGCCCTAACCACTAGGCTTTTCCGCCCCCTCTCCTAGTCCTTCGGATGAGACTATAAACCCAGGCCCCGTGTGCGAACGCACGCAGAACATTTGCGCACACGTTAAATCCTGTTCCGCTTTTCGTAAGACTAGGCCATTGTGTGCCGGTGGGAACAGATGACAAAATTTACAAAACCCGCATACACACGGGGATGGGATGTAAAAAACACACATAAGTGTTTATTCCATTATCTTCGATATAAAAGAGAAAAAAAAGAAAAGAAAGCGCCATCTTCCCCATAAAACGAAATTACAACGTTGGTATGATGTTTTAGAACTGAGTGGACTATCAATGATAAGAAGATCTGACTTTTTAATTTTTTTCTCTCCTCAGAACAGTCCTCCAGATTTTAAATCTCCTTACCATGGTAAATGATTATTTATTATTGCTAGCATGATGTTATGCCTGAAAATAGCGCGGACTGCATGTTTTAAAAAAAAAAAAAAAGCCACATGATTGTTTATTGATCATCCTCGAAATAAAATATATGATTTGAATTTCGCAGCTTTTGGTAATAGAAAATTGTTAGCCCTTGCATCTTCAAGTTAAACTTATTGCTCATTGTTTTATCTCATAAAAAAACGTATTAATAAAACCATGCTCCATTTTTCTTTCTTTCTTTTCTTTTCATTCGTTCTTTCTTCGTTCGTTCTTTCTTTTTTTTCTTTAAAAAAAAAAAAAAAGATTGGCTGGTTGCGTCTCACGTTACTTGCTTACGTTGGTTTATTTTTCTTTCTTTCTTTCTTTATTAATTGTTATTATTATTATTGTATAAATTATTATTATTGTTGTTATTATTATTTCTGTGTATGCTAGGCTTGCTTGTTCATTCATTAGCTCTGTTCCTTAGCTTGATTGTTCGCTAGTTGATCGGTTGAGCTTGGCATTTTTGAAGTATTTTGTTCTGGAGTTGCCGGTTTGCTCTATTGCTTTGAGTTGTGTACAAGGCACTCCTCGAGAAGGGGCTCCTGATCCTGAGTTGCAGTGCCACAGAAACGCTGGTGATAGGGTAGGAAGGAAGGTGGCAGGACGGTTAAGACGTTCACGAACCTGCCTAACAAGTAAACCTGTGAGGTTGTGGGTTCGATTCCCAGCTTTAACCTTTCAAGTTTGAAGAGAAAATCCGATTGAATGTCAAAAAAATCCTTCGGATGAGGCTATAAAACCGAAGCCCCGTGTGCAAACGCACGCAGAATATCTTGCGCACGCGTTTAAAAAAAAAAAAAACAACACCCGTCCCGCCTTTTGGAAGAGTAGGCCATTTCGTGCTGGTGAGAACGGATGACAGTTCAAAAAACAAACAGATACTCACAGGTGTCGTGTTTAGACATCATCCCCGAAGTTGGAATGTACCAGCCTAAGGGGGGAATGGGGGGGGGGGGGGGGGGGGGGGTTGATGGTCGCATACGCAAAAATCTCACCATTGGTAAATCTCAGAGCTCTAGCCGAGGAACGAAAAAAGAAATGTGATAGGTTTCAAGTGTCCAAAGTATGCTGAGCTCATCCAATGGCGATGTACAGTTTCAGTGTTACACGGACACTGGTAGATATGTGATAGGTTTCACCGGTCAAAAGTATGCTAAACTCATCCTATTTAGATAGAGAGTTTCAATGTTACATGGACACTGGTAGATCATATATGATGTTCCAACTGTCAAAAAATACGCCAAGCTCACTGTGTTAGGATGCAGTGTTTCAATGTTGCATGGACACTAAAATACGCCCAACTCACTGTGTTAAGATGCAGAGTTTCATTGTTACATGGACACTGGTAGATAATATATGATGTTCCAACTGTCAAAAAATACGCCAAGCTCACTTTGTTAGGATGCAGTGTTTCAATGTTACGTGGACACTAAAATACGCCCAACTCACTGTGTTAAGATGCAGAGTTTCAATGTTACATGGGCACTGGTAGATGTATGATAGGTTTCACCTGTCAAAAGTATGCCAAACTCATCCTATTTAGATAAAGAGTTTCAGCGTTACATGGAGGCCTGCAAAGCAGTTTGCTGCATGCTGTGGACTGTTGAACCAGGCTGTGTGTTGTGTGTGTGGTGTGTGTGTGTGTGTGTGTGTGTGTGTGTGTGTGTGTTGTGTAGGTGTGTGTGTGTGTGTGTGTAGGTGTGTGTGTGTAGGTGTGTGTGTGTGTAGGTGTGTATGTGTGTGAGTGTGTATGTGTGTGTGTTTGGGCGTGTGTGTGTGTGGTGGTTATTGTATGTTTGTTTCCTTGTGTCTCTCTCATAGTTCATTAACACACTTGCAGACAGTTTTACAGTTAAACAAAGAAAAAACTTATGGTCAGAATAAAAAAACAACAAACGAACAAATGATCTCCCATTGAACAAAAAAACCGAAAACAACACAACAACAACATGTAAAATAAAACCACATTAGTGTCGCTGTTTTCCCCCCCGTAATGTATTTTAACATTGTTATAACCAGATTAAGGGGACGGGATAGCTCAGTGGTCGGAGCACTTCGCTTTCCCCCAGCCAAGTTAAGCAGCGTCGAGCATGGTTACCAGTTGGATGGGTGACCGTTTGCGCGCCTTGGCTTCAGTACAGTTCCCCCAGTTCACCCAGCTGTAAATGGGTACCTGCCCTCTTAAGGGTCAGGGAAGGTAAAGCAGCGAGGGAGAGGAGATGGGCGCCGCCCTCAATATACTGGCCCTAGAGAAGTGAGGTCTCTGACGCCTCGCTCCCCTACGACCTAATAGGTTATGGGACTCCTTTACTTTTTTACCTATAACCAGATTTCCTCCAAGAATTCTTTTTAATTTTTAAGAAAAGAAATCCAAACCTTTTCAAATCATAAAGTTAAAACTGAAAAGTTTGGGGTGGTGGTGGTGGAGGAGGGGTTACTTACTATGTTGCATCAGGTTTAAAAAAACAACAACACAACAGCAACTGGACACAACGCGAGGAGGAAGAGCAAAAAATGCCAATGGCTGTTTGTGACACTGCTAGCTATCTTAGGCCAATATATCTATGTATGTATAATATATATATATATATATATATATATATATATATATATATATATATTATATATATATATATATATACAAAACACACAACACACTCAACACAACACACAAAATAGATAGATAGATACATAGATAGAGAGACAGATAGATAAAGAGATAAAGGTAGGATAGGTAGGTAGATAGATAGATATTCAGTTTTTATTTTATTTTATTCTTTTATATCGAGGATAATGGAATAATCAATTATGTGCTTTTTTTACATCCAGTCCCCGTGTGTATGCGGTTTTGTAAATTCTGTCATCTGTTCCCACCGGCACACAATGGCCTACTCTTACGAAAAGCGGAACAGGAATTAACGTGTGCGCAAGATCTGCGTGCGTAGATATATAGATAGATAGATAGATAGACAGACAGAGAGCCACACAGACAGACAGGCAGGCAGACAGACAGATAGATAGATGGTAGGTAGGTAGGTAGATAGATAGATATAGAGAGAGGGGTAGGATAGGTAGGTAGATAGATAGATAGATATAGAGAGAGGGGTAGGTAGGTAGATAGATAGATAGATATAGAGAGAGGTAGGTAGGTATGTAGTACATAGATAGGTTGGTAGGCAGGTAGATAGATAGATATTAGGTAGATAGGTTGATAGGGGGGTAGAGAGAGCGAGAGAGAGAAAATTGCAAATGTGTCGTGGGAAAGATTTAAGCCTCTGCCCCCTCCCCTCACCCCCCCCCTCTCTCTCTCTCTCTCTCTCTCTCTCTCTCTCTCTCTCTCTCTCTCTCTCTCTCTCTCTCTCTCTCTCTCTCCCTCTCTCTGCCCTTGTCTGTGGGTGCAGGACCTGAGGAAGTATACCCCTTCCCCCCTTCCTCCACCACCGTAGTTGTCCACGAGAGGTCTGACAACGTGTAAGATATTGTTGTTTTCTGTCTGTCTGTCTCTGTCTGTCTGTCTCTGTCTGTCTGTCTCTCTCTGTTCTGTGTGCAGGGGCCTGAGGAGTCATGAGATGAGGAGTCAATAGACTGTTTGTTGTTTATAAGTTATTTTTAAGTGTCTCTGAAACCAGTGCTTTGCCCGCTGCAAGGCATACAGTTTACATACTGCTTACATTCATTCATACTCTACATACCATTCTCCTCTACATACTACATCATACACCACATCTACATACATACATACATAACATACATACATTACATACAACATACATATCAACACACATAATACATTACCACTACATACATACATACATCATCACATGCATAACACATACATAATACATACATAATACATACATACACATACATACATACAACATACATACATACTCATATACATACATACATACATACATACATACATACATACTACATACATACATACACACAACACAACATAATACATACATACACACACATAACATACACACATACATAAACAATACACTGCACACACACATACATACAACACATACATACATAACATACATACCATACATACAATACATATCATACATACAACATACATACATACACACATACACACATACATCACATTCATCAAACATACATATATACATACATACATACACACACATACATACATACATACACACATACATACATACACACATACATACATACACACATCACACACACATCATACACATACCACACACACACACACACACACACACACACACACACACACACACACACACAACACACATATATACATACATAAAGGTATGCACGCTAGTGTTGTGTTTAGACATCAGCCCCGAAGTCGGAATGCAGCAACCACAATGGTGGGCCCCCCAAAAAAAACCCACAACCGGTTGCATATGCAAACAACCTTACCATTAGTGAATCTCACAGAGCTGTAGATCTAAAACGAAGAACAACAAACAAAAAACGAACAGGAAAGAAAAGAAATTCGAATCCAAGGGATTCCAATGGACTGGAGTTGAACCAGCATTACCTCCAGAGGAAGAGATCCCCATGGATGTATACCTCAGTAGAGATTCGAATCCACACCATTGGGGATTTTTTGGGTGGGGGTGGGGGTGTTGTTGGGTTTTTTTTGGGGTTTTTTTTTTTTTTTTGGGGGGGGGGTGGTGTTGTTTAGTGTTTGTTGATGGATATTTTCATTTTTTTTTTTTTGTTTTGGGGGGGGGGGGGGGTCTTTTCTTTGGGGGACTGTTTGGATGGTTGTGGGTTGTTTTTTTTTACGTTTTCATTTTGTTTCTGTCATATTTTCTGTTATACGTTGCATGCTGCAGAATGCAAAAAGGGTCAGACAAAAGCATTCCATGATTGTTGATTGTGTTTGCAGTAACGTACTTGAGGTCAGAAGATGAAATTCTATGATTGATTGATTGATTTTTTTTGCAATGCTTTGTTTCCGGTCAGAAGATGAAATTCCATGGTTGTTGATTTTTTTGGGCTGTGATTTGCATGAGTTTAATAGATGAATTCCAATATTGCTGATTTTTTTTTTTTGCAGTGATGTATTCGAAGTCATCAGATGAAATTCCATGATTGTTGATTTTCTCCCCCCCCCCCCCCCCCCATTTTTTTTTTGGCAGTGATGTGTACGAAGTCATCAGATGAAATTCCATGATTGTTGATTTTCTTTTTTCTTTCTTTTTTTTTTTTTGGGGGGGGGGGGGGGGGGAGTGATGTATTCGAAGTCATCAGATGACATTCCATGATTGTTGATTTTTTTTTCCAGTGATGTATTCGAAGACATCAGATAAAATTCCATGAATGTTGATTTTCTTCTCATTTTTTCCCAGTGCTTTGCTTAAGGTTAGAAGATTAAACTACATGATTGTTGATTTTTGTTGATTTTTGCAGTAACATGCTGCAAGTCAACAGATGAAATTGCGTCATCGATTTTGTTTGTTTGTTGTATTTTGCACTGGTTTGCTTGCGGTCAAAGAATTAAATTCCATGATTGTTGATTTTTTTTTTGCATTGCTTTGTTTGAGGTCAAAAGGTTGAGGTCAGCAGATGAATTCCATAAGTGTTTATTTTTGCAGTAACATACTGGAGGTCAACAGATGAAATTGCCTAATTCTTGATTTATTTTTCTTGCGCTGATCAGAAGATGAAGTTGCATGATTGTTGATTTTTTGTTGTTGGTTGCAGTGATGTATTTGAGTTCAACGGATGAAATTGCCTAATTCTTGATTTTTGTTTTGTTTTTGGCACTGATTTGCTTGAGGTCAGAGGATGACATTGCATGAGTGTTGATTTTTTTTGTGTACAGTGCCTTGATGACAGACCAAAAGATGAAATTCCGTTGATATTTTTTTTTTGGTAGTTATTGCTTGCAGTGCTTTGCTTAAGGTCAACACATGGAATTGCATGATTGTGGCTTGTTTTGCAGAGACCTGTTGAACCACACCCTCCACTGCTGCATAGCCACCATTTTCCCTCCCTGGGTCTTTGTGTGGGTGGGTTATGTAAGTATGCATTTTTATTATTTCTGCTGCTGCTGCTGCTGCTGAATCAACATCTTGTCTGCTTTTCGTTTTGGAGTCTCTCTCTCTCTCTCTCTCTCTCTCTCTCTCTCTCTCTCTCTCTCTCTCTCTCTCTCTCTCTCTCTCTCTATCTCTCTCTCTATCTCTCTCTCTCTCTCTCGCTCTCTCTCTCTCTCGACAGTCTTACGATATGCTAATTATACAGATGGAGTGGGGGAAAGAGAACTGGGCATATCAAGTTAAAAGAGTTTTATCAGAGCATGGCTTTAGGATTGTATGGATGTCTCAGGAAGTAGGTAATGAGCGTCAGTTTCTTTCGGAATTTAAAGATAGGCTTATTTGCTCTTTTAAACAAAACTGGCACTCAGATTTGGAAAGTAAAAATAAATATAGCTGGTTCTTTTCGTTCAAATCTGTCTTTCAGACAGAAAAATATCTATCAATAGTTACTGATAAATGGCACAGGCTTAATTATGCTCGATTCAGGTTAAGAACACTGGGTTTTAATGCTAACAAAAGATGGTTCCAGACTGAGACAGCCATGCAATTACCATGTCCATTATGTGGTCATACTGTTGATGATGAAATTCATTTTTTGTTTCAATGTAAAGCATATGAAACTATACGAAAGAAACATAATTTCCTAAGTTCACAAGAAACAGAAAGTCCAGATATTATTTCTATTTTGTCGTCTGAAAACGAACATGTAATTAAATCTGTAGCTAAATTTATTGCAGAAGCACAAAAATTAAGACAAAGCCATGTCAGCACCAATTATATAAATATGTAATGATATAGTCACTTAAAGAGCAATGTATTCTCAAGTAAGCAGAGTTAAAAAGGCTGACATATATCACTTATAATTTGAATGGATGGTCGATTCGAATGTTTTTGCATTTCAGTTTGATTTTCCTTTTTCTTTTCTTTGTATGAACTAGGTGATTTGTAAATGTATAGACACTAATGTTATCATTATAATTAGTCTGCTATAGTGGATGGATGCTTTCTTTTTGCCAAACTTAATTGTATTAATCACGTATTTAACTTTTTATTTACTGTTTCACAAACATATTTGTGTTACCCCCCTTGTCAAAAGGCCTAGTGCGGCAATGACAATAAACTGTTAAAGCGTCTCTCTCTCTCTCTCTCTCTCTCTCTCTCTCTCTCTCTCTCTCTTTCTCTCTCTCTCTCTCTCTCTCTCTCTCTCTCTCACACTCACACACACAAACACATACATACATACAGACAGACAGACAGACAAACATACAGACATACATACCCTGATTGTGTCATTTTTGGTTGGTATTTTTCCCGTTTGGTTGGTTTGTTTGTTGTTGTTGTTGGTTTTTTGTTGTTGTTGGGTTTTTTTGGGGGGGTGTTCATATGATTGGTTGGTTAGCTATCTGGCTGCTTGATAGCTTGGTTGGTTGCTTGGTGGGTACATAGTTGAATGGTTGACTGGATTTTAAAAAAAAACACCATGTCTTTCTTTATTCTTTTATATCGAGGATAATGGAATAAGCACTCATGTGTTGTTGTTTTGTTGTCGTTTATTTTACATCCAGTTCCAATGTGTATGCGGTGTTGTACATTTTGTCATCTGTTCCCACCGCCACACAATGGCCTGCTCTATCGGAAAGCGGAACAGGGTTTAACGTGTGCTCAAGATGTTCTGCACACGGGGGCCTCGGTTTATAGTCTCATCCGAAGGACTTTTGGGGAGAGTGGAGTCGACACTGATGTTAGTTAACTGATGGATGGGGTTTTGGGTTGTGTGTATTTTTTTTCCCCCTTCGTTCCTAAGTTAGAAGATCCAAGGTCAAACTATGGTGAGAGTTTTCCCTATGCGACCGTTTACCCACCATTAAGGTAGCCGCATTCCAACGTCAGAGATGGTGTCCAAACACAACACCAGTGTGCATGTATGTGTGTGTGTAGTTGTTTTTTTAAAAATTGTCATCCATTCCTGCCGGCCGGCAATCAATGGCCTACTCTTCCCAGGGATGGAACAGGTTTCTTAAGGTGTGCGCAAGATGTTCTGTGCGTACGTTTGCACACAGGCCCTCGGAGCATGCCCTTTACGACAACTGACTAAAGAAAATATGACTGAATCGGAACTTCTGGCGATAACATACCCTTAACATAGTTCCAGTATTTTGTTTTGATAGCATCAAGTCGAATTCGGCGCATGATGCTTAAGATTTACCCTCGTGTGTGTGTGTGTGTGTGTGTGTGTGTGTACGCGCGCGCGCGCTTGCGTATGTGTGTGTGTGTGTGTGTGTGTGTGCATGTTGTGTCCATGTGTGTGTTTGTGTGTATGTATGTATGTGTGTGTGCGTGCGCGCTTGAGTGCGTGCGTGCGTGCGTGTGTATATATGTGTGCATGTGTGTGGATGCATGTGTGTGTGTGTTGTGTGCGTATGTATGCGTGTGCGCGCGCGTATGCGTGCGTGCGTGCGTGTGCTTTAAACATGGCACACTGTTGCAGTGCATATACGAGTCATGCCGGGAGCCTGATATAAAAACTACTACTACCACCACCTTTTACAACCCGCCACGTAATACTGGTTATTAAGTTAACCCTCTGCACCCCCCTCCATAGCCCCCCCCCCCCCACTTCTACTCCCCCCCCCCCCCCCACCACCACTCTTTTACCTTCATTCCCTCCCTCCCCTCCTCCCTCCACTATAAAAAAGAGAAATGAATAAATTAAATAAATGTCAACAATAAATAGAACAAAATAAATGAACGAAGAAGAGAGAGAGAGAGAGAGAGAGAGAGAGAGAGAGAGAGAGAGAGAGAGAGAGAGAAACGTCTCAACTGTTTTCTGTTTCTTTCTGAAGAGTAGTCTCTCTTCTTCAGTTGTCTGTCCCTGACTGTCTTCTTTTTTGTGTGTGTGGTTTTTTTTATTATAATAATAATAATAATGTATGGAATTTATATAGCGCTGAATCTTGTAAAGCAACAAATCAAAGCGCTCAGTTTTCATTTCATACCACTTTAAGTCACGGCAGATTTCTCTCCGTGAAATTCGGGCTGCTCTCCCCGGGGAGAGCGGGAGAGCGCGTCGCCACAAGCGCTGCGCCACCCTTTTTTTATTATTTTTTTTCATGTCTGCAACTGTATTTGTTTCCCTATCAGAGTGGCTTTTTTCTAAGAATTTTGCCAGGGACAACTCTCTTGTTGCCGTGGGTTCTTTTACGTGCGCTAAATAATTACGTGTAACACACGGGACCTCGGTTTATCGTCTCATCCGAAAGACTAGCGCCCAGACCACCACTCATGGTCTAATGGATGGGGGAAAAGTTTCCGGTCCAAACGGGGTACGAACCGCCGCACACTTCAGACCCGGACTTTTCGCTTTCTAGACAGGCGCGTTACCTCTAGACCACCGATCCACACATATATTTATACGCCAATATCATGAATCACGTGTGCTGAGAAGACTGGGGTGATTCTGGAAAAAAAAAGCTGTGAAAATCAAGGTGAAAGTGACAAGCGTGTATGCATGTGCGCGCATGCACACAGGCACAGACAAACACACACATGCGAGCGCGCGCGCGAGTGTGTGTGTGTGTGAGCGCGCGCACGTGCATGCATTTGTGTAAAAGCTTCTGGATAGCAGGATAATTATTTTTTTAAATAGTATTGCATCCCTTTATTGTGCAAACTTACATACATCACTCCAAAGGAAAACAAAAAATAACAAACTGTTGTTTGTTGTTGTCTGTTAAACAGCATGGTACATGAACAAAAGGAAACTTAATTTTTTAAGAACTGTTAAGTTCTTAATACATGTTGACCCAATCACAGAACGCTTGAAAATTTCGTTAATCTAGGCATAGCAGCATCCCTTGAATAATTATATCTTTAAAAAAAATTATCATGTATCTATTTTCTTACCTAAATTCTTTTATTTTGAAGAAAATAACCAAGCACACATGTGCTTTCTTTTTGCAAACTATCCCCACGTGAATGCGTTTCATTCCCACCGAAACACAATAGCCTCCCTTTCTGAAAAACGGAACAGATGATTTTTGGTATGTGTTTTTTTTTTTTTTTAACGTGTGCGCAAGATGTTCTGCGTGTGTTTGCACGCGGGACTTCTATGTACTCATCCGAAGGACTTTATTATTTTTTTTATTCTTTTATATCGAGGATGATGGAATTTGCAATTTTGTGCTTTTTTTTACATCTAGTCCCCCGTGTGTATGCGGTTGTATATATTTTGTAATCTGTTCCCACCGGGGGAAGAGGAATGGCCTGTTGTTCTTTTAGGGAAATGCCAGATCATAAAATTAATGCCCTCTTTCTCATACTTCGGATGAGACTATAAACCGAGGCCCCGTGTGCGAACGCATTCAGAACATCTTGCGCACACGTTAAATCCTGTTCCGCTTTTCGAAAGAGTAGGCCATTGTGTGTCGGTGGGAACAGATGACAAAATTCACAAAACCGCATACACACGGGGACTGGATGTAATAAAAAGCACATGAGTGCTGATTCCATTATCCTCGGGAAAAAAAAGTCATCTGAGCGCTTTGATTTGTTACTTTACAAGACTCAGCGCTATATAAATTCCATACATTAATATTATTATAACTTCTCACCTAACACCAGATAAAAATTAAATTTGGAAGCTTTAAAGGTGGGTTCCCCGGCCCCCCCACTAGAAACATGACTCTGTTAGATTTAGAATGTTCTACAGAAAAAAGGTCAGTCTAAGTGGCGCTGATAATTATATCGGACGGATTATTGGATGTAATCAACTTTGTAGTGTTGTTAGTTAATTCCAGAGATGGGGGGGGGGGGGGGGGATCTCTTTCAGCGAGCATGTCGGTGGTGGCTCGAACTCAAGCCGTCAGATTGCGAGTGAAACGTTCTAACCACCAGGCTGTCCCGTCCCCCCGATTCTTTGGAAAACATCTGTCTGTATATTGAGATTCCAGACATGACCCGCTTATTCCAGTCTCTTTCTCATATATATATATATATATATATATATATATATATATATATATATATATATTCCCGAGACAAGACTTTTTCCTCTACCTGGACTTATGGACAAGTCGTTAGGCCAACAGCTCTGGAATTTGTCAGACATTATATCGAGGGCAAGGTGAACCCAGTGGAGCTCATCCCTGTCTAACAATATTGTGCATGCTGGGTAGGTTGGCGTCACCCATGACACTGGCCTTGTCTAATATCTCTTTTTAGTGGATATACGTTAAAATGAAGACACGCACTCATACTGCTGACCTGGAAAGGACAGATGATAAAATTATTGTCCTCTTTCTCATACTTCTCACCTAACGCCAGATAAACATTGAATTTGGAAGCTTCCGTGTGTGTGTGTGTGTGTGTGTGTGTGTGTGTTTTCACTAGAAAAAAATGGGTCTGTTAGACTTCGAATGTGCTGCAGGAAAAGGTCAGTATCTAGGCAGCGCTGATAACTATGTCGGACGGATTATTGGATGTAATCAACTTTGTATAAACAGTCCAAATTCTTATCACAGATACCCGGGCGACTCCCCTTACCCTTTACCCCCTCCCCACCCTACCCCACCCCTTCTCCAAATAAGCAAAACACACATGTCAATGCATTTCACATTTTACATGAGATTAAAAAAAACCTACTCTTTTTCAACCGTGGTATAATACATTACTTCAAAATCTTGACACAACAAGAACACAAAAGACATTTACATTTCATGCCATCATTTCCCCGGGTTTTTTTGTATTCCTTTTTTTTTTACTTGCTTTTTTATGATCTTAAATTTTATAAAAGAAAGAAGAAAAAGAATTTTTTTTTAAGTCAAGAAAAGTAGTTATGAATATGCCCAGATTTGCAGGGGAAAAAAAGAAAAGGAACAAAATTTTGGGGTGAAAATCGTGCAGGTCGGAAGCGACTAAGAAAATAAACAACCACAAGAAAACAATTTTACAAAGAAAACAAAACCACCCGGTTCAACTCAGATTTTAGCTGACATACCACAACTAAACCATTGTTTGCATGTAAGAAAGATTACGAAGTCATAATCAATATTCCTTCGCAAATAAAATAAAAAAAGAAGATATATTAATTAACACACATAATATGGTTGTTTACACATATTGAAAAATAAAATTTAGTGATATTCATCATTTTTTCCAGCAGTGGGGCAAAGTTGAAAGAACTAATGTCAAAACACACAGTAGGCCGGTAGCAAATACGGAAACAAGCCAAATGTTAAGTGGTCTTAGTTTTTAACCAAATTTTGTATACATCTGTTCAAAATCCATTTCCAGGTCTAAAATTATAATTTAAAAAAAAAAACATAAAAATCCACTTACTTATCTTTTGCATTATTTTCCCATCTGTATTAGCAAAGTCATTAGGGAGCATTATTTATCCATCTGAGGCTAGCAATTCCTTATCGACTATAAACACACTCCTGTTTCTTCAGTTTTACATTTTGAGCCTACTTTGAATTCGTGTGCCCCCCCCCCCCCCCCACCCCACCCCCTCCCTAAAAATACCTCTTACCCCCATCCACCCCCACCCCCCTTCTTCCCCGGCTCATCAGTCTAGTCTCACCAAGTTTGACGAAACTCTTCATTTTAAAAAAAAAAGGGGCTCAAATCCACAAACTGTGTAATAATGGTGTGAAAAGCAAATAAAATATAAAAACTGCAAACAGGACCAAAGCTACCCATCACAAAGAGAACCAATACTTACCCACTCCAGTAAAACCGGGTACCATTTTGTCAACAACGCAACGGACAGTTTCATAAATTAATGACCAAAACAAAACTACAAAAATTCGATCAGTGTTTTTATTGTAAAAAAAATATATATATATATATATATATATATTATCACACTTAAGCTTTAGGAATATATAAACCCATTAGAGTTGGGGGGGTCAACAAACAAACAAAATCACAGTGGATCATGTGATGTCACTGATAATTATGGACGGAAGGTGTCTTGTCTGACAGAGAAGGCCGTTGGTCAGTGTCACGCGTCATCATTCAATGATGCACTGAAATCAGATGTGGAAACTGTGATGACTAACATGACATCTGCAATGGAGAGTTTGTTACTAAACTGAAAAGGGCTGCGGGGGGGGGGGGGGGGGGGGGGGGGGGGCTGAAGGCAGGAGAATGGACCAAGAAGGCAGAAAACATAGACGACAAAAGGAAGGTGACAGAAAGAAAAGGAGCAAGGTAGATACAAAGAGAGGGATAGAAAAGAGGGAATTCCTAGCACATAATTTTCAGAAGAT
>CM054155.1:34744959-34757459 GCA_028751875.1 Rapana venosa | reverse complement strand
CACACACACACACACACACACACACAACAAACAAACACACAACAGAACAGAACAGAACAGAACAGCAAAAAGACCAGAAAAGCACACCCAGTTCCTGGGCTCACACACGTATACCTGTTGCTGCTGCTGCTGCTGTGGTGGGGGCGGTGGGTAGCCGTACCCTGGTTGCGGGGGGTAGCCATAGCCCGGGGGTGGGGGAGGGGCGTAAGCAGGGGGAGGAGGGGCTGCTTGAGACATGCTTTTGGTGACCTCGCTGAGATTGGGGGGAAGAGGCGGGTGAAGAAGAAGTGTTATCCAAAGATTCAAGCGTGTGGTCATATTCTCGTTCGCGTTCTCTGTCTGTCTGTCGGTCGGTCGGTCTGCCTGTCAGTCGGTCTCTCTCTCTCTCTCTCTCTCTCTCTCTCTCTCTCTCTCTTCTCTCTCTCTCTCTCTTCTCCTCTCTCTCTCTCTCTCTCTCTCTTCTTGTGTGTGGGGGGGAGGGGGGGGGGGTCGGTCGGTCGGTCTGTGTCTCTGTCAATCTGTCTGTGTGTGTGTGCGTGTCTGTCTGTCTCGCTCTCTCTCCCTCTCTGCGTGTGCGTGTCTGTGTGTGTGTGTCTCTCTCTCTGTCTGTCTCTCTTTGTGTGTCTCTCTCTTTTATACACACATTATACATATATATAGACATAGAGACAGACAGACAGATATATAGATAGATAGATTATATTAATAAGTGGAATTTATATAGCGCTACATCTTGCAGAGACAAATCAAAGCGCTTGCACTCAACTCATTCTTACAGTCATACAACCAGTAACAATTAATAGTTCCATCAAGTCCAAATGTGCACGCACGCACGTACGCACGCACACACACACACACACACACAGAGGTCACACACCCTGGCAGGGCAATAGAATCTTGGCTGTTGAAGGCAGAGAAAAGCTATGAGATGAAGCAGGAGAGGAAAGACTTAGGTTTGAAATAGATATGTCTTGAGACTGGATTTAAAAGCTTCATAAGAAGGCTTTTGGCGGAGAGAGAGAGGGGGTCATTCCAGATCGATGGACCAGAAATAGAGAAAGAGCGACGGCTGATGGTGGATTGGTTGAATTTAGGTATTCGTAAGCACAAGGTATCTGCAGCAGAGCGGAGAGAACGAGAAGGAGTGTACAAGTGAAGACATTCACAGAGGTAGGTGGGTGCTGTTTTGTGGAGACATTTGTAACAGAGGGTACTGATCTTATAGTTTACTCTCTGTGGCACAGGCAGCCAGTGGAGAGATCGCAAGAGAGGGGTAATGTGCTCAGATTTTTTCTTTCTGAGGATTAGTCGAGCTGCAGAGTTTTGTATGCGTTGAAGGGATTGGATTGATGATGCTGGCAGACCAGCCAACAGAGAATTGCAATAGTCCAGACGTGAAAGAATGAGAGACGTAACAAGTTTGGATGTTGCATCTGTGGACAGGTACTTTCGAATTGCACTAATACGCCGTAATTGATAGTAGCGGGACTGGCAGGTCTGGGTGATGAATTTTTGCATAGACAGTGTGTTGTCAATAATGACCCCTAGATACTTAACAGCAGTGGATAGAGGGACTGATGCACTGCCAAGTTGTATTGAAGATGTTGTAATGGAAAAGAGTTTGTGTTTGGTCCCTACAAGCATGGTTTCCGTTTTATCTGGATTTAGCTGTAACTTGTTATGTATCATCCAATTTTGGATATCTTAAAAGCAGTGGGCCATATTTGTAAAGAGAGAAGGCAGATTTTCAGGAGTGTCGCTGCTTAGAATCTGAGTCATCTGCATAGAAATGATGGTTGATCTGATGGCGGTTAATTATATGTGACAGTTGAGCAGTGTAGAGGGGGGAAAGAACAGGGCCCAGAACAGATCCCTGTGGAACTCCACATTCCAGTCTAGCAGGTACTGACTGAATCTTGTTTACTGAGACTGTCTGGAATCGGTCAGTAAGGTATGAACTAAACCAGGTTAGGGCTGTACCAGTAACACCAGATGTTTTTTGAAAACGGAAGAGAAGAATTGAGTGGTCAATAGTGTCAAAGGCTGCAGATAAGTCGAGTAGAGTAAGAAGAGAGATTTTCCCCGAGTCAGAAGCAAGTAGAAGTGTGTTTAAGGTGTGGACAAGGGTAGTTTCAGTGCTGTGGTTGACGCGATAGGCAGACTGAAACGCAGGAAGGAGACTGTTGAAGAGAAGGTGGTTGTTGAGCTGTTTTAGAACTACTTTTCAAGGACTTCAGAGATAAAAGGTAGGTTGGAAACAGGTCTATAGTTCTTTAGAATGCTGGGGTCAAGGTTATGCTTTTTGAGTAGAGGTGTGACTATAGCAGTTTTTAGAGCTGAAGGAACGTTTCCAGAGACAAGGGATAAGTTTACTATTTTCATGCTAGTGGGTATAAGCTGTGGCAGGCACTAAGCAAAAAGAGAAGCAGGTATGGGGTCAAGATCACATGATTTTATAGTCATTCCTTTCAGATAGATAGATACACGACAAAGAGTTGTGAAGAAAAACAAGGGCAGGTAACCATGACAACTTCTTCATCATGGCAAGAATGCTTCCAAAGATTTAAATGTAAAAAAAGAAAATAGTGGGAGTGGTTGACAACAATGCTACTTCATTTGCATACAGAAGGATCAGTAGTTCTAATACATCAGAAAAAAAATTGAACACCATGCTTACTTCTTTCCTTTACATCAAATGATAACTGACTGATAAAATAATGAAAAGAACGCCTGGCTCAAAACATATCCTTATCTTACGCCAGTGGGACACGTAAACATTTCTGGCCATAATATTTTCAGCGAACCCATGACACTAAGAAAGCATACATTGCTCTTAAAGAAGCAAGGCAATTAATGTTTCTTTTCTGCATTGTAAAAGTTTGTGATCTTGAACAGAGTCGAAAGCCTTTCAAAAACCTACAAAAGGGACATAAAGTTATTTACCTTTCTTGCATTTTTGGTTTGTGGTATGTAATGTAAAGATGCGATCAACTGTGGAACTTTTCTTTCAAAATCTTGCCTGGCTTTCTGAAACAAGATGATTCATTTCAAGCCTTGTGTATTACTTTGGTATTCAATATTGATGTCTAGGCCTTTGACATAACAATTTATAAAGAAACCTCCCTATAATTGTATAACCATCAATGCTTTGTGGATCTCCTTTCTTAAGTATCGAAATGACATAGTTTTATCCTACTCCTGAAGATATAATGTACTGTGATTAAAAGCAGAGTCGAACAATTTTACAAAAAAACATTATCAGCGCTACCCCCCCCCCCCCCCCCACCCCCCCAATTTTTTAAGAATCACTGCTGAAAGCTCATCTGTTCCAGTAGCTTTCCCTCTCTTAAGCTTAACAATGGCTTAGACAATTTCCCATGAGAAATCGGATGCTTTAAAGGATGATCTATTTCTTCTCTTAAGTTAACATCCATGTTAATGTGTTCAACACAATCTTCATTTCTGTTTTGAAATTGTTTTTCGAAATGATTTAGCCATTCCTATACTTATATCAATGTCATTGTCTGTTTTCTGTTTTTCACTGCATCCTATGTTTTTGAATACTTCTAAAACTGTATTGGGTTGTTAAGTTCTACCGTTAGTGAATCAGTTTTGAGTTTTCTGAATGCTTGTCCTTTTGCATGTTATACTTGTTTGTATTTCCTCCTAGCTTCTACATTCGCTATTTGGTTTTCTTTTTTTTCCGAGATTTGAAAAAACCCCAATGTATTTTCTTTTTACTTTCCTTTTTTTCCCCTATAGCATTCGTCATCATCCCACTGATTATATTTTCATTTTGTTCGCTTTAAACGATTTGATCATACAATTTACAACAATTTCAAGAGCACTACATACATTCTTTTGTAAGGTTTCGAAGATCAGTCTTTTCTGGATAACCATGCTGCTTATATTCTAGTTACCTCACTTTTAAATCCCAAGTCCGTTAACTTTAAAACATTACATCAAAATAGAGGACATTATTCATCTAACCGTTCACGTACCAAAAGCGTTGATGCTGGTGCCTTGTGAGTTCCTTAGAATACTGGTGCTATCTGGAAAAGAAACATCTCTACCTCTGAAATCAATGTCATGGAAATTGAAATTTTCAGAAGCGGGGTTTTGTTTGGGGTTTTTTGCGCTTTTAAGTCTCCATTTAGCAAGACAGAAAAATCAGCACATGATTCATTGAAATCTGATATGCATTGTGCTAACATTTCAGTGACCAGTGACAGCATTTGAGGAATACTTGAGTAAATACCAATCCTTTAACCTGACCTGACCTGACTCAAAAGTTCGGCTCCTGATTGAGCAGTCTTGAGAGGTCTCGGCGGTGATTGAAACCTCACTCTCTGTATTAGGCTTACTCCAAAGCAGTATCATTTTCACAATAGAAGTGTATATCTCAGTCTCAAGAATAAACAGACATTCTAGTGGCCTACCAAAGCTGCCACCAAGAGATGAATATAGAAGGTAAAAGGTAAAGGAGTCCCATAACCTATAAGGTCGTAGGGGAGCGAGGCGTCAGAGACCTCACTTCTCAAGGGGCCAGCATATTGAGGGCGGCGCCCATCTCCTCTCCCTCGCTGCTTTACCTTCCCTGACCCTAAAGAGGGCAGGTACCCATTTACAGCTGGGTGAACTGGGGGAACTGTACTGAAGCCAAGGCGCGCAAACGGTCACCCATCCAACTGGTAACCACGCTCGACGCTGCTTAACTTGGCTGGGGGAAAGCGAGTGCTCCGACCACTGAGCTATCCCGTCCCCTAGAATATAGAAAGAGGAGGAAAATATGACTGTTATAGCCCCCGTCCCCACAAATATAGAAGAAGAAAACTAGTGTGTACTTTGTGTTTTATGTCCAGGTATCCTTTCAACAACAACAAAAGATACAAAGAAAAACCATTAAGTTTGCACCCAGTCAATGGCGCAGTCTTAGCTGGATAAGAACTCCAAAATTACGGGACACATTAAGCGCTGACACAGGTAATACGATAGAAGTTGAAGAAAAATAGCCTTTGCTTGAATCTCAAAAGAAGTACCGTACTCCAAGTTGACCAGTTACAGACTAATAATTGAGAAAATATAGAAGAGGAAAGTGCCGGTGAACAATTACAACTTTTCCTTCACATAAAAAAATAATTTTGATCAAAGAATATATAATTAATTATATAGGTTGTATAACAATAAATATATAATTATACACTCAACTTCTGAAGAAAAATGTGTCTATTCTTCCGTTTAAAATCGTAAAAACAAGGGATACAACATGAGATTGTACATTACAATTTCGGACACGTCATAAAACAAATTTCAAATGCTTATTGATTAAACAAAAAATAATAATCAAGTGAAACCAAAACAAAAAAATACATACGTAGACATTCAGTCAGAACCGTTGGCCCAAAGAAAGACAGGTGCGTGAAGACTGGCTAAGCCGACGGTCCTGGCAGACGACAACACGCGCGCCACCTACATACAGTGACGTCTGCTTTGGCACGAAACATTATCATACACAGTCGAATGATATTACTTCCTTGACGATCGTAGAGCTCCTATACAGTGCTTGAAATCAAGGGGAAGGGGGGGGGGGGAGGGAGTAAAATACGATGTAGACCTTCCTACTGGTGTTTTGCTTGCTTTTTTTTTTTAAGTAGTCAGAGACTTATTTTCTATCTTTTTTTTTCCTCAACAGTCCTTCCTTTTTAATTCATAATTATCAAGGTTTATTCCATTTGGTGAAAGGTTTACAATTCTGTCGGGTGTGGTATTTCCCCATGGACAGATTCTTCATGTTTGAAATTGATGTTGGAGGCAGAATTGAGAGGGTTTAGGTTGTTGGGTTTTTTAGTCGGTTTGTGTGAACTGTTTGTATACATGATTGGTGTTGTTTTTTTCTCTTTTTTTCTTTCTTTCTCTGTTTACTTACTTGTTAGTTTGGTGTTTTCTCATGCCAAACTGCAGTTATATTCAAAGTTGGACCACAAAGGATATGGGCAGTTTTTTTTTCAAATGTTTGCTTTATTTTATTCAATAGACATATCGTGGGGGGGGGGGGGCAAAATTATTCGATCGGTCATATTGTCTGTGAATGTTTAATCCTATCATCGTTTTTCTGTTATTTTTCGGCATGTTCTTTGACAGTTGTAGGATCATTAGCCAACTTGGGTTTTTTGGGTGTTTTTTTTTATTTCGAGATAATGGAATAAGCATTCATGTGCTTTTTTTTACATCCATTTCTGTTTGTATGCTTTTTGTACATTTTTTCTCCGTTCCACAGCACAATGAAAGCGGGACATGTTGTTTTCGTGTGCGCAGATGTTCTGTGTGGTTCGCACAGGGACTCGGTTTTTAGTTCATCGAAGGATTTTTGGGGAGATGGAGTCGCACTGATGTTAACTCCTTGATGTTTTTGGTTTTTTTTTGTGTTTTTTGGGGGGTTTGTTTTTTTGCTGCTCTCATTTTTCTGTGCGGTTCCCATCTGCTGTTCCCACGCCGCTTCTTTTCCAATCTCCCGCACAACCATACCCAGATTCGTTTATGTCTCATCCCTATCAGGGTCGGAAGTCCATAGGGATCCCATCACTTCAGGCCACCGTGGGGCCACCAGCCAGAGGGGCCCTGCACTGCTGCTGGGTCACTTTGGTGGTGTTCAGTGGTGCCTGTTCTGGGCTAACAAGCGCAGCACACCGCCTACTAAGCCCCTACTAACGACAGTATTAGCTCAGTCGCGGAGCCAGACTGAGTGAGTTGCCCACCCGAGGTGACAACCACCACAACGTCCCTCCAACAACCGTCCCCCACAAACCTCCAGCCCCTAAGGCTTTGACACAAACTCACCACAGGCACAGAAGTGTATGGGCAAACCGAATCTGAGGTCACCATGAGACCAGAGCAACCGGAACCACGGAATCAGAGGCTTTTTTTTAATTTATTTATTGCATGATAATCAGTGACAATGAGGATGACGTAATGCTGCTGCTGTGGAAGTGCATATGCTTTGAGACTACTTGACAGGGTTGTACTCTACGCTTACTATCATAATATATCCCGGCCCGAGAGATACAGACACCTGCAGTGTTGGTCAGGTAATTTGAGCAGCACTCTAAAACTGGCGTCCGTTAAGTGGATGAAGCTCGACTGTGTGGTCCCAGTCTTCCCACTGAGCCCGCAGCACACTCACTCTGAGTAGGAGCCGGCCGGAGTCCGAAAAATCCCTATGACTCTTATGGGGAATCGAACCCGCGACCTTCCAGTCCGTAACTCAAGGCGCTAACCACTGCGCCATGGCGGCTGGTGCAACTCCTTGAATGTTGATGTTGTAATTGAGCACAATACAAGCTACTAGCTTTGTTGTTGCTGTACTGATTATGTTCTTCATGTTGTATTCGTTTCATGCTCAACGATAGAATAAACCCTATCTAAACCAAAAGTGGACGCACAACAAAACAAACAGTACCAAGCAGTCAACTTGTACTTCTAATGGTCTTATGGGGGGGGGGGGGGGGTGGGGTTGGAGGGGGGGGGGGACGGGATAGCCTAGTGGTCAGAACATTGCACTCGCAATCTGACGACCCGGGTTCGATTCCCGTTCAAGGGGGATATTTTCCCCCGGAGTTAACATTAGTGCCGACTCCACTCTCTCCAAAAGTCCTTCGGATGAGACAATAAACCGAGGCCCCGTGTAAGAACGCACGCAGAACATCTTGAGGCACACGTTAAATCCTGTTCCGCTTTTCGTAAGAGTAGGCCATTGGGTGCCGGTGGAAACAGATGACAGAATTTACAAAACTGCATACACACGGTGACTGGAGGTGGACAAAAAACTCGAACAATCTTAGGTTCAATTCCACCCCAACACACACAACCTCTCTCTGTCTCTGTCTCTGTCTGACTCTGTCTCTCTGTCTGTGTGTGTCTCTGTCTCTCTCTCTCTCTCTCTCTCTCTCTCTCTCTTCTCTCCCCCTTCTCTCTTCTCTCTCTCCCTCTCTCTCTTATATATCCCTAAGGGCGGGGTCAGGATGTAAAAAAGCACATGGGTGCTTATTCATTATCCTCGAAATAAAATAATTTGTCATTGTTATTGCAGATGTAAAAAAAAAAGTACACACGTGCTTTTTCCATTATCCTTCCTATAAAAAGAATAAAATAAAATTAAAAAGTGTTGGTTCAGATTTCTAACGGATTAAAGGAAGAAGATTTTCTGGAAGATCTCTCAGGTTAGCTTCAGAGAATCTCCCAGGTCTCCTTCAGATGATCTCTCTGTTCAACATCGGAAGGTCTTACGGGTCAGCTTCAGAAGATCCCTCAAGTCAACTTGTAGTATCTAAACTTGTCAGTGCCTCGCTCCCTCTGTGCGTATTCTTCGTAAGACAAACGGACTATAGCATTGCATGCAGTGAGGTAACACCATGGTTACTTAAAGGGTTTTGTTATTGTTGTTTTCGTTTTTTCTCTCCTTTTTTGGGGCTTGTTTGTTGCTTTGTTTGTTTGTTTGTTTTTTTGCTTCATCTTCTATGACATTCCTGCCTTACTGTTCCCACGGTGTGTGCCGCTGGTGGGAACAGATGATAAAATTTACAAAACTGCATACACACGGGGATTGGAGTTAAAAAGCACATGAGAGTTTTTTCCATTATCCTCGAAATAAAAGAAATACAATAAAATAAACCACAAAAAGATAAGCACCGCTCATTTCAATTTATCCGCGCCAGCTATACCCAGATTCGTGGTATGGTATCTTCAGGGTCAGAAGTCCACAGGAAGCCCATCAGTGTCAGGCCTCCGTAGGGCCACCAGCCAGAGGAGCCCTGCACTGCTGCTTGGTATTTTGGTGATGTTAAGAGGGTGCCTGTTCTGAGCTAACATTCGCAAGACACCACTAACTAAGCTGCCTACTGACGACAGTATTAGCTCAGTCGCGGAGCCAGACTGAGTGAGACGCCAACCCAGGATAGCTAGCAACCACCACAACGTCCCTCCAACGACCTTCTCCTGCAAACCTCCAACCCCAAAGGTTTTGACACAAACTCACCACAGGCACAGAAGTGTATGGGGGAAACCGATACTGAGGTCACCGTGAGACCAGAGAAACCAGGGCCACCGAATCAGAGACAATTTTCTTTTCTTTTTTTTTTTCTTTTTTTTAATTCCTTTTGTTGTTACAAATACATATATGCATGACAAGCATTATCAATATCAATAAACGTTAACTAGACATAACAAAGAAATAACGTATATACAACATTCCTGCATAATTACATACATACACACATACAAACATACATACATACATATATACGTACATATATACACAACGGCATTTTATACAGTACACAATTCATATGCCATGCCATCTGAAGAATATTACACAGTTTTTCAATTGCCATTCCTCCCTCCCCCATTACAGGAGGGCTTGATGGGATGTTTGTTGGGTTTTTTTGTCCAAAGCTGTGTGTCTTCTGATGTTTTATTCATCCTTTATGTGACAAAAAACAATGATTTGTAGTTATTCCATTCTATTTCGAATTTATAAGGTTATTTGCAATTCTTGATTTATCTGCTCGGTTTTAAATCTATTGTGTCTGTGCCTGAAAAACGAAAGTGTTGGTACTTGTTGTAATTTTGCATCTGTAGTGTGAAAATTTGCTAAGCAACATTATCAAATTCAAGGGTCATATCTGTTTTAATGTGTTGGTCTACCCCTAATGCTAATTAACGAGAAAATGTTAAGTACAGAATTGTGCATCGTTTTTTAATACATGTTCTAAAATTGCCCAAAAAGTCTAATAAAATTTCAATCCATAAAAAGTGTTCTATGGTCTCTGTCTCATTACACAAAGTACAAAGTGTTGTTGTTCACTAAACCATTAAAGCATTCAACACCACGTTGTGAGATTTTGCGGTTTGATTTATTCTCTTTTGCAGCCATTTTAGTTTTACATCTTTTAATTTTTGTATTTTTAAAAAGATATTTTCCAATGGAAATGTTCATCTAGTTTTTCTGTCCACTTTGTGCAACAATTGGGAAGTTGTTTGTCTGATACCAGATATTCATAATACTTTTTTGTCCCCTTATTTACACTATCAATGATCCGTAGTACTGTGGGTTTGTTCTCTTGAATATTACTATGTTGTCACTTATTTGGTATGCCAGCTTTCCTTTTTGTACTGTTTCTTTGAGGAAATCCTTCCATGAAACGTAAGAAAGTAAATAGGCCTGCCAAGCTTGAACTAAAATCTTTGTAATTAATAAATTCACCTTTTTCATTGAGAAAGTGTTTAATAGAAATATATACCTTTCTGTATTAAAAAAGTGTGTTTGATTACTTTATTCCCTATGTTATATTTCATTGTAAAAAACTGGTTCAGAGAGCATTTCTCGTGCATTTGAGGGACTAATGCAACGAGAAAAAAATCTTAAGCTTTAAACGTATGTGTCCAAAAAGGATTGATGTTTGAAAATGTGGCTTTTATATTGATCCATAGCTTTCTAAGTTCATGATAAGTGGAATGTTTTTTCTGCAATACTTATCCATTTGTGATTTACTTTTCTAATTTTTTTTTATCCATTAAGTTTCAGCCCCTAAATATATTTTCTTATATCAGGTAGCTCATCCCTCTTGGTAACGGGTTTTAATAGCCGTCTTTCTACCTATTCTATTTGTTTATTGTTCAAACAAACTGGAAACATAGCTTTTGTAGACTTTTTATGAAATGGTCAGGTGGATCTGGTAATAACATCCACAGGTGAATAAGTTTTGACAAGATAGAGACTTTAAAATGGCAATTCTGCCAAGTGGGTAATAACTCTTTGTAACCAAAAATTTAATGTGTTTAATTTCAGAAAAATTTATCATTATAGTTCATATTTTCAAAAGTCCTTTAGATTTGGGGTAAAACCCGATTCTAGAATCTTGAATTTTTGGGGGGGTTCCACACATTTTTAGGTGGGGACAGAACACTACTTGATTCTTTTTTATTACCAAGCCATATAACTTGCTTTTGTCATATTCATGATAAGACCTGATATTTTTCCAAACTTCTCTAGAATATGTATGAATGTTCAAATGATTTTGTTTATCTCTATGTTTAACAATTGAGTGTCACTGCATATTGGGAATTTTAGGGTTTTGTCTCTCCAATGCGTATTTCCCTTTTAAATTTTTGTATCTTCTTTATCATTATAGCCAAATCTCGGCACTAAGAATAAATAAGTAGGGCGATATTGGATCACCCTGCCTGCGCCCTTTCAATTCTAAACCATTTTGAACTGTTTCCATTTACGAGGACTGTTGATTTTATATTTGTATAGAATGTTTTGACCCATTGATAGGGCATGCTAAACCCAAACCATATGCCTTCATGACTTTGAACATAAAATCCCAGCTTAAAGAGTCGAATGCTTTTTTAAAGTCAACACTAAGTAAACCCAGGCTGATTATTTTTATCCAGGTAGTTAATCAGGTCATATATTAATCTAATATTATTTTCCAATGTATCTATTTGGCATAAAACCTGATGATCTTCGCTGATAAGTGTAGCAGAACTCTTTTAATCCGGTTTGCAATACATGCAGAACCAATTTTTTAAACTACATTAAGAAGGGTTATTTGGACGCCAGTTTTTTAATATTCTCTAGGTTTGTCCCCCTTTTTGGGAGAAAGATAATTAGACCTTCCTTCTGTGTAGCCGATAATTCACCATCCTGGTAACTTTCATTAAGTGCTCTTACTATGAAATGACCTATTTCTTTCCAAAATAACTTGAAAAATTCTACCGTAAAGCCCTCTGTTCCTGGGCTTTTTCCATTTTTCATATTTTTTAACGCACATCCTGCTTCTTTAATACTTATTTTACCACCCAACTGGCTGTTGTTCTTCTTTTTGTATTTGGGGTAGGTTTTTAACCACCCGTTCAATCTCACATGGTTCAATGTTTCTTTTTTCTGTAGAGAACTTCATAAAATGCTGTAATTCTTTTTCAATATCTTTTGATTGTCGATAACTGTATCATTCTCCCTTAATAGCTTTGTCATGCGTTTACTGATGAAATTTTTTTTTTTTCTAGATTACAAAAATATTTGGTATCTTTTCACCATCAGCAATCCATCGTGCTTTGGATCTCAGCCCAAAACCCCCCCCATTCTCTTTTTACGTTTTCTTCCAAATTTTTTATTTTTTTCTCTAAGTTGTGTTATTTCATTGTCTCTTTTATGTTCTAGCTTTTCTAGTTGTTCAATGTCGTTTATTAATTTATTTTCATTTTCTCTTTTTTTTTTCTTCTTCTTATTGCATATCCTATTGTTTTAGCTCTAAATTTTTATCAGCAGAAAGTCTAAAAGATTTTATCTGGGACCGATAGCTGTATTTCAGCTTGGGAATTTCTCTATTATGTTTGTCATATTTTTTGTCTGCGTACCTTTGATCACATTCAAATTTCTGTGTTTATTTCTTCTAATAGTGATATCTCTAAGGAGAAGGGAATTAAAAAATTTTTTTTAA
>CM054155.1:34731368-34744459 GCA_028751875.1 Rapana venosa | reverse complement strand
CACATAAACACACACACACACACCACACACACACACACACACTCACTACACACACACACACACACACACCTCCCGTAACCTTCCACAATGAAGGTACAGTATGTTCGAAGCAGGCTACTTAAAGGTCACATCCCGAATGTTGGTAGACTGACAACTACCGTGATAGCTGGACTGAATCGTTTTCATTTAATTTTCTGTAAATTTCACACGGCAGCAAGTAAGCTGCCTGTATCCACGGAGATCACCCGAGAGCTGAGAGAGAGAGAGGGGGGGAGGGCGGAGAGTGGGGGGGGGAGAGAGAAAGAGGAAGAGGGGGAGGGAGAGGAAGAGAGAGAGAGGTGGGTGGGTATTGTGTTAATCCGAATACGCCCATTTACAAGGGGACAGTGGGGTAGGAGGGGTCACAAAACACACACACACACACACACACACACTTACACACACTCACAACACCACACCCAACCACACACACACCCCATATCACACACATACAACACACGCTCAACATAAACACACAACACACACACACACACACAAACACACACACACAAGCACACACACACCCCATACACACACCTACACACACACGCTCACATAAACACACACAGCAAAAAACACTCACACACACACACCCACACACACCCACCACACACACACACACACAAACACTCGTCTAATATCACTGAGAGTGAACAACGTAAAAATCGAAGACAACACAACAACAACAATAACAACAACACACACACACACACACACACACACACACTCACACACACACACACACACACACACACACACACACACACACATATATATATATATTATATATATATATATATATAGTATATATATATATATTATAATATAGATATATAAATATAATATATAAGATATATAATATAATATATATAATATATATATATATATAAAGATAATTAACACAAAATTAATCATCCTATAATGATCCTACATGGCCATCGGATTCCAAACCAGAGTTTTTGATTATGTCATAGTAGAATATGATACTGCCCCTATAAATACTGTTTGGATATTCCGATCACAGTGTCTTTCACGTGATTCAAATCAAAAAGCACATAATAATCAACAGCAACAACAACAATAACATGCAGGACCAAACAAAGTTATATGTAATGAAATAAACCTCGTTACCAAGATTTGCGATTCTAAGATTACAAATATATTATATCTCTTATTTCTAAAAGATGTGCAGAAAATAATACAGCGCGAACTGTCCACTTCCCGCGTGATAATTATTTTGCCAGAAAATGTACGAGTCCTAGAATAAGTTTGGATGGTTACTTACGTTACGTTACATCCGAGAGACAGACAGACAGACAACAGAAAGATAGACAGACTGAGACAGAGACAGACAGAGACAGAGATTTTTTAAAAATTTTTATTTTTTTTACGCATAATGGAATAAGCAATCATGTGGGGGGGTTTACCTCTAGTCCCCTGTGTAAGCAGTTTGTTAATTTTGGTCATCCGTTCCCACCGCACACAGTGGCCTACTCTTACGAAAAGCGAATGGGGGTGGACGGGTTTTAAAACGTGTGCGCAGATGTTCTGCATGCTCTGAGAGATAGAGAGAGAGAGAGAGAGAGAGACCAGAAGACGAGACAGAGACGAAGCAGCGAGGAGAGAGAGGGAAGCAACTACGACAGACAGAGACAACGTGACACAGACAGACGACCGACAGGAGACACACTCACACACACAAACATAGGGAGAGAGAGACAAGAGGAACAGAGACAGACACACAGACTCAGACACAGACACAGACACACACACACACACACACACACACACACACACACACACACACACATCAGGGGAGATATAACAGAGACGAACACGACCCAGACACAGACACAGAGACAGACCGACTGACAGACAGACAGACACACACACACACACAAACACACACACACACACACAAACACACACACACACACACACACACGCACACACCACACACACACACGACAGATACTTACAATACACACAGATACAGAACGCAGTAACAGAAGACAGAGAAAGTGGTTGACAGACAAGCAGGTGCATCGCCCTCTTGCACGTTACCGTATTGGACTTAACACACTATGGTACTCCTTATCTGTCTAGAACTAGAAAAACGACCCCTCATGTAATCCCCCCCCCACCCCTCCACACACAGCACACACACACACACACACACACACACAACCAACACCACACACACACACACACACACACACACACACACACCACCCCTCCACCCACCAATGCGTGTATCAGCTTCTACCTTACTTCTATCTTCTTCCTTCGTCCAACGCCAGGACAGTATCATCTATCGTTGGCTGTTATATGAGCGAGAAGGAAAAAAAAAATGCGTTACAGCTGCCGTAAGCGCCTGGCAAGTCAGGGCCCGGCGCATCCCACCTCGGCGATGAGAGACTGGTATCCTTTAAGACTTGAAGGCAAGAGAATGGACCAAGGAAGGCAGAAAATAAGACAAACAAAGAGGAGATGTGACAGGAGAAGTCCTTCAGATGAGACGATAAACCGAGGCCCCGTGCAAAACGCACGCAGAACATCTTCCGCCCACGTTAATATCGCTTCGCTTTCCAAGAGTAGGCAATTGTGTGCCGTGGGAGCAGGATGACAATTTGACAAAACCGCAATCACAACGGGGACTGACGGAAAAAAAGCACATGAGCGTATCCCATTATCCGCGAGATAAAAAATTTTTAAAAAATAAATATTTTTACTAAAGTAAGAAAAGAACAAGGCAGAAACAAAGAAGAGAGGATAGAAAAGAGTGACATTTCTAGCACAGAATTTGTCCAAGAAGTAGATGGGGATGCTATTTATACTGATAGTCCCTCGCATCCCCACGGGGGAATTTCTAGTCTTACGACGCAATGGTTGTAAATATGCAGTTCATCATCTGTTGTTGTTTCTTCGATTTAACGTCTGTTCATCTCATGATATAGATGGGACGAGAGAAAAAATATACCATGGTTTATGAGAATGAGGTGGTGGAGAGGCCTACTGAAAAATGCAGGGGGAAAAGTAGTCTAATCATGAAAAGAATCGCGCAACAGCAAAAGATACTTTTTTTTAAACCGAAACAAAAACATACAAATGATTAACGTAATGAACGTATAACAAATGTCCTATAGACTATGCTAGAGACCTTTGCAATATCAAATTACCAAATTCAAATTATGAATATGCTTCTAAGGGAGTTTTCAGAAAATTGGGGTATAAAGCTTTTGTATTCTTACATTCAAATATTATATGAGTATTAGAAATATTCTCACCACAATTAGACCTGTTACTGTGTCACTGAATTTGGTTACGAATGCATGAAGTTTTTATTCTTTATTATCTCTTTTTCTGTGTGTTGTGTGTGTTTGAGAGAAGAGAGAGAGAGAGAGAGAGAGAGAGAGAGAAGAGAGAGCGAGAGAGAAGAGAAGAGAGAGAGAGAGAGAGAGAGAGAGAGAGAGAAAGGGAGGAGAGAGATTGTGTGGTATGTGGTTCCCCATGAGGATGCTTGGGGGCTCTATCGATATAACATAGGCATCCCCATCTTCTGGAAATTCTATGCAAAAACATTTCGCACTATTCTGTCTGTCCTGTCTGTCTGTCTGTCAGTCCTGTCTGTCTGTCTGTCGGTCTTCTCTCTCGTCCTCTCTCTCTCCTCTACTCCTCTCTCTCTCTCTCTCTATCTCTCTCTCTCTCTCTCTCCCATCTCACTCTCTCTTCCTCTCTCTCCTCCATGGTCTCTCTCCAGTCTCTCTCTCTCCCTCGCCTCCTTACCTTTTCCTCTCATCTCTCTTATTTATTTTCATGCCTTCCCAGTCCGCTCTATCCGGCTTTTTCAAGCCAAATCTTGCCCAAAAAATATTCTGTTTCATGATATAAACATTTTACCTATTTCTTTCGTTCTGGCAAACCAGGTAAGGGAATTGCAAACACTGGCATGGCACAGGATATTCATTCAGTCCTGCAGTGTTATTGCCCATGTAAGACTTTTTTATGTATATTTTTTGTACTTTAAAGACATTTGTTATAATTTTTTCACTGTTTTTGTGTGTGTGTTTTTAATCTGGGTATGAAAAAATAAAACTAAACAATGGGCTGGCGTCCTCAGCGGATCAGCACAGCTGGTTTAATGGTCTAAGGAATTGAAATCTGGATTTTTAGGTATTGTGACATTTTAATCAGTTTTTTTCAGATAGAGCGGTGTTTAGCCATTTGAAGGTATTAGAAGAGTTGGGTTTTGAACGTGAAGAGAAAGTTAATGGAGCCAACGAAACTGAAATGAGGTGAGAGACAGAGCCCTGATGATTAATTCTTTTTGTGGTCGTAGGGCTGTAAACGAAGCTTTCCTCCACTGTATGTCTGCTATTTACTTTTATTGGTAGTATTTCAAGACACCCGGCAGCTGCAAGTTCTGGAATTGTAAATGTTCTAAATCCCAAGTAAGGGAGGGAGGGGGGGGGGGATTAAGGACGGGGAAAGCGGGGGGGGGGGGGTGCTCTTGAAATAAAATATTGAACTGTGAATCTTATCCGCAAGTTATCGTAGTGGGTGCCCTGCTGCCACTGACGAAAACGCCGAGCCTACACTTGTAGCGGTCGTGTGCCAATGCCTAGTCTCTGGCAAAACTGTCTTCTTTTTTTTTTCGGGGTGGGGGTGGGGGGTGCATCTGTGATATGCTGTGTCACGTCTCTCTCTCTCTCTCTCTTCGCCTCTCTCTCTCTCACTCTTCTCTCTCTCTCACTCCATCTCGCGCTCTCTCTCTCCCTCTCTTCTCTCTCCCCCTCTCTCTCTCTCTCCCTCCCTCCCCTCACTCCCTCGCTTCTCTCTCTCTCTCCCTCCCTCCATCCCTCCCTCCCTCTCTCTCTCTCTCTCTCGCCCCTCACTCGCCCTCCCTTCTCTCTCTCTCCCTCCCTCCCTCTCTCATCTCTCTCATCTTTCTCTCTCTCAGCTCTCGCTCTCTTCTCGCATTTTTCTCTTCTCTCTCTCTCATCTCTCTCCTCTCCTCTTTCTCTCTCTCTCTCCCTCTCTCTCTCTCTCTCCCTCCCTCCCTCCCTCCCTCTCTCCCTCCCTCCCTCCTCTCCCTCTCTCTCTCCTCTCTCTTCCCCTCCCTCCCTCTCTCTCGCTCCCCTCCCCCCTCACCTCTCGCCCGCTCTCTCCCATCTCTCCCTCCCGCCCTCCCTCTCTCTCTCTCTCCCCACCCTCTCTCCCTCCCTCGCCATCCCTCCTCTCTCATCTCTCTCTCCCTCCTTCCCTCTCTCTCTCTCCCTCCCTCCCTCGCTCTTCGCTCTCTCTCTCTCCCTCCCTCCCTCTCTCTCTCTCTCTCCTTTCCTCCCTCTCTCTCTCTCCTCGCTCCCTCTTGCTCTCTCTCTCTCTCTCCCTCCCTCCACCTCTCTCCTCTCTCTCCCTCTCTCTCTCTCCCTCCCTCCCCTCCCTCCCCTCTCGTCTCTCTCTCACTCCCCCTCTCTCATTCCCTCCCTCTCTCTCTCCTCCCTCCCCTCCCTCTCTCTCTCTCTCCTTTCTCCTCTCCCTCTCTCTTTTCCCTTCTCTCTCTCTCTCTCTCTCCTCCCCCTCACCCCCCTCTCGCTTCTCTCTCCCCCCCTCTCTCTCTCTCCCTCCCTCCTCCCGTCCCTCTCTCTCTCCGTCTCCTCCCTCCCTCCCTCTCTCCTCTCTCTCTCTCTCGTCCTCCCTCCCCTCTCTCTCTCTCCCTCTCTCTCCTCCTCCCTCCTCCCTCCTCTCTCTCTCCTCCCGCCCTCTCTCTCTCTCTCTTCCCTCCCTCCCCGCTCCTTCTCTTCCTCCCACCCTCCCTCTCTCCCTCCCTCGCCTCTCTCTCTCTCTCTTCCCCTCTCTCCTCCCTACCTCCCTCTCTCTCTCTCTCTCTGCCCGCCCTCCCTCTCTCTCTCTCCCTCCCTCCGCCCTCTCTCTCTCTCTCCTCCCGCCCTTCCCACCCCTCCCTCCCTAACCCTCTCTCGCGCTCTCACTCCCTCCCTCCCTCGCCCTCCTCTCTCTCTCCCTCCCTCCATCCCTCCCTCTCGCTCTCTCTCTCCATCCCTCCCTCTCTATCTCTCTCTCTTCCCTCCACCCTCTCATCTCCCCTCCCGCCCTCTCTCTCGTCTCTCTCTCCGCCTCCTCCCTCTCCTATCTCTCGCACATCCCTCCCTCCCCCTCTCTCTCTCTCTCCATCTCTCTCTCTACCTCATCTCCCTCCCTCTCCCTTCCTCTTCTCTCTCTTCCCTCCCTCCCTCCCTCTCCTCTCTCTCTCCTCCTCCCCTCCTCCCTCTCTCTCTCTCCTCCCTCCCTCCCTCTCTATCTCTCTCTCCCCTCCAACCCTCTCTCTCGTCCTCCCTCCCCCCCTCTCTCTCTCTCTCCTCCTCCCTCCCGCGCTCTCTAGCTCTCTCGCTCTCCTCCATCCCTCTCTTCTCTCCTCCCTCCCTCCCTCTCTCATCTCAGTCCCATCTCCCTCTCTCTCGCGCTCTCTCGATCTCTCTCTAGGTCTCTCTCCTCTCTCTCCTCTCTCTCTCTCGCCCTCTCTGTCTGCCTGTCTGCTTCCACGTCTACGACTGCATCATAATATGGAAGGGGAGTAATGAGTCTTTAGGTTTCTCTAGTAGTGTGTGTGCAATGAACTAAGTTTATTCCCTTTGAGTCCGCGAAGGGCGAGTACGGCTGGCTCAACTTTCATCGTCTGGCTGTCTGATGTAGCACGAACGAAGAATGGAACAACAGGTAAAGAAAGAAAAAGAGAAAGAAAGGAAGGAAGAAGAAGGAAGAAAGAAAGAACGAAAGAAAAAACAACCAGACAGACGAGCAGACAGAAAGGAAGGAAGAAGATAGAAAAAAAGGACAAGACAGACAGACAGAAAGGCAGACAAAACTTGGAAAAAAGAACCAACGGAGGAATGAATGAAAGGAAGTAATGAAGGAATGAAGAATGACAACAAAAACGGAATAGATAGGGTTGGAGACAGAGAGAAAGAAAGAAAGAAGGAAAGAAAGAACTAAAAAGAAAAGAAAGGAAGGAATAAGAAAAATAAATAGACAAAAAGGAACGAAAGAAAAGAAAAGGAGAACGGGGGGTGAGGAAAGAAAAAAGAAAGAAAAAAAACGAAGGGACGAATAGTTGGATACATCAATGAATGAATGAATGAAATGACTGATTGATTAACACTCCAAGGACGAATAGTTTGATACATCAATGAATGAATGAAATGATTGATTAACACTCCAAGGACGAATAGTTTGATACACCAATGAATGAATGAAATGATTGATTAACACTCCAAGGACGAATAGTTTGATACATCAACGAATGAATGAAATTATTGATTCATTAACACTCCAAAGACGAATAGTTTGATACATCAATGAATGAATGAATGAAATCATTGATTAATTAACACTTGAAACCTGGACTTTTCGCTTTCTAAGCAGGTCCGTTACCTCTAGACCCCCCACCCCCAATCCCCCACCACCACCACACCACCACCACCATACACTTGTGTTTGGAGTGAGTGAGCTATACCAGCAGACTTTGAACACTGCACCCCAACACTGGACAATGCCATCATATAATTCTCTCTGTTCGAATTTCTGGGTATGAGTCATTCAGGCAAACCTCCTCTGATAAACTAATAATTATACTACTATGGCGGCCCCTCTTTCCCCTTTCCAGTGATGATAAGACGCCAACAGCTGCTGCTGTAGGGAGATATTAGAGATTATTGCACAGTCCTTCTGTGCTGCAGCCCTGGGGGGTGCTTAGTTGGCCTTTGGCTGCACACCAGTATTAAAAAATCACTCTTTTCCATCTCTGTTTTTCTATGTGACTCTTATATTCATACCGCACGTACTAAGGCATCCACAGAAATAAAAACCACTTTTTTGTGAAAGACTAGCCTCTGACTCAAAACTTATGTGATTTTGAACAAATTTGGTAGGTTTGAATTTTTTTTTTCAGCAAACACTGTACCCCCTCAGTCCTTTGTCGTCTGCTAGCTTCCTTACCCCAATATGCCTGCGCGGGGTCAACGCTGTAGGAATACAGGCAATCCTCATTTGATGATTATTTCCAACTTTCTCGTGACCACCTGGTATTGCTCTATGTCCTCAATCCCAAAAACAAGAGCACTTTTCATGCTTAAAAATATCTATGAAAATCAACAACATTGTTTTCCACTCGCACTCTATACAAGATACTACAAGACCCCCAAATTAATACCGGTGTGTAACCTTTGGAGAACATCTCCAATGCTGACTGTCCTTATGCCCACTTGGCCGAGAGAGTGGGGGATGATGTACTTTGGGCATGCAAGGTATCTCCACTATAATTAAATTTCTACTCAGTTTCTGAAACAGCAGCTGCCTCCCTCTGCTGTTTTGGAGGTCATCGTCGAACACGACGGACAGACACAGTAAAGGGAAGGAGAATGAGGGAGAGAGAGGTGAAAGGAGGAAGGAGAGGGATGGAAGAGTGATAGTTGAGGGGAAGAGTACGGAGGGGAGGAGTGGGGGGGGGGGGGGATGGAGGAGAAGAATAAATGTTGAACTATATGTTTAACTTATATCTACATCTATCTATATCTATATCTATATCTTATAGATAGATAGATAGATAGATAGATAGATAGATAAGATAGATAGATAGATAGATAGATAGATAGATAGATAAGAAAAGAAAAAGAGTGTGTGCTGGAGGGGGGACGGAGAGGAGGGGTCGGGTGGGGGGAGGGGGTTCTTGCGTCGATAACGGACTTTGGGGTGGGGTAGGGGGGGGGGGGAGGGGGTGGGGGGAGGGGGGAGAGGGGAGGAGGGGAGGGGGTATTAGCTTTAGTGGTTAGAATGTTGTACTTGAGATTTGATGGTTATATTTGTAGTCGTGGGTTTTAGTCTTCACTCAGCTGTCTTTTCGCATACACACTGGGACTGGATGTATAAAAAAAAAAAAAAAGCATATGAGTGCTAATTCCATTATCCTCGATATAAAAGAATAAATAAATAAAAATGTTGTTGTTGTTGTTTGTTTTGTGTGTTTCAGAGAGTGAGAGGTTGGCTGGTTGGTTGGTTGGTTGATTGATTGGTTGTTTTGGTTAATTGGTTGGTGGTTCTAGGCAATTTATAGCTTGGAATCTTCTAATTTCTCAACAAACAAAATATGCATGCACGGACGCATGCATGTGCACACACATACCCACACATACACACACACACACACACACACACACACACACACACACACACCACCACGCACGCACGTATACACACACACATACACACACGCTCGCACGCATGCAACCACGCTCGCACAATCTCTCTCTCTCTCTCTCTCTCTCTCTCTCCTCTCTCTCTCTCTCTCTCTCTCTCTCTTCTTTTCTTCCTCTCTTACACACACAACACACACACACACACACCACACACACACACACACACACACACACACACACACACTATCGTCTAATACCAATAATAATGAAAAGATATTTAATCAAAAGAACACACACACACACACCAACACACACAGACACAACTAACACACATACACACACACACTCTCTCTCTCTCTCTCCACACACACTCCCTTCCTCCCTCACTCCCTCCCTCACATGAAACTGCCAAAGGTCCGATTGCTCGTTTCCAGTTGAAAAATATCACGGGAACGAGAGAAACCTTTCTCTAACACAGATCCCAACCACCAGACCACGGTCGTTCAGAGCAATGTCCATGGCATTTGGGCCTCACTGTGCAGCAGTCAGACTATTTTTGATAGTATCTGATTGCCGGAAACAGGAAACCACGTAGACAAAAGATTTGAGTAATCAGACACAGAGTTTTCTCAGAGAAAAGTAATGGGTGGCGGCATTACTGAATGGAACACCTCCCCCTCCCCCTCCCCCCCCAAAAAAAAAGAGAAAGAGAGAATTTACTGAGACCCAAGCATTGGTTCACAACTGCTAGAAATGGAGAGAGTGGTGTTTTGGGTTTTGTTTTTCTTTTTCTTTCTCAGTGCCGTAACCTCCTTTGACCTTTCGCTTGTGGGACACATGTCGCCAAAATTCGGTTTACAAAATGGTTTGGGTTTTTTTAAAGTTGTTACGTGCAGCTGTGAACATTTCTCTGTCTCTGTGAATGTCAAAGAATAGGGGGGTTCTACTGTGGATTCAGACTTGTATATTCTGTTATCGGTTGATTTTTTTTTTATAATTTAAAAACAGATGTAACATTTTCCAGTTTCTGTGGTCGTATTGAATTGTTTGTAATGGAACAGTTGCAAAGCAAAACTAACGAAAGTTGAAAATGCAGAAGGTGACAACTCTGATGATCATACATTTTAATGTCAAGTCCTGAACTTCTCCGCAAAACCCGGTAAACATTAACGGAGCAATTGTTGGGTACCTTTTCTGACATTTTGTGGAGGGGGGGGGGGGGTGTCTGGTTATGTTTTGGCTTTTGTTTTGGTCAAAGACATTGTCAGATTTTTTTCCGCTCCTCATCTAGACCTCTGAGGCTCACCAAGGGTGAGATGTTTACGATTACGACTATCCCCCCCCCCCCCCACACACACACACCATTAAGGTAGCTGCATTCCGACTTCGGGGATGATGTCTAAACACGACACCGGTGGGTATGCGTTTTGGGAGGTTGTCATCCGTTCTTACAAATGGCCTACGCTACTCTTCCAAAAGGCAGAACGGGTTTTAACGTGTGTGCAAGATGTTCTGCGTGCGGTTTCCACACTGGGCTTCAGTCTATAGTCTCATCCGAAGGACTTTTCGGTGGAGTGGGGTCAGTATTGATCTTAACTCCAGGGGAACAACATCTTTTGAACGGGCGTCTCAGTGGTGGCTCGAACGTAGGCTCGATCCCGGGCCGTCAAATCGCGAGCGCAAAGCTCTAACCATTAGGCCGTGTAGGTGAAAGTTGGTTGACATTTCAATAGCACCGTCTGACATTGCCGTGTCGCTGTATCAGCGACCTTGGTTGACAGTTTCGATTTCTTCTGTATCCGTGACATTCTGTCTGACTTTTCAATTTCTCTGTAAAAAGTGACGTTTTTGATATTTTTAATATCTCTGTATCAGTGACATTGCTCGACATTTCAATTACTCTGTGTTATGTGGCATCATTTGACATTTCGATTTCTCTGTATCAGTGACTTTTTTGTCTGACTTTTCTATTCTTGTGTGTTATAATGGCATTTTTTACATTAACTTTTTCAGTGTTATGACATCAGTTGACATTTTCGTTCCTCTATGCCAGTTTTAGATTCCCGTTCAAAGGGGATATTTTCCCCTGGAGTTAACATCAGTGCAGACTCCACTCTCCCCAAAAGTTCTTCGGATGAGACTATAAACCGAGGCCCCGTGTGCGAACGCACACAGAACATCTTGCGCAAACGTTAAATCCTGTTATGCTTTTCGTAAGAGTAGGCCATTGTGTGCCGGTGGGAACAGATGACAGGATACACAAAGCCTCGTACACACGGGGGCAGGATGTAAACAAGCACATACGTGTTTATTCCATTATCCTCGATATAAAAGAATTAAATTAAATAAATTAAAATAAACATTGGTTAATATTTTAAATCCTCTTTAAAAGTGACATTGGTTAACGTTTCGATTTCCTTCTTTCCTTCATTCTTTCCTTCATTTTTTTTTTTTTTTTTTTTTTTTTTGGTGGGGGGGGGGGTTATTAGTGACAATATCTAACATTTCAGTTTTTCAATGTCATAACATCAATTGATATTTCAATTTCTTTGTGTCAGTGCGAATACATGGAATTTCAGTTTGGGTTGGTAACATTTCTAAGGTTTTAATTTCCCTATGTTGGTACATTGGCTGATATATATATTTATTTTATTTCTCTGTGTTAGGAACATTGCTGGATATGCCAATATTTCTGTGCCAGCGACATTTCTGACCTTTCAATTGCTCTCTGTTTGTGTCATTAGTTGACGTTTAAGTTAATCTCTATAAATAACACTTCTAACCTTTTCAATTTCTCTGTGTCATTGCCATTGCCCAATATTTCAGTTTCTATCTATCAGTAACATATAGTTGCAGACAGGAAAAAGTATTAAAAAAAAATGGGTGGCGCTGCTCTTGTGGCGACATGCTCTCCCCGGGGAGAGAGCAGCCCGAATTTCATGCAATCTGCCGTGACTTAAAATGGTATAAAAAAATTTAAATTTTAAAAAATCAAAAATAGTCTGTCATTTTAGAGACATTGGTTAGCTTTTCGATGATTCTGTATCAGTGATATTTCTGTCTGATATTCCAGTTTCTCGGAGTGAATAGCACTGGTAGACATTTCAGCCTTTTCTATATCCTCCTCACTGAACGCTCAGACAGCAACTAGTGTTGTCTGTCATAATTTCAGCAATAATGCGTTGCGTTGCGTCGCCGTTAAGCGCCTGACAAGTCACGCCCAGCACATCCCACTTCAGAGAATCGTTGTCTATTTTTTTTTAAAAGTCTTTCTGGAAAAAGACAGACGAATGGACCAAGAAAGCAGAAAATCAAACAAGAAGGAGGTGGTGACAGGAAGGACAGGAACAGGGGACAGAAACAAAGAGAGGAATAGAAAAGAGGGAATTCTTAGTACAGAATTTCCACAAGGGCAGAAATCAGAGAGGGATAGAAAAGAGGGAATTCTTAGCACAGAATTTCCAGAAGGGCAGAAATCAGAGAGGGATAGAAAAGAGGGAATTCTTAGTGCAAATTTTCTCAAAAGGCAGAATCAGAGAGGGATAGAAAAGAGGGGATTTCTATTACAGAAAGTAGAAATCGGGGGATACTAATGTTATATTGATAGCCACCCTCCCACCTCCTCCCCCCCTCCCACCCCCCCCCCCCCCCCCCCCCCCCCCCCCCCCCCCCCCCCCCCCCCACCCCCCGAATTTCCCACGTCTCAAAAAAGGAGTTGTTTTTTTTTCTGTATAGCTGATATCTCTGACATTTCAAGTTCTCTGTGTCAATGGGAATGTGGAACATTTTGGTTTCTCGGGGGTTTAATGTCATTACCTGACATTTTAATTTGTTATGTGTCTG